>WHPX01000126.1:1455000-2108216 GCA_011057435.1 Actinia equina | reverse complement strand
TCCTGCGGACTGCATGCTGAAATCTACTGTCAATCACAACCAATCGGTCATTACTTTTCAAAAAATTTACCTTTTTTTTTTCTTGTTAAAAATACTTATTATACAAGTAAAGAAAATCAGACCACTCTTTGGCCAACTCGCAGATACTAGTTGAGGTTCCAGAGATCAGGCTTCCTGTGTCCTCATACTTGTTGACGATCCAAGTTTTCAATTCATATTTTAAATACTTAATTTAGCTGGTAAGATGATTTGTTGTCGTTTTATTTTCCTTTTAACACCTACTTTGTTTAGTTCTTCGTTATTTTTTTAGTTTGAAAGCAAATTGGTTGTGATGAATGGATTGTCTAAAGCCGCTTCAATTACGAAAGAACACTTCAACTTCAACAGACTATTTGCTAAGTCTTCTGGATTTTGTTTTTATTTAATTTAATTTTTTAAGTCGGGCCAAGTGCATTATCTCAGGAATCATTCATATAAGCCTTTTTGGCTAACAAAAAGCGTGCATTATGCTTTTGCTTTTTTTATGCATCTGGCTGGACCCATGAGTCTTATGAAAATAATCTAAATTTGTTGACGATTGTACATAAATGTTTCTGTTACTTTAATACATCAGCAAAAAAAGGTTTATTTAACTCATTGAAATTTTAGTTCTGGAATTAATTGCATTATTTACATCAACTTGCATCTTTCCTTGATTCTTTAAATATAAATATTCCGAAGAGAAAACTATGTGCAAGTGTGTGCAGCACTTCATTTCCTCATATAAAAATACCCAATGTAGTCTATGCTGCATAGGAGTTTTGGTACTTGCTAGTGTCATGTAAGGTTTGTAATCAGATGTAAGACAGTCGCTAAACATTTAATAATTATCAATCTGCTAACATCTTAGTGAGTGAGTGAGTAATTGAGAGACACATTTGCATATTCAGGCTCATCATAATAACTCTAAACCATTTGGTACTTGCTAGTGTCATGTAAGGTTTGTAATCAGATGTAAGACAGTCGCTAAACATTTAATAATTATCAATCTGCTAACATCTTAGTGAGTGAGTGAGTAATTGAGAGACACATTTGCATATTCAGGCTCATCATAATAACTCGCTTCAACTCTTCACATATCCACGAGTTAAAAACAGGACCACCTTTTTCAAAAACTGGACCAATTGGTGGCTACGGCGTTTTAGTCTCAACATACACAAATATGCAAATTGAATCTAGCATCAAAGGCCTAAACCAAAGTCAAACACTTCTGGAAATAAGAAATAAGTTGGGGTTTTTCAACATGCCTGTGTTCAGCTCACAGATTCTTCACAAACCCTTCTTAACTAATAAGAACTGTTTAGATTTGTGGACTGACAAGCCTGATACATCAAAATAGCTATTCGAATTGGATGTATTATTTGCATTGGGTGTATGGAATGAATGGAATTTCACCCTCAAATCAACTTACCAAGCTTTAATGAGTCTAGTAACTGGTTGGCAGCTTTGGCTAGACCTTTACACATTTGCTCTTTTTCACCATCATCTAAACAAAAACGAACCAACAAAAATTAATAAAACATAAACCACAGTTAGCCCAAATAACCAAACTTTCCGTTATAACTACTTCTTTGCAATCAATTATGTTTACTGAGGTTTTAGGTTATCTTAATTTCCCAACATCCCAGAGATTAAGATGTATTCAAGGACTTTCTCAAAGATTTATATTGTTTCAAGAGCTTTTCAATCACCCTGGAATTTGTATCATAAATTGAAATGCCACTGCAATGAAATTTATCTTTATCATTAATATACTTAATCATATGTTAAAATACTTTGCAAAAGAAAAAAACTGGGATTTTCCATTTCTTGTTTATGCTGCAGATCAGGAGGTTCACGAGGTCATATTCTCACTTTCCTTCAACATAGATTTCAATATATCGAATAAATTGCAGTGTACTTGTATTCAAAATAAGAAAAATGAAAATGCACAAACTGTGGTTGCTATGGCAACACACTGGTGTCCAAGCTCCCAACAACGATTTTAGCCTTTCAGCTATTGCTTAAATACTTTTAAACTTAAACCGAAAAATTGTTTGACTAAATTTGTGTCTACAACCATAACATATTCTAACCTAGCCTTATTCGATACCATCTCTCGTAAAGCTAAGAATTTCAAACACTTGAATTTTAGGTAGGGGTAGCCTGAAACCAAAGCTTTTGCTATGGCAACTTATCTCTATAACTACTTTTGAAGAACAGCTAGAGTACTATAATACAAGCAAATTTGGTTGATTTTAATTGAAATTTAGCTAAAGTATAGCTGATTGTAATCTTAGTCTGCTCATAATGTCCCTGATATTTTTGTTGATGATCTCAACCACTGGAGTGGCCTATGGGAGCTTAAGGGTTAAAGGAAATAAGATATTTAAAAAAGGTAAGTTACAATTTACTTCCCTATCAAAGGTCTTTTATTTAAGTCAGAAATTTGATCGTATTAGCACTTTTCAAGGAATTCAAGGACATGTATGAGCCCTGTATAAATTTTTATTGGTTAATAAATGCATAAAAACACAATTATCATTGATATATCGTTAAACTAATAATTTGTTTGCCAAAACCATCATCCAGTAATCTTAGATTCGTCTTCTCTGCTGGGTAGGAATTCCCAGACTCCATGTCATAAGTAAAAAACAGTTAGGCTTACTTCTGTGCTTCGAGGGTATTGGTCTGGATTCTCAAGTTAACCTCCCTCTGCAAAACTCAACTTCTAACTTCTAATTGGAAATCCAGTGGATGAAGAGGTACTCTGTAGGAATGCCATTGCTATATAAAAAATTTTTAATTCTCTTTTTTTGTTTTGGGTTTTTCACGCATGCATTTGTTCTACATCATGAGATCATCCACAGCAACTAATTTTATTCAATTTACCTTCAACCTGTTGCATTCTTGCTGGTTTCTCATCTGAATAAGACTTTTGGCTCACTGGAATAGGTGGTTCTGGTGGTTCTGGTGGTTCTGGTAATTCTGGTGGTTCTGGTGGTTCTGGTGGTTGATCACTAAATGTAAAAGAACACAGCATAAAATAATGGACAGAAAGAGTATATTAAAGGCGGATGGAATGTGTATAAGGATGGATCTGATGGATTGAATGTGTATGTGGGTGGATTAACAACACTGGGATGGAATTGACTGCAGATTAAAAAGACTGGTTACCAAAACCTTACCAACTCATAAGCTAGGTTTATAAACTGACAAGATGTTTTTGACATTACAGTGATATTTACCTTTTATCTTGGACGACCCCTTGGACTTTTATTTTCCCAGTTTCCTGATACTTTAGAAAATAAGGTAATTTAAAGATTAGCAGCCCTTCAAATTTTAGAATCTGAAACATCCTCTAGGCTGATTTATGTCAAGACACTATTAACTCTCAAATGGAATTGGAATTTATCTCTTAGATTTGACAAAGGTTGGGAAAAGCTGGAGAAAAGCCCTCAAATCCAGAAGAGAAAAAACATTAAACTCTCCCGCATTGTGATGGCGAGTGTGAGAATCAAATTAAGAGATCCAGGAGGTGAGTCCACTCCCACTAAAAACTTTCGCTTGGCTTGTGAATCCCTGATCTGTGAGTTCCAGATAGTCAAATATTCTATCAAGCCACAGGGAGACTTCTGGGTGATGTAGTCAGTAGAAGTAGTGCACTTGTGCTCCTCAGTCCTTAAAAGTTTACATTGTTATCTTTGGAATAGATGCCAAGCTCCCACTAGGTCTTTCAACAAGGTGGTCTTTGGGGTCTAACATATGTACTTCCCAGGGATGTGCACTATGCCAAATCATGTGTCTTTTTTAATTTATGTGCAGAAAATGATAACTCTAAGGTGGATGCTTCTATTACAAAAGCCTGTGAACTTACCTCTGTTAACTCACTGGGTGTTAGATGACACAATCTGCAGTAAGAATGATGACATTCTCCAAGCCGAAGCTGAGTACCACAATAGACTTGTTTTTCTCTCTTGGCCTCTTTTGCTGCTCTGTCACCATCATAATCTTCCCTACTTCTGCGTTTCAGAGGCAGTCTATAGTTTGATGTCTCCTCTTTGGTTCTGCACCTTCTACTTCTTGAAAAACTGTCAAAATCTGTTGGGCTTGTTCCCTTGTTAGTCACATCATTTGATTTAGCAAATCTATCACCACTGGTGTCTCCAATAGCAACGACCCTTCCATTCCTTTCACATCTGCTACCACCTGCAATATTGTGGTCTTCATACTTTTTATCACTAAAATCTTTCATCTCTTTGTTCCCTTCCTTAAAGTCTTGAAAAAAGCCGCGCCCTCCTGCTACAGGTGGGGGGTTCCTCAAATGTGAATATGCCTTTTTATCATTAATCACAGAATCTGGTCCATCTTGGTTCCTTCTAACTGATATTCCATCCCTGAATCTACCTGAGTTGTTGTCTAATCGTTTACCATCTTGTCTGTATTGGAGGGGATTTTCATTTTTCAGAAAAGGTGAAATAAGACTCACAGGTTGATTGGCAGACAACACTACTTGTTGAAGTTGTTCTAGTCTTTGGAGTTCCTGTCTTAAAGCAGGATTAGAAGATATATTGGTTACAAAATTTGGATCCAAATACGGTGCACTTGGGACTGAATTCCCCACATTCTTGTTGTTTTTCAGCTTTCGGAATCTTAGCTTATTCTTTTTCCTACCACCAGAAATATTTCTACTGCCATCCCCATGAGGAACTTTGAAACCATTATCTTCAATCCCACGACTGATCCTGTCATCTTTCCTTCTTTCATTATTTTGCTTCTTGTTCCCATTGTTATATCTTTCTCTTTTACTCGTTTCTCTTGCATCGTTTTTCTTCTTGAAGTTGCTGTGTTTTATAATACGTCTGTCTGACTCCTCATGCATAGTGTCTTCTACAGTACGCATGTCACACTCCAGGTTAGTTTCTTCTACAGTGTGCATGTCAGACTCCTTGACGTTAGTGTCTTCTATAGTATGCCTACAAGACTCTTCTTCTACCTTGTTTGCTTGATCTGATCTTTCCTTCCTTGAACGGTTTTGCAGTGTTTCTCTTAGATCTCTTTCTTTTGAAGCTCTTCTCTGTGCAGAATCACTAATATAAAGATGTTAAAATATAGAAAAATGTCAACTACTTATGCTAGCCAATTTAGGATATTAAATCTTATCTAGAAAACAATGGCTAATGCTACCTACGAATATGCCTTTTGGTTTGTCAGGCTCTTTTCATTGCAGACATATACTGATTATGCAAACTGCAAACAGTATTTAACAGATGGTCTAGCATGGTTTTTCCTGTTATTTACTATGATATGGTATCCAGTTAGTCAAAATGTTATGTACTCACAAGGCCTAGAAGTCATATCATGGAAATTGAAAACATACTAAAATACATTGGAAATTTGTTTTTCTCACTGTAAAAAAAAACAGAAATCGACCAATCAGAAAGCCAGGAAATTTAAATCTAGGTTAAAAATTCTCACTTCAAAAATATCTCGATGTGTGAACAGTGAACTCATCATAGCATCAAAAATTTGTTTCTACCTGGAAAAAAGGCACAAAAAGTTTGGGGAAATAGACAGTTTCTAGCATGTGCTGGCTCTGTGACACGATTTGTTGGTATGTACTCTTATTTACAGTGGCTCATGACTAACGAGAAAACCAGAAAATTTGTACTTCAGGTTAAAGGTTCTCATTTCAAACAAATCCAGTGTAGAGGAGGAACCTATACTGTACCTGATAAATTTCCTTGGCTTCTCTGATTCAATTTCTTCCTCAAAAGTGTCATCAAAAGCAAAGAGAGACATGGTATCATCATCTTGAGTAGATCCTAATGGAACATCACTAAAGTCCATACTTGTACTAAGCTGCTCAGAACTTCCCTCTGAAGGCTCTGAAAGACTATCACAACCTCCTTGAGGAGGCATTTCTTTGTTTGTTGTGTGTTGGGTATGGTTTGGGACATCGTGATTCAAATCCTCATCCCTATGTTCTGACTTATTTTATTTTTAATCCTAATAAATAAGTTTTCGCTTGTGCCATTTAATTGTCTTGTCTCAGTATGATTTACTTGGATGGGTGTAACAGATGGTGATTTTTGCACTGCAATGGAGCTTGTCATTCCAGGATCTACAGGCTCTCGTTTTATCTGAACACTGTAACAAACAATTTTTTTTTTAATTAAAATTTTTGTTGCTAATGTTGAAATAAAAGGTACTTGAACTGGCTCAGGGTAAAAAAATCTTCAAATTTGTGTCTATCCCTAGCTTAATACGTTTTTCATGGATTTACGTCCCTTAATTTGGCTTCTTTAATTCTGTTTCATTATTATATGAGGGTTTATTATTGCTTATTTTAGACATGTTTGCAAACGAAATTATAGAAATATTAGAGGTTTACTAAAAAAAGCCTTTAGGATAACCTTGTTGTTTCAATACCTTAGGTGTGAATATCGACACCTTTGACTTGCACTTTTGAAACAAAATTTTATAAAGGTTTCAGTTATCAAATATATTTTGGTATAAACTGAGTACGATTCCAATATATTCTGTTAAAATGAGACCCACTTTAGCCAGAACTAGCACCTTAATGCTTTTTTTCTTTTCTTTTCAAAAACATTATCTCTAAGGGTTGGTGTAGCAATGATGCAAAGGCCTCTGCCATCTGAATGTGATCTTGGTTTGATTCCCAGGGTCCAGGTCACAAAACAAACAACATTTGGTAGTTTTTCAGTACCAGTTTTTCCAATTTTTTTTTTCTTTTTTTCTCCTCAAAAATCAAATTCTAATTTGATCTATCTGCTGCCTAGTGGGTGCTCCCCATCCCTCCCATGGGCAGGTAAAAATTGGGCTCAGCACCCAACACTTCCCTCCCCCCCCCCCCCCCCCCCACATGGCACAGAAAAACTTTGGCTTGCCACTCCCTAACCCCATGGTTAAGAAAAACTTGGGCAGGCCACCCTCACCCCAAGGCTCCCTCATGATAAGGATAAAATTAAACTTTGACTTGCCACCCTGGAAAGATAAACTTCACTATCAATCCTGCACCACATGGGGAAAATAAACTTGGCTCGCCTCCCCCAAAATTGCTATCATAAATCATTCTTGAACACACAAGTGCCTATATATTTTATACCTACCCCGAGCAAGAGTTGCCAACTAAAGTCTGTACCATGTGTTTGCCCTTCGGTAAAGCCATCAAGGGTATTGAAAACTGTCTAAGCTTTATATTAGCAAGATTTGCACTACATCTAATAGGTGTTTTCAGCATTGTGGTGATAGTGCTGGAAGACGGTGTTGACTCAGCCCATAAAATACTGTAAAAATTTAAAAAAGGAATGTTATTACAGCCGTTCTCAATCACAAGCACTCTTTAGCAATTCTTTCTGTCACTATGAAGAAGGTTTTGCTGGACGTCAATCACAAGGGGTTTCCATAATATTGTCAGAAAACACAAAGCTATGAGAGTATGTGCCTCTAGAATGTCATGGAAAAGCCTTGTTTTACAATAACTTACAAATTTCTCGTGCGCTGATTGGTTATTTTTTATCATCAGACAGACAGAAAAAGTTGACGTCAACGAATGCACGCTCTTTCCGGTGGTTGTTTTGATCGCTAAAAATGAAAGTTTTTATCGTTTTTGTCATTGTAAAAAAAACAAATTGACATCAGATTTTTGTGTCTGTCCTCTTATTGACAATAAATTTCGCCATCACATTATCAAAGTAGTATGCTATTTTGGCAATGTGATGATGCAATTTATTGTCAATAAGAGGACAGACACATGAAAATCTGAAGTCAATTTGTTAAATTGACGTCCACCCAAAGCTTCTTCATTGTGACAGAAACAATTTACTGCTAGAGTGGTTCGTTTGATCTCATTCATACACTACCAAACTAAAATTGTCTCAATTTCTCATCAATGATTAAACACCTTCCATCTTCGCCTAACAGCCTTCCAAAGTTATTTACTTTGAAAGTAGATGAAAGCAAATGTAAAAATATAATAAAAACATACCAATCAAGTGAACAAACCGCAGCAGTACATTCTCAAAATCTGATTACTTTTCCGTCTAGAATGTGTTGATTTTATTGATCAGAGTCAAAGTTTAGCCAACAAAGTGTTCCGTTTGAAACATGAGTATGCAGCCAACTCAGATTATGCAGCCTACGCACCTACTCAGCCAAGGAAGCCTTTATATATTCCTACAAAGCTTTCCCCAATCCTAACCCTAACCCCAAGGTACTCTTATTTATTCCTACAACGAACACATAAGCAGCCCACTATAATACTTGGAATAAGTATAGAATACCCAGCCTAATGAAAGCCATTTCTAAGGAATATATCTAACCCCAAGGTACTCTATCATTATTCCTAAAAAGCCTTCACCAATCCTAACCCTAAACCTAACCCCAAGGTACTTTTATTTATTCCTACAACGAAAACATAAGCAGCCCACTATAATAATTGGAATAAGTATAGAATACCCAGCCAAATGAAAGCCATTTGTAAGGAATGTACCTAATTACAATGAATGAATGTATCTAACCCCAAAGATCTCTATCGTTATTCCTAAAAAGCCTTCACCAATCCTAACCCTAAACCTAACCCCAAGGTACTCGATTATTTATTCCTACAACAAATGCTTAGGTGCGCAGGCAGCCCACTATAATACTTTTCCTTGCTGGGTATTCTATAGTTGTACCTAATACTTTCCTTGCTGGGTATTCTATAGTTGTACCTAATACTTTTCCTTGCAGGGTATTTTGTAGTTGTACCGATTTGACTCCCAGACTTAGCATTACATGTGAGTAGAGTTTGTTAGGCATGGTTCATTGATTCAGGGTTCTTCCTCTTAGATTGTCCAGTTTCCTTCCTCTGCAAAACCCAACATCTGATCTAATTCTAATAGTAACTTAGCTATGCCCTAACTTTCATCAGCCCTAAACCTGTTTCAAGGTATCAGAGCAACTCTAGAATAGCTGGCCATGCACTGTGTTTTTTAGGAGCACTATCATTTGGCTGGGTATTCTAAAGCAGTATCGAAAATGAAATAATATAATAACAACACTTACTACTTAGTTATACTGAGATCTGGAGAAAATATCTTTCTAAAAGTATTAATTAAAGGCCCTTTTTTACGGTATTCAATTGATTTTTTAATCCAAAGATTATCCTTATCAGTCTTGCATTTCGGCTGAAACATTTAGTTTTGGGGAGGCTTAGAAGCAATATCAGGTTTCGTAGGTTTTTCTTGCTGTTTAGGTTATATTTACGTTAGAATTACAAACAATTAGCAAAAAATGTATTTTTATAATTTGCGTGGGAAATGTATGACCTTGAGTGCTGAATAGGATTTTTGGGTTACTACTTACTTTGACAGTGCGAGGTAGTGATACGGGTTATAAGAAAGATCGCGCCGAAAGCCCATCCATCGCAGGTTCCAATCGCAAAATGCAGATTATTACTTAGCTTAAGAGATATCCCAATCTTTCAAGTTAAAAAATCAATGAAAAATAATGATCTGAAGTAAAAACCAGGCCTTTTCTGGGAAGTAAATATTGATACGAGTATCTGACACGATCACCAACCAACACGTGGCCGACTGGAAAACGTCAAGCATCTTTCGCAGCTTTGCTTTTTTCAAATGATTATGAAAGCTACGAAAGATTTGCAAACGGAGAATAAAGTAATAAGTAAGCTTTTAAAGTTTGTTGATGTTTTTTAGATCGAGATCAAATGATTCTCCTGATCGAGCTGAAATACGAGTAGGTACAAAATGGCCGACTCTAACTTCTCACCTTCTTTGGTCTTTTCTTTCTTGATCTTCTTCTCTCGCATAATCTCATCGAAGGTTTTAACTTTAACTTTGTCAAGAGAGGTCTTATCTGAAACCAGAATTGACATTTATCAAGGAATACATAATTTCTGGTTAAAATTTTAAAATAAAATGACTTAGTAGCGCACCTTTTTTTTTTACTTTGAGCTTGTTTGTTATGAGCTTCTTCTTCTTCCACAAGATATTTCTGTCTGGTTTTGAGACAGGCGCTGGGTTTTCTGCCTCCATTGAATCCTCCTTCTCTTTCTTGATAGTTATGTTTGGCATAATAATGATTTACTCTTAATACAGGCGAGATATTGGCGTATTTTAGCCAAACATTAAAGGAATTTACCACCGCTTCTCCATCGCCGTTCTTGTAACGGCTCCTTCCATGTGCGAGCCCGCGAAAACATTACGGGTTACCGAGCGAAAGTCGAAACACTCGGACATCGCTCGGAAAATGCAAAAGTTACTTAAAATAGAATCCTTTAAAAAATTATCTTGCAGAACAAAGATAATTCATTGATATTGGAAAAAAGAATTTTGTTTAGTTTCTTTTTTTTTTTTCGATATTAGGACATCTCCTCAAGATCTCCAGAAAAGTTCCCCTAGGAGGGGGGCACAGACCTTATATCGTAATCGATCGATAATACGTCGCAAATCGTCGGGAATACCTTCCCACAAGAGCCAAAACAAACATGGCTCGTTTTATTTTTATTTGTTTCGTTTCAAATTCATAAAGTTTTTCTTCGCTAAGACAAACAAAAATGAGCTGGTAAGTTTGACAAGATTCATGTTCTGATGATTTTGTTTTCTTAGTTAGTGATTCTGAATTCTTTCGTCTACTTTTAGGATTAATCCTTTCAACAAATTAAAGGGAAGGCCAGCGGGAAAGCTGACGGTGAGTTGGACAAATTATTGTGTTAAAAAAACAATAGATAAGTTTTTATTAGCCATTAATACAGAACGTTTCAATACTAGAAGCGAGAATATTCAAAGAGAGGCGAATTTAACTTTTAACTTCGATGAATTTAGGCTTTAGTGACTTTAGTAGTATCATTTTTAAACAAAATTTCACAGTATTTTTTACACGCTGTGAGATAGAAATAGGCTATTGTTTTTAAGTTGAAGCCATTATTATCTTTTTCTTACTAAGAATTGAAAATAATAAAGTGGTGTGTGGTTTTTTTCGCTATACATCAGCCTGTCATGATCAAGCACGGACCACAGATGGATTGAGTTTGAAACTTTAATTAGCGTGTATCATAATGAAATATGGGTGTTATATTTATAAGGTTTTTATATATAACAAATAAAACAGCTTTTTCCGTCCTCTATTCAGTAATAAAGCAGCCAGAAAGTGACATAGTCACGATAGGAGTGTAACGGATTCATTTGTTGAAGAGAGTAGAATACAGACCCCTTGCATGCATGTAACATCAAAACGGCTCACATTCTGGGTGGCCAATTAAAAGAATTTCATGATCTCCTGAGAATTGGAACCTATTGTTTTGAGCCGCATTCCAAAGTGCTGCAAGGGATCTATAGCAGGCGGGAATTGGCAGAACACAAGAGAAGTGGTAGGAGAAGCATGAAGCGTAGTAGAGTGCTTCTCAACACTTTTCAAATGTTTTGCCAATCTCTAAGTATCCGTAAGAGAATATGTATATGAAATGTATATTTGTACTGCAGTCATTATGCCATCAAATTGAGCTGATCTTCGCAGTATATGAAGCAACTTATGCAGCTGCAAATTGAAAGACTCAGAAAAAAATTTGTGCTTTATAACTCCATACAGCACAGCATTCATAATATACAAATTACAGGGATGACAAAACTAAGAGCTCTTATAATGCACGCAGCTGCTTACTAATCAGAACGCAAGATTTAGGACAGTTATTTCATAATCATATATGGAGCATGGAAGAAGTCGTTTTATTCATTTTATTATATAACTGCCAATTTTATTCGGTATTGAATTTATTCATTTTCATTATTTTTTTATCTATTACTTAACTCTACTCCCCTCCCCTCTCCTTCCCCTCTCCTTTCCCCTCCACTCCTTCCTCCCCTCTCCTTTCCCCTCCCCTCCCCTCACCTCTGTCTCCTCTCCCCTGCCTTCCCCCAATGCACTACTTACACGCAGAGACACACTTCGAAATTCTTTTTTTTTCTCAATGCTAACAATTATTATAGTAAAGTAGTAATAAATTATGCGTTCGGTGTGTATATAATGAAGTAGAGAGAATAAGATATTTTTCTCTTATTCTCTCTACTAACAATTATTATGACTATTGAATACTTTGCAAGAGAAATTCAAAAATTTTATCTTAGAGAACTGTCATATCCTCTAATATCTATCTTTTATTAGCTTCTTTATGTTGCTTAGCTACGACTTTGTTAAAAAATTAATTAATACCCAGGAAAACAAATCTCTTCTACTTAAGGCTCTGATCCTATAATAACCTATCCTGTCCACATGCGTTTCTAATCTAGTTTATCAGGATGATTTATGACTTCAATAAAAAAGTAAAGAAAGTCTACAAATATATTGAAGTATTTTTTATAGTTTTAATTAAAAATGTAGATCAGCATATGTATACTTAATAAGTGATTATGATTTTTTTTTGAATAAACCC
Organism: Actinia equina; assembly: GCA_011057435.1. NCBI lineage: Eukaryota > Metazoa > Cnidaria > Anthozoa > Actiniaria > Actiniidae > Actinia > Actinia equina. The sequence continues at coordinate 2,095,744 of WHPX01000126.1, read as the reverse complement.
AGAAGAAGAAAAAACCAGAATATTGTTTTTGACACATTTGATTTTCCTAAATTGATTTCAGAAGTATTTACTAAAATATTTTCTCTTTATGTTCTGTCATAATATTATTATTTGAATTCATGAAACTATTTCCACTTAGGTTTTTGCCATAAAAGTTTTCCAATTTCTAAATACCTTGAACATTTATTTTATTTAAAAATTGACTGCCTAACAGCTGAAGTGAATTCAAATGACAATGAATTATGGATAACTACATTGTATTGTCATTCAAAGAAAGAAAGTCTTAACATGCTTAATAATTAATCCAAAAATATGATCATTTATCATGACCAAAATATTATTGACATGAAGTTTTATTGGTTCAACTGAATAAGAAATCATTCTCGTTGTTGTGGAAATACTCTTAATATTCACCATGATGACAATTCTTAAAAATCTCTTTGCACTGGTCGAGCAAAAGATTGCTTAGGGATCTTTATTTTTTAACAAAGTATTGCTTCAAGAATAATTAGAATGACATCTTTTTTTCAGGAATAGAGTTTTAAAAAGGAAAAATGTAGACACTTAAAATTGCTTTATCTTTCCTCAAAAGAGGCAGCTGCAATTTTATTTTCTCTTCTGCCTTTGAATTAACATATCATAAGAACTTTTTCTATTTAAAAAAAAATGTTTGGTTGTATGGGGAAAAGATCTAAATATTACAGAAGATACAGTGAAGGTCTGGTAAGTCAACAACAGTTTTCCTAAACAAAAACTTTATATTTTTGCTCCTGTTGTTTTTGTTTATCTAAGAATTTATAATAAAAGCTGACAAGTTAGGAGTTTTTCTTACAAAAAAATGATTCTCATTTTGTATTTTCTCTTTTTCTCTCCTTTTTCATATACTTCTAACAATATTTATTTTTGTTACCAGTACTCACTAAACTAGTAAACTTGGATAAGTAAAGCAACTTCAAAACTACTTATCAATTATTGTAAACTTAACTAACTGAATAAATGTTCTATAAGGGAACATTCTAGATCTGTGTACTGTGTATTTTACTGAAAACTGCAGAAGATTGTGGTAGTTTTTTCATTGTATGCTCTTATGATTATAGAAATTTTTTTCTTCCTTTTTTCGTACGTCAATATGTCTGTCAGTGGCTGGTCTGTTTGCCTTGGACTCACCGCCATAATATCCTAACAGATCAGAATATATAATTGTCATTTAAAAAATTAATGTCTAGCTGTATAATCTTTCTTGCATGTTCTAATAAACATTTCTAGTTTTCAGGGCTTGTCATGAGACAATGTCTAGCCAGAACTGGAACTTACCATTCAAATCTTTTCCTTGTTCAGCCATTTTGACCCGTAACGTTGAGCCAGAAATGAGGCATATCTGAGTTAAATCTAATTTGGCCAGTCATCATGACCAGCGACTGACTACTGTAGCTGTTATTTTAAGCCCTGACAATTGAAATAATTTCACAGAGAAATTTCCATTTAAAGTTGAATGTACATAAGGATGATTCTGTGTTCTGTTTACACTCTTCTCCTTGGTGGCTTGTTTTTATCGTGATCTTCCTCAGTTATTTATAATTTAATAATATCTCTTACTCTGAGGCTGCTTATTTTATTCAGGATAAATCTCCAGTATTGAAAGGCCTATAATTGATACCTAAATATTATTTATTTATTTATTTCTCATATATATAATTACAGACAGATAATGATTTTGAAAGGCAAGTTGCAAGGTTCAATGAGTAAGTAAAGTCACATATTAGGCTTAATTTTGCACCAGTCAACAACAATGTTTAAAAATAGAATTGGGATACTGTTGCCAAGGGAACAAACACATAGAAAATTCATAACATTTTCAAATAATATGAATTCTTGGGGTTTCATACATTGTTCCAAAAACAAGCAAATAAAATTGTTTTTTAGATATGCTTCACAATGAAAAGCAAAGAGTTATAAAAAGACACCCTGATAGCTGTGAAACTTGTCTAGAAATTTTCCAATGCTCCCTCAGAATCCCATAATGTATTAATTAAAACAATAGAATTCAAGATTTCTCAGTTAAGGTCTGCCCCTGATTAAATGCCAACCTTTAAATAAGCACCACCAAAAACCAAAATTATGTGCTGCCTCTGAATTTAAGTTGTTTTTTTAATTGATTGATTGACTTTATTTAATGGGGGTGACATGTGACAGTATTTTCGTTAAACTTATGCTTAACTTAACTTAACGTGTTGCTTATGAAAACTTAGATAACTAAATACAGTATTCATAACAACAACAAGTGCAGCAATATTTATACTTTTAGAGATAGCTTGTCGTAATGTACTGATTTTTCTTCAGAATGGAAAATGCCACAAAGAAAGTGTACAAGGGAATGAAAAAATATGATGAGGCTGTTACAGGTACTTAAATTAATTTAATATAATGTAGATCAATAGACCTCCTAGGCTTGGGGTTAATGTTTTCCCATTTCATACCACATGTCATTCTCTTGAGAATAAGATTCTTTGTATTATTTGTAAACTCCATTACTTTGTGCCTTCTCATGTGCATCCACTAAATAAAGCAATAAGCCTGAAGCGAGATGACGTTTTACCTCCGTCTCTAGACCAGAATCCTTTTCACATTGCTATTGTTCTTTAATTATGACTATTGTTCCTGTATTCTCTAAGGAATCAAAAATTTTAATATGAAAGAATTATAAAACTATTATGGTATAGAGTCGGTGGTAAAACGTCATTTCGCTTCAGGCATATTATACTCCTGGGCATGACAAGTGATCTGAAATGGGAAAATATTATGCCCAAACCAAGGAGGTTTATTTGGCATAACATTCTCCTGAAACAATTTACTTTTATTACTGTCCAGATCTTTCGTTAGAGCAATTCACTGGTTACGAAAGATCCATGCACAGAATAATTGAAATCATGAAAAACTGTTGTGTGGGATATCAAATCACATTGTTTTCTTTTATTTTTCTCTGCCAATGGTCTATCACAATAAGTTGGGTGTATTATGACAAATGGTTTGCGTACACATCCAATTTGACCATCCAATCAAGCAATATTTATTCTATTTGCTACATTACTTACTTCTAAATTATTATTTTGTGTGTGTTCATATATTCAATTTACATTTTAAAAGCTCTTGGAAAAGCAGAGCAAAAGATTTATCAAGATCTGGCAACAAATCTAATAGCACAGACAGACCCATTAAAAGAACAGGTCAGTTGTGGGGGAGGGAGGTGTCTGTTACAAAGTATGTTATTTTGACAGTATAAAAAAGACAACAGTACAGGCAGACAGACAGACTGAATGGTAAAAAAATCAGATCAGTGGTTGGGGGCAGTATTTATTTTCTGGTATACACTATGTTATTCTGACAGTATAAAAAGACAAAAATGCAGAAACACAGGCAGACCCATGAAAAGAACTGGGAAATAGCACAGACAGAAAAGAGAGATACTGAAGAAGGCAGCTTAGCAGATAGACAGACAGCCCAACTCACCATTAGACAGACAGACAGACCCTTAAAGACAATATTATAATCATGGAATTCTAGCAACAAAGTTAATTAGATCCTAACTATCCGTAACTCTATAGGTTGATGATCATGTTACAGCTACTGCAAAACTTGATGAACTGAGGCAACTCTTGGTAGGAAAATGTTTTCTTTTTTGTCATTTCTAGGGCACACTTAATTTGGAGCCTTGCTCTGTCGTGTGATAATTAAACTATGCATTTATGGTTTTAGTTTGTAGTATTCTATTTTGGTATATGGTGGTTGTTATTAGAAAGGAAGTTGTTTGATTGATTGTTTGATTGTAAATTAATCTTTGATGCATTAAAACTACAGTAGTTGACACTCTTTAAATGACCACTCTCGTAAATGACCATCTACCATAAGCAACCACTTTCTCCTGGCCCTGGGGTGGTCGCTTACCAATAAATAATATGAATACTTGTGTTTTAACTCAGACAAAGAATCATTCTCAAGAGAATGACAAATGGTCTGAAATGGGTTAACATCATGACGCTATTTTGTCAGGTGTTTCATTGGCCAAGAAATCTTAGGTTGAAATGTTAGATGAGATATTTTGGTGCAGGAGAAAAGAGAAAAGAGAAAAGCATAGAGGTTTCAATGCACCATGACGTGCCCACACCCATAATACAGCTTGGACTGCCTGTGGTTAGATGACAGAACAATAAGATCCCTTTGCTCTTGGGAATTGAATCCTTACTTATGTAAAACGACTGTATTGTTCCTGCCTTCTAACATGGCTGCTGTCACGTGATGGTGCAAAACCTCAATCACGATCTTGTCTTTGATTAGTTAAAGGCTTTATTCAGATTATGATTGGTACTTTCTTTACATAAAGGTATCAAGAAATAAAAGTACTGTGGTCGAACCAATGAAAAGGTAAATGTTTATTAAGATGTGGAGCCCACTAGTGTATGCTCTTTTTAGTAAGATATTGTTCTACTCTATCAGGAAGGAGGGGTTGGGATTCAGTTGGTAAGCATTAAAAAATCTGAAACTACCACCAAAGAAAGTCACCTACCATTTTGTTTTCTTTTTTTCATTTATTTATTTATCTATTCATTCATTCATTCATTCATTCATTCATTCATTCATTCATTCATTCATTCATTCATTCATTCATTCATTTAGTCGTGGGTTCGAATCCCAGCAAGGTCGGAAATTAATTTTTCCGAATTTAATTCCAAGGGCTTTCGCCCGGAATAACCTCGTTCCCAAGCACTACAACTTACCTATATTGTCTTCAACTATTTCATTAGTGCCACGCGGTCCACACACTCTCATCTTTGCATCATAATTACCGCGACCTAACATCTATTTCACCCCGGCCTGCTCTCAGTCTGACCTCTAGCTCAGCTGGTAGAGCATCGGTAGTACAATTCCGAAGGTCGTGGGTTTGAATCCCAGCGAGGTTGGAAATTAATTTTTCCGAATTTAATTCCAAGGGCTTTCACCCAGAATAACATCGTTCCCAAGCACTACAACTTACCTAGTATATTATCTTCAACTATTTAGTTAGTTAGTTAGTTAGTGAGTTATTTATTTAGTTATTTAGTTATTTATTGTTACTTAGTTATTTATTTATTTATTTTTCATCTATTTATTTGTTTTCAATTTTTTATTCCTTACAGATTTAATCATGCTTTCCCACGAGTGAATGAAGCAATCAAATCAAGGGAACAAAGTTTAATAGTAAGTACCCAAAAAAAGGAGTGCGAGATTCATGCTCCTAAATAAGTGAAGTAATGTTTTTACTGAATGTAATTCAACATTGCATGTGATCAGTCAGAATCCTCTATAATTTTACTGTCACTATTGTAGTTTTGCAGTATAAAGACATCGTTTGTTTATCTGCTTATGTAGGAGTATGCCAAACAGCAGGCCAAGGCAGAAAAATTGACTGAAAAGGAGAAACAGCCACAGAATCCTACCAAGATAGAGCAGGTATGTTAACAATGGATATTTTTCAAACGGTAGCCATTCTTATTCTCATGAGAGTATTAAAACCTTTGTTTCATCTGCATAAATTTATCCTCAAGCACTCGAATACGAGGCCAAGCATGGATGGAATCTATTGTTTAAACCAAAATGCAAAAAGACCCATTATTACCAATATATTTGAAAGCAGCATTATGAGTTTATTTCATTTTTGTCATACATGCTGCACAATCACCCTCAGCATATATACACAGAATTGAATAATCTTTGAAATATCTTTATGTTCAGGCCAAACAAGACCTAGCAAAAGCAAAAGCCGACTTTGAAAGACAGAATGCCACCATGTTAGAAGTAAGTAAATCACCAACCATTTTACTCAACTGGTAAGAGCATTGTGCAGGAGGTCGTGATTCAAGCCTTGGCCAGACCAACGTTCAGTGTCTTAAAATAACTGACAGGGAGGGCTGCCTTGGTAATTACATCTGCAAATGGTTAGACCTTCATGTAGCTTGGATGAGTCACAATAATGGTGGTTCCTTCCCTAATTAACTAGAGATGCTTAAAGAGAACTACAAGTTTATCAGTTGAATTACTGTCAAGTGCCATCCCGATTGTCTATAAACATATTCTTTATTTAAGTAACTATTTAAGATATCAGGGCTTGAAATAGGTACTTATTTTACAGCTGAGAGAAAGAGTAAACTACAAATACCCTTGCCATTATATTTTATTATCATTATTATTATCGATATTGTTGTTGTTGTCATTGTGCTTGTTCATTATTATTCCTTATTACAAATCGTTCTTTGTGTATAATATTCAATACATTGTAAGTGGCTTGAATTTCTTCTTCTTTTTCCAGGAACTACCTCTTCTCATTGAAGGCAGAATAGCATACTTTGAGCCCTCATTTGAGGCTCTAATTCGATCAGAGGTAGGACATGACTACAAATTCAATTTCACTTATGACATAATAGGCCTAATAGCTAGTAGTAAAGTAGATAGAGTTTCTACTTCATGCAACAATGAAACGTTGTTGCGCGTGGAGTGGAAATATGCTCAACATTTGCCAATTTCATTTGATTCATGTCAGCCTGTCCTTACATTTCTTACACAGTTCCCTTCCATTCTCGATCAAAGTTTGACTTCAATGAACTGAGGTTTTAACAAGGAAATGTTGACATAACATGTAATCATTTGGAAATGGTATACAACCCGCTCCATGCAGTAAGGTGTTGGTAAGTCAGACACCTCACCATTACATTATGAACCACTAACCGACACTTTTTACTGGTATATTATGGACCACTCGCCAATCACTCACCAACTACTCGCCAGTTGACCACTTGCCAACCACTCACCAACCACTCACCAACCACTTGAACTGACCACTCACTAATCACTTATCCACCACTCACCAACCACTAACTGACCACTCACCAACCACCCACCAATCACTAACCAAACACTTACCAACAACTCATCAACCACTCATCAACCACTCACCTATCACTCACCGACCACTCACCAATCACTAACTACACTCACTAATCACTTAACAATCACTCACAAACCACTCACTAACCACTCACTAACCACTCACTAACCACTCACCAACACCTTTCTGACACCTTACAAACCACTTATGACAGACATACATACATATGACAGACATATTGTTGTCCACAATATTCTAACTATTCTCTTTTTTGAACAGGCAAGCTACTATAATCCAATCACTCACCTACCACTCACAAACCACTCACCAACACCTTACTGACACCTTACCAACCACTTATGACAGACTCCTTAACATATTGTTGTCCACAATATTCTAACTATTTTCTTTTTTGAACAGGCAAGCTACTATAATGATGCTGTCCAAGTTCTCACAGAACTAACCAACAGATATAACAAGTCTAGAGAACCACTAAGTGTAGATCAACAAGAAAAACAATTAGAACAAAAATTAGCAGACTTAAAGGCACTATCAATAACTGAGGATGAGTAATGCATAGTACATTGTAAATGGTGTTGATCATTCTTCTTCTTTTTTTTTTTTTTGTGGTTTTTGTACAGATCAAAAGCACCCCCCCCCCCCCCCCTCCCCCTTCTAGATAAATTATAATGCTCCCTAACATAGATAAGCCCAGAGGTTCTGACAGTGTTTGATCTGTGAGTTAGCTGTGCCCTAAATTAGACAAGCCGAGAGGTTCTTTCAGTGTTCAATCTGTGAGTTAGTTGTGCCCTAAATTAGACCAGCTCAGAGGTTCTTTCAATGTTCAATCTGTGAGTTAGTTGTGCCCTGAATTAGACCAGCTCAGAGGTTCTTTCAGTGTTCAATCTGTGAGTTAGTTGTGCCCTGAATTATACCAGCTCAGAGGTTCTTTCAATGTTCAATCTGTGAGTTAGTTGTGCCCTGAATTAGACCAGCTCAGAGGTTCTTTCAGTGTTCAATCTGTGAGTTAGTTGTGCCCTGAATTATACCAGCTCAGAGGTTCTTTCAATGTTCAATCTGTGAGTTAGTTGTGCCCTGAATTAGACCAGCCCGGAAGTTCATAAAATTTGAAGGTTTTTTTTAAATTTAATCTTTATAGAAAACAAATGAATTTGCAATATTAAGTGCTATTCAGTTTTAGTATTTTTTCATGGTATTATGTTGTGCAGTCTGTCTGTTACATGTTATTTGCTTCGCAGGTTCACTAGGAACACCCTGAATTCATTTTATTTGATTAAACATTCTAGAATAATTTATCAAATAGACCCATTTCACCAGTGTAAATATTTTTTTCATAATTTCCAAATGACAGCTGACTTTTGCAGGAGTTTCAGTGAACTCAATCCACCTAGGTATAATATTTCCCATTACAGAAAACGTGTCATTACCTTGAGAATAAGATCCTTTGTCTGAGTTGTACCCATATTTATATATCTCCTGATCAATGAGTAACCATTAAACGAAGAAATGATACTCTACAGAATGACACATGGTCTGAAATGGGAAAACGGTGGATTAGTAATACTGAAGGAAATGAAAAGTTGTCCGAAATGACAACAATGTATTGGGTTACTTATTCACTTTAGCCTACATATTTGCACAAATTGACTCTTTTCACTCTAGGGTGACATTTATTATTTGATTTATTGGAAAAAGGGGTTTGCTATCACATTTTTCACTCCAATAATAGTCAAAATGGAAAGTTTCGAAGACAAGAATTTTTCAATTAAGAATCTTTGTGGATTTTTTGCAAACAAAATATGAAAAGTGTCTAGCCTGGTAATGAGGCTTTTCTCATGGCATACATTTCTTTGCAAAAATGCTTAGTTTCAAAATTTTATATGATCGTCATTTTAAAGGTCTTAAAAATCTTCCTGAAACTTTGCAGTTTGGCTATTATCAATGTGAAAAATTCAGTAGTAAACTCTTTTTCTCCATTAAATCAAATATCCTATTAAAAGAGTCAATTAGATCAAAACTGCTGGTCAGCTTTGATATTGCAACAAATCATTGATAATGTAGAAGAGAAATAAATATTTTTTTTATGATTTCTGATTGATTAAGGTGGCTCGATACAATAATTTTGAAGCACGACTTCTCTACTTTTATTGCAAACTGCGCAGCACCAGATATAACTTGGCCAAATATGAGTTTATACTAAGTGTAGGGATAGATGGAAGTTTTAAATCGTATGTGTTTCGTGACCATCGGACACGCCCTGAAGGCACAGTGACGTCATGTGACTATTTACTATACTATTTTGTAAATAATATTGCAACTTGGAAACGTTTTTCATATTATTAGACTAAAATACATTTTATTTTATTTATCTGATTTTAAGTACAGCGTGTTATTGAGAATTATTGAATCCCGTTTTTTTTCCTGTATAATTCCTTGCATTGTTTTGTTTTGACCGTCTCGATTTTTATACTTTTTAATCACTTGATTTACATTGCTCGGAGATTGTTGGGTAGTAATTTCATGCGTTTAATGATAAACCAGCGTAGTAATGGAATGTTCAACGTGAAGTTTTAAAAACAAAAGCACTGCACAACAAAACAAACAAAGGAAACCCCGAAAATCTGGCGTTATTCAAGACAATACAGAATTATGTGTATTGCGTGCAATGTTATTTTTCGTATTTGAAGGGCTTCTAAAAATTCCATGAAGACTACCATAGTATGTTTCAGATAGTGAACTCTGTTTCCCCTGGTCTGGTCAGATTACGCCAAAAAATAGAATTTAAAAATAATCACAAGACGTCACTGTACTCTCAGGGTATGTCCAGTGGTCACGAAACACACGATTTAAAACTTCCATCTATCCCTACACTTAGTATAAACTCATATTTGGCCAAGTTATATCTGGTGCCGCGCAGTTTGCAATACAAGTAAAGGAGTCGTGCTATAAAATTCTCGTATTGATCCACCTTAAATATCATTTCTATTTTATTATTTATTTTCATTATTTTTAACTAATCTTAAATTAACAAGCATGGAGCTTTTCTAAAAACTATTCTGAAATTTGATTGTTCACACGCTTTAGAGGACCCTTTCAATCCCTGGAAAATTTCACACAAAATCCCCCCCCCCCCCCCCCCCCAACAACCCAACTTTCTATAGTATAAATTGCCAAATAAAAGATATTGTACTGTATTGTATTATTATTATTGAGCATTCAGTCCTCTCCCTGCCCCCCCCCCCCTCCCATCCCATCAATTAATCCCTACCCCCACCCCCAAGATCCTTAACTCAAGAATGAACCATGCTGGTCCAACAGACCAGTTTTCTTAAGGTTCGGTGCACATCCAACTTGACGGGCCACGGAACTGAAAAATGCAAATTCAGGAAAATTGAGAAGACAGTTTTATATTTAAAGACGAGAATAATCGATTAATTTATGGATTCTTATCGAAAACAATTTCATGGCAATGCATGATAGTGCTTGTGTTCTGGTATTGTGGCCCATCAAGTTCCTTACATTTGGATGCGTGTGCAATCTTGAGAAAATCGTCTATTCTAGACAAGCTACTGCATCAGCATCGGGAACTACAAATATCCCTAATGTTAAAGGAGGCATAGCCAAGGCTTTCCTGCTGGAACAGACAAAGGATTGAGTGATGGTAGAATGTAGTCATCTTTCATCAATAACACTTCTCCATTAAGCTCTATGTACCTGAAAGTACAGAATTTATGGTTTCAAATGATTGATGTTTTGGAAGCCTTGCCATTGAAAAAAATTGTTTGAAAAAATGACAAAGGTATAGCAATGATAATCTCCTGATAAATACCACCAACATGGCAACAAGGTATTTTGTATATTATTATATTGGAGTTTCTTTACATTCTCATGCCATTCTCAAAAATGAATGATTTTTTATGTGAGAGTGGAGATGCTTTCAGGTTCTTTCATGTGCTTTTAGGGTTCTTTTCTGGCTTCTCCAGTTTTCTACCCTTTTTGAAATTCAACTAAATTGCAATTTGATCATGGAATGAGGGACACAGGTTTGTCGATGACTATATCGTATATAGCTGTTAGGTATTACCCTGATCAAAGTATAATTGTTCAAAGTGTAATTGTTGTAGGTAGATCTCATGCTGGCAATAAATTAAGAACTGATCAAAAACTACATCATTTTGGGTACTTAAACTGCAATGTTGATTTTGCTATTTTCTTGCACAGGAAAAGTGCCATATGTTTACATAATTATGTCTCCGTTGACAAATTATCAGACAACGGAATGGCCAATCATTAGTCAACAATTGGCTGATCACATCAGACCAACAGTTGGTCGATTATCAATCCTCATGTGTTGACTACTCATAAATTAAGTACATGATTGCAAGGCACAAGACACCTTTTTCTGCTGGTGACAACCACTCAGAGAATAAACTAGTGAAGTCATATTTAATATTTAAGTAATTCTATGAAAATAAATATTGGATGTTTTCCACTTACTCTGATGTGATGTTTTTCTGATGAGGAGATAACAAGTATTGATCCACAGGTAGTTGATCGAAATTGCCTTTTAAATTGAGCAAAGCTGTCTCATTTGGATCTAAGTTTATGGCCAATATTGTTACTGCGCCTGTAGCATATTGCCTAAAATGATAGATTAGTCACTCTGTTATTAGTATGTAATAAATAAATAATAATAATAAAAGGATCACTGAAAGTGTTTTATTGTATGGTAGAAAAAGCATTGTAGTTTTCATTGCAGCTGTCTATTCATACAGCTTATTTCAGGAAACGTTGGATGTCGCATGTTGAATGTCTCATGTTGCATGTTGCATACTGCATGTTGCATGTTGCATGTTGCATGTTGCATGTTGCATGTTGCATGTTGCATGTTGCATGTTGCATGTTGCATGTTGCATGTTGCATGTTGCATGTTGCATGTTGCATGTTGCATGTTGCATGTTGCTAGTTGCATATCGCATGTTGCTGCCTGTCACGGAAAGGCTGTCATATTCGTAAGAGAAAGGTTTCATGACAGCCATGATGCAAGGCAAAACAGATGTTTTCTACGTATTCTGGGAAAAATTTCATTGCCAGTGGCCAGCCATATAAAACCCATCTAGTTAATACATATATAGAGTATATTACACAGTGGCGCGAAGATATGAAGTTTATCTTCAAGTGGTGAAATATTTTTCAACACAAGAAGATGTCAACTTCATGTCTTTAAGCCAATGTGTAATTATCTTTGCATTATATAGACAAATCCACAAAGACGGAAGGTAATCAAAACAGGTCCCGGAAAACATCGCAAGTGACGTCATCAATATCCTCACTAGTGAAGATATGGGAAATATGTTACTCAGGTCCCAGATGGTAGTTTGTCTGAAAAATATGAGTGCCGTATTTCCTAGTAAAACACTCATGTCTATATAATAAATAGTAATAACTCCCATCACATACCCTGGTTTAGTATTAGTGCAGTGGGCATATATTCTGACAACTCTATTCTCCTCCAAGCCATTTTCAACTTCCAGCACTTTTTGTCCCACGAGTCTCTTGTGCAGAAGTGACAACCAGTAGTTCTAAATTTCAAAGGTAAAGTTAAAGAAAGATAATAACGCAGTTACCCAATTCTCCCAAGTCAGGAGTTCATGTATAGAGTGGTTTTCATAAACCTGTGAAATAGCATATTGCATATTTAGTACCAACTATTACGCTCTAATCCTTTCATCTTCTATTATGTTTATCTGACTATTACACTCTAATTAGTACACTTCGTTTCATGGGTTTATAAAAAACCACTCTTAAGCGTTTGAAGATGCCACTTTTACCCCCTCAGACTATCAGTGCTACTATTAGTGCACTATTTAAAGCTAAAGCTACAAAGAACAGAGAGAAGGTAAAACAGATGTGAGCATGGAACCGTGTATAGCTAGCTTCAAAGCCGCACAATAGCCAACCAGCTAAGCCTGCTCCTCAAGAGAGCGAAACTTAAATTAACTAGTGCAGGAAAATATTGTACATGAAGCAGCCCAAGAAAAGCAGAGCAGTCAATAACGGGGCCACCGTCTTGACTTATATATAAGCCTGCAGTAAGTGGTCCACACACAATTGAACATAGAACATAGGAGTTAAAACCAAAAGAATTTCTGATTTCTGATTTGCACTATGCAATCATATAAAATGCCAAAAGCGTTTCAGGGACTTGAGAGGCATTTGGGTTGAACTTTGGTCATCACAACATGCCGTTTCATTAACATACCTTCCCACATACCACTTTGGTCTCAGCTTGTATGTTCTATGTTTAATTTGAACCCTGTAATGATTTTGGAATTGAGTGTCATACGTAGCTATATACTGGCTTTACTTAATGGTGAGATCTACTTACTGGGACAGGGTTTGACTGGTCATCAAGTAATGCATAATGTCCATGGAAGAATGTTTGTCTGATGACTACTTCAACCCCTAGACGAGCAGCTAATCCTAGCTTATCTAACCACCTGCAAACAATAAAAGATTGAAACCTTGATCAGAATACACCCATACTTGATACATATCACAATCAAAAAACTGACTTCGCAAACCAATTTAAGGTAATACATGTTCTATACTATAAGTAATTAGGTTAAGAAGAAAGACCAAAGGTCGTTATTCATCTGCCAAACCCATAATGAAATGTATAGCAAAGACAATATTTTTAACGTACGATAGCGTTGCAATGTATCGGCTAGATAATCCTGCTGCTCCTCCACCCCAGGCAGTGGCTGTTTCACCAATCCAATGCCGTTTATTGGGTGCAGCCTCTGACACTACATTATCAACAAGTTTTAATTGTTTCAGGAGGTAATCAAAGATTTCTGGATCATAAAAATCTTCAACTTTGCATGTCTTTGAATCAAAATAGTATCTGTAACAAAAAGTGAGAAAATAAATATTCTTGCTGGGATATTTTAGCATTCAGTACTATAAGTAAAATTTAACAAATACACATCAGTTTTCTATGTGTCTGTCGATCTCTTCTGGATCATAAAAATCTTCAACTTTGCATGTCTTTGAATCAAAATAGTATCTGTAACAAAAAGTGAGAAAATAAATATTCTTGCTGGGATATTTTAGCATTCAGTACTATAAGTAAAATTTAACAAATACACATCAGTTTTCTATGTGTCTGTCGATCTCTTCTGGATCATAAAAATCTTCAACTTTGCATGTCTTTGAATCAAAATAGTATCTGTAACAAAAAGTGAGAAAATAAATATTCTTGCTGGGATATTTTAGCATTCAGTACTATAAGTAAAATTTAACAAATACACGTCAGTTTTCTATGTGTCTGTCCTCTAGCTTATTGACAATAAATTGCGTCATCTCATTGTCAAAGCATAGTAGTGTGGATTCACGAAGCGTAGCTGAGTGGATGCGCATAATACTTTGACAATGTAATGACGAAATTTATCATCAATAAGAGGACAGACAAATAAAATTTATGTCTATTTGCTTTTTTACAACAAAAATGATAAAAACTTCTCATTTTTAGCGACCTAAACAACCAATGGAAAGAGCGCATGCTTGTCAACGTCAGCTTCATCTGTCTGTCCTCTTATATTGATGATAAAAAATAACCATTCAGAGTGCGAGAAATTTGTAAGTTTTTGTAAAAAGAGTTCTTTGGCTTGGACATAATGTTTTCCTCATATTATAAACCATGTATCTTTGCCTTGGAATATGATGCTTTGGCTTTGTTTGTATATCCATATTCATGTGTCGATCTTCTTATTATGTGCAACCAAAAAACAAGCAAAGAAATAATATGCTCTTGAGAATATGACACTTGATCTGAGATGCTAGCACAAGTCATAGCTCATATAGCTCACAAGAGATGTGTACTGTTTACTGTGTGCATCCACTTCTCAGGCACAACATCACTATAATGATACTTACTGGTGCCATGTGATGGCATCTACTGCATCAACAGCAACAGATAAGAATCTGGCAGGAGAAATCATATAAACCATAGGAGACAAAATTAGCATTAGTCAATTTTAACCATTTTAATTGTCAATGAGTACAATTAACAATATATGTGTTAAGAGGGCATGTCAGCAAAAATCAAACATCGGGTGGCAAGGGTCGAAAATTTGATTTTGCTAATATTTTAAACTTAGGTAGGCCTTAGTGTAAGTAAAACCACTGTGTAGTTTGTTTGGTAAAATATGGCTTAGTTTTCGAGAAAATCGAAGAAAAGAGTTTTGAACTAAATTCGCTAATTTTCGGCCGATAATT
This sequence comes from Actinia equina, assembly GCA_011057435.1. Taxonomy (NCBI): domain Eukaryota; kingdom Metazoa; phylum Cnidaria; class Anthozoa; order Actiniaria; family Actiniidae; genus Actinia; species Actinia equina. Next base: position 2,080,527 of record WHPX01000126.1, on the reverse strand, counting down.
TACATCAACTTTAACAGCTTATCGCGACCAAACAAAGCAACCTAGCACTGTAATAAGACTAAATAGTAGTTAATTGGTATCTTAAGAAACAATTTGTAGAGTTTTAGTAATTTTGGTGAAATTTTTCGATTTTTACTTAATTTATTTTTGGAGCACATATAAAACTCCTCTTAAAGTGGGGTAAAAATAATCAGATATTTTTTCATGTGCGACGAAAAATTTTTACCAAAAAGACAACCTGAATTAAAGTTGAAATAATGATTTCCACGAATCATGCAAAATTTTCTTGGGGAAATTATTTTGCGCGTTGCACCACATCCTGTAAGTCAGATCTATCTCATTCTCGATGCCCGTAAACTGAAATGCGGATCTATATGGGCATTGATTTCTTTTTTACATACTTGTAAAGGTATAACTGTGGTGTCTTGCTTTCGATCTTTTCTGTCGAATCCACAAGGTTCCTCCAACAATCGTTTTAAATGAACGGCAAATCTTCATTCTATTCAGTGTACTTACAAGCAACGCAAAAACCAACTAAAGGAATTATGTTGCATTTAAAAAAACATAAACATGATTGGACAACAATTACTTGTCAATTTCATGCGTGCAACGTTAATTGGTACCGACCGGAACCATGACATTTTAAAAACTTTCTTTTGTTGTTATTTTGGAGGGTGTCTTGTTATGTAAACCCAAAATCATAGTAAAAAAATATATCATTGCAAGAATTCTTAAAATCCAAACATGAATCAACTATGGAATATTTGTATATTTTGATGAAAATAATCATGCTATTATTTTCAGACCATAGACGTGCTATACTATTTTGGGTTAGTCGAGTGAATTTTGAGCAAATTTAATTTATAGTTTGAGTTTACTGTTTCAACTTCTTTCAGAATACGTCTAGGAACTTTTATTTTTTCTTTAAAATCGTTTTTTTTATTATATTTCTTAGAGAGTCAACATGAATTCGTTAACATTAGTAAACAATATGTAAATTGATTGAACTCGCCGACAGATAAAATCCGTGAGTTTCTTACAACTTACAGGCTGTGGTGCAACGCGCAAAATAATTTCCCCAAGAAAATTTTGCATGATTCGTGGAAATCATTATTTCAACTTTAATTCAGGTTGTCTTTTTGGTAAAAATATTTCGTCGCACATGAAAAAATTTTATTATTTTTACCCCACTTTAAGAGGAGTTTTATATGTGCTCTAAAAATAAATTAAGTAAAAATCGAAAAATTTCACCAAAATTACTAAAACTCTACAAATTGTTTCTTAAGATGCCAATTAACTACTATTTAGTCTTATTACAGTGCTAGGTTGCTTTGTTTGGTCGCGATAAGCTGTTAAAGTTGATGTAAGTTATCGGCCGAAAATTAGCGAATTTAGTTCAAAACTCTTTTCTTCGATTTTCTCGAAAACTAAGCCATATTTTACCAAACAAACTACACAGTGGTTTTACTTACACTAAGGCCTACCTATGTTTAAAATATTAGCAAAATCAAATTTTCGACCCTTGCCGCGGATTTGCCAAAATGTCTGATTTTTGCTGACAACCCCTCTTAAATAGTTCTAACTAATTAGCACAAAATAGCACTGATTAAACAAATTGAAAACAAAGCAAAAAAACAGTTGTCCAGACAGGAGCACCACAAGTTAAAGAGAGAAACTGATGATGATGATGATGATGATACAACATAAGTGAGCAAAATTCACAATAACTTACTATAAATAAACTATAGGTATAAAATTTAATTAATTGAAAAGAAATTCTACAAATATTTTAACCCATTCACACCTAACGTGTTTAATTAAACTATATTTTCATTAGGACATAAAATGAGAAACTAGAAACCTACAATATAATGAAACTTTTCTAAAATATTGTCACAGCAAGACAAAGGATAGTTTACATGCATTATTTTACCAAATATTGTGCAGTGTTCGTAGATAGTTTTTCAAACCTGTTTAAGTTGAACCACTTTAAAACATGTTTAGGCCTTGGTGTGAATGGGGCATTAGTCTTTTAAATTTTGGTTTAGTTTAAACTATAACTTCACATTTGCAAAGGGTAGGGCATGTCTTCCCTACATTCTTATTTATAAATCAGCAAGCACTGACATGTATCTGATATGTATATAGGTTTTCATTTATTAACGTGGTACCTCTTAAGGAAATTCATTGATTTTTTCTTGGGTCTAGTGGTATCAGGACCAACAATAAAGTCCCCATAATGTGGGTTTTTGTCAAGAATACTTCTCAGGGTGTTGAAGGCATCTCCCAGACTTTCTGCATCAATAGACCTGTTGAACTTGCCAAGATGATTGGGTTCTGAAAAGGCGAAGGTAAAAATACTTATATCATCATCCTCATCCTTGGCATCAATATACAGTACAGCTCGCGGGGATGTTAACATGTAACGCATACGCGTGTATTTTCTTATTGTTATACAGCCTTTTGTTCTTTATTCTTTTACTTACAATAGGAAGCCGATCTTTCGCTACTAGGCTCGCTAATATTCCCGCTTTGCTTGAATAAAAAACTTCCCCGGAGTCTATCTGATAAGAAATGTTTCCAAACTGCACGTTGGAATTTATCATGAAACCAACAACATGCAAGCAATAAAATGGTTTCAGAGTATCGTTTTTCTAATCACTTGTTTCTCAGCAACAAAAATATAATATTCGTTTTCTATTTAACCTTTGACTTCTTATGTGTTTTCACAATTAAAATCGTTTTCTAATTAATCGTTTCTCAGCAACAGAAATGCAATATTCGTTTTCACCTTAATCTAGGCTTTCTTTTTAAGCATTTTTTAAATTGAAAACTTATCTAGATTAGAAATTAAGAGAAATTATTTGGATGTATTTTCAACGAGTCAGTCTGAATGCCGGTGAAGGTGTGAAACTTTGGCGACGTTTGACTTCTTGTGTGTTTTCACAAAAATCGTTTTCTAATATCTCGTTTCTCAGCAACAGAAATGCAATACTCCTTTTCACCTTAATCAAGGCTTTCTTTTTAAGCATTTTTTAAATTCAAAATTGACTTATCTAGAACAGAAGTTAAGAAAAATTATTTTGAATTGCTAAATGACCGGCAGACAGTCTCGGTCATGAAGGAACAGTCCGACTTCAAATCAGTTCGATCGACAATCATTACCAATTTATTTTCTCATAAACTTAGTTAGTCAAAATATCAGAAAACTTCAGAAGCTTTGGACAAAAGAATGCATGAAGACGTGTTATAATTGTGAATTCGAACAAAAGGCACTAGTTAATGAGGAAATCAGCTGCGTGTAGTTTGTTACACGTAGTATCGTGTACTCAACGTACTTGCGGCCACTACACGCGTAGGAGTGTACTACACTAAGTGTACTACACGCGGTTTGCACGCGTGGAATGTTAAAGTGCTACTACGACGAAAATCGCTCAAACTTGGATTCAGCTGAAACTTCCTAAAAATACTCTTTAAAGGTCCAATAATCACTGTATGAAGTGTTTTCTCGATATTCAGGACGAAAGTATGATATTTTTACGATTATTTTTTGGAGTCTGTGACGTCATACACTCAACATCAAACATTGCTACATATATTTCTTTGTATATAAATCCTTAATTTATTTTATTCCTATGAAGCCCAAAGGGTAGCTAATGTGCTTATTTCACATTACTTGTGACTATAATTTATATTTTGGGGTGTTTGGGTATTTCTTTCTCCCTTTACTACTGATATTTTGATCATAAACTACAAAGAAATGTATGGAGCAATGTTCGATATTGAGTGTATGACGTCACAGACTCCAAAAAATAATCGTGAAAATATCATACTTTTGTCCTGAATATCGAGAAAACACTTCATAAAGTGATTATTGGACCTTTAAAGAGTATTCTTAGGAAGTTTCAGCTGAATCCAAGTTTGAGCGATTTTCGTCGTAGTAGCACTTTAACATCCCCGCGAGTTGTACTGTAGCTATCCCAATCAATAGTATTAGCTATTCCATTTGACAGCAATAGCTTATCTTAGCCTCTTCCACAGGCATCTCTTTGCTTTTTGCTCTTTTCTCTCTTTTTCAATACTGGGATTCCTGTGTTGGCTGAAAGTTGACAGAGCAGAAAAAGTACCCACTAATAACTCGCTCCTTTCTTTCCGTCCCCGCTCGCCTTACCACAGGATACCCATCCCTCTCAAACAGCAACAAAAAACAAATCAACAAAAACCCTAGAGTAGCCTGAGTAGGAGGAGGCTAAGCTAATCTGTTCAAAACATTTGTATTTTTTTGTGGTGTCAGCCGCCCATCGATTGTTACCGATTTACCGATTGGCAAAATCGATATCGATTTTTATCGATTTACTACGTCGGGATGCTTGCAAACCCATATTCGTTGACAATTAGAGTGGTTTTCATAAACCCGTGAAATACAAATTAGCTTATTTAGTAATATTACACTCTAATTCCTTTGTTTTCTATTGTGTTACACTCTAATTAGTACACTTTGTTTCATGATTTATGAAAACCACTCTAACCGGTGTATCACCTTACCATTTCCCAGCTCCCAACCAAAGCTGTAATTTCTTCCACCAACATAATCCAATATTTTCAAAGGATTCGAGTAATCCCACTTGCCATCTTTAGATTCGAAGACAAACATTAAGTCCAAATAAAACATCCCAGCCAGCTTTACTACCTGATAAAATGCATCTTATCCAAATCATCTCCAGTGATATCGTAATCTGTAAAGTTCTTATGCTGAACTTTCTTTAAGCTTAAATTCCGGCTACTTAAGATGTCGTCGTTCTCTACGTTTTCAGGATCGTGATCTTTTTCTTTATAATGCAACCAATCTTCAGCTGTGCCCCCAAATCGTAAATAGGCTGGTGAAAGCCCACGAGCAAGGGTGAAGACTCGAGGTGAGGAGAAGTGAAAATGCTTCCAGTGTTCTTGTACAAAACCCATGTTCATTGCAACAGATAAATACTTCTCGCTGACGATATTAACAGGTTTAATAGTGTTTACAAACACTGTCTCTTCATTTGCAGGAAAGGTTGTTTTATCCTGTAGGGCTTTGGTCGTGGTAAGGAATAGTAGAACTATCAAAGCTTGATTAATTTTGCGGTGCATTTGGATTACTGTATTTCGGCCTAGGGCAAACGTCGGACTAACGTCGCACCGAACCTATTTAACATAGGTTCGGTGGAAGGTCGACCAAGCGGCAATCTTTAATTTCACCCACCCATTGTTGACATGCAATTGCACGGGGGAACGCATAGTCTCCCCCACAGCCGCTTTCAGTGTCGTCACGCAACTGAAAGCGGCTTTGGAGGAGATTATGGAGCGCACGGAATATTTGTTTGTCTTTTCCTGATTAATGCATATCCTTGCAATGGCAAAATATAGCGGATATATGGGGGAATGAGTGTTTGGGGGAATGAGTGTTTGGGGGAATGAGTGTTTGGGAGGTGGGAGTGTGAAAGGGACTTAGGAGCGCACGGAATATTTGTTTGTCTTCTCCTGATTAATGCATATCAGTTGCAATGGCGAAATATAGCGGATATATGGGGGAATGAGTGTTTGGGAGGTGGGAATGTGGGTTGTTTTCACGGCTTTGGTGTAAGTTATGCGACTTGCATGATTGATTTACTATTTTGCATAAATTATGAATTTAGTTCGGCACGTGTTCTAAAACGACGGTTGCCGCAAAGTCGCTCCAGAGTCGTAATGTCCGACTTGGCTTGTCGAACTTATGCTGAACTCGAAACTATTCAATAGGGTCGTTCTCATTTGCAGCAAACGTCGTACTAGGCTCTGTAGTATCCATAGCAACTAATCATGTATAATAATTAGCTAAGTTGTGAATAATAAATAGTTTGATCTAGATATGGCGCCGAGTCACTACAGGCTCGAGCCTATTTCAAATGTAATAGGTTCGACTAAATTAAGCTTATGGTTAGTTCGACGTTTGCCCTGTGCCTTAGTTCGACATGTAAAGCTGCTCCACGTGTATTTTAAAATACGTCAAACCTCTTGAATCAAGGGTTGTCAAGCCAACTTATATATGTCACGCTGTATACTTGACCCCTCAATCCTCACTAGCGACATCTATGGCGCGTTTTGGGGGTCAAAATTCACAGTGTTATGCAAAGACGTTATGAATTAAGAATTCAAATGTTTTGTGTCATTTGTTCCTCAAAAAGGACGTACTTTTCATTTCGAATTGTTAAATAAAACGTCACTTAATCATTATTCAACCAAAACAATACATATATCGTTTCGAATTCAGTAAAAAAATTACTCGTGTTGAATTGCATTCGGACAAATGCTTACGCCAGTCTTGCTGGATCGAAAGAGAAAGGGGTTGGCACGTTCAACCAACGTCTGCTGGCCCCACACACCTCTAGTGTCCCCTGTCCCATTTTTCCGCGGCAATACAACCTGTGATAATGAAACTTGGCAGGGATGTAGTCACGTGCCCTGTCAGTCACCCCAGCGATTTTGGGTGTATGACGTCATATATCACGTGACTTGCTAAGATTAAATTATCGCCAGTTTTTGGAATAAACCTTTTTGACGTTATTGCACTACCAAAGTCTTTGTATGCCAACGCTGATGGCAATCGACCCCCCTGGCAGCGTGACGTCACAGGTCACGTGACCTATAAGTAGCGTTTTATGGCTAAACCATGAAAATAAACCGTCCATAAAACTACTTACAAAGAAACAAGAAAGAAATTGGACATTTTTCATGCCATATCATCAGAAAAAAATCTGTTAACATTTGGTCAGCTACGATTTCAAGCTCACGCCCCCTCATGCGAGTTCATACAAATTATGTATCAAAAACACAGTTTTTGGATCTATTCTAAAAAATAATGACTATCTACGCAAAAAACAGAAGTGGATTCAGTTAATTCAACTATTCAAGTACTGAATTATATGGTATAGATTGAATTCTATTGGAAAAAACACCGTACTTTTTGAGTTGAATGTACGCTATTGGACGTATTTTACAAGAGAAAATGCATGACACCGGGGTCAAGCTAGGAAATTGTCTCTCCTTGATACAAAACAGAACCTGTCAAGAAAACAGAAGTGGATTTGAAAACCCCGAGCTTTCCTGAACATTGTGGTACATAATTTATAGGAATTTGTTAAAATTTAGAACCGTATTGTTGCTGATATTATATGGAATATTTGCTGGCGAATAGGATTCTTATGCTCCCGGCCCTCCAACTGTTTTGTAATTATTTGATTAATAAGCCATTAAAGATAGGCTAAAATTATAGTTACGTAAGAACAGAAGTCACGCGGCAGATGGGCAGCGGATACTCCTTTTGATAGCTGTTGTCATGGGCAACTATCTACCTACGTGATACAACCTCGTGGGATCAGTTGCTTCACGTCCTTGAACAGCTAAGACGTCAGGTTTTTACCACCCTCCCTGCCCATTTTTGCTATTGCGTGGCGTTTGTTGCCCTCACCTTTGCTGGGCTAAATTTGAACAGTTATATCAAATTTTATGAAATGATTGTAAGTATCTAGATTGAACTTATTAACTCAATAAATCGGCTTTGGGTTTTTAACCCATAGCCCTTATCGTTCAATCTTGTCTATCTTTATCTCGCCCAGTAAACAGAGCTCAGGCTTAGCAGCACTTGATATTTTTTTAGAATTTAAGGGGAAAGTTGGGGGGAGAGCATAAAAGCTCATACTATCTGTTGGCTATACATTCGCCTCTTATGGTTTCGTAGCCTCGAAAACACGCTAACTACTAGTTAGCGAAAGAACAGAAGATTTACGGGTCATTTAGGATGTTTTGTCACGCAGTTTACTTGTGCTATATAAATTTACTTTCAAGAACAACATTTTGCTTTGGAAAGAGAGGAAAAAGACCGAAAAGAGCAAATATTCCAAAGACTATAAGACTAATATGACCGACGTAAAATAAGGACGCTTTACCTTTACCTTTTTATGTGAAAGCTAGAGAAATCCTTATCTGGGCTTTTCCAACAAAATCCCCTTATAAATTATATAACTTTTATATAATTTTTACCCTGCTTTAGACTTTACGTGGCCGGGAGGTTAGTGAAACATCAGTCACTTTCCTTGACATCTTGCTTAGTGTGAATGACGACCGTCTTAGCACTTGTGTCCATTACAAAACTACTGACTCTCATTCTTATTAACTCTACTCGTCTTCTCATCCTAAGCACACTCTTAACGCCATTCCGTTCTCGCAATTTCTTCGTCTTCGTCGTTTGTGTAGTGATGATCTTGATTTGTCTGTTAAATGTTCTGAGATGCGTTCCTTCTTCCTCAAGCGTAATTATCCTGCTCATATTATTGATCACGCCATTCGTAAAGTTTCTACTATTGATCGTACCACCGCTCTCACTCCTCACACTCGTCCCTCTAAAAATCGCATTCCTTTCACTCTTACGTATCATCCTATTAAACAATTCCATTAAACCCATTGTTAACCGCAACTTTTCTCTGCTTGACTCTAATACTCGCACTTCTGCTATTTTGCCCTCTTTTTTCTTATAAACGTGATCGTAATCTTCGTTCTTTCTTGGTCAAGGGAGTTCTTCCATCAAACAAAGAACTGGTACTTTTCGCTGTTCTCGTAAACGTTGTTATACTTGTCCTCACATAGCTTCTCACACTTCTGTTGTCGGTCCTAAACCACTGTTACTAATTCTAATGTTGTATATTGTATTAAATGTACCCGCTGTAATCTTTTGTATGTGGGCGAGACTAGCCGCCGTCTTGGTGATCGCATTTGCAATCATCTTTTTAATATTCGCAATAACGATCCCACCAAACCAGTTTCCCGCCATTTTAATCTAACTAACCGTTCTCTTTCTGATTTCATTGTTTTTGGTCTTTCTTTGATTAACGCCAACAATGATTGTCGCAAGACCAAAGAAATGCGGCTTATTCACCTATTGGGCACTCTTAGTCCCAACGGGATTAATGAACGCTTTACTTTCAACTAACCTCAATTTCTTTTGTCTTTTGATTGTTTGTTTTTGTTTCCTTGCCTATACCTTGTTCTCATTGGTTTCTTTTGTCTTATTCTACCATATATACACTCCTTTCTACCACCTCTTTCTCTTTTACTGCGACGAAGGACTAGCGTCCGAAACGTCAGTAAGTTTTTTCAACTTTATATTTTCAACTATACTATAAGATTTTGACTTTGTCCCCGTCCCCTTCCCCTTCCTTGTCTGCAATACGAAGTATTTTACAACGCCTAGAGTCCAATTATGGTTAAAGATCAAAGCATATTCTACTGGAACTCATAAATATATAATATAAATGATACTTGAAAGACTGCTTTTGTATGGAAAGTACAATTAATCATTAGTCAGTTAACACTCTTCGAAAGTGTAACATTTCAGTTAAGAATAATTATAGCACCAAAAGAATCAGTTTTGTTTGATATAATTTACTTCAAAATAAAAGGTGTCTTCGCTGTCGAATTGGCCAAATTCGCCGTGTTGTGATGTTTTCCCACATGTTCACACACGTGTCATTCCCTAGAAAAAGTAAAAGATTCTTTATTTGAGTTGTATCCATATTCATGTGGCTTCTCATGCGCAAACGTTCGACAAAGAAATTGTGAATGACACGTGGGCGGTAATGGGAAAACGTTGCACCAAGACTATGGTGTATATACAAGTGTATTGGTCGAAACCATTAACTGCGATTAAGCATTAGAGACGGTAAGTATTTCTTACTGTATATGACGACTTTCGTGAGCGAAATGAATGAATCTTTTCCAATAGCTTTCATATTTTGGATTCCTATTTTATGTAATAAATTTGCGCAAGTATAAAGTTTATATTCCTTTAGCAGCGAAGAAGAAATATTTAGGTCATTTTTTGGTTCTTGAATGAGTTATATTTAAGGGGGAAAAACTTTTTGTTTTTGAGACTTGAATTTGTAGGATTTTTGTGTGGTAGAGAGGCAATTTTAGCTTTAGTATTTACAGCTGTGAATAGTATGTTCAGGCAATACTAACTCCTTGGAATTTTTTTAACCGCCGGGAGATTGCAAACACTGTGAAACAATACTAAATTTATTTTGCACTAACTAGTAAAGAATAGTGCAATCGCAAAATGTTGGGTCCTTGGCTTCTGCATGTACCGCAAACCTATTGTATTCTTTGGTAGCAAACCTATTTAGTACTGTTGTTGTTTCTTTTGAATTACGCAAACTGTGCCCGGTGAAGGAGCCCTGTTTCTTCAGTATACTACTACATAAAATGTTTGTAAGAGATTGCACAAATTTGCACAAATTAAGTTCATTAGACCTCAGTAGACCGTAGACCGACGAAGCTTTGCACTAATTTGTACAACTTTGCTAGTTAAGGTTTTCACGGATATATGATCTGCACTCTAGTGTGCATACCATAAATCAGTTAAAGCTTGTGTAAGAGATATTGCACAGATTTACAAAGTTCTGTAGTCAGTCCTCAGTAGGCCATAGGCCTAGAAGCTTTACAATAAATCGTACACTTTGGTTAGTTAACTTTTCACGATTAGCTTGGTCTCTATAGTGCACTCAAAAGTGATCTTATTTTTTTAGATTAATAGATGATGTTAATGGCTATGAAAGCTATCCTAATTTTTGCCATTTTTGCAGCTGCGAATGGTGAGTTTCTTAGTAGTTTTATTGACTGGGTTAATCCTTTAGTCGTTCTCGCTAGAGGGGAAGTTCAGCAATTTCAAGTCGTTTACTTCTTGAACTGACGAGAAGAATTAACGAACCATTTTCAGGTTGTTCTCCTGAGAAAGATTTCAATTCTAAAATTTTCGGTCTCACTTCACCGTTCTTGACTTTTTAAGAAGTTGATAAAAACAACTTGACTTTAAAGGGTCCTGATATTGGTCATCATAAATTAATTCGATTGGATTTCGATTTCTATTATTTCTGCCATGTTACAATAAGGAAGGGAATACGAAAAAATTAATAAGAAAAAATACTATACAAAAAAAAAGTCTATTGGATTTTTGATATATTAGAAATTTCAGAGATGGTGGATAGTTATTTTGTCATTTTTTTAGCTTTTTAGGGCACGAAAAACCACTGCGTATGCTCGAAATCCGCGTGAAAATTAGTCGAAACGTCTTCATGTTACTGTGAAAATATGTAAATTCAAATTTACCTTACAAATGAACTTTACAAAATGCCAAACTTAGAATTAGTTCTCGAGACTTAATGAGGATAATTCTTTCCTATTGTCGTCATTAATTTAGGTCTCACGAAAGTATACTCGTGAAATGTTTTGTTACTCGGAGAAAATGAACAATTATTTTAATTTACACTAAAATTCTCTAAATTCTTGGAAAAAGTACAGAAAGGTACGCATGCGCAAACATTTTTCTCTCGTGTCGCTTTTTAGTGCATTGAAGTGCATATTCATTTGTCTTATATTTGTGAGAGATAATTTATATTGATCATGGGTTTTCTTGAAATAAATATCCAATATCATTAATTATTATATCTTCATTCCTCCTAAATAACTTAGCTTGCTCAAATGACAACCCATGTCTCTATTATGGTACATGCGTGATGTCACGTAACACAAGTTCTTGTCAATGTCAACCAGGTTTTACTGGAGCTCTCTGCGAAAACAGTAAGTTAACTTCAATACATAATAATTGAAACCAGAAAGACCGAACTGAAATAAGTAAATTAGCGAAGTGTGACGTCATTAGACGTTCATGTTTTAAGAGCGATACCTCCTCTGTGATACGTGTTTAAATAGACTACTGTCTATTTGTCTACTGTCATTGAATAAAAAAATCATAAGGTCATCTACTTTCCCTTGTTTCATTGCTTTGATCGGACCGTTGGTCCCACTCATTTAACTCAATATTCTTGTCAATATATCAAAGGCTGTTTTCTTGATTTTTTAAAAGCTTTTGATCATATTGATCACACTGTTGCAGTCCGTAAGCTTGTTGATCTTGCAGTCCGTCACTTGCTTCTTTCTAAGATATGCAGTTTCTGGTCGCGGTAAACTGAAACGGTTAAAATCGCTGAAATGAATGGAATTCCGAAAATTCCTTAATGGAGAACTGCCTAATTAGCTATATTAGATTAATATTTATCTATTCAATTATTCTCAATAATTCCTTCTAATTGTAAAGCTACATATTAGTCCCACATAGCTAACCGTCCGATTATTTTCTTATTTTCTTAATTGGACAGTCGTTATGAATAAAAAAATAAACGGGTCTTCACCTATATGGATTAATAGTAGCATATACACTGTATAATTAATAGGTAATAAGAGTCCATGCTTTCCTATTAAGAAATGCCGATAATACTTGTGTTTAGGTCATATCCTCCACAAGCTAATAAGTCTGAAGCGAGATGACGTTTTACCCCCGTCTCTAGACCATAATAGTTTTTAAAATTCTTTCATATTAAAATTTTTGATTCCTTAGAGAATACAAGAACAATACTCATAATTAAAGAACAAAAGCAGTGTGAAAAGGATTATGGTCTAGAGACGGGGGTAAAACGTCATCTCGCTTCAGGCTTATTTTTTATGTGTTTTCCCGCTGTGTTGTTAAGTGAAAGTTCGCTAACCGGCTGATATTGCTGTCGCTTTGTGTGCACGTGGTTGTTTTGGTTTTGATGGTTGCGACGTGTTTATATGTGTATAATGCATTCATCAATTGGTAAGTTTTTAATTGTTCGCTCGCTAATATTTGTCGTGATTATAATTTAATGCTCTTTGTTTGCTAGGATTTTACTTCGGAAATGAATTGGAAATGAAATTGCAAAAACCTTTTGATGAAAATTAAACCAAATACACGACTCACGACCGTCAGTACGATACGAGATAATATCAACCAACATCTTGAAAATTTCTCTGACTGCCAAATTGGGCTATGCCTACGACGTCTTCCAATGCTGGCAGTCCTCGGAGTTTCCTTGTCCAACTATTTCTTAATTGGACAGTATGGTGACCTATTACATATAAAAATTATTTTTTTCCGGTCCGGTATCCTAAAAAATCGTGCGTTCTGATTGGCTGTTTAAGCGGGCGGTATTTTGTAAGAATCTGCCCGCGCGCGTGGTCCGGTATCCCTTTGCCACTAAGGACAACACAAAACGATTACAAAAACAAGTAAAAACAATACGGGAAAAAAATAATAAGTTACTTACCGTCCTATAGTCGGTCCGGATAGGGAAAAACTGTTTCCGAGGTCTTGAAAACTGACCTCGGCCTAACGGCCTCGGTCCGTGTATTCAAGACCTCGGGCACAGTTTTTCCCTATCCGGACCGACTATAGGACGGTAAATAACATATATGCCTTTTTGTATAATTCCGAAAATAACTTTTCAAGTTAATAAATCAGTTGCATAGATTTCTTCTACAAATTATATCATAATATTGTACAGTTGTTTCAAAAAAGCTTGCCGAGATTTTGTTGCATGTTGCATACCAAGCCCAAAATGCACTATGGGCTTCGTGAATCGAATCAGCGAAAGGTCACAGTCAAGGTTTTTCTGATATACTTGACATTGTTTACATATCAATATAATACATTTAAAACATTGGTAAGCAACATGCAACAGTGATATGCAGCATGCAACATGCAATGAAAATTTCACCGACCTTTTTAAAAATAGCTTCATATTGTGTCTCAAATAGAACTCAGAGATCTTGTTGTCTGCGGAATCTCTACCAGAAGAATTTGGGCCTCTAAAAATCGGCCCCTGAGTTCAATGATGGAAATACCTTTGAGACTAGCAACTTGCCCAGGAGATACGAAGTGTTTTAATTGGAAATATAGAGGAAAAGTGAAAAAACTTCAAGAATCGTATAGTGTCGATGTGTCGGAGCGGCGCTGTATCAACGCATCATCCTGCAGCCAGGCATGTACTCTTATCGCAGAAAGGCAAACAGAATCAAGAGGTATAAATATAACGTCATGCAATGGTTCCTGCTGTGATGGAGATTTCTGTAACGCCATGGAGTTGTTCATCAACAGAACTTTAGGTAAACAACTTTATCTTTTTATACAAACCTCCAGTGCTTGGTGTAATATTTTCCCATTTCAGACCACATATCATTCTCCTGAGAGAAGATTCCTTGTTTGATTCATATCGATCGATATTTATGTGTCTTCTCAGGCGCAACCCTTAAACAAATGTCACGTGTTCTGTTCTCATTTCTTTCTCCTTTTTTTCCCTTTTTCTTTTCTTTTCTTTTCTTTCATATTTTGCAGTTGTGAATCCATGTGAATCAAGCCCATGCCTCAACGGCGCCACATGCAAATACGCTAACCGGAACTACACTTGTGTTTGTCAAGCCAGTTTTACAGGAAGTCACTGCAAAAGTTGTAAGTGGAAAACTTAACCTACATCAGGTACTAACGAATGAAGTCAAGACATTTGCCATGTTACGAAAACCGATTTTGAGGGGAGAAGTTGTGGTAGCCGGTACCCATCTTTTCACCATCTTTGGAGGTAAAACCCTGGATTTTGACCTCAAATATATACCTCGAAAACTCAAAATCAAATTGCAATGAATAAAAGTATTAACTGTTTGCTAAAGAACGTAGTTTTGTATAGCAATTTATTTGTTCAACACAGATGTTCCTGTTTGTCAATCTAGCCCTTGCGCGAACAACGCAACCTGCGTGGACATTAATGGAAATTACAGCTGTGTCTGTCCAGCCCTTCGTACAGGAAGAAACTGCGACATACGTAAGCTATTGTACTTTATAGAATATTTCATCCAAGTGGATAAGTCTGTTTTTTTTTAAAAAGTATTTTGATCAATAATTTTTCTATGAAAGAAAAACAGTACCACGGATAAAATAAACTGCTCAAATTCATGCAATGGACTTTGCTCGCGCGGCAGCCATGTTGACTTGAACATTTTGACCTTGATCACAAGGTGGCCATGTTCATTCTTATGACAATAACAGAAACTTATTTTTAGCTCGTGGTGGAATCTATTGTTCAAACCAACATGGCTGCTGCATGAAAAAGACCCATAGACTTCCCCATGCGTACGTGTAGCCTTGCATTCTGGTGCTCCAGGGTAAATTTATACTGCTTAAACAAAGATTTTTATTCTTATGAAAAAAGACATCCTTAAATCAAAGAAGGATTAACCTAGGAAATTTTCCGACTATAAAGCTTTATTGTTGTGGCAATGAAAAAAAAAAGTGTGCAAAGGATTCTAGTATAGTTGTTGATAACACAGTACTGCAAATGTCCTATTGGTGATCTTCAAACGCTTTCTGTTCTTTTCAGATATTTCTCATCCTTCATCTGTATGTCAGTCTAACCCTTGTGGGATCAATGCAACCTGCATATATGAAAATGGAAACTACTCATGTGTCTATTCTGTGCATGCTAAACCAAGTTGTGAAATTGGTAAGTCAGGTCCTTTCGTATGAATGAACAATGTTCATAATGACATGGGATGTGGCAAAGATGGCATGGCAGTGAAACGTTCACCTTTAATTGTGAGTTCTGCATGGGTTCGACCCCTGTGGACGCCACATACGAATACAGGAAAAACGTTGTCGGACTGGAAAGGATACAAAATCGCCGCTGAAACCGTTGTGTATTCTGGTTAATCAATAGTCATTGGAAAGTGTTTGCAAATAGACACGTATGAAAGAGTGACAAACGGCTTTGTTCAGTAACTTTTTGAGGCCTCATTCACCATTAGCGTCAGTACTATACTGGAGGCCGGCCGCATCAATCGCTTCGGCCATGAGAGTGGTTTATAGAACGGATTTTGTTACGTTCTCAATGGTTTTATTTTACGTCCCATTTCGTTGAGACGAGATCGCCATTTAACATAGTCAATGTGAAGAGTCAGGTTTTGAAACCTCGAATTTAGTGCGAGCCAGGGCCGGATTGAGCCCGGGACCTTCCACATGATTCCAAGCTGGCAGCGCCAACCACTGCACCACCGAAGCTCTTTAGCGTGGTTCGCAGCTCAACACGCACTACCACTACATACATACATATGTTGATTAAACCGGAGAAAACCGGAGAAATACATACCCTCGTGGCACTTGAGATAACAACACATCAAACGAACTCAACTCACATATGATCCAGTCCGAGCCGTGGCTCGAACCAGGATCACAGCGGTGAGAATTAATGATTGTACGATTGATTGTGCCGAAAACTCCGCGTTTTTAATACAAAGATTAATGTCAAACCAGAGGCAGCGAAATTGGTGTATTACGATATATACTATACGTCCTGGTTGCAACATAGACATTTCTATCATTGAAACTAATTTTTTCATCGATAGGTTTGATGTACAATGCCCTTCAATATATCGTGGGGGTGCTATTGGTAGTTATTATAGCACTACTACTATGCATCATGCTCTTATCCCTACGTCTGCGAAAGAAAAATCGACTGAATCCCACAGAAGATATTGAGCACCAATATGACGACACTAATCCGTCAGACATCCCAAGGAACGCAACCAGTGAAATAGCCATGTCTACAGTCACTCAAAAAACTGCAAACAATGATGGCGACACTAGTCCGTCAGACCTCCAAAGTCAGACCAGCACAAAAAAATCCACGTCTACAGTCACTCAAAAGATTGCAGACAATGCTCAACCAGATAAGTCGTTTTATATGGATCTAAAGCCAGGACAGGACAAGAACACGGTCTATCAGTCGCTCGATGTCTACGCAAATGAAAATTTACCGTTAAGAGAAACGGGGGCTAATACCCAAGTGTTGAACACGGGTGTGGAGTACATGGACCTAAAACCAAGGCATAACGTTCATTATGAGAAACTAAGTCCCAAAGAAACTACTCCAGCTGAAAGCTACGAGGATATGTAATGCTGATCGTCCTATGCCAATGCATATGGTGCATACTTTCAAGGGCGGATACAATCATTTTTGAGTTTGGATGAGGGGGAAGGGAGGGTGTTCAAACCTATGCTAATCAAAATCTGTTGGACGTTTTCACGACCGCTCACTACTGTCTACCCCTCTAGTTATATTGTTACGTCCAAAGGGCGCTTTTTCTTTCTATTGTTATTGTCGGTTATTGTTCGCATAGTTTCGTGTTTTCGTGCAGTGTTTTAATGTATTCATATTAAGTTAAGTACTTGCGCTTGGTTAGATTTTTCAGTTGCAACTAGTATCGGTAGGAGCGAGGACTGACCTACTTGTTTTAGAGAACGTTTCTTGGTTCTCTCGTTAGTGTCTTTTTCTTCATGGCGTAAGACAAATGTATTTGTAAGTATTTTTTGTTTTGTTTTTCTTTGTTCGTTATCTGCTTATACCTTTGGTTCATCATATTTAGTAGTTTGTATTTATTTATTTTGTTAGGAACTGGTGGCTTTGTAATATTCACTACGTTCAAGCATTTTTATTAAACGCCTTCGTGTATTTGAGTCCTCGTTTCCTACATATATGTTAAAAATCTATTCATACCTATGTTAAAACTGAAACGATTCAACCTCAGGTATGGCTGTTTAAATGTGTGCTCTGAATTAGATCAGGCCAGAGGTTGTTTCAGGGCTCGATTTGTACTTTCAGGATTTGTTCTGTGAGTTCGCCATACCCTGACTTTAATAGATCAGCCCAGCACATTCCGCAGGGTTGGATCTGTGAGTTATCTTTGCCCTGACTTAGATCAGCCCAGAGGTTTTTTCAGTATTTGATCTGCTAGTTAGCAGTGCCCTTACTTAGATTAGCCCAGAGATTGTTTCAGGGTTGCATTTGTGAGTTAGCTGTGCCCAGACTTAGATCAACCCAGTTGTTTCAGTATCTGAACTGTGAGTTTGCAGTTCCCTGACTTAAATCAGGCCAGATATTGCCTTTTTCAGGCCGGTTGGATCTGGGAGTTAGCCGTGCCCTGACTTACTTTCGCCCAGAGGTTGTTTCAGCCGATTTGATCTGCGAGTTAGCTGTGCCCTGACTGTGGTCAGCCCAAAGCGGTTGTTTCAGAGCTCTATCTATAAGTAAGTCGTAAAAAAATTAAAAGCCTTTCCATTCTTCAGATTCAATTTTGTCGCTTTTAAAATAGGCTCCGAGTTCCAATTTGTGACGAATGGCATTAATTTTTCAAAAAAAAATTAAATATTTGTAGTGAACACACTTCTGCAAACTGAGGCTACTGCGAGCTGCAGAAATAAACTAGATATTAAAGAGTTTTAGATTTACGTTCACGGCAAACGTGAAACGTCAGTTGACCAGTGAAAAATTATTTTAAATAGCTGAGAAAGAATCGCAAAAAAGTCAAAGTAGTAGAAAAACAAAAAGAATATTTGTCTTTGGTAAGAAAGTTTGCAAGAGGTTAAGTTAAATACAGGAAAACGATGGAAACGTGGTCACGTTTGCCGTTTGCGGGGAGAAAAAAAAGTCAATCTAAAACTCTCTATTAGCGCCAAAAAACCCCATAAATTTTCCCTTACTTTGCACTGGTTCAAAATATTAGCAGTAGTCAGAGTGCTCGCACTAAACTCGTGAAACTAATACTAATTTTTAGCACTAAATGGTGATGGCTAAACAATAGAAAACAAAGGATTCTGTATGAAATAGTACTAATTAGTACTAATTATTGTTCACGGGTTTAGTGCGTGCACTCTAGCATTCAGTGACTAAGAATAATAGTTCAAAGCCCAGACTGCAGTTGCCGCGCATGATAAAAAGTATAATTTGCTATGCGCTGCAACTTCAACCTCGACTTGGGATTATTATTCGTGGTCACTGAAATGAATTGTAAAAAGGAGTATTACCTAATTTCTGACATGCACTGGTTTTGATAAATCGATATCACACTGTAAGATTTGTGATGTCATCACTTAAGTACTTTATTAGTTTTCTTAGCAATCACTAAGGTTGACTTAGTTTAAGTTTGTAAGTACTCGCTTCCTATTGGTCACTTATAGAGCCAACGAAGTATTGCGTAATAGACTTAAGCCGAGTCAAATCGACCCTCAAAATATTTACACTATAGTAAATACTAGATGACTTGTGACCTTACGAGTGGTGGTCAAAATCCTGATAGACATTGATTATTGAGGATCATACGACTTGGAAGCAGGTATTCAAGTCAATGTAAAGAAGATTTACCGTACATTGTACAATTTCAAAAGGTAAAAGACAATTAATATACTTATAAGCGCCTGGATTGGTCACATTATCGTCTAGATTTTCCCTGTTGTCGTTGTATACATAAGCTTTTAAATTATATTGTCGTTAACATTTTTCCTTAAAGCTTGGAACTAAACATCTTAATGTCAAAACTATGCAACGATGCACTTTGAAGTCTGAATGTTTAGGCATTTTGCTATACCTTCACCCGAATAGCTATCTGTCTATAAGAAAAGGTCACATGAAAGACATAGTATATTCGGTACGTGACAGTTTCCAACATTTTTTTAAAGCGCTTGACAAATTTATTCCAGTGACCCTAAAGTAAATGTTTTACCAATGTAATTTCTGTCTGAAGCAATCAGAAATAGTTTTCTATAGGTTTTTATGATTAATTCTTAGCTACTTGTGGCTGAGGGCTCACCTGGAAGTCCTCGGGATGTCTCGGGTTGATACTGCCTTTGTAGGTCAGGCTAGTCACGCTCAGAAAGAACGTTGAAAGAATGACGTTCTTGTTCAAACAAAGATACAAGTAATCCATGGAATTAAGTTGTCGCTGTTGGCTGGCAAATTAAATTTTCATGCTGCGTCTCTAAACATGGAATACATATTTCTCAAATTCCTTAGCTTTCGTTTAAACAATCTAACTTGCCGCGAAGGGTCATTATTTTTGACCGTAGAGCGGAAACCCCGGACGGCTAGGAGTAGAATGCATATAACGTAATTTGTTTTAATCAAGAACATGAAATTCTTGGAAATTCAAGCAATATATAAACAAACAAATGTCATGATCCTATCGCAAGTGACAAGATCCTATCGCTTTGAAAGATATCTGAGAATGTGAGGAAAATTCTCTTGATGGTTTTCAAGTTAACATTGTAAAATTTGTAACATTGTAACATTTTAAATGTATGTTGGTTGGCAAGATGTTGCCAACCAACACATTTACTGCAAAATTTAGCAACTTTAATTTATTATATCCCCTGAACTAATAAAGCAACTGCTCTCAAATTAATATATATTATCAACAGTCATTACTTCTTTATATTTCTTCAGTCCAATCGTTTATGGCTCAAAAGTCGATTTTTGGAAATGTAAACTGTACGCCCGCCTATAAGAAGCAGCAAGCTGAATACAAATTTCAGTCATTTTCCCCCAAATTTTAGAAATAGTCTTGGATTTAATATTTTAAAATGGTGGCTTCAAATTCTATGAAAATATTCAAACATAACATCTATCAGTAATCCAAAGTTGTTTTATGCATCGAAATGTATTGACTTTAGAAAAAAATTATTTCATGTGTAAATATTTAACATGTTCGTCATAAAAGAACAATTCTCAAGGGAATGTCACGAGATCTTAAATGGGTAGTTTGCATACGAAGCTAAAAAGTTAAATTCCTTACCGAAAAATTGAATAAAATGTATTCTGATGGTTTTTGTTTAAGTTTGCAGTTTTCATGTCCCACTTGATGATATGATTCGCTGATTTTTTTATTATTCTCTTATTCACTAAATGGATTTGCTTGATAGCTGACTTTATTTTAAGTTGTTCTTGACCTCAGCTTATCTCAAATTTTCCCTTGTTTTGCACTACGCATTTTTCTGCGCATGCAACTAAAAGGATGGAACTAACAAAGTTTTTCTTTCAGAAACTGAATAATGAACATGTTCAAAACCAATTTTTACCTTTTTCTCTTATATTATTTGAGTAGAGAAATTGCGATTTTTATCTGACTCGCTCTAGTCTTTACTCGGAAAAGTGTCAGTTTTCGGCTATTTCGACTATGAGTTTTTTCAAGATAAATAAATAACAAGAATGGTGACCCCATTTTTTATTTCAGATTTTTGATATTTGCGATGCATCTCATCATGTATCAAAATATGAAGGAAAGTTTATTGAATAGATTTTGAAGTATTTTGATGGAAATAGTTGACATGTGCAATTTTTGGACGTTCGTAGAGGCGCACATACCTGCATTTTTCACTAATAGTTCAAGAATTATAGTCATCCAATGACTTTGATAAATTTAATAGTATAGATTATCTATTACACTTCGAGTTATGAGTACGTTTTGTTATATGAAAGTACTTTAAACTGTGAATAAAGGTTCTTGGTTACAGCTTCCGGTTGCTACCGCATTTCACTATAAAACCCATAAATTGACATATTTGGAGAGCATCTAGCGAAAAAAACGAGAATGGTGACCCCAGCTTTTTATTTCAGTTTTTAAATGTCCATAACATAATTAATGTCCATGCAAAGTTTCAGGACAAAGTCAGTTATTGGCAAAATTTGTTTCAAGGGAATTTATTCTCTGCATTTTCTCCAAGAGCTTAAAGCTCATCTAGGGAGATTACACAGACCATTTTTGACTTTATTAGTGCTAGAAAACTTGTGGCCCTCTATCTTAAATCACAGACTTATCAGGTTCGTATTGGGTTACCTGTGTTTTCGTTGTCTTCGTTATATGTGTTTTTGACTGAATGATCGAGTTTCGGCTTAAGAAAAACATAGTTACTGGAGATGTTTTTGAAATAAATGGATAGCAAAATTATCTCAGTTGCTTTTTCACTATATGAAATATGAGTATTATTTATTTCTACAACCCTTTTTTCCATGATGGCCACAGATCCCAAACACGTGATCATCTGTCCAACCAGCAGCCATGGGAAGCTTGTGGTTCTGTCGTTTTAAACAGTTCTCTTACGTTGAGCCAATCCTGTTCGTCTACTCTCACTGGCTGTTTTTGATCTTCCCACTCATGAACCAGTACCTTTATTATCGCATTAGCGAGGAGGTTGGCTTTCCTTATCTTAATTTGACATCTGATGGAGGTGGTTGTAGTCAAGAACACTTTGAAGGCAATTCGACTTTGAAAGAACTGGAAATAGAGGTACTATGAGAGTGTTGTTTCTTGTTTTCTTGTGTCTGTCTGTCCGCTTTTCAGTTTAACAAGCTTTGTGTGTGTTACTTTTAGTTTTATTCTCTGTGTTTGCGCGCTTTTGCTTCCTATCTGCCCTGTCTGTCGGTCTGTTGAACAGAAAATGGAGAGACCGTATTTAAATTTTTCATGTCTAAAACGGGGCACTTATTCGGGGGAGGCGCTTATTCGAGAGAGGCGCTTGTTCAATGGAAGGAAACGCGTACACAACTTTCAAAGTACGCTTTTCTTTAAAGACTAATGTTGTACTATTACAACAGCACTGGTATTACTATAACGTGAAGAAGCACTTATATTAATTTTCTATATATTAAACGTGGTGTACGTGTGTTCTGTCAACTCTTATTCATTAAAATGTGCGCGATTTAGTCAGATCGTAGCAACATGTGCAATTTTTCGAATAAGCTCCCCCTTAAGGTGGAAGGCGCTTATTCGGGGGAGGCGCTTATACGGGGAAGGCATTTATTCCAGTTAATACGGAAATGTGAAAGTTTTCCCCCACTTTCTGCTGGCACGCTTGACGCTTTTCCTCTTGATGTTCTTGCAACTGCTGCACATTGGATCGCCATTACTAATCAAAGTTATAAATTCTCGTTATCAGGTCCAAACGAGATCTGCTAATCTTTTCACCTACTACATCATTTTCTGTACTCTTCCATGCATCATCGTAGCTCCGTTCATGGGATCGTACTCTGACAAAAAAGGACGCAAGGTAGCCATGATCGCATCATTGACAGGCGCATTCCTTGAGACGACACTTCTATTAGTCGTGATTCACATGAAGCTGAATGTCTACGTGACAATTGCTGGTGGAATCATTAATGGATTTTCTGGTTACTTTGCTACATTGTGGTGTGGCCTCATGTCGTATTTGGGCGATACAGTAGAAAAAGATAAATTATCCATGCGCATGGGTGAGTTCATCGTGTATTGCCGATGTTCTTTGATTACACGATACGTCGGCCATGTTGGTCGCTATGCTTGGCAGCTATGTTTTGTCTCGTGACTTTCTTGAAAAAGCTTATAACTCTCCAATGTATCTGTAAATAAAATATTCCATTATTTTAGGTAGGGCTTAGAATATTTATTATATTATTTTAAGTAGAATATTAATGTATTTCTGTCCTTCCAAAAGGCCGATTGCATGATGGCCTTGCTGGCGTCATTTGATTACCAGTCACCTAAGTCTGAGCAGTTGAGCGGTGAAATTAGTTTCATCCAATCACAGCGCGTTTAGAACCGGCCTTGATCCCAAGGCTAGTGTAACCCAACTTTTGCTCATTTTTCTGTCTTCTTTGGACTAAACTATAGTATTCTTGTCAACAAGAATTTCACTTTACCGACATGTTTGCTTCATCAAGCTCCAAAATACTTAGGGCCGGTCATTTTGTTTACTCATGCTTTGCGCGCCGCGTCCGATGCTCAACTGGGATGGGTTAAGAGCGCAAGGCCAATGTACCAGATTTCTCCTAGTAACGAAATAATAAGATTAATTTTTATCCATAAAATGTTGCCTTGTTTCTGCCCCAAACCCCCTCGATCAACTCCGATGCATTCTTTAATAAAACAATCGTCATCACTTGTTTACCCTATTTTTTGACAGCTATATTACAATTCTTTCTGTTCATTGCCGGGACTGTGAGCCAGTTGACTAGTGGCCTCTGGATCGAATACCTTGGCTTCAAACCTCCGATGTGGTTTATTTGGGGAAGCTTGCTGTTGATTATTCTCTACACGATTTTCTTTGTCAAGGAAACCATACAACCAAAGAAAGATGTGAAGGTAGCTTTTTTTAGCTTGGAGAACCTTAGACGAACCTGTAGCGTGTTTACCAAACGAAGACCAGGTGGTAGAAAGAATGTCATTCTACTAATAGTTTTTATCGCCATAAATATCCTGGCAACGGTTGGCACAAGCGCAGTGCAGTTGCTGTACCTTCTTCGCAGTCCACTTTGTTGGATACCAAGTATTCTTGGCTACTTTTTGGCCTATCGGTTCTTGACCCTTGGTCTTGGAAGTGTCGCAGGAATAGCCATTCTAAAGAAGTGCTTCAGTGAGATGAATATAACAAGGGTTGGTTTTGTAACTCAAATTGCTGGTTTGTTGCTGTTGGCTTTTTCGGACAAGACTTGGATGGTGTTTTTAGGTGAGACCAAAATGTCTTGTATTTACGATTCCCATATGGCTCTCTATAAATTATAAAATATTTTCTGTTAAGCCACTGCAAGATATTGTTTCAGAGTTTGGTAAATATATATTATAATAAAGGTTCGAGTGAGAGCGGTACTGAGCTGTAGCTATTTGTATTTATAATTTTTACCGCTTGAGCTAAATTCTAATCTGGGTCAAATCAATGAAATATTAATATTAACATTAAAAATGATCTTAATTTTCGAGAGAAGTGAATTAATTTCTAGTCACCTGCAGATTTAGGGTCTACTGTCTAGATTTTGTCAATTTTTTGTGGCTCACAGCGATAGAAATCAATGCTCAGCATTTAAGCCTTGTTGTGGCATCTCTGTTTAAGTCGTTTGGCTTTCACAGTTATATATTAGACACATTTTCCCTATAAGATGACTAACAACTATAGACTACTGCGGTCTCGAGCTCTCTGTTGCTCAGGGTTAGCTTCATATTTGTGTAGAGTACTCATGTTCTAGTGAAGGCCAATAGAATTTCAAAGCGTTTGTATAGTTGTAGTTGTGCATTCTTTATTGTACCTTCAGTATTTGTTAATGTTTAGACGTTAAACTCATCGACAAATGAGTTGGGGTTAGGTACCAGGGCGAGCTCGGGTTGCGACAGTTCGCATTCCCACTGGAAGGTAACCATGGCAACCGGGCCACAGCTCACCACCGGTACCTGTCACACTGAGATTCAGTGGAGTATATACTCACCTGTAGAGAACCTTTTACCAGAGGAGGGAGGGTGGGAGAAAAACTCTTGGTGCAAATCGACCAGCACTGCAAACACGGCAAGTAAGCCCCTGATAATGCCCTGGGTCCCTCCCGCACATTGTTTGGAAGACCGCTGAGCAGCATGCATTGTCTCGATTTTAACTTCGCCTAAATTTCATTTAGCCACATCTAAAATGAATGGGACTTGGCCTGAGTAAGCGAGTCTGTGATCAAGGAATGCAGCGGTAATTTAGAACACCAAAAAGGACTGTTATTAACTTCTGATGAATACTTTTTCTTCTAGTTCCTGTGGTTGGCATATTGGGATCAGTAATAGAACCTGTCTTTTCAAGCATTTTATCCAGGCTTGTCAGTTCAGAAGAACAAGGTAAATCGTACGATGTGTACCCTTATAGTTACCCATTTCTACCACTACTTTTGGACCAAATCAACCACTAGCCTGTTATCACAGGTTGGGATTTTTTACGGCCTGAGTTGGTATTAATTTTCTGAAGTATATTCCAGGCATCTGAAGTTGTTTTGCTCGTTGATCACCATTTCATGCATTTTGATAAGATATCTTTTTATTTTGGGCGTAAGGTTTTCCCATTTCCGACCACGTGCATGTCATTTCCTAGAGTATCATTTCTTTGTTTAACGGTTGTGCTTGAAAAGACAAATGAATATTGATACCGCAGCTCAAACTAAGAATCTTATTCTTAAGTTTATTATATGACACGTGTTCTGAAATGGGAAACAATTTTGACCAAGGTAAAGAGGTATGTTATAGAAAATGGTGAAGTTGGAATCGAGCGCAATTACAGTTAGAGATTAGAGCCAATTAGAGATTTCCAGCAGAGCTCGATTGAGAAAAAATTACCGAAACGTGATATCTACTAGGGGTCTCGCCCCAGTCCCCTAACGGGTGGGTAAAACAATAGCAACAGATGCTGATTATGTTGTATACGACACACTCCACACTCGGCCCCGTCCACACGTATCCAGAAATTTTTGTTCGGTTGCGGATTGGCCTTCTATCTTCACGTATCCAAGGCGCCGCTTGAAAATTCAACTTACTAGAAACGCTCCCCAGAATAGACATCACTGTTTTGGATTACAATTACGCATGCCCTCTCTGTGTTTCTTGATTGTTTAAGCGTATTCATTGTGATCATGTGGACAGGCGAAAACGATTCGAAAACGATAAGTAGTGTGGGAACAATAATTGTAAAACGGGATCCGTTTTCAAACATCTCAGAATACGTGTGGACTCACATAATTCTAAACTTGCTTTATTTTAACATTGTGTTTCTCTTCTAATTTTTAAGGCGTTATGTTTGCTATCGTTGGGATTATTTCAGCTATTGGTGAGCTTGTTGGTACCGCAGCCTTCAACTCAATCTATCCACTATCTCTTCGATTCAACTTTCCTGGCTTTGTATTTGTCTTTGCTGCTGGCATATCCTTTTGCCAAATATTCGTAACAAGGTAAGCTGCTCATTTGGGAATCAAAAGTGGTGTTAGTCTCCCCCACAGCCGCTTTCAGTGTCGTCACGCAACGCTTTCTCCCCTGAGAAAGAAAGCGTTGAGGGGAGAAAGCGTTGAGTGACGAGACTGATGCGGCTGATGCGGCTGTAAGGGAGACTTTTGGGGCCTTGGGTGCAATTTATGAGCCCTTTCTTGGTGTTGCAGTGCACCTGAGCCATATAAAGACAATAAAACATGCAGTAGCCAAGAACGACGAGTTTGAGCCTTAAGCATTACCTTGTGATGTTAAACCCTAACCCAGAAAACAGGACTTGAACCAGCGACCCGACACGTTGAACTCAAAGCTGTGAAAGGCAACGCATTACAGTGTAGCAGCGTACACCACCCATGCTACCCAATTCGAAATTCTTGGAAAACGTTCTGAAATGGACGAACTCGCCTACCTTTTTCCAATGACCCTCCCATTACCATATTCCAAATATTACTTTATTCATGCAAAATTTTATCTTTTCTTATTAAGATGTGTTGATGTTCCACCGGAAATTCTCAATCTTAAAGAAGAGATGATTGAAGAAAGCCCAGTAGCAGAAAATAAACCAGTCAGCGAAAAACCTACAAATATCCATACGAGAAAGATTGCACTACCACTTTGTGATCTGATATCGCAATTCACCATTTTCCATACATTGGTTCACTAGTCAAGCACAAAGCGCTCAAGCGAGGCGCCAAGGTACTTTCAAAAGATTATTCAGATTTGAACCTTGCAACCTCGACTGATTATGCTCTGTGTCTGACAAGTGAACCTATATATGGAAAGTGGTGAATAGCAAGAGCAGTTAATTACGGTCATTTTTCCGGTATTTTTCGCCGTGGCTTTGCCACTGTCTTTACTATCGTTCCACTTTAACCGTGAACACTCGAGTTTGTCAACTAATCAGATTACGAATCCAAAACAACAGGAATTTGAGTTACATCAGTATACTTGGAAGTCTTTAAGGAGGCTCTGGGTAGTTTTGGTTGGGCACACCTAGCCGCATTGAAACGGCTACAACTTCGTCTTGCATAACTCGATCTACAAGCACTTTTCACACAATGTCAGGAAAGGATTAAAGGTTTCAAAGATGATAAATTAGTTGAAAGCGGCTTTTTCATTATGACGTAATGATGACATCATAGAAATCGATTACCTCTTATTTTCTGGAAAACTTGACCTAAACCTTCAAAGCGACTTGCACCAGTCGATAGTATTCATCAAGGAACCCAACATTTTGCAATATGAAAACTACCCAGAGCCTCCTTACAAGCTATTCAAGTAGATGAAATGATGAAGGAGAAAATATACATTCAAATAACAAATAAATTCAAATCGGAGTTGCCTCGTGTCTGTAATATCGGGGTGTCCACAAGGAGAGTTGACTGTATCTTCAATGATAACCAATTGCACTATGGCATGATGGCGTCGTTGCCCTCTACTACCAGACTCCCTTGCGCACTTTCTTTTGTTCAGTTGATTAGCACCATTTGTCTTACTATTCTCATGAGGGAATTGATATTTAAATAAGAAAGAAAAGCAGTGGGAGTCAAATGCGAAGCATTATGGCAGTAGGAGTCAAATGACGCCATCATGCAAACGTCCTATCATTTTACAGCTAAAAGTATAAAGAATGTATTGGAACTTTTGATATCATATTCTTACTCAAGAAAGTAAATGTTTTATGGTCGGAAATTATAAAGTAAAAAAATGTAAAAAATTGGAAACATTGTAAAAAACATATCCAAACTTGTTAATGTCATATTCGTACTCAAGGAAGTAGTTTTAACGTCAGTACGTGAAATAGTTCAGCGTTGTACGCCTTGACATTGTTTCCTATTGCTTGTTATCAAATTATTAATACTGTAACGAGGAAAACACAATAAAAATAAATCAACCAGGAGAGTTCTGTAAATCCGTTCCAGAATTGTCCTAATTCGCATTCAACGAAGGAATATTTCTCACGATGGGTTCTATCGAGGAACTCTTCAGTTTTCCTTCCTCCGTAAAAATCAAACTTGGATAGGCTCTTTGCCAAAATGGCGGCCGCAAATTCCAATGAGTTCAAATTAAACTTAGTCAATGCCCAGGACCTATTGTTTAGATGACAAGATCCTTCTCCATCTCAGTGGTTTAAGATTTTTAGTCAGTAAACGATAATAATTCCTAATCAAAGTAGGTTAATAAAAACTTTTTGGCAAGGAATAAACAGCTATTATTAATTTTGAAATTTTTTCAAAAAAACATTAGAGAGAAAAGTATAGATTTTGCACCATCACGTGCCCACACCCATAATACAGCTTGGGCTACCTGTGGTTAGATGACATAACAATGAAATCCCTTTGCTCTTGGGAATTGAATCCTTTCTTATGTAAGACGATTGTATTGTTCCTGCCATCTAACATGCCTGCCGTCACGTTACGGTGCAAAGTCTCTATGGGACGTTTCGACGACCTCATGTCATCATAACCAACCTCTTCTCTATGTAAACGCTGAGTAATCGATAATAAAATTCTGTGGAGAACTGATGAAGACATGAGGTCGTCAAAGCGTCCAATAAATTTATCGCTGATTTTTCTTTTAAAACTATAATTGAGCACGTGTAAGCGTAGTACTTTTTAGGATTTCGTTCGACGATCCATACTCGTACCCAGAGCCTGTGTTTCTTCTGGCCTGCAGAGAAGAACGAAGGCTCCACTTTTTGAAACCAGGATTTCTTGGACTTCCGGTATAAAAGCGCATGAACCAGGAGCGAGCAGGTGTGGGCAAGATGGAAGAATTTTGATCATACAAGGAAAGAAATTTCGAACATTTGTAATTGAATTTATTCAATAAATCTAAATTAGATATACTTCAAAATATTCTCAATTCAATAATACGCGCTAAAGTCACGATCATGCGCCGATCAAGCTACGATCATGTGTCGATCAAGTCAAGACCAAGTCACGATCATGTGTCGATCAAGTAACTACTTGGTATCTATCGTTCGCCTAGTCACGGTCATG
This sequence comes from Actinia equina, assembly GCA_011057435.1. NCBI lineage: Eukaryota > Metazoa > Cnidaria > Anthozoa > Actiniaria > Actiniidae > Actinia > Actinia equina. The sequence goes on along the minus strand of WHPX01000126.1, from coordinate 2,051,035 downwards.
CGCTAATCAAGTCACGATCATGCGCCGATCAAGGCACGACCATGCGCCAATCAAGTCACGATCATGCAGCGACCAATTCACGATTATATATCAATCAACTTATATGCACAGAATAATAAAAACGTGGTAAAACAAAAACATGTATTTGTTAGTAAAAACATTGGTTGCTACAAATGATTCGTTGTCATCTGATCTAAAATTTTACACTGTGTCGTCCTGCATTTCCAATGAAATCCTAGTTATTAACAAGGGATTCGAGGGGCAAACACTCTACCTTCCCCAGATATCCCCGAGTAGCGTCTTTAATTATTTTTCAAAATTCGTTTTATCCAAGGCAGAAAGTACTTGACATTGGTGTACAAGCCAGGTTGCCCAGGCCTAGCGCATCCGACCCCCCAACTCACAGCCCCGGCTAAAACGAACCGTGACTTATTTTTGGGGTCTGGGCAGACAAATGGGCCACCGCTGTCCCCTTTGCAGGAGTCAATTTGGCCTCCCTCGTACCCGGCACATATCATACGGTTGGTAACTAGTCGGGTCGGGTACTGGTTCTTGCAGTAGTTCATAGCCTTGACTGGTACTTTGGCTTGACGCAGCGTGTTAGAGAGGCTTGCACCTTCACCTGGTGGATAGAAATACTACATTAGAAGGAGGGGGAAAGTGGGAGGGGGGAGGGGGGGGTGGCGGGTAGGGAGATCGTGGCTAGGGGGCTTTAAAGGCCCTCCAAAATTTTAAAACAATGCAGTTTTATTTTGTCCTAGTTTGACTTCCGATGAAAAGACGCACCCCCTCCACCCGCGATTTTAAAATGTGCTCTATCGTCTCTATAATAAGATGACTGCCTAATATTGAGCGTTATATATATTTTCAGCCAAATTTAGGTTTTTAATATTCAGGTTTAGAACCAGTTATAGGTCATTGTCCTATGGTTTATTGCTTTCATTGTCCAACGCAGGGAGCCCAATCTCGAAATTTCTTTCGGCATAATAGACGGCTGCTAATACTCAGTCAAATTTAACAAAACAATTTGGAACAGTTTTAATGAAGTACTTTCTCGAATAGCATTTGATAGTTTCAGGTAAAAAGACCTAATTTTCTCTATCAAAAAAAGACCTAATTTTCTCTAGCAAAAAAGACCTAATTTTCTCTATTAAAAAAAAAAAAAAAAAAAAAAAAAAAAACACACAACAAAAAACACTGAATTATTAAAGCAGTATATTAAAAAAAGTCATTTAAATGTATGTGGTTATGGAATATTTTATTTTCTATCCTGAAATTTACGGAAAATTAGAGTGCAAACAATTAATCCGTGAATCACTAATTATTAAATAGTGCAAAATAGTGCTAATTAAACAATAGAAAACAATGGAATTTGCATGAAATTGCGCTATTTAGTATTACTAAAGTTTCACGGTTATATTGTTTGCACTCTAACTGGTTATTTATTTATATTGTGTACGTTATAAATGGAACCAAAACTCGAGCTTGGGCTCCCTGTGCCGTTATCAAATCTTACCCAATTTTCCAAATCCAGTGACGGAACAGTTCTGTCCGATGGGTATGACATAGCTAGTGGTTGGCATGCAGATAGGTCTGATGTACTGGTTGAAGTTCATGACTGGGCGCGCGAGACGGAGCAACGCGATGTCATAGTCAAGAGTCCTGTGGTTATAGTTGGGATGCATACACATCTGAGCTACGTCTGCAGGGACAAAACATAATTAGAGACCTTTAGCATCAGGTTTATCGCTAACCACTAGAAGTCGGGCTCAGAAACACGGCCCCAAACACGGAGAAGCACTCCACAACAATGAAACTAATATGGTGGCTCTTTCCGTAGCAACAACTTCATTATAATACCTGGCTAAATGCCAAAAGTTTGACGGAAAACGCCTGACGTCGTAAAGCAGTTTTAGTTTTGCGGTACCTATCAAAAGCGTTGTGCTAAAGATTTGTCTATAAACTGTACTGAATGTGACGATCAAGGGTGGTGAAGTGGTGGTGCACTCGCCTCTAACCTCTAACCTCTAGAGTCTCTGGTTTGATTCCTAGGCTGGCATCACATGTGAGTAGAATTTTGTAGATCTATTGCTTGATTTAAGGGTTTATATCTGGGTTCTCCGATTTTCCTGCAACCGCAAAACGTAACAACCTTAATCTCAATTGGATACGTGGATTAGTTATCCAGCCCGCACTTTGATCAGGCCATAGGTTTTTTCAGGTTCGATCTGTGGCTTAACTGTGCCCTGACTTTGATCAGTTCAGAGGTTGTTTCAGGTATTAATTAAATTGATAAACTAAAATTAGCAATCAATCATCCGTAATGATCTTTCATCTTTCATTAAAAGTGCTCTTCACGTCTAACATATTCTATGCTTACCAATATCGACTTCGTGGCCATCGCGATTATTCACATCAAACTCTCCCAATACAACACGAAGTCGAGGATCAGGTTTCACACATCCGGTACGGCTAGGATCGAGCCCGTAAATACAATGGGCAGCGGTCAATACCCATTCTCTATTAATGAGTGAGCCTCCACAATAAATCTTCTTTTCCCTTCCTCTCTTCAGACCTGTTTGCCAAGGCCAGTCACGTGTGTTGGCAACAGAACCGCCCACAATTCGTCCGACATTTCTACGAACACCACACGTAAAGGCCGGGAGAGAAGTCTTTACTGTGGACAAGAAATGACACATGCGATAAATGACAAAAATAGAGCTGTTAAGTTGTGACGTATTTCCGAGTTTATCTTCTATTAGCGGTAGTGGTTTGGCACCATCACGTGTTCAACCCCATAATACACCTTGAGCTGCTTGTGGTTAGATGGCAGAACAATAAAATCCCTTTGCTCTTGGAAATTGAATTATTTCTTACGTAAAACGATTGTATTATTCCAGCCAATTAAACATGGCTGCAGTCAAGTGAAGGTTTAATTTCGCAGTTTGATTGGTTACGTTACGGATAGACTAACAGTCGTAGAAAGGGAATGCCCAAGTATTCTCACCTGTACATCTGTGTGTAGATGTTAATGATCTAGTGAACTGTCAGAATTCTCGCGGTTTGATTGGCTACATGACCAATAGACTAACAGTTGTAGAAAGGGAGTGTCCAAGTGTTCTCACCTGTACATCTTTGTGTGTTACAAGCGACGCGTTCAGAGTAGAACCCATCACACGGCCGACCTCCATCAGAAGGGAAAGGGTTATCACACTCGCGGTACCTTGACTTGAAGCCTCCGTTACATGATCTTGAACACTCGGTCCATGTCCCCCAGTTGCTCCATTTACCATCAATTGCTATTTTAAGAAATGACATCATCAGCATTGGATTCAAAGGATTAGTTAGTACTGGTTATCTTTAGGTTCGGAATCGGAATCGAAAGCGTAGTTAGCGACACGAGTAAAAAACGTCTGCGCATGCTCTGAATACGTATGCAAATTAGTCAAAACATAAGTAAATTCGACTTTCAAACATGCCTGATAAATTTTTACTTCACAAAATGCCAAAACTTAGTGTCCATGCTTGAAACTTAACGCCAATTCTTTCATATATTGTTTGTTAATACAGGTCTGACAAAAGCATACTCTCGAACTTTTTTGTTTGCTTGGAGAAAACAACGTTTATTTTCTCACTCAAACTCTTCAAAATTCTTAGAAAACGCGCTGAAGTGCACGCATGCGCAAACGTTTTTCTCCAGTGTCGTAGTTGGCTCTAGTGTATATTGAACAATGGAATCGGAATTTGAATTTGAATGACAACGGAATCGGAATTAAATCGCAAGGATTAAAAGATTTCCTTTTCCTTTCTATAGACCTTATTCGTTTTGGTGCAAGGTTTACCCATGTCAGACCATGTGTCATTCTCTTGAGAATAAGATTATATTGTTTGAGCGGTTTCCATATTTATGTGTCTTCCATGAGAAACCATCAAACAAAGAAATGATACTGTCGAGAAAGAACACGTGGTAATAGGGTACTATTGCACCAAGACGAAAACGAAAAAAATTATTCCATCGCTTCTGGTCTTATGCGGAGAAGAGAATCGAGGCCAGAAGCGTAGAAAGAAGATCTAGCCAATGGTAGAACTCATTCCCAGTCTCATTGGAGCAAAATAAAATATGCATGAAAGCGAGGTTTGCGTTTTCAATCCCGTCCCTTCCATTGTTTCAGTTCTGTTTAGACTAGAGCTCAGGATTCCGATTCTGACGCTTCCGACGCTAGTGAAAACCAGCCCTTATTAGTGGTATAAACTATTATTAAAGATTATTAAGGTTTATTATCAAAATTTTATTGGACGTCATACGCCGAATGGAAATATGGCGACCAAATTGAAGAACTATTGTTCTGACTGACTAGCCTCTCATACATGTATACATGTGAAAACGATTTTATGTTTCCATGTGAACAAGAGGATAGCCAATAATTGTTTTCGAAATTGGTCGCCATGGTTCGATTCGGGGAATAGACATCGTGTCACGTGTTTACTTTTTAACAAATTTTACGATTAGGTTTTTTGCATTTTACATATTATTATTCATTTATATTTTTTTCAGTATGTTTATTCATTCTTTAAGAGCTGTTTTAAAAAACGCTGATGTTGATTAAAGTCGGAAAAAAAAGCAAATACTACCGAAATCACTCAACTGTTAGCACCGCCAAAAGAACGATCGATCGCATTTTGAATTTCGTTTAACCCATGTGACCATTTGGAACGCTCCAAGTGGTCACGTGACATTAGTTCCCGGCTAGATTTCAGTATGGAGTGTTATCAGATAAAAGTTAACTATGGGGATAACTTTCAAAAATGTGGGACATTTTTTTACTCGCCTGCCGGTTTAACTTACTTAGACTTGTTATCCAGAGTTAAAGAAGTTACCAAATCATTCGATCACATAAGTTGCGACCAGATTCGGATTTGATATCTCGATGACGAGGGCTGTTATGTCAACTTCCGAAGAAAACCTTATGAGCGAACTCTTCAGGTGTGCCCAGGATTTTCATGGGGCAAACTGGAAGAGAATTAATCTACAAGCAGAAGTCTGGCATTCACCCGCGCCCTTTAAGAGAAAAGACGAAGAAAACCAAAATCTGCCTGAGCCGAAGAAATTAGCGAAACGACAGCTTCCTAATACCACTACTTCCAACAGTAATTCACAAAGCGAGCTTTATAGACCTCCTGTTGAAAATCTTATTCGTTCCAAGAAAGAAAACATCAAATAACAAGAAGATGGAATTGCAGCGAAACATCAGGAAATTTCAGCACTTGAAGAATCCTTCTCATTCAAGCCATTAGATAATACGAGACCCGCTTGTACGAAATGCCACCTCAGAGCTGGTCATACACGCGCAAATTGCGTTAGCGAAGCTTGTCCTTCGTCGCGTCTGTGTGGCGATTTGAAACGCCATCCAGAAGAAAAACCACAAATTAGGGACTTGAATACGGAACTTCAATTGCTCAAGTCAAAACTCAAAAGATCTAAAAGTGAACTAGAAAGCTTACAGGAAAGCCTTCAGTCCAGCAAGCGTACATTTTCCCAGCGGATACTTACACAGTTAATTAACAGCAACAAGGATAAGTACATTTCATATGTCAAGGGCCGAGAATTGGAACTGTAAATCAATCCCTGTAGCGAGTTACAAGATATTGGATAACTAAAAGTTTACATGTAGTTTCAGTATTGAAAGTGAATTGAAATAAAATCTTGTAGTTTGATGTACGAGTTATTCAAAATAGCTAGGATTTGCGCGTCCATCTAATAAAACTCTAACTAGGGATTTTAAGCAAAGAATAAAATACATGCGGAATAGCTTAGTTTCTGGGTTTTTAAAATCGTATAATGAAAGTTATCAGTAAATACTAAAGGCAAAACTAGCAATATCGGTGAAGTGATTGAAGTCCTGAAATCTACATGCAACAACAAGTGCCCTCGTTTGCCTTGACATCTTGTCAATCCTGATTACAAAAAAGTATTTTATTTTAACTGGAAATCATCTTTCAATTGAATATTTGCTACTATTAAGCAATGTGTTTTGTCTTGCTTTTATTTGTTTGTTTTTATGCTTATAAGAGCTACTGGTATTTACTAGTAAAACTTAAATATAAGCAAAACATTGCTAGAGTCAGAGTACTCCTGGTTAGAGTACTTTTTGTTTACAAACGAGTAAGTGCTTGCATCGATTTCATGGGCTAAACTATTAATGTCCAACTCTTCAGAAGTACTGAGTCCAATCCCGTTGATTAAATTCTTCTGAGATATTCAACTTTGTTATAAAAGCCACGTAAATCGTTGGGAGTCACATCCTGAAGAGCACGGTAAATAGCTACATCCATGTTAAATTTCAGAAGATCGCGATACTTGTACCCGTGTAGCACAGTCTTGAGTTTGTTAAAAACAAGCTCGACAGGATTGAGCTCCGGTGAATACACTGGGAGGTATATTAATGTAATTCCAAAGCTGTCCAACCATTCAGCTAAGATTTTTGAGACTGCAACTCCACTAATCTTGTATCTCGAGCCTATCGCTCGGAAACTTCCAGCGAAATACCCCGTCGATACGTCTCCCCCTTGGCCTAGAATTTCGTCAATGATCAAAGACTTTAAATCGCTTCCAAGTGTCTTCCCTTGGTTAAATGCTCTACCATAAACATTCATTTCTGCTCATAACTTCTGTATAGCTTGCAAAAACCTATTCTATTGTCACGTAACCAATTGGAGCGCTCCAAATGGTCACGTGGGTTAACCGAAATTCAAAATGCGATCGATCGTTTTTTTGGCGGTGCTAACAGTTGAGTGATTTCGGTAGTAGGATACAATCGAAACTTAAACAATGGGACTTTTGAGCTGAAATGAAACAAAATCAAATCAAAACAAAACAATCAAAACACATAAAGACGCGTTGAAAGATGAAAGGGCGAATAAGACAGGATATAAAAATTAATAAATACATACACACAACCACCCACATCAAAACAAAATATTTTTTTAGCAATGAAACAAAAACAAAACAAAATAGTTGAACACACAATGCAATACATTGAGTTATACAATAAACAAAGCCTAAACCATATATAAATAAATATATATATACATGCTCACCATCGCTTCCACTACCACTTTCGAATTCCCATTCACGAGACTCATTATCACTCGAGTTCATGATCGTCCTGGAGTTCTAAAATGTAGCATCTGGATTTAATAACTGAATCAAGAACTTAAGTTTAAACATGTGTCATTACTCCACGTCGCAGGTACCATCGTTGAGATAATAACATTTAACCCCACGACAATGGAGGCCGCAATGACTCTCCAAAATGACTTTAGGACCATAAGAATTCCAAAAATTAGAGGTCAAATAGCATGTGTAATTTGAACATTGGAAATTGTTGGATGTATTTCATGAAATCAAAAATTTGAAGTTTATTAATTTTTATGGGTACGAAAAGTCCAATCTCCACTTTTGAAAAAAAAAAAAAAATAAATAAAAATAAATATAATGAATAAATAAATTAATCTAACGCTACCGTGACAATCGTCTTATGACGTGAGAATCCATACGGTTTTAATCGTAAATGCAAAAACTGACCCCACCCCCAAGGGGATGAAATTTACTTGCTAAGGAAAGGATTCTTAGGTGGTGACGACATAGAAAATGGACCGTTTTAAAAATATATCCAAGAAAACTTACACAAGCTAGCGTTTTGAATCTATAATAATCATAGTTTAGATAGTAATAAAATGAAAGGAGGTAGTTTTTTAGCGCACATAAGCATAACATTCAGACTTTTTTTATCGAGTTATTCAAAAAGAAATAGATGTTTTAAAACGTGAAAAGCATTTTTAGAATCTGAAATTTGGAAAAAAAAGCCAGTAAAATGCGTTTCTAAGATCAGAAACATCTTTTAGTCAGAAAACGTCGTTGCCAAACAGATTAACAATGCAGTCAAGTACGTCACCTTTGGAGTAGAGTGCATACAACGAACACATGCCAGAACTATTGCCAAATGTAGAGCTTTCATCTTCCAAGATTTCTTTGAACTTATGCTTTCTTTTCTTTACAGAACAACGATTTTTTTGATCAATGTCCGCCGTATGCGGAGCGGTTATTGGGAAATGTAATACTTTTAAAGGAAGTGTTGGATTGTGTTTCTTATGGCAGTACCAGTAGCTCTCACCAGGAAGACTGCAGGAAATCAATATGAAGATCAGAAGTTCAACGCTGTATAGATTTCCACCCTAAGTAATGAATTTACCGAGCTATGATTCTGTTTTCAATTAATAAAAAGAATCATCAAAAATATCCCAGTCAAATTGGTGACATGTAAGTATTAGTTTAATGGCCATTAGAAGACCTCGTTTTTTATTTTGCTATTTTGTTTCATTTGACTTTTTGACTTTTGCTATCCTTTTAGACTGAGGATTAATTAAAATCAAACAAACGTATTAGTCCAGTCTAGATTATTATTTGAATCATGTGTGCAGGGCTAGTTTTATTAGTTTTTTTGTCAAGATTCCAAGATAAGTAAGAGGCATTTGGAGATAAGTAAAAGGCATTAAGGGGGTTTTCATTATTGACCCGTAATAGAGGAGCATGCTGCGAATGGAGATGGTATCACGCTGATCAATATAATGAAGCTATGACGTATGAACATAAATAAACTATATGTACAGTTGGATAAGATATTAGAAAAAAGAGAAGAACAGAAAGAAGAAGAAGAAGAAGTAGAAAAAAAAGAAGAACAAGAACAAGAACAAGAACAAGAACAAGATCATCTTCATAAATCCCACTTTTTGTCCCCCGACTTTTTTTTCCTTTAAACCTTATTTATTTATTCATTTTAAGTCCAATAAAAGAGATATTACATGTATTGTAAGATAATATTTAGTTAAAACTCCTCTAAAGTTTTGAGCAATTTAGTGTAACGTTTGATAGCCTTTTTTCCAAAAAACCCACTTTTGAGGGACATTTTGCGAATGGGCGCGTAAAAATTGTATTTTTCCCGAAAATTCCCGAAACTTTAAGGATAGCTTGTACACTTCAAGAACACCTATTATCCATGGAGCTGGCTGGGGAGCAGTTGATTTACGCCGCGGGACAAAAGCTTTTAAATATTGAGTTAAACCCCTGACTATTCTGTGTAACTTTGTAAGACCTGCAGCGAAATCAAGGTTTTCAAAGTTTGGAAAAAAAGTTCAAAGGTCTCAAAACTCTACTAAATAGTATGTTATGATGCTTCTTTGGACTTCATTTTCATTACTGACATTACTCCAACTGTTTGTGGTGGCATCAACCTTCAGCAACAAAAATTGCATCATTTTTTACGTCTTTTTCGTTTGAGGCCCGGCTTCACGCTAAAAATGGGAATTGTCCCTTCTCGAGTTTTTCTTTAATAACTTTCTTAAAATAAAAGCAGTCTTGGGTCAGTTTTCTGACCACGTTTAATTCATTGCAAGTAATATAAATATTAAGAGTTTTTCTTCTTGGATACGATATTTGCTAATTTATTTGAGATTTTCTAGTTGCGCTAAGAGACAAATCCCGCTTCAATAAAATTGAATTATCTCGGAGAAAAAAAGAGTAAAGTTAATGAAACTTAGCAATGAGACATCTTTGAATGTCTTTATTAAGATACTATAATAATTTAAAAAAAAGAGCTACTGGAAATAAGAGAAAAGATAACTTTAATTTTGAAAATACACGTTGTCATGGTAACCACAAAATAACCTCTTAGAGCAACTATTTTTTTACCTACGATAACTAGTGCCAAAAGACTTATTTCGGTGTAATTCATACAGTTCTAGACTCTTATTTAATAATTTTGTGATTTTTTATATTTTTAGAAAAAGCAGCTTAGCGCTTGGTTGTAGTGGCGCGTTACAGCTCTCTAAAAATATGTTATTTTTCTAAATCATATTTTACCTGGCCAAATGAAAGTCAAGATGTTTAAATTACATAGCAACTGATTAGTTTTATGATGAGACCCATTTGGAGCTATTTAAAGGGTATTTAATGTTGCCATGGCAACGACCCACTCTTATATCAAATTTGTTATTTTTGTGTTCCTTGCATTACACTGTTGAATAACTGCTAGTTTTTTTACGAGAAAATGTTATGTTTAGTTATGATAATGGTGAAATCTTAAGTTCATTGTATTGAGAAAGCTCCATACGCTCCGGTATTCTGCTGTTCCATTCCAAGCTCTTTCTCTCTGAATCCAGTTGTGATCAGGTAAGCCATGTGCATTTGAAGTCCTTGGAAAGTTGCTAAATTTACGCTGTTATTGAACTTAAATTTATCTCAAAGATTGTAATAATGCTTTCAAATTAGATATATATTAAGATCGACTTAGAGACAGCGAAAAAGTCTGGGACAACTTTATCGGATGCAAAGAAGGAATGCCAGGAAAGCTAAAAACACAAACAAAGTATTGCTATATGCTGTCAATGGAGAAATTTCTTAACTTCATTCTAAACGGAAAGAGCAAAATTCAACTTGCCACTGATGCTGAGAAAGAGCTTCGCATAACTCTTTCCTCAATCCCTGGATGGAAAGCTGCCCTATAAAGCCAAGGCTAAGAAAAGAGAGAGCTGCGAAAAAAACGGAGAAGTACAACTCAAGACTACAGCTGTATGAAGTTCATGAAATGCTACAATCCGGTGGCGCCCAAGATGATAGAGCATTAATTATGAATGCTACGGAGTCATCAATTTTATCTATCCAGGAACACAGGCAAGCCCGGGACTACCTCATATTCATGATAGTTCACAGCAACGCTCAACGCGCTGGAATTGGAAAGGGCCTGCTTTTATCAGAATTCAGAAGTGCAGAATGGCGAGAAGAAGATGAGCGCTATGTAGTATTGGTGAGTGATCACAAGAATAGCGTGGATGGCCCAGCGCCCGTCGTCATGGACAAAGAACTTTACCAGTTGATGCAAAAGTATTGCGATTTTTTTCGCCCTATTGCTGTGGCAGAAAATGGTGGTAAAGATTGCGGCTCCTTCTTTCTTACTCGAAATGGCAGCCAGGTGACCACCACCAGCGTATCTCACATCTTCAACGCCGTGGGAAAGAAATATGGCCGAGTAGACAAAGGCAGACTTTATCCTACCAAATTTCGCCAGACGGCTGTAACCTCTTTTAGTCGAGAATCCCAGCAAAAGCGTGATGACTTATCAAAACTGATGACTCATCGCGAGAGTACCGCCAGATGCTCCTACCTGTTAGAAGATACCATAAGTCGATCCATAACGGCACAGAAAGAATTGGCAAAGAAATTCATGCCTGACGAGAAAAAAAGGGACAAACAAGAAGAAAAGAGTGCATGCGCAGAAGATGACTCAGCCCCACAGCTTCCCGAAAGTGTTTTAGATCCTAAAGAAAAAGTAGAGCAATGGGAGATAGCTAGCACAAGCACAAACACCATCCCACTGACAGTCATTTCACACACCAATAGAAGATTGTGGAGTAAGGGGAGCGAAGCCACTCTTCGGAAAGTTTATGGGCACTTATTGAAAAAGGGCAGAGGATATCCCAAGACTGATGAGATTTTAGAAGGCATCAGGAAATCCAAGGACGAAGACTTCCAGATGTTGGTTCTATCCTTAGGAAAGGATGCAAATCGTGCTATACTTGCAAAGTGCAAGTCCATGTACAAAGGCGTTAATAAAGCTAAGAAGTAAATGAAGGGCAAATAAAGACTTGCCTTCTTTTACAAGCTTATAAGCTAGACAAAATCGCTGACAATGGACATACAGTTAATAATCAAATGTTAATTAGTTGGGAAAACGTTAATAGGTTTCCAAGTGGCGTCTTTATTCAAATAGTTCGTTACATTATTCAATAAATATACCGTTGCACACTTAACCTATTGTGAATCTAACCCAATGGACTCCTTTCGGTCGTATGCTATCCAATTATGATTTTAGCAAATAACACAAAATTGGCCCAGACTTGTTATTTTTTATGATATTGATATTAAAAACAACTCAAGTTATGATTAATTCACTCACGTTGGAAAATAACATGAATTTTCACGAATAAAATTAACAAAAAAGCTTTGAAACGATAAAATAGACATTTCGGGACACTTCCCGTTGAAGGGACAAATCCCAGGGGATATTTCCCTGTCCCGTGGGACAATTCCCGCTGAAGGGACAAATCCCAGGGGATATTTCCCTGTCCCGTGGGACAATTCCCGGTGAAGGGACAAATCCCGGGAGTAAATTCCCTGTCCCGTGGGAAAATTCCCGGTTGAGGGACAAATCCCGGGGACAAGTCCCAGTTTGCGGGACAATTCCCACTTTTGATGACGTCAAAACGGGATATGTCCCGGGATTTGTCCCCTCGGGCGGGACAAATCCCGTTTACATATGAACAAGAACAAGAACAAGAACAAGAACAAGAACAAGAACAAGAACAAGAACAAGAACAAGAACAAGAACAAGAACAAGAACAAGAACGAGAACGAGAAGAACGTACTAGAAGAAAAACAAGAGAAGAAGAAGAAGAAGAAGAAGAAGAAGAAGAAGAAGAAGAAGAAGAAGAAGAAGAAGAAGAAGAAGAAGAGGAAGAAGGAGAGCAACAACAAGAACAAGAAGAACGTACAAGAAGAGAAAAACAAGAAGAAGAAGAAGAAAAAAAGAAGAATTCGAAGGAGAAGAAGAAGAAGAAGAAGAAGAAGAAGAAGAAGAAGAAGAAGAAGAACAACAACAACAACAACAACAAAAGAAAGATAGACAAAAAATAAAAAATAAAAAAAGGAAAAAAAAGCAAGGATAACAACAACAGCAAAAGAAAGAGAAGGAAAAAAAAGGCCAATCAAATCTATAGCATCAAATATTACGAGATATAATCGATATAACCAGTACGTGAGATATGCAAAACCCCAACCGAATGGCTCGCTATTCTCAGTTTGGTTTTAAGTACGTCCAAATCCAAGCGTGAAAAACGTCTGCGCATGCTCCAAGTCCGTATGCAAATTAGTTGATTCTGAAAAATCTCGTTAACGTCGTGTTATTGTAAAAGAATGCAAGATTTGCCTTAAAAACTTGCCTGGAAATCCTTCTTTCGTGAGCAAGCTAATTAGTATTTAAATCTTATCTTAAAAGACTGTTCATAGATTTTCGAGAACACTTTGGTTAACTGTTTACCATTGTTAATTTAATTTAAATCAATTTAATTGATAAAATTTAATTTAATTCAAAAATAATTAATTTGTTAATTCATCAATTTAATTATATTTAATTTTTTTTTCAGAGCTCGATCTGTGAGTTAGCCATGTCTTGACTTAAATCAGCCCAGAGATTGATTCAAGGTTCGATCTTTAAGTTACGTGGATACGTGAGCTAGTTAGCAAGCCCACTTCGATTAGCCCAGAGGTTGTTTCAGGGTTCGATCAGTGAGTTAACTAAATGCCCTGACTTAGATCAGCCGAGAAGTTGTTTCTGGGTTCGATCTGTCAGATCTGTTAGATCTAGTGTGGCACAAAAGTTGGCTTATAACAGCCCGGGATTCGATAAATTTGATGTTGTCTCAGGGTATGGACGAGAGAACTGTAGGTATCCAAGACATATAATAACTTACGTTTAGTTGGACATGCCTGGGTATTGCATCTGACGACCTCACGTGACTTGCCCTGACATGGATTCCCGCCATTTTGTGGTGGTGGATTGTCACACTTGCGCACGCGTGACTGTATGCCTGATCCACATGTCAATGAACATAAAGACGTACTCCAACTTCCCCAGTTACCATCGATGGCTGAAAATTAAAGAATAAAGAAATTTTGTCTTTCCCTAGTCTTCTCCGTCATTAGATTTGTTCCCTGATCCTCACGGGCCCTCTTCACTAGTGGAGAGGACCCGCCAGCATCTGGGACCGAAAATAATGACGTCTGCGGAGGAGACTAGTCTTTCCAGTCTTTCTTGTCTTCCTCCTTGGAAAACTAAATTTAAAAATCCGTGAGTTAGCCGTCTCTAACATCAATCAGTCCAGGCCCAAGCGTGTTTTAATGTGTCAATAAAATTCCAAAGCTTATTTTTAAAAACCAACCAACAAAAAGCACTTTTAGGGTGCACGTGACGTCATAGCTGTCTTGATATCTGGTCTTAGTTTGTTTTTTAATTTCAAACAATATGTTGGCCGCATTTTTTGTCTTTGCCTTTCAGATAAATGATGCATAACACTTATTTATAAAATATTTGAGATATAACGCGCACGCTGATTAGCTGGCTATTGTGTTTATAGCAGGGGACAGAGACACGCTTGTGCAAAATCGTTAAAAAATATATCAAAAAAGCAATTCAAAACGGCTGCTTTTGTCGTTTACGTTTCGTGTTTGTAAGCTTGCTTCTCTCGGGCTCTGCCAGCCCCTGTGTGCTTAATAACTGCATCCAGCACGCGTGTAAGTTTTTTATTCTTCAATAATGAAACCAGTTAATTCATAAATACCGACCTTTCAAGCAGTCCTTTATTTTACAGCTTTCTGAATGTTTATAAATCCCCACGCACTGTTTGCCGCCATTTTGTGGCGCAGGGTTGTTACATCTTCGATTGCGTGTCCTGATTCCTGGACCACATGATGTACTGCAGGGGCCGTATGATCCCCAGGAACTCCAGCTACCATCCATCACTGAAAGCCAAGAAAGCAGTTTTCGTATGAATGGAAAACATACGGAAGCAGATTTTGAGCAGTTTTCATATGAATGTGAAAGCTTACGACATGAACACGGTCGTGACACAGTGAGAGAATTTACTCTGCTTCCAATCAAATACCCAGATCACGTCATAAACACGGCGCGGACATGGTCATGCCAAGGTCACTTTTGTAGAATAAAAATTCTACAAAACGTCACGGTCGCGGCACGCGTATTGCACTGACTTTTTCTCGTGCCAAAAAAATGCTCTAAAGCACGAACACAGTAAAACATGGTATTAAATACTTTAAATACTGCAGGATAAACTCCGCTTCATAAAATGTTTAAAACCAGAATATAAGAGCTATCGATTCAGCTGCAGGGTAGCATTTGTCCAAAAGTTATTAATCTTCATCGCTCTGTCTCCGATATAAACAAGCTGTGACGTCATAATAAATTAATAGCGCAATAGACCCCTTGCATGTGACGTTCACCTCAATTTGAAGGAACCAAAAAATAATTTTAAACTCGTGAGAACTAGAAGCCTATTGTTATGTCATCCAAATTGAGCTGCATTCCGACGTGCTGCAAGGGGTCTATTGAGTTTTCTTCGAAGTGTTCTGCGTAAGTGGGAACGTACCTATTAAACAAGACTGGGTGTTGCACAATATTAGTTGTTTTGATATCCCCACACATGACCGTCCTCCATTTTTTGGTGCTGGGTTGTTACATGTTCGATATCTTGCTTGGGTGCCTCCACCACAGCTCTGAGAGCAGATGGAAGGTGCTCCCCAACTTCCCCACTTACCATTGACCACTGAAATAACAACGTTGTTTAATTAACAAATATAACAGCTTTTTCCGTGTTACGTCCAGTAATTGCCTGGTTAAAATCAGCTGATAAAAGTCTTTGTTCCCTTGGAGGAGATTGCACCAATTCGCCAACTCTTTTACAGTGGAATTCGAACTACTATAACCGGGACCACTTAGAAAGCAAGAACCAATCAGATCGTAGAATAAAAACAATACATTCTGATTTGGATAGTGGAGCGAATCAGAAGTCAGCAGAAAACAAAAGCCTTTCAACATATCCATGAGAAAATGACGATCGCTAAGTAGCTGTTTACACGGACCACCAGGGACAAATTACACTTTTCTTCCACTCTAGGTTTCTGATTTGCTCCACTACCCAAAGTTGGAGGGAGCAAAATCCTCGAGCCGCATGCTCTGTGACATAGCGGCTTTATTTACCTAGAACACGTTGACACTGTCCACAAGACCTGGGACAATACGGTAACATGTACCGGGGATTTTTTTTGCATTGCCCACTGCGAGCCCAACTGACACAGTTTCCATGACGGTCCACGCAAGTAGACTGGGGCACCGTTGGTTTACCTATGGTAAAAAAAGATCAGAGTCTTCTACTTAATTGGAAGGGAGAGGGAGTGGGGTGGGAGTTACACGATAGACCTTCTTACCTCAGGCGTAATGTTTTCCCATTCCAAACCACGTGTCATTATTTAAGGAATAAAATATTTAATTTTCAGTTGTATTCATATTCAAGTGTCTTCTCATTTACAACCTTTAAACAAATAAATAATACTCTAGGGAATGACACATGGTCTGAAATGGAAAAACATTACGCCCATGGCAAAGAGTTGATTCTACGACCAAGGAATATCCGAAAGTGGCATAAGCTTGGCTTAGTAACATAACTAATGCCAAATACCCAGGGCCCAGTTGTTCAAAGCCCGATTAGTGCTAATCCTGGGTTAACTCTTAATAAGACCCACAGAGTTCAGTAATCCTGGATTAGCGCTAATCCAGCTTTGAACAACCCGGCCGAGGCGATTAGAATTTGTCGAGATCGTCTCACAAAAAAAAAAAGGCTTGCTCTTATCCTTATACAGAGTGTTTTTATAAGCACCACCTTTTTATCCTTGCGCGGTCTTTTAGTGGATTTTAATATGCGAGCTCGGTACTTGTCAGTTGGTCTTTGTAATTAGAATAAAAATTATACCAATAAAGCAGGTGCATGTTACGTCATTGCCGCCATATTGGTTGACGATAACAAAGCATTCCTCTTAATCTTCTTTTATTAGATCAACCAAGATGGCGGCTGTTTCATCGTCATTCATATCTCAAGAGATTTTGAGTCTCATGGTTGCATGCACTCTATTGTTCATATTTCAATTGATGCCAAGAATTTCACTATTCAGCTCGCAGCTATTGAGTTCACTATTGAAAACTGCTAAACGATAAAAGGTCTGTGTACAAATCCTTGACCCAGTTTCATTGTGGCGTTGATAATTTATACATTTTCTTATTCTTTTGACGTGAGAGAAAAACGTCTGCGCATGCTATGAATCCGTAAATATGCAAATTAGTCATAACATATGTAAATTTGACTTTCAAACATGCCAGATAAATTGGACCTCACAAAATACCAAACTTAATGTCAGAAAACAAACATTTATTTTCTCACTCAAACTCTTCAAATTTCTTAGAAAACGTGCTAAAATGCACGCATGCACAAACGTTCATCTCTAGTGTCAATTATTTTATATTATGTCAGGAGAATGGACCCTTTTCAAAATTATCTTAAATAAGAGGTTAACGTGAATATAAAAAATAAAATTACACTTTTTCTCGATGGAATTTGTGCCATTGTATTTTATATTTCAATGGTAGCCTCACATTCGATTATCTTTTTAGAAGGTTCCATATCCCTATAATCTGTATCACAGTACATTATCATGCTATAATATAGAATTAATGTACATGCAATTTGTATCCTGCACCAAGCAATCCAATCACCTTCATTTTGGGTGTGTTAAATTTATTACAAGAAAAGCATTTCTGTCAAGCTATTTAAGGATTATTCATTTCACATACCATGGTACATTTCTAGAGGGTAATATATTTACATGCATAGTACATGCTAAATAACAAGAATAATATACATGCAGTATAGACGCATGCGCGCCCCACACATCAACGGTGTCTGAATGCACCCTTCTCAAAAAGAACTTGGATGCTAGACAATATTAACATGGAAATACACACTTTTTATAGATGGAATTTATGGGATATTTCAATATTTTTCCTTGTCAGCCCCACATTCAAAATAATTTTGAGAAGGATCTATTTTGACTATTGATATTATTAGTGCAATAAAAGGCACATGCAAGGAAGCCTGCCCCTGTTAGCTGTGCACGAGCTTGTAGTTTGGCAGCTGCTACCAGAGAAACATTTGAGTATTGCTGGGTTTTACTTCATTTGACGTCATTTCCTGTCTCGTGCGGATTGATCATCAGTTGAATCAGTTTGTCAGTGTTTGCCAACCATATAGAGCAGAAAATGAGATTCAATGACTTTTATCAGCATATTGTCGTAGCCCAGCAATAGGAGGTACTGCCTTTGCTCTAAATTATTCATTTCTGGAAATGGTTAGAACTTCACCTTAACTCGAATGACTATGTAAAATAGCAGTGTTAAGCTCAAACTCATGCATTTCAATTCAAGACTTGCACGTGGTTATGTTCCCTTATTGCATGCAACGTAGGTCAATCTGGATGTGTACAAGGCATGCAGACAAGATATATCTGTTTTCTACCTTTACACTTCCCACAAGATTTGGTGCAAAAAATATTCATCGTTATTTCGTTTTCTTTGCAATGACCAGCTCGTGCCCAGTCCTCACACTTATCGTAAGTGTTCATACAGGCCTCTGGGGCGACGGGTATACCTAGAAGCACAGGTAGCCCGGTTCATGTTTAGTACATCAAGCTCCTACTGTTTGGCCCCAATAGGTTACTTCCGAGATGCGCGATCGCTTTACAAAGATATTGAGTGCTCAGAATCGAAAACTAGTCATTTTAGGGCAATATCGTACGGAAAGCGCCCGCCTATCTCGGAAATTGTGTCTTCTTGAAGAGACGTCATGTTAGTTCACTTGAACAAAAGATTTGTTTTTTGTTCTTTTTGATATGTCAACCAACATGGCGGGAATGTCTTTTGCTCTTATGGACGCACAAAAAGTATGGATGAATTAAAGTGCTGATTGGACGAAAATCGCTCCAAAATTAAAACTCTTTCAATGAAGCTGGAATTTGAATTTGAATTTGCTATGAATAATGACAAGGTTTCATATTTGAAGTACGATGAATGATAAATTAGAGACTTTACGCATGAGGACGGCAAGACCCAGACGGCGAAGCTAGGATGATGACGAGAGCACCTTCTCAAAATGGTTTTCGCGTGCGCGTCGTCCTTGCCGTTGCCGTTCTCTCTAGGACGTAGAAAAAAATCTGACGCTCTAGCTAGAACGAGGACGCCAAGGATGATAGCGTACGTACACTTAAATACTGTGTTGCTATTTCCCACAAGCTCGAGAATATGACTGACTGACTGACTGAACAATAATTTTTTAATTTATTTAGAATAAAACATTACTTACAGAATCCGCATGTTTTTCGGCAATTGGTTGACATGTAACTAACGTAATACTGACACCATCTAAAAGCTCGCAAGCGATTGCAGTTCGTCACACGATCACGACATGTAGATCCTGGTGTAGAAGCAAAGGCATATGTATTTTATTTTTAATTATTTATTATGAACCTACCCTTTGAGGTCAGGAACACCACAACACCTTACGCCAATTACAGTGGGCCCAGTGGGGGAGGGGAGGGGAAGGGGTAAGGGAAGGGGAGGTTGGGGATGGGGGAGGGGGAGGGGGAGGGGGAGGGGGAGGGGGAGGTGAGGGGAGGGTTATGGGAAAAGAGAGATGGAGCGCCTGCAATATGACAGTATTTTTCAGCGCTTTTACTCATCATTCTGGTTGTGGGAAATTCCTGTTGGCCATAGGTGTCAGACGTCAATCAACACAGCACAACACAGCACATTCCATATTCTGTCACCCTTATAAACGAGCTGTGACGTCTAAGCCGGCTATTTTGTAACCATTGCCACCAAATAGCGTATTGCAATGCGCGTATGCTTAGCATCGATCAGCTGAGTAAATCTCAATAATTAAAAAAATATTTAAATCTTGTTTATTTTACTAGAGATTTTTTTATAAAAAAACACTGAAGACCAGACGAAAACGGAAATGGCGCCTACATGATAACAACCTTGCTTGAAATCATATTTACGTATAGGATCAATCTGCCCAAATGCTTTAACAGATGCCTATTTTTAGACAGCAAATCTGCTAAGCTGGAAAGTAAAATTGAGTGGACTGGAAAAGGAATTTCCGGAATAGCAGAAACTAATACCGGTATATCAAACAACAGTTCTTTCAAGGGTAGAAAGTCTTGCCAAATTTCAGATGCTGCAAAAATCATCGTTGAACAGTGTCAGTTATGTAGTATTTGTTTGATTCATGATCAACTTTCCCGGCCTTCCAGCGTCCAGTCCAATCCAGTGCAGTCCTGATTTTTTAAAAATGCTTCTTTTTCAACATTCTAGTTCTTTAGTTTAGGGGAGGATTATTAGATAATTGCCCTTTTTCCCTATGACGTCACTGCTTGTTTATGTGTTGGATAGAATCGCCAAATCAAATAGAAAATTCAACAAAATTTGCTCTTAGCGAAACAGTTTAATCTAAAATGGCCTAGTTTTCAGATATAATATGTGTTAGTATGTACTAAAAAATATTGTGAGCGTTTGCTGACTATTCTACTTCTCTTTGTGGATTGATACGGTTTTTAGAACAATTTTTGGTGGATTTGCGTTGATTTGTCCCCCTACGACGACCATGATCCTTTGCGTTTAAACAATAGATTGTTTTGATGTGACAGGATTTATGTTGCACGACATATATTTTTGTGTCTGCTGGTTATCTAATTACTGAAAGTGGAGGCTGTGTGATACTTGTTTTGTACGTGCATGAAGTGTTTGATGAATTTTGTTTTGGGATTTACTCATTCCTCTCCCCCCCCCCCCCCCCCCAATTATCTACTGATTCGTCCAATTAAAAGTTCTCAGGATATTTACTATACCGGATGTCGGAAGCAACCGGAAACAGGAAGTAGATTGCTAACGCATGGTACGTCGCTTATGAAAGTAATGCAATTATGGATACTGATTTTAGACCAATTTTAGATCAACTCAAGCCTTGAAAATGTAGGATTAAATAGTAAGGAATAATCGTATATAAGAACTTGAATTTGGAATATTGTTGAGCGAGAAATTATCTAATTATCAAAGTTCAAGTTCGGTTTGATATAGTGAAATGCAAAAATATATAAATCTTTATATCGTTTAAGATCAGCATTCTGATGTATTCCTATAAAATTATAATCAAATAATATCTTATTGCGTAACACGTGCTTACTAGGAGGATTCTATAGTTTCTAAATATATTCTCCAGGCATATGTAAATGTTTAGAGTTTCTAAATATTGTTTCAAAATCCTAGTAACTCTCTAAAAGTACCTTATTTTAGACGCCGGGAATTTGCACCCTCTTTCATAAGCCGGGGCATCATCGATCATCATCCATCATCGAAAGGAATGAAATCATGGTTTTTGAAGCTATAAAGCTAACTGTGAGTCTCGCATATGATAAGTATGAAATGTCTTACCTCTATAGCTACTGGGATAACTGTAGCCACATATGATACCACAGCAGGAAAGTAAAAAAAAAATCGATACACCGATTGCTGACGAACTTATTTTTGTCATATTTAGCACAGCTACCCTAGTTTTGGTTCTGATCTTTGGCCGAGCGTTGGGACGATAAAATGATCAGACAGAGTAAGATATCCTTGCTTCTGTACCTAAACCCCCACAGAGTAACGGTCGTTTTTACGCTTTATTGTTGATTTTCATGACATACAGATTATCTTTTGTGTATCTTATTGCGTGACAACCGTGACATCATTAGTCACGCATCAGAAAATATCTCGTAATCAGGTCTATGAAGGAATCATGATAACAAATCTGGTGTTAAACCGTGACTTACGATACAAAAACTGGAATAACGGAGGTCGGTAAGTTCGATCTTGCGTTTTATCTAAAATTATTATCTTCTTGTCTGAGTTGTTTTCTGAAACAGTGTTTAGATAAAAAACACTACATTTTAAAGTTTAGTTTAAAAAAAACCTGTTGTGACAGAACGACAGAACATGGCTTTAATGAAATTCAAATGTTATGTATATGTATATAATAAATGTTAATGTATACAGCTTCCAAGTTCTAACTTCCAGAGGACTATTTTCTCAGCAGTGAATCAAACGCCACCGCATTGGGTTACCACATGCATCGTGCACATTCAATTCATCTACTTCCAGCACTAGGCTATCGCTTTTAAATAAATATTTACCTTGCGTCTTGAAGACCCATCGTTGAGGCGATCTCAATCTAACTGGGCCTCTTGTTATCTTTCGTGGCTCAGCTTTGTTATGAATTACTAAGAAACACAGCGTCACTACAACTAATGTAAGGGTCTTGGATTTCATTGTCGGCATTTGAATACTAACAATGCCAAAAATAACAATGCTGCAGAAAAATTTGAAAGACCTCTTGGAGATATATGGAGTTCAGTTCAATGTACGTGGATTTTGAGAGTCTCAATAGAGATGTTATGTATGACTGATGTATCACGTTCTTCTGGCTTATGGGGTTAAGATATCGTATTTCAATCATCACTTGATCAAACATTCCGAAAAAGGGTCACACTTCGCAACAGGAACCGCTTTTCCTGGACAAGTTTGTGACGAGTTAATATATCCCCTCTATTAACTCTGAACAAACCAGTCAATGAATAGATCGTTTTCACGTGTCGTCATCAATTTCCGGTCGCCATATTGGTGTACCTCGATAGCGTGACTATGCAAAAACATGTGTGTAATAATCATGCCATGTCTAGCGAGGTGCTCTGAATAATATGGAATATGTTGCCGGGGAAAGGAAAAAAAGAGTTTAGCGAAAATTTATCTTCAATACCTCTATCTGAGTATGCCAAGAAGCTGGAAACTCGAGTGAAACGGCGTTATCTTGATAAAATTTCGTCGATTGGAATCGACCCCGTGTTAGTTGACAGCAACCTTTTTGAGCCGGACTGTTTACCTCCAGTAGAATCTACAGATCTGCTATTTTATCTCGTCCTAGAAACAAGTTTCTACACAAACCAACAGTTTAAAGCTTTTCGTAGTCTGGAAGCTTATAATCAGATGGTCTCCGGATTTATTGCAAGCGTAGAAGGCCACATCATTTCTGACAAGTTTGTTGTTGTCGCGAAGGTGAGACATTCTCAGCGAATGAACGATGCTCTGATCCCAGTATGGATAATCACAGAAAAACAGGGGAACATAATTTCTTGTCACTGTTTAGGTTGTAAAGCGGGTCTTGGTGAGTCGTGTTCTCACGTAGCTAGCGTACTATTTTACCTAGAAGCCTGGACGAAAATAAACGGCAAGTTATCCTGTACCCAAGTAAAGTGCACGTGGATTTTGCCAACCTACGTGAAACAAGTTGATTATGCTAGAGTACGAGATATCAATTTTACTTCTGCACGAAAAATGAAGTCGGACTTAGAGAAAAAAAATCGATTATCATAACGATATTCCCAGTCAAAGCAAGTCAACACAAGTTTTAGGAACATTAAAGTCTTCTTCAAAAGAATGCAAAGCTCCTACAGAACCGGAAATGGATGCTTTCTACGCGGAAATCAACAAGAGTCAAAACAAGGCCGTGGTTCTAAGCTTGATTTCTCCATTCTCAAGTAGCTTTGTGCTGAAAAGCAGATCTGTTCCAACAGTAAATGATCTTTGTAAAAAGGAATACTTAGATCTATCATATCCAGAGCTTATAAAGGTCTGTCAAGGCATAAAGATTGAAATTTCAAAAAATCACATAGAACAAATTGAGAGAGATACCTTAAAACAGTCAAAAGGACATAACTTTTTCAAACACAGAGCTGGAAGAATTGGAGCTTCTCAAAGTAAGGCTGCATGCCACTCAGATCCTGCTTTGCCCTCCCTGTCTCTAATACAATCAATTTGTTACCCAGAGCTAGCCAAGTTTACCACTAAAGCCACTGTTCATGGTTGTAAACATGAGGAAGATGCTATCAAGGCCTATGAACAAATAATGAAAGGGAAGCACACCAATTTCAAGGTTCAGAAGTGTGGTCTGTTTATCAATGAAGCTTATCCATATATACATGCGACACCTGACTTCTTATGTTCTTGTGACTGTTGTGGAGAAGGATGTGGGGAGGTGAAATGCCCTTTTTGCATTGAGGACTGTGACTTTAATAGCTATCTATCAAAGTCATCATGTTGTCTACTAAAAGATAACAATGAAATGTTTACCCTTAAGCATGATCACCAGTATTACTATCAAGTTCAGCAGCAGCTGTTTACTTTACACAAAGATTACTGTGACTTTGTTGTATGTGCATTTGGAGATGATGGGAGTACGACACTTGTCCAGCCGAGAATATTCCCAGACAAAGAACACTGGGAAATTGCATTGCCAAAGCTCACCACTTTTTGGAGAACCTGTGTCTTACCTGAAGTGCTTGGAACATGGTCCACTAGAAGGCATACTTCAAAAAGAAGTGAGCCAACAGCAAGTGGGTCTATTTGCTTTTGTAGAACTGCCCAAGATAGATCATGTGTCTGTTGTGCCAACCCCATGTGCCCAATCAGTACGTTTCATCTTTCATGCTTGGGACTGACAACCACCCCCAAAACATGGTACTGCCCAAATTGCAGATTGTTACCTGAATTCAAAAACTCTAAAGGCAAGTCCCAATCAAGCAAGAAAAAAATAGCATCTTCTAAAGCCTTGGCCCTGGATGATATCTGTATATGCAAGAGCAAGGCAAAGAATACAGATAAGCTTATTGAGTGCCATAACCCTGTGTGCAAAAATGGAACATTTTTTCACTTGGCCTGTTTAAGCCTTAAACGTATGCCAAACAATGCTAATTCCACATGGTTATGCCCAGATTGTAAAAAGAATCAAGCACAATCTAATAAGAAAAAGAAAGTGGAAGTGTCAAGTTTGTCAAACAAATCCAAGGAACCAACAGCAGTGTCAGTGACAAACAAAAGCCACTTGGAAAGCTTACACAGTCAGAGTTTGACCTTATTGCATCTCCAACAGGATGGTTAGACTGTTCTGTGATCCAAGAAGCACATGTACTGCTTATGAAAGTCAACAGCAATGTAAGTGGTTTCCAAAGACCAACCCTTGGTCCTGTCAGACAGTTCAGTGTTGTTACTGGTGATTTCATTCAGATAGTGCATTTGAATAACAATCACTGGGCATGCTTAACATCTATTGGCTGTCTTCCTGGGTATGTTAACCTGTTAGACAGCATGACATCACCAATTTTGCAAGAGATAATTGAGCTCACGAAGAATTTGCTAGGTCCAAATTTCAAGAATATCTCTCATATACCTGTACAGCAACAGCAAAATGGGAGTGATTGTGGTGTGTTTGCCATTGCATATGCCACATGCCTAGCCTATGGTAAAACTCCAGTTGTGAAGTTCATCATTCCAAGGATGCGGCCACATTTGCTGAGTTGTCTTAAAGCTGGTCATTTGACACTTTTCCCTACCACTTGAACTTCTTGAGGCATTTATTTTAGAATAAAAATTATTGCCTATTTCTTTAATTTCATGAGACATTTATCTCTAAAGGTTTAACTATAAGATGTCATAATGAAATACAATGACCTAAAAAAGTTAGTGTTCATGCTATTAGAAAATTTCAAAAAAGCATATGTACATGTCATGATACTTAATCATATACAAAGATTTCTAAAGATAGATTGTGTTGGAGTTGCGATGAAAGTGTGCATGCCTAATTCAAACTTTTACATGCCTACATGTATTTCACATTTCCATCACAACTTCAGTGATCCGCCTTAGCTTGACCACATTAGTTTTATCCCACGAAAACATATTGATAAAATTTTCAATAAATCTCAGCCCTAAATACTCAACTGAAACATGCTGTATGTTAACATTTTAAAAAGTATTATGTGTAGTAATGCATCAGGGGTAATAGTAACATTTGCTGCATTAATTTACAGATAAATGATTGTGAGCCCCAATTCTCATTCAAAACATGTTACATTGTCTAAGAACAATGGCTCACAATATATTTCTCTGGTTTTAATCAATCAAATGCAACTATTCCAGGGCACAAGTTTACAAGAGCAGCACATACATTAATTATACGGTCAATCATTGGTTTTGAATCTTCGTTGGAATCATTAGGGTTGCACTGTAGGAAATCTATGGGTAGAATGCCTGAAAATATTGTGTACTTTCGCCGAAGAAGTCCAATGACTCTCTCCACATGAATACGTACATTAGCAATGCCACGTGTTTGCTCCACATCAACAGGATCAAGTTGGTCTTTTCCCCTGGTGAACGCAGGGATGGCAAGCTGTGCACGGTGAAACATTAGGCTTTCTTGAATAGTGAAGCCTCTGTCTGCAAGGACTAGATCTCCAGGTACTAGCATCTTCATTAAACCACAGTTCTCTGTCAGGAACTTGTCAGAAGTTCTTCCTCCCCAGGCTTTTGAAACAAAGGAGATACTTCCTTGTGGTGAAATGCCAATGAGTATTTTCACTGTATTGTGGTGCTTATAAGAAGAAAAAGTTTGTGCACGGGCATAAAGGTTTGAAGGTCTGTTAATGAAGACCTCAAAACAGTCAATGATAACAGTGGTTTTGTTACCAAAGGAAAAGTGAAAACTTTGGGGCATGGTACGGTGCAAATCTTCCCTTTCTGGCCAGTGGATTAATGGTTGTAATCTTATATCCAAAGCTACCATCCAGGAAGAAAAAATTCTTGAGACTGTAGATAAAGACACCGAAAATCGATAGCTTAGATCTTGAAATGGCATGTTAAGTTTGAGTTTCATCAGTGTCATGGCAAATTCTTGAAACTGTGTCAGGCTTTGAGTCCTTCGGTTTACGTGTGGTGAAACGTGTTTAAAAACTGTGTTTAATATATCAAAAGAGGGTAATCCAGTGTAGAAGGAGACTTTGTCATCATTATTTTCAAAGTCATAACAGTCAAATGGCTTATTATCGTCCAGCTTAAGAGACTCGAAAAGATATTCAAACTCATCGGTTTGTGTACCTGCTTGGGAGATTTTTGCTTCCTCTGTCTGAGTGGCAGCATCCTTTTGTTCTGAATCATCTTCTTCTGGTGTACAGAAGTCAATATTCAAAACTTCAGTACCTGGTTCATTCAGTTTCTTTCGCTTTGCCAACAGCTCTTCGTCACTAGTGTGTTCAGTGTCAAACGGCAAAGACCTCTTTTGCTCGCGATTTCTCGCTCCTCTTTGCCGCTGTTTCCAGATTTGAACGCTGCTTTTTCTTGTGTCCTAATTGAAGAGTTGGAACCCAGTCTATGTTGTATTTATCCCAAGGTTTCGCGGCCCTTCCACTTACGAAGTGTTTGCCACATACTCGATCATTCTCGATAATCGCCTCCGTCAGATCATCTCGGCTTATAGCTATGATCCACCTCGATCGCCTTTCTTCTGATAAATATTTAGCTTCTTCCCCTTGACTAGTAACGATAGAAGGTACTCTTGCAAAATAAACTCCTTTATCTCTTCCACTTTTCGATGCGCAGCCAACAATCATACATAAAACCATCTTCACACTCAAGACGCTCTTGGTTTGTTTACACTTTTGGTACACCAATATGGCGGCTAGCAACGGTTGTCAAGTGATTTGGTCACGTGCGTGAAAACGATCTATAAGCCTTTTCATAGTTTAAGAATCCACTGCGCATACGATTTTATATCCCGAATTTATCACCTTTTGTCTAAACCTTCTTTTGTTCTTAATTAAACAAAATATGAGAAATTCGGGATAAAATCGTATGCGCAGTGGAATAGATTCTTAAATTATGAAAAGGTTTATTACAGCTGGCTCGTTTAAGAGGGCGATCGAGGAAGGGCTAGTCGGGTTCTTTGGGAGCATTTTGTAACTTTTAGCAAAATATTGGATAGAGAATTTAGAAAACTGACTCAAGTAATATGGTACCAATTGCCGTTGCCTCAGCTGTAGAGTGCTATGTTGTACTTGCGATGTTACTTTGTTACTGTAAATACTCTGGTAATGTTGGTTCTGATTAAGCAAGAAGACTTGATCATGCAATATTTTGTTTGACAGAAAGATTGGTGGGCTGCAACCCCCCACGTTTTGCGGCAAAAACACGAATACAGATAAAAATTTCATTTGAGAATGTGCTTAATTTTCAGGGAATTACATTTAAATAAGAAAGAAATTTCGCGAAGCATCTTGGTAGTGCGAGTCAAATGATGACATCGTGCAAACGTCCTATTCGGACAAACAAACTTACAAGTTTACTTTCAGCAGATAATTTTCACAGCCGATCGCAGTTGATCTTAGTTTACATGGGTTATTATTGTAGCTTTAAGTAAAAATAATAAAATCGGTTCGTGTAATCCTCGTAGCGGCTAAACAGAATGCAATGTTTGTCCGAATCTTTAAGCTAATTTTTAGAATCAGTGCGCTGCACTATTCGACTAGCTCAATTTACCCAATTCAAATCTACTCGAAATACATTTCTTTGTCCATTCCAGGTGATCTGAGGAAAACGATTAGCCAATCAAAACGCGAATCACTTTTTGTTAAAAGAATCAGAAACTGCATACGTGTGGAATGGCGAAAACGGTTAGAAAAAACGACGTGTGGTCGACATCGATAATGTTTGTGAAAATGGTTTAGAAAAGTTAATGAAACATGTTCTGGAACGAAAAAAAACTCAAGCTTAAGAGGTCAATTCTCCCCATATCGAGTTAGCTAAACGTTTTAAAATTAAATCACGAACATTGCACTGTAAAAGGCGTGCCTACTTTAATGTTTTTCTTTTTTTCTAATTTGGTGCGATTTCAAAAGTTTTAATCCCGACCAGAAAATCAAGATAGAACTGAGTTCCGATTGATACAGCGTGGCCAACGAACATTCGTATTCTATTTAAGTACAGTTGGCTCTACACATATTGCGTCCAATAACTGGTTTACACTTGCAATTAACTCCTTTCGATAAATATCGTGTGTTGTATAAGTAAAGGCTAATCTGCACATGCTTCGCTCGAGTTTCGTGCAAATCGGAGCTTACAAAAATCCAGTAGTATAAATGACAAAATTCTAGGATTCTAAACAGTGAAATTTCACGCCTGAAATAGTGAAACAGATTTCCTTTAGAACGAGCGCATTACTAAGTGTTGGCAAAGAAAACGCTTTTATTTTTAACTTCATTTGTCTAGTATTTTACCCAATATAAATTTCGGCTCCTTCTTGGTGTTGCAGGGCACCTGATCATTGAAGACAATAAAACAATAGCCGAGAACACGGTATGCAGTCGAATGCGAAACTGGTGTATATACACCAAGCACAAAAAGCATGGACAATCATTTTATTTCTAGATACTTTAGCTTGTTGTTGCACTGCAAATGTAAACCTGGACCCACAGATTCCTTCGTCGTGAAGTGGAAAAATAACATTATAAAGGATAAATTAACCCTTACTGCATGAACCAATATAGTACTAATACCACCATAACATTATTATACACTAATACAGGTTACATTGACTTTACATTGGCCCGTTAGAATCTTTAAAAAACGTTCTCATCCTGAACCAGGGCAAGCTCATTATAATAACTTCGAAGTGAATTTTGAAAGCTTCTCTATGCTTGGGGTTTTATTTTAACTTTCGTCCTTCTTTTTACCGCCGTCTTCGGTTGATTCTGAGCTGGTGTCGGTGGAGTCGGTGGAGCCGGTGGATTCTCTCTCTGATGCCATCTGGGGAGGGAATATTTTGAATAAGTAAAGGAACATAGCGCTTTAATGGAGGGAGGAGAACCGAATAATAATAATAATAAATAATAATAATGATAATAACAATAACAACAACAAAAATAAAAATAAACTCTACTAGAATGTGATTCGAGTCAAGCAAACTTTGCCTTAGCGTGGATAAACACGGGAAGGACACTAAGGTTTGATTTACGAATGGAGATGAAAAGATACACACCTTTTTGTAAGCCATCTCGAAGAGTTTAAGAGATTTCTGTTGTAGTTCACTGTATGCCTGTCTGATGGTTTCTGCAGTCTCGTTGTCTTTGTTGGCTAAGACTTCACGTACTTTGGTGATTTCTTCCTTAAGTTTGTCAGTCTGAAGAGATTGAGAAATCAAACAAAAGAGTAACTCCTAGTGAATGCTCTGTTCTTATTTCGCTTTCAGGGATGCATGGTGTAGCGTCGAGAGCGCGGACAAAACGTTAATTCACACAACAGAAAACAATCGAACAATGTCAGGTGACGCTGCTATCGAGAAATGACAAATGACGTTTCCCCCCCACAAACCTCTTCTGATGGTAGTTGGTCTTTGAACTCTTCCATCTTGGTTTCTGTGTCGTGAATCATCGATTCTGCATGATTGACAGCCTCTGTGGTTTCCTAGACAACAACCATGAATATTAAGTCAAATACAGATTTGAAGACTGAAGACTTGATTTAACTTTTCCTTGAGAATCTATCGAATGTGACGGCCACGTTTTAAAGCACAGTTCCTTATAATTTTTTATTAGAAAGACATGAGTGTTTTACTGGGAAACACGTCACGCGTATTTTTTTTCCGCACAAACTACATCCGGTATCTGATATCGATGACGTCACTTGTGATGTTTTCAAGCTCACTTGAGGCGCGTTGTAATAGTTTTAATTTCTTTGTGGATTTGTCTACACCTTATTTAAAAAACGTTGTCGGGTTCAAAAATGGTTATATCATCAAAGCTAAGACCGAAGGGGAGCATGGGAAGACAAACAATTATGCTAATTTCCTGCGTATTGCTGTTTCCCCTTCCTGTGCACATTTTATGGCTTAGGCATGGTTTTAATCTAGGTCGACCGACTTTGCTCCAATAACTGTGCATTTGTACATGTTTATAGGCATGTTTACATGTCTAAATATAATACAGAAAATATAACTAGCTAAAAAACTAGTGTGAGCTGCGTCGGTGTTTCTAATGAAACAGTAATGATGAAAAGGTAAATTATACACCGTGAAAAATATTAAAAAACTGACGTTTCGAACGCTAGTCCTTCTAATGAACGCTTTACTTTCAACTATCCTTTTCTTTTGTCTTTTAATTGTTTGTTTTTGTTTCCTTGTCTACCTTGTTCTCATTGGTTTCTTTTGTTTTATTCTATCTTATATACACTCCTTTCTACCACCTCTTTCTCTTTTACTCCGACGAAGGACTAGCGTCCGAAACGTCAGTAAGTTTTTTCATCTTTTAACGGTTTATAATTTACCTTTTTATCATTACTGTAAATATAATACATATTTCGGAGTACCCAAAATCCTTTTCGGTCTTAACTTCGATGATATGACCTTCTCGAACCCGACTACGTTGAAAAGATCTCTCACGAGAGATTTTCAAGACGAGAAGATAAAATTCGCATCTCCAAGCGCCATGTAATATTCTGTTAATTATATAATTATCAATGAAGTATGTTTTGGCTTTTTCAGGCAATTCTTTCCGTGTATTTTTGAATAGCCATCACAATGGTGTTATCTTCACACGTGAAAATAACATGTTATTTTCACGTGTGAAGATATCAATTTTTCGAAATAGAGAAAAATAGATATTTCATTCGTAATTATATATAATAAAAGAAGTATATCTTCTCGAGAAGAGAAGATAAACTTCATATGTTCGCGCCACCCTGAAATATCCTATATATACGCCTTATGCTGTATGGGCTCCCTTTTTAGATAAAAAAAATGACAAAAAGATGAATGAATGAATGAATAAATAAATAAACAAATAAACAGACATGAAATGAATAAATAAACTAAATAAATAAACAAACGCATAAACAACACTTTTTCGAAGGAATTTGTGATATTGAAGCGAAAGCGTAGTCAGAAGATTTAGCCAATCATATGTAACGCAATACCTTCTTTTGTCTGTCACTTTCGGCATGTTTCTCGGCTTCTTTGATCATGTTTTCGATGGCATCCTTGCTCAGACCTCCAGATGACTGGATCACAACTGAAATTAATATATAATATGGATATAAAAGTTAATAATGTTGGTTTTATGCAATCATCAATCAACCAACCACCCACTCACCTTGAATAGCCCACTACCGAGATATGCCTCGCTTGTCACACACAGAGGCTTTCAGTACGACGCTACAAGCAAAATTAAAGTTCTTTTACGAATCACTGAGCATTATGAACGAAGCCTCACATTGAAATCTTTGTGCGTGACAAGCGAGGCATATCTCAGAAGTGGGCTATTGACTAGTGCATTATGAACGCAAGTTGGTTGTTTTGTACAAAATATTTGGTCTTGGTTTCTTGCCCCGTCAACCAACATGGCGACTACAGTCAACTCTCGTTAACAACGGATACCGTCGGGACCGTTACTTCATGTCCGTAATAAAGCAGGTGCATGTTACGTCATTGCCGCCATCTTAGATGACGATAACAAAGCATTCCTCTTAATCTTCCCTTGTTCGATCGACCAGGATGGCGGCTGTTTCAATGTTATTCATATCTTAAGGGATTTAGAGTCATGGTTGCACACACTCTCTAGCAAGCGTCAACAATCACAATAATTAATTACGGTCATTTCTTTGTAACTGTTTTTGTCTCTAATAGCAGGGTGTCCGAAAGGCGACTGTTTGTGTTTTGTCTTCACCATCTCTAAGGTGATGGTATTCCAGTATCAATCATTTATGTACTCAAAAAGGATTCCTTTACTCACTTTGCTGTTCTCTTCCAGTTCCCTTATCACGAGCAGACACATTCACAATACCATTGGCATCGATATCAAACGTTACTTCAATCTGGGGAACTCCTCTCGGTGCTGGGGGGATTCCAACCTAAACATTAAAGAGCATAAAAAATTTAATTTTCATACGAAATATTAACAGTCTCAGAGATATGCTTTGCTTGTTGCACAAGGTTTTAGTGTGAGGCTACGTGCGAAATTAGATTTATTAGGGAGCAACTATTGGAAAATGTATAGACTGCAAAGCTGTCAGGGTGTCCTTTTATATTACTTTATGCTTTTCAATGAGAAGCACATCTTAAAAACAATTGAATTTGCTGGTAGTTGGAACAATATGTGAAACATCAAGTCTTCAAATTATTTGAAAACGTAAACCTAATACTCTAATGCTTTATAAGTTTTGTACGTGTTTCTACATAATTCAAGATGGCAGCCGTAGGAGTAATAAGGTCTATTTGCCTAACTTCCGCATTTCACTCCTAATTTGCTTGACCTTCTTAATTTTAACCACGTCTGCTGAAAAGAAAAGCTTTTTTTTACCAGTTGAAACTGTCCAAGTAGCTTGTTGTCGGCAGCCATCTCTCTCTCGCCTTGGTGGACTTTGATCTCCACCTGAGTCTGGCCATCAGCAGCAGTGGAGAACACCTAAAGAGATCATATGAACAAATAGTCAGTACTTGCTTTGCCTGTACAGTCTGTAGTTTAGTTTAGTCGATAGGTGGACGTAACATTTGTAATGTTAATTTGCCAACCAAAAAATAGTTTTTGTGACTTTGCTTTATTGAATTTCTGGTTGATGATTTTTAAAAATAACAAACGACCAAAAGACATTTTGTCATGGTACGTCCAACTATTTAAAACAAAAGGTATATTAATTTTATTCTTATGAGAATGAAGACCTTTGTTTAACCAAGGCTACATAGGGAAAACCTCTATTATTCAAGGCAACATGGCTGCTATGCAAGTAAGGCCCCCATCGGGAGAACCTACATAGCACTTAGCTGATGTAATGTGTGTGGAAATTATATTGTATTCTATTGCTGTTCTAACTATTGTATTTGGAGTGATTCATTGCATTTTTACGAATACACATTACATCAACTGCTGGCAAATGAAGACTCTCTCAAGGTGCCCACTGGACACAGCATTGCCCTTAATTACATTCAACTTTTAACATTTTTTTGAGGTCAAATTCCAGACAGGCCAATTTAGAGCCCTGAACGCACATCAATCTCAAAAATGTAAGAACATTTAGTCACACTCCTAAAGAAGTCAGGGCACGACCAACTCACAGATTGAATTGGGGTTTTCACATGCTATCAATGTGAGAGAAGCAAATAAGGTATCCTACCTGGCTCTTCTTTGTTGGGATGGTGGTATTTCTTGCAATCAGTTTAGTGAACACACCCCCAAGGGTTTCAATACCAAGGGACAGGGGGGTCACATCAAGTAACAACACATCTTTCACATCACCAGCAAGAACGCCTCCCTGGATAGCAGCTCCTAGAGCTACAGCTTCATCTGGGTTGACGGCTTTGCTTGGCTGTCTTCCAAAAATATCTTGAACTGTTGATTGAACCTTAAGCAAATATATTTAAATTGTTAATTACATTTTGGTGCTTATTTAAGACATTACTTTTGTAACTTTATATGAATTCAAACTACCTTAATAAATATTGTTAAAAATAATGAAAGGATGTCATCTAAATGTTTAGCAACTTTTATCGCATTTGCATTTCTTGTAAAATGTTTATCCAAATCTCTTTACTGATTACTCTTTATGCATGTTTATTACTTAGCTGTGTCACTATGCACACTCTGACGTTTGAAAACTGTGCTGTATCAGTGAATAAAGCATGTTGTTGATGTCATCAATGCACATGCAGCCTTCTTTACTAAGAAGTGAAAGAAAAGAGCAGCAAAAACTGCAAAAAAATTTTCTTTCTAAATACTAAAGTAAAGATAGAGTGCAAACAATATATCCGTGAAATATTAGTAATACTAACTTATGTACACTGTGTATTTTGGGCTAATTCCATTGTTTTCTATTGTTTAACTAGCACTATTTTGAACAATTTAGTAATTGGTGTTTCACAGATATATTGTTTGCACTCTAATGATGTTATATTTTTTAAGTAAAGCTGAATCCCTACACAAATGTCAGATCTGCTTTGTTGATCATTAATGCACATTCTTTTTCCAATTAGAGTGCATATGCATACTGTAAGTTAATTAATACTGTATATAATAAATATACCTTTGGCATTCTGGTCATTCCTCCAACCAACAACACATCTCCAATATCACTCTTACTGATCTCGGCATCTTGTAGACATTTCTTACATGGTCCTACTGTCTTATTGATCAATTCACCAACAAGAGACTCAAACTTGGCTCTTGTGAGCTTCAGATTCATATGTTTTGGTCCACTGGCATCAATAGTTATGTACGGTAGGTTAATATCTGTCTGTAGAACAAAATATACAGAAATTCATGTGAAACTTAGGGCTACTTTTAGTGTCCCAATGACTGTTTATACATAGTCAATTGAAAGACACTGCGGCAATGCTGGTGGCAATGAATGATTAGAGGCAAATAAAAAACGTTTTTAAAATAAACACTGCCAAAATGACCATAATAAGGTTACAACAAAAGTCAAAAAAAAAAAAAATTTTTTATCCAATAACATATTCTTCATTGTTTGTGGGACAAGATGTACAATCCTAAAAAAACTTCTAAAGTTCAATGCAATCATGGAACAAGAGCCACACATTTGTTAGCCACTGTTTTTAAAAAAGTGCTATCTTCACAAGACAAGGACAATACATTTTATATCTTAATTAACTTTAACCATCTCATTTTAGGGAACCAAATTACCTGTACTGAGGATGACAACTCTATTTTAGCTTTTTCAGCAGCCTCTCTAAGCCTCTGAAGAGCCATGCTGTCTTTGGAAAGATCAACTCCACTCTAAAAGGAAATACAAAGAAATAAATGTACACTTGTAGCAAAATTAAATATGCACAAGAGATAACAGGGTGTTCATACATGTATCAATCAATCAAATTTCTAATGTACTGTAGTGGGTGAAATGCACTGCCGCCATCTCTAAATGCTGATTACGTAAACATAAAAATCATTTCCCCCTCTTGTGATAGAGGTACAGTGCACATACAACACCCAGTTTCAATCACTCCCTTGATGGACTCTTTGACAGGGTTCATGCTGGGGTAACCACTTAAAATTCAAGGACTATTCAAGGAGAATACAAGGACCCAAAAATGAATTTTCAAGGAGTATGTTCAGCTAACTATGCCAAGGTTTTACATGGTGGTTGAATGAATGAATGAAGCCTTTATTTCAAAATAAACTAAGTAAATAAAGCCAGGGTAGTCCCTCCAGAGCTAATTAAAACTCTGCTATCCATGGGAGCCCTGGCAAATATTTACAAAAAAGATTTGCACATGGCGGACTTTCAGATTTTCTGATCTTTCTGACTAGATCTATTTCAGAACCATAACTTGGGTTTACATTTTACCTCTTTCTTGAACTCAGAGATCAGGAATTTTAGGAGGGTATTATCAAAGTCCTCTCCACCAAGGTATGTGTCGCCGTTAGTCGCTTTGACTTCGAAGACACCTTTCTGGATTTCAAGGATTGAGATATCAAATGTTCCACCACCAAGATCGTACACAGCAATACTATTAAGGAAATGATAAAACAGGCATAAACATATTGTAATAAATTATGTACTGTATAGAGACGTGAGTAATAAGAATGTTTTATTGTTCTGAATAATCTTGGTGGTAGAGTGGTTTTCATAAACCCCTTAAATACAGGTGTAAACCTCAGGACCAAAAAGAAAAGTGTTTCCTGTTGTGCGACCTACAATGATTTTCTTGGAGATTTTTGCTGACCCTAATATTTTTTCATTCCCAAATGCACCACAGGGTTCCCATTTCCACTGTTGTATCAGTTAAGAAATCCGACCTACTGACCCCAATAAACCTTATCGGCTAAGGTATTGCTATGTACGTTTCAACCCAATTCAAAACACATAAGACTCAGTTTCATTGTTTGTAATATTTTGGTCTCACAGTTGAATTCGTAGAGACAAATGCTTCTATTCCCAGAAAGTTTGAATTGGGCAGTAATGTGCACAAAACATGTAGCTGATTAGGTCCTGTATTTTTCTCATGCCACAGGAAACACACATTCATTTTTTTGTTTGGCCTAATTCAAAAACCCCACTAGTCTAGTCCTTTTTTTCACTAGCTTGGAGCAAAGTTTTATTAGTCTTAGACTAGTCCACTAGTCAGGCAGGGTATGAAATTAAAGCTCAGAAACTCATAAAATGCTAGTGAAAATTTTATATTTGGAAAGTAAAAAAAATTAAATAGCTAACTTTTGCGAGTACGACACTGCAGTTCAGAAAAGTTTAGAACCTGCATCAACTAAAGTTTTATTACTTAAAAAAAGACTTACATTTTATCTTCTGTCTTGTCCATTCCATAAGCCAGAGCTGCTGCCGTTGGTTCATTAATAACTCTTAAAACATTTAGACCAGCGATTTGACCAGCATCTTTGGTGGCCTAAAAATGGATTAAAAAAAGTGCTGTGTTACCCACAGGAATATAGTCATTCTTATCCCAGAATTAAAACTTTTATGAAACTGGCCTAATTCTTGTTATATAGCTTTTTTTGATGAATTTCTAACCACAATGTATTTATTCAAATATTACTGTGGTTTTCGGTTAACTCAAAGTTACAGTACAAGCTGCACACTGAAATTTGGTTTTTCGCTGCCGTCAATCAAAAATAATCAGTTGGTTTCTTTTATATTATTGAAAGGTTGCAATAAGAAAAGAATTCTCAACAATCTGTTGAAATATCTGAGTTCGCAGAATATCAAAAACCATAGTAAGAGTCAAAAAGAGAATAATATGCAAGGGAAATAGATGGATCTGAAATAAGAAAAACATAGATGAAATTTATTGTAACACCATGAATGAACTCGGAAATTGTAATTTTTCTTACCTGTCTCTGGGAATCATTGAAGTAGGCTGGTACAGTAACTACAGCATTATTTACAGTAGTCCCTAGGTAACTTTCAGCTGTCTCCTTCATCTTCATCAGTACAAATGCACCAATTTGACTTGGTGAGTACATCTGACCATTCACTTCAAACCAGGCATCACCATTGGAAGCTCTGACTATCTTGTAAGCCATATTCTTACTGAAGTGAGTTTAAAAATAAAGTGATACATTACTTTAGACTTTGTAATGTATATATATAGTTTTATTATGAAATTTATCTTTAAGTACTGTACACTCATTTTAGGTACTGTTCTACAGTATTGTTTAAATGACTAAATGTATAATCAACTTTAGCACAAGAATATTTGATGTGATGAACAAAATGTTAAATAAATGTGTATTTCCATAGAATATTTTTCATTTGGTGACACTGATCAGCCCAGAATGTGTTTCAGGGTTGGATATATGAATTTGCCATGCCCTGACACTGATCAAAGGTTGATTCAGCATTCGATCTGTGAGTTAGCAGTGCCATGGCTTTGATCAGCCCAGAGGATGTTTCAGGGTTGGGTATCTGAGTTCGCCATGCCCTGACACTGATCAGCCCAGAGTTTGTTTCAGGGTTGGATATATGAATTTGCCATGCCCTGACACTGATCAAAGGTTGATTCAGCATTCGATCTGTGAGTTAGCGGTGCCATGGCTTTGATCAGCCCAGAGGATGTTTCAGGGTTGGGTATCTGAGTTCGCCATGCCCTGACACTGATCAGCCCAGAGTTTGTTTCAGGGTTGGATATATGAATTTGCCATGCCCTGACACTGATCAAAGGTTGATTCAGCATTCGATCTGTGAGTTAGCGGTGCCATGGCTTTGATCAGCCCAGAGGATGTTTCAGGGTTGGGTATCTGAGTTCGCCATGCCCTGACACTGATCAGCCCAGAGTTTGTTTTAGGGTTTGATCTGTAGCTGTACCCTGACTTTGATCAGCCCAGAGGTTGTTCCGGGGTATCTAGAGGTTAGCCACACCCTAAAGGTTGTGTCAGGGCATTAATATATTTTTAATGTTTCATAACTTACAGATCTTTCTTGATTTCAGGAGCATCAAATCTTCGTCCAATATATCGTTTAGTAGCATACAAGGTGTTCTGTGGGTTTGTAATGGCCTGTCTTTTAGCTGGAGCACCAACAAGACGTTCTCCTTCAGGAGTGAAAGCAACCACAGAGGGAGTCGTTCTCATTCCCTCCGAATTTTCTAATACTTTTGCTGTTTTGCCTTCCATGACGGCGACACAAGAGTTGGTTGTACCAAGATCAATACCACATACTGCACCACGAACACCTTCAGAACTAAAAAAACACACAAGTTTAAATTAATACTCCAGTTTCAAGTTTCTAGTTGCTTGGGATAAGCTTTGATTTTGTGTAGAATATGCACATGTTCCATTGAAGATCCATGGAATATCAAAGTGTTTGTATTATTGAAGTTGGCATTCTTTACTTCATGGTTAGAATTTGTGAATATTTTGAAGCTACTGTAAAATGAAGCTAACCCTGAGTGAATGAGTCAGGGCCGTAACATGTGCATATTGTAGCATTTTTAAGTCTCGTCACCCACCTACCCACCCACGCATCATTCCCCCTTTTTTTTTGGTTCTGTTTCTTATTTATTTTTTGGTCCTGCAAATTATTGCCTGTGCACACCCCCTGCAAGATCCCTGGTTACGTCACTGAGTAATCAAGGAACACAGCTGTATTGTGATTTATATTGTGGTATATGAAAAACCTAAGCATCGGTGATAAATAAAATATTGTGTGAAGACTTTTGATCATATAAACAAAATATTCCCTTTTGAGTGATAAATAGTAGCTTTTTGATGACATAACGTAAAATTGATCAATAGCTTTTCTCTCATTTTGCTGACTGTTTTTTTTATTTTTGTTCTTTTTTGTTTTTTTTAAAAATTTGTTATTCATAAAAATTAGCTTTTGATGTCTTTTCCAGTACGATTTTACAAAATTTGTACAGGAAATCGCATGATCTGGAATACAATTTTGAATTATAATTAGGAGTGATGTTTTCAAAGTTTTTCAAAATTTGACGGGCCTTTACTGGAAATTAATTAGAGGGCTTTATCACACGTATTTATAAATTCTTAATTGTAAGAGAAGATTGTATTACTTTTTGTTCATAATACACTCAACAAAATCGAGCAACTTAATAGACTCCTTCACAGTTCCCTGCGCCATCTTGAAAGGTAGCCGTGCCTTGAAGCGAGACGAAAGGTGAGCTTGCAATGATAGAGACCTTTTTTAACACCTTGGACAATTATTCACACATATCTCTATCATTGCAAGCTCATCGTTCGTCTCGCTTCAAATGGGTCTATTGGGATTGAATTGTACTCCTCTTGTCCAATCACAATCGAGTAATTTTGTCGAGTGTAAAGACCAATATGATTTTTAAGTTTTTTGGCTGAATTGTTGAGCATATTTCATTGAAATCCTTTTTCATCAAGGAAATCAGAAGATTATTTGGTCACAATGCTATGTTTCAGAACTTTTGTAAAATACTTGAAAAATATTGTCGAGTTACTATATAGAATTGGGGAAGGGGGTGTTAGTAAGATAAAGCTTATGCAACACTTTTTATAAATTACGATTTAAACTTTTGGTCCATATTACATAATAATTACAAAAAAAATTGAAATAAATAGTGCTAAATTTCGTAGTTAAATTGAATTGATTAGCACAGGTTGAAGTGCTGATGCGTTTTTGAGTCATTTTAAAAGATCGAATACCCACGTGCAAAGGTGCATAAACACGTGCAAAGTCGATGTCAGTCAAGTCCACACAAAAATTTAAAATTTTTCTAGAGAAAAAATCTTACCTGTAAAAACGGCTTGAAAATTTCGAATCTTTTGCAATCAGGGAGTCAACGAGTCCATTCTATAAAAAATCAAACATTAGATCAGATAAAATCGGGTTGAATATCATGAAATTCCTATAACACAAGCCGAAGCATGGGAGTAAAAGTGTCATACCAGATGAGAAAGGGGTCCAAACAACCGTATACCCTGGTGTAAACTTGTATTCTTGAGCAAGATTCTCCCTGCATTCAGTAAGGACGACATGTTTATCGGTGAAGGAAAGGTTGGTAAAATTAAGAGTCTTTTGCACAAATCTGCCAACGTTACTTCAACGAAATTCGGTAAAGAATTGCGTAATGCACGACCACGGGGGATAATGGGAACACAGCCATATATAGAATACCACAGGAAGACCAACATTTGAAATATAAGAATGTTGTTATGGGTTCCCTGTGCCTTTGTTTAGAAGCTGTGGTCTTTCTTGATTTCTCCACTATTTGATTCTTAAATGCAACATAATTGTGGTAACGGTCAATATCCATGTCGGTGGGGTGGGGATTGTATGAACTTCTACATTCCCCTTTCTCCAGCCAAAAAAAAAAGCGAAGGGGAGCGTCCTCTCCCTGAACACTCCAGTTCTGCCAATAATGCTTAGCTTAGAGTTCCCCCAGACTCATCTGGGGTGGCTGGTTGTGGGTTGTGTACATGTGACAAAATACCTAAGTGGGACAGTAGTAAAGTCAAAAACAGAGCGCGAAAAAAAAATAAAAAAAAATTGTAGCGCACTTTAATATCTTTTGATCTCGAATAAGACAAATAATAGACCTCCTCGGCTGTGACGTAATGTTTTCCCATTTCAGACCACGTGTCATTCCCTAGAGTATCATTTCTTTGATTAAGGT
Source organism: Actinia equina (assembly GCA_011057435.1). Taxonomy (NCBI): domain Eukaryota; kingdom Metazoa; phylum Cnidaria; class Anthozoa; order Actiniaria; family Actiniidae; genus Actinia; species Actinia equina. The sequence continues at coordinate 2,009,764 of WHPX01000126.1, read as the reverse complement.
TTGCGCTCGGTTGCACATAAGAAGACACATGAATATGGATACAACTCAAACAAATAATATTATTCTCAAGGGAATGACACGTGGTCTGAAATGGGACAGCATTACGCTCGAGCCGAGGAGGTCTATTGAAGTCGATTTTCCCCCGATTTTATTTTCACCTTTTAGTTTTATATAAATTGGGCTCGCTGTGGCTAGAACAATGGGGGCACTTTTGGACAGTGCCGTGAGAAATATCTTGCTCCAGTCATTTATTAACTAGCTTTTGACTCCCAAGACTGATATATTTCCATCAAACGCACTTCAACTCCCTTAACGTTCAAACCCATGTCCATTCAGATCGTCGTATTCCCTCGAAAATATATCTTTAAAATAATTATTAATAATTATTAATAATAATAATTTATTAACTTCCTATATCGCCTTTTAACATTAAAATGATCAAAAGCGCTTTACATGAATAAATTAATAAAATATGAATATACATATATATACAATACTTATGATAAAATATAAGATATAACTATAAAAAACTAACGAGGAAAAGATATATATGTATATATAAATGTAATATGTATAAGGAAAATAAACTATAATAGAAAACTATGTTGGTATTGATAAAAGTTACCTATTGTAAGCTACATTAAAAATGTATGTTTTAAGCTGTTTTTTAAAAACGCCAAGTGATCTTATTCCCCGAATATTCATAGGAAGGCTGTTCCACAATGTGGGGGCAGCAGCATAAAAAGAACGAGCCCCTAATGTAGAAAAGCATACGCCCCTTGGGACGGTCTAAAAACAATGAATTATTCGATCTGAGAGAATAAACGGAACAGGACTTAATAGACACTAAGTTACTAATATAGCTAGGCGAAATATTATATATAGCCTTAAAAGTAATAATTAAAATTTTAAGATAGATGCGGTAAAAAACAGGTAGCCAGTGAAGGTTATATAGGGCGGGTGTAATATGATCATACTTTCTAGTGTTCGTACTTAATCTGGCAGCAGTGTTTTGTACGCGTTGTAGCTTAGTGATCTGATATTTAGGAAGGCCATACAGCAAGCTATTACAACCCTGGACGTAACGAAAGCATGTACTAATGTTTTAAGGCAATCCTGAGAAAGGTATTTTGAAATCCTGCGAATATTGTGAATATGATAGAAAGCAGCCTTACAAACTTGATTTATATTAGCATCCATACTAATTATTGAATTGTCAAAAATAGGATCAATCGTGTGATCACCTACATGAAGTACTGACGGATTTAATTTATTTAATTGTTGACGAGTTCCAATTACTAGAAATTCAGTTTTATCGTCATTTAGTAATAGTCTGCCTTTAATCAGCCAGTTCCTTATATCTTTAATACAATCCTCCATTGCGCGAATGGCCTCATCCTGAGCGTTAGCATCATCAGGCTTAAAACTCACGTATAGCTGAGTATCATCAGCATAACAATGGGCCTTAGGGAGATGACGTTCAATAACCTTGAACAGCGTAGAAGTAGTGTACATAACAAATAGTAGAGGACCCAAACAGGAATCTGTGGTACCCCACAGTTGAGATGGCATTGCTTGGACAGAGATTTTAAAAAATTATTAGGATACATTTAATATATTATCACGCACAGCTTCTATTAATTTACATATGAAAAAGTTTTTTCAGTTTTTTTATCCTATTGTTTCAGTATATTTTAGGCATAGCTTTTATTCTATAGCTAGTTTTTTTTTGTACTTTAACCGCCGGTTACAGTACTAAATTAAATGCGAAATGAACTATCCTCCCTTGTGTTGCGTTGTTGAATTTGACTCAAGCAAAGATATTAACTCAATTTTTGTGAAACTGTCGAGTGCACACTTTATATCCGTGAAAAACGTTGTAAGAAATTGCACAAATTTGCACAATGTAGCAGTAAATTAATTCAGTAGACCTCAGTAAATGGCGGTAGACACCCGGGAAGGGGAGGGGTAGTGGTGCGATACTCCCCTATATTCGCTATACTCAGTGGTATGCCTCGCTAAACAGGGTAGATCTTATTCTGGAACAGTGGGTATCACACTTGTTTTCTGGAACAGGGTATCTTTTTTCGCAAGTACTGGAACAATTAAGGTTTTTTGTATGCGATAAATCATACCTTCATTGTACTTTTACTCTGCATGTCGCGACATTTACTCTGGAACAAGGCATGATTTTCGGCGATTTTACTCTCGAACAGGGTCAGGGTTCAGAAAGTCACGTGATTGATAGTAAGCAATACATTTCATTGTATTGACCCAAATGCCTGTCGAATTGAAACAATTGTTTGAAGGCAGAGCGTAACTCTGATATCTGCTATTTATAAGCAATACATTTTGTCGCTACAAAGTTTTAAATACTGGTAATTTTGTGATATTCTAGCTAAGATTTGTTGAGCTTGTGGGACATAGCAAACCATGGCAAGTACGGGGAGCGGAACTACTATATAGGGATTGATAATTGTTAAGTTTGACTGTTAAAATGAAAGAATGAATTAAGATAGATTCCAAATATACTCACCCTTTCTGATACGTATATTGCTAACACAATGATCACAATGAACATGATGAACACAAGACCTACAGTAACCCCCAGCATGATGATGAGAATTAAGTTGTTCGCTGAAAAATATTGGACAAAAGTAATTGATACTCTGAGATTGGACCGAATAACGTCTGCACATTGCAATGGTCTTTCAAAAAATAAGCCACTGTCAATTAGTCTAAGTAAAATTACCATAAACCCTGGTTAAAACTTCCACATTTTTAGAAGTGGACTGCTTATTAATTAATTTCTTTCTTTCTTTCTTCAAATTTAGTATCACAAAACTAACTGTAAAAAAGCTAGTATGTTTTATATAGCTTTAGTTGCGTCTTACTTGGCTCTGTAGTACAAATGGCGGAAGAACTTGGTTCTTGTTTAAGAGGAACTATAGAATGAATCGTGGTACAAAAAGAGTTTAGTATTGCGAAAGAGAAGGAGGGAGGAAGGAAGGAAGGAAGGAAGGAAGGAAGGAAGGAAGGAAAGAAAGAGTCCATCTCAATCAGAATTGGCCATCCACAAGAACCACAAGAAAATTCATTGCGTCCTTTCCTGCGGAAAACCTCAAACAGTTCGAAAAAGGAACAGAGGAGGAGAATGGAGCCCCTGCAGTCTTCCTCTGCAATCTCCGGCTTCTTGTGTTGTATTATAATTACACTTTACCTTTCATAGTCACGACGAGATCCATGGAGAATCCTGGATCAACAACAAAGTTTCCCGGCCCCGGTACCGGATATCCCAGGAGGAATTACAGACTGATCAGGAAGCTCGGCCGAAGCCTAAGGGAGAGGTTAGTCGGCCCCTAGATCGTCATTAACCCCTTGCTGTTTTTGCATAGCCACTAGTGACCATAAAATTATGGTCAACTTGGTGGTAGGCAGGGGGATCCGACTAACAAACATCAAAAACCCACGAAAACAATAGTATTATCCTGGTCTAACGAGATAATAGTCTAGAATATGAAGACTTAACTATACAATAGAAGGTATGAGAAACAAAATGAAAAGACGCAAAGAATTGACACTAATGAAACGGATATCAGTTGAAAATTTGCCCAGAACATTCCAGCTACGATTAAAAATACGTCGACGACCCGGAGAACGAAAGCGTTAGAATAAGATAAAAGATGGGCATTTAAACGAGTTACAACGTGTGTAACTGTGGTTGAGCGTTCTCGAAGCGAAAGTTATTAGAGTGCAAACAATTAATCCGTGAAACGTACACTAAATACTAAATAGTACAAAAATTGCTAATTAAACAATAGAAAACAATAGAATTTGCTTGAAATTGTTCTATTTAGTATTACTAAAGTTTCACGGTTATATTGTTTGCACTCTACGAGCAATCCAGACAAAATAGTTAATTAGTGAAAGAAAATAGAAAAACACTGGAGGAATTATTTCCCGTTCACTAGTGTTAGGACTTAAGGATGTTAGGATCCACAAGGCGGCGAAGGTTCCTTCTTTCTGATCTTTTATTTAGCTCTCTAACTTCTTCTATACTATATCTACAACTCTATTCGTTACTACTTTTATATGCTCCCAATGATACATAACCCAAACAGAACCTTCCGGAGTGCTAATTAACTCACCCAAACAATAATCCGCGTGTGGGAGGCCACCACGATTCCATCGAGTGGCTACCCACAAAGTTCTGCCTAGGACAAGTCTCATTAGGCTACAAGGTTAGTCAAGGGGAATTCCTTTTGCGAAGTGCATACAAAGTGTTGTCTAACACTAGCATTATACTTCAAAGTTCACTCCTTTCCATGTGGGATATACATTAAAACGCAAATAAAAATCAAAATTGAGATTTTCTTTTCTTTTCTTTTTCTTTACACAGTTCAGTATGATCTTCAACTGAAAAATATTTTACCAAATTTAATAGCCAATTTTGACGTTGATATATATATATATCTATTTGGTTACCCTTTCGTCTCCCTGATGACGTCATAATTATATAATTTGCATATTGTATATCTCGGCAAAATATTCAATACAACAAATCAGTATATTGACAAACAAAAAGCGTAATTCAAGATTGCAACCTCAAGCCATTAGGTGCACTTTATGGCAGTAGGTACACATTTATATGGGATAAAAAACAAAAAGAGAAAAATCCATCCTGGAATAAACTAGATGTAATAAGACATGAAAAAGTGTACTTTTTCATAGAGTTATGCTCAGGTCAAACGTCGAACTTCACATGAGCCGAACCTAATTACATCAAAAAAGACCGCCTTGTTATCCATTGTTTCAATAGCTCTTATCGTAGATGAGCACACCACCCCAACAAACCAGCGGTATCGTGATGAACGTAGCCTCAAAACGAGCCTAAGGTACCTTATTTCTGTCACTACAGCTTTCCAGATATCATGGTTTTCTTCTTTCCAACTGAATTAAAAAGAAAAAATTATTTATTTATTGACGTTGGATTTAGCTGTTATTCCCACGCCCCATACTTGAAATACTCCCATTTGAACTTCACATCTGCTCGATCATTCTTAAGGCCGGTTTAGACGGTACGATTTTCGCCTACAACTATCGTATACAACACGCTCACGTCTGTCGTAGGCGAGTTGTAGGCTTGATTTACACGTTACGACTCGAGTTGTAGGATGGCACGAGCGTGTTGCAGATGCATGTGTCTTTGGACAATGTTGGCCGCCATTGAACCTTAGAAAAAGAAATCCTTTTGAATCCAAGTCTTTCAATTTCCCGATATTATAATTGTGTCGGAATACATGGGAGGTATGAGTTCTTAGATCAATATTAAAGCGAGCATACAGTTAAACCCAGTGTTCAGATGTTTCGTCGGAATACGCTGGAGGTGCGACAGAGTTCTTAGATTAATATTAAAGCGAGCATAGTTAAACCCAGTGTTCAGATGTTTCGTCGGAATACACTGGAGGTACTAGTTCTTAGATTAATATTAAAGCGAGCATACAGTTAAACCCAGTGTTCAGATGTTTCGTCGGAATACATGTACACTGGAGGTACTAGTTCTTAGATTAATATTAAAGCGAGCATACAGTTAAACCCAGTGTTCAGATGTTTCGTCGGAATACGCTGGAGGTACTAGTTCTTAGATTAATATTAAAGCGAGCATAGTTAAATCCAGTGTTCAGATGTTTCGTCGGAATACGCTGCAGGTACTAGTTCTTAGATTAATATTAAAGCGAGCATAGTTAAACCCAGTGTTCAGATGTTTCGTCGGAATACACTGGAGGTACTAGTTCTTAGATTAATATTAAAGCGAGCATACAGTTAAACCCAGTGTTCAGATGTTTCGTCGGAATACGCTGGAGGTACTAGTTCTTAGATTAATATTAAAGCGAGCATACAGTTAAACCCAGTGTTCAGATGTTTCGTCGGAATACACTGGAGGTACGACAGAGTTCTTAGATTAATATTAAAACGAGCATAGTTAAACCCAGTGTTCAGATGTTTCGTCGGAATACACTGGAGGTACTAGTTCTTAGATTAATATTAAAGCGAGCATAGTTAAACCCAGTGTTCAGATGTTTCGTCGGAATACGCTGGAAGTACAGGAAGTACGACAGAGTTCTTAGATTAATATTAAAGCGAGCATACAGTTAAACCCAGTGTTCAGATGTTTCGTCGGAATACACTGGAGGTACGACAGAGTTCTTAGATTAATATTAAAGCGAGCATAGTTAAACCCAGTGTTCAGATGTTTCGTCGGCCGAATACGCTGGAGTTACGAGTTCTTAGATTAATAATGCATAGTCATGTTTACCGCCGTATACGTATATTTTCTTTTCTGGAAAGGCATTACCTAATCTGGTCGGAAAGTAAAACGTCTGTCTGAAGAGGATTTGTTGACGTCTTAGATTCGTGAACCTTTGGAGAATGTCTTGCTACTGGATCTAATACCAAATGAGTTTCCTTTCAAAGTTTGCCGCAATTTATGTCCTCCCTGAACTACTCTCAACTTGCTCCTCTGCTCCTTATATGCTCCCTTCTGCTCCTTATGATCTCAGGCTGCTCCTTCATATTAAATACTCCTAAGGACTCATGAAAAGAATCTCTACTCGCAGTGTACCTTGAAGCATTTCCCCCCCTTTCTTTCTTGTTTTAGATAATTTAAACCAACAACCTTCTGATCTGGAGTCAGGTGTCAATTAGTCAATTCTTAGGGGGGGAAACGTCACTGTTGCCCATGGCCTTTTTGCCCTTTTCTGCGAGATTGGCCTGGTTTTGGCCTTTTTGGCCTGGGTATGGCCTTTTTGGCCTGACTGAAAGCCACATATAAACCAAAATTAGGAAGAAAAAAATCATTTTGTTTAACTCTTAATTCCTGAACTGTAAACATGGTTAAACGAGTTTGTCGAGACTGCTCGATTGCTGGATGTGGTGCAAAATATCTCGTGAGATTAGCGAACCATCTGTCGGATGTTCATTTGCTGGATAGCGATCATCGAAGAAAGTATCTACAAGAGGCTAAACTGCAACCGAAAGTAAAATTCGTTTTGAATCCAATTAGTGCCAAAACGGATGATAACAATGACAAAAACTTGACGCCACAAGGCAGAGAGTATGAATATTCACAACCAAGACAACACCACAGGGTGCAGAGACTAACAGAGACTAAAGTAAGACATGGTGCAACCTCTTTCCAAACAAAAACCAAAGACAAAAGTAAGCGAAGTCATGGGAAATCAAAAGGATGGTTAACGATGAACTAGGACGAGAGAACAAACTAATAATTTGTGTCAAAAAGGCTGGTTGTTTGTTCAGTTGAATTCATTAGTAAATACGCATGACACATCACAGTCATAACAATAAAATAAAATAAAATAAAATAAAATAAAATAAAATAAAATAAAATAAAATAAAATAAAATAAAATAAAATAAAATAAATAAAATAAATAAAATAAAATAAAATAAATAAATAAAATAAAATAAAATAAAATAAAATAAAATAAAATAAAATAAAATAAAATAAAATAAATAAAATAAAATAAAATAAAATAAAATAAAATAAAATAAAATAAAATAAAATAAAATAAAATAAAATAAAATAAAATAAAATAAAATAAAATAAAATAAAATAAAATAAATAAAATAAATAAAATAAATAAAATAAAATAAAATAAAATAAAATAAAATAAAATAAAATAAAATAAAATAAAATAAAATAAAATAAAATAAAATAAAATAAAATAAAATAAAATAAAATAATAAGTAAGTAAATTAAATTAAATTAAATTAGGCCAAAAAAGCCATGGTTTGTGTAATGCGTACGAGATTAGCGGGTTAAACTTATCTACAATAAGCTGGGTGGAACAGAGTTCGGTTTAGTTTTGGCTGTTGCTTAGAGCTGAGTTTCATCTTTCGATTGAAGATTCAAGGTAGAATATATGTATGCTAGACAGTAACAAGAAATAATATTCAATAACCAATCTCATAATCCCATGGACAATGACTTTGTTCGGCATGCACATATTTTAAATAGAGTTAAATAACAAATCATAATTGTTTATATTTACAAATTCTACTAGATTTTATAAAACGAAATATAAATGAATATTGATGGGTTTTAAAAGTATTATTAACGTTCGAGTGAACCAATGGCAAGATTGTGTTGCAAAACTAGCACAAGTATCTTTAATGGCTATGTATGTAAATATTTTGAAAATTTTAAATATATACTACTATAAGGTACTCGACAGATGTGATTTTAATGAGCTTTTGAAAACTTTGAATGAATTGATGTTTTTAATAATCGACGAAGGGGTTTCTTTCCATAATTTTGGCGCCGTCATATGTAAAAGTAAACTGACCATAATTGGTCCTATCATATGGTGTGTAATAATTGCTTTTTGAAGCATGCCTAGTATTGTAGGAATGCAAAGTAGAGATTGGTCATTTAGGACTGACCGGAAGGTCTTTTAGACTTCCGATATATTATGAGTAATTTGATATGCCAAAAAAAAAAACCATTTTCAATTTCAAAATGTGTAAGTAAGTCATAGAATGATTTTGCACAATCATATTTACTTGCAAAAAAGCTATAAGCTCAGCTTATATACACTTATTATGCAGAGTATTGACTTTTCTTGTTAGATTTACTTTTCAAACAAAAAACATTTTAATGTTTAAAAAGGTCATTTTCCAGCCCTCATTAACCCATATCTTACATATGGCTTGCTATCAAGAAAATACTTTATGAATAAAAGCTGATTTACAAGAGCGACTATAATGAGAACGTAGCTTCTAACATTAATTAACAATGACGAAAACACGTCTCAAATTTTGATCTAGATATCACTGTTGTACGAGCTGAAATATTTTAGTAAAATAGGCATCCTTGGGCAACCCTAAAAAAAGTAAGGCTAAAAAAATCCGATCATTCTTGCTTAAGCGATTCCTCTACTACAGGACAGTAGCTCAATTTATACACAGAACAGAATAGAACTTTCAAACGATGACCTGTCTTGGAAAAGAGAACGCATAGGAGGTGTTTAGTATCAGTCCAAGTGTCAAACATACTTCCTTTAGTGGTGTACAGGTGTCTACACAAAATATTTTTTTACCGGTCTGTTCGTCTTTGAGTCTCTTAAACAATAATAAAAGTTAGTCGGTAAATAGAGAAATAAATTGACCTTGGCAATTAAGGACGACAGCTTTCATTACCGTCGTTATACTGATATTGTCAAGGAATACTGGAAAGGATCTGGTAGTAACAATAAAGCTTATGTCTCATTCCTAATTTCAACTGTATTTTTCTCTTGTCTACCCGTATCTGTATTATGGTATGGCGTTATTTCCCGGCCAAAACAAATGTCGAACAATCGACATCCAAGTTTTTTGTTCAACATCGAAAAAAAAATCACTTTTGATAAAGTGTCTAGTCGTTCTAGCGTTTCGCACTAATTGGAGACCCTTTTCACTCACACTCACTACCACTACATTCATGCACACAACGCTCAACTCACATGATGATTTTTATGGAGGGAGGAAACCGGAGAACCCGGAGAAAACCCTCGTAGCATAGGAGAGGACAACACATCAAACAAACTCAATTCACATGTGGCGACCACAGGGTTTGAACCAGTGACCCGACCCGTTGGACTTTGAAATTCGACATCTAAGTTTTGTATTCAACATCGCAATCTAAGTTCGATATTTTAATACAAACCAAGTTTGAGATTTGACAAGGAAAACTTTAATTGAACATTCGAGTAGTAAAAAAGATTGCAAAGAAGAACAGTGAAGTCCCAAATCTATTTGGCAATGTATCTAAGCTCGTTATCTCGTCACATCACCGCTTGTTCGGCAATTTCATGTTGCGCATTCGACATCCAAGTTTTTTTGTTTTTGTTTGTTTTTTTCCTGTCTTTTTTTTGTTTTTGTTTTTGTTTTTTGTTTTTACCTTTTCGCACGTTTTTAAATATATAAAACAAATCAAAAGCAGTTTTCCATGTTTGATACTCTGATCCGCTACGCGTCGTAGTTTGCTACGCTCCTCTCGTGTTCTCTCAACATCCCACGTGTTTTGATCAGAGTATCAAACATGGAAAACTGTTTTTGGTCTTTTAAGTCTAGATGACTCCGAAATTTCGGATTTTTGCGTTAGTTTTCTTTTGGTCTATTGGAATGTTATCTCTTCGTTTGGCCAATATACATTCAATTTTTACCTAGTTTCCTTTTGTTTAACGCATTTTTTAAAAGAGATAAGGACAAAACTTTCCCTTTCCCTCTTGCTGTACAAAGAAATGAAAAGAGAAGAATAGTAATTATTATTCACTAAATCAGAACCTTATGCACATATTGCTTCTCTTTTACAAGAATATGACCTTTTGAACATTATGAATATACATCTTTTTCAAGTTGGTTTATTTATGTTCTCTGTTAAATAGTAAAACTCTGCCCGAGCTTTTTCATCTATGTTTCACAAGTGCTTTCAAATACATTATTACACAACGGAGCATCAGAAAAACTCTACAAACATTTGGTCAGCTACGATTTCAAGCTCACGCCCTCTCATGTGAGCCCATACAAATTATGTCTCAAAAACACGGTTTTTGAATCTTTTCTCAAAATGACTATCTAGGCAAAAAACGGAAGTGTATTCAGTACTATTCAAGGACTGTATTATATGGTTCGGATTGAATTCTATTGAAAAAAACACTGTATTTTTTTAGTTGAAAATAAAAGCTATTGGATGTATTTTAGAACTGAGAAAACGCATGACATAACCGGGGCCAAGATAGAAAATCGTCTCTCCTTAAAATCAAACAGAACCTGTCAAAAAAAAAAAAAAAAAAAAAAAAAAACAGAAGTGGATTTGAAAGCCCCGGATTCTCCTGGACATTTTGGTATATAATTCATAGGAATTTCAGTAAAATTTAGAACCGTATTTTTGCTGTTTTTTTAAGCTCATGCTCATGCTATCTTTTAGCTAAACATTCGCCTCTTATGGTTTCTTAGGTTTTATAGCCTCGAAAACACTTTAACTATCTTAGTTAGCGAAAGAACAGAAGATTTACGGATCATTTAGGATGTTTTATCAAGCACTTTACTTGTGCTATATAACTTTACTTTTAAAAACAACCTTTTCCTTTGGAAAGAGAGGAAAAAGACCGAAAAGAGCAAATATTCCAAATGTATGGGCAACTATTTTCCATATAGACCACATAAAAGTAGAAAAAAAATACCAGGATTAATTTTACTATGTCTTGACACGGGCCAACATTTTGAGAATTCTCTTCCATCAGATATTCAAAATAAATCGTCCTTCTATTACCCATTTAAGGATAAATTGAAAAATTCTGCGCGTTGTATGCTAGAAATATCAAGTACAATTTATTTATTCATATATCAGTTTTCATTCAATTACATTCTTTTTTGAGTACCATATTTTTTTACTAATATTCTCAGGCGATTCTATGTAACAACTTAAAGTAGCTTAAAGATTATATGCCCTAAGGTTTCTTTTGGACTGTCTTGCCCTAGGTATATGACTTCTAATTGTATCCTTTCTATCCATATGTAAATGATGTTTATTATATTATTATTATTATTATTATTATTATTATTATTATTATTCTTGTTGCAAATAATAAGAAGGATGATTGTATATACATTGTAATTATTCGACGTACATATTGGGAAGTTTGTATCACGGATACTACTGGCTAACAATATCGTGACGTCAGTATCCGATAACAAAATGTTTGGGCTTAAATACCGGGAGCATTGGACACAGTCACTTGAAGCAGTCAGTGAGTCAGCCAGCAGGACAACTAAAAACCCAATATTGTTAACTACTACAACTTCATAATGGCCATCTTTTCGTTGATGAAGCAAATGGCTTCAGTATTATGCATTTGGTCAATATCTCTACTAGGTAAGTTATTTTATTAGCAACAATGTTGATAAACACGTTCCGAGTCGAATACGTTAACCCGACTAATCAGTTTTTCGGGGTGTGTCGTTTTAATATTCGTAAGACGTTTCTCCGCGTTCTTCAGTTGGGCTTTCTTGTGATGTTTAGTAGGTCGGAATGATAAACATCAAGTGGTTGACACTTATCCTTCCAGAATATTTCTCGTTAAGATGATTAAAAATATACCGTTAAGCTCTGAGTCCTTGGCCACTTTGGAAACAAGTTGAGTACTAGGACGAGTTTTTTATAATTAACGGCCTAGTTAAAAAATAAATGCCATGATAAGAAAGAGTGCATCGAAATTAGTACATTTCTGGAGTTTCAAGGTTTTGGGATTCAAACCTTTTGTGTGGCAACCTCTCGATTATCTCAAAAATTGCAAAGACGTATAGGTTGCTGGAGACGCTGGTCTCTTCTGCTCATTGTAAACTTGACTATTTCTGCCGTCTATTCATCAGTTATGTCCAACGCTGTCGATCTGATACGGGTCGTCGGTGTGGCTCACGATCCGTAGGATTGAAAGCCATTGATATGCATAATAAATCCATATGATTAGTTATGCACTTAACCTTTCACGGTAACCCTGTGTGAAAAAGTGTTTTTATCACCATCTGCGTCACCGTAAGGATGGTGCCAACCGTTGCAATTAATTATCCATTCGTACGATTCGTGATCTCACGTCAAACTCACCTTCTAATCCTAGTTAAATTGGTTACGCGTGGGCGCACATCACTTAAGATCACATCACCTACAAATACATCGCGTCGGAGCATCCCAAAAGAAATTTTCATCCTCAAACAAGTAGAGCGATTTTACAGCTTTGCGATGCAAATAACAGCCGCTTCGGTTTAAGATGGCTGCAAAATAGCAACGGAAACCATTGTTTTGCCGCGAACAAATTATAACATTTACTGGGTAACACCGTAAGTAATTTGAAAAAAAATTCCGAGCTTTTCTTTATTATTGAATGCTTAATCGAAAATTGCAGATCAATTCCAAATATCATGCCGAATTCATACAACAAAAATAAGTCAGTATTGTAAAATCATAAATTAGGGTATCCCAAAGCAATGAATTTAACCAGATCTAAAGCAGTACTAGATAGATGAGGCAAGATCTAAAGCAGTCATTTTGCATTGCTCTTAGTTTATGTTACTCAGATGAAGGACGAATGTACAACACGTCAGCATGATAGTTTACGTTAAAAAAATGTACTCGATGTTTGAGTTTGTTTCTTGTTCACTTGTTGTATTCAACATGCTAACGTGGTCCTAACTAGTAACCACTTGTCATTTTTATTCACTGGTTGTATTCAACACACCAACACAGTCCCAACTAGTAATCACTAGTCATTCTTATGCACTTGTTGTATTCAACATACCAACACAGTCCCAACTATAGTAACCACTAATGTGATGCATGTTTTTACTATTCAATGTTCAGTAAGTCTCCTTTATAAAGCAGATGCCTTTACTTAAGCAAGATCCAACATTGATATCTGTTTGATTTTCACCCACAGTTTTAGCCCAAGCAGTGAAAGAAAAAGATGACTTCAGAATATTCGATCGTGACTTCAAAGCAACGAGCCTCTAGATGCACCAAATGCTGAGAAAAGCCAACTTAGAAAGCAGGGGCTACACAAAAGAATCAACGACCAGAATCGTTACGACTGGCGACACATCGACAGAAATCGTAACTGAGTTCTTCTACTACAAAGTCGTTCCATGTCATAATATACCAATCGTACAGAAAGAGCTAAGCAATCTTTTACCAGGAGTTTGGAAGAATGATGTCAAGCAGAAAGTACGCAAGATAACAATAACCAAGTCCCTGGATGACACGAACCAGTGCACCGCTGGAATCGAGATTCACTTTCCCAAACCTAGATGCGAGGGTAAAGCCCAGGCAAGCGACACAGCAGCAAGTACTGCATACATTAGTAGAGAAAAACGACAAGCCGATGATTGCGCAATGTGGTGTCTACTCTGCTTTAGAGCAACGTCTGAGGATTAGTAATGAAAGCAGTTGTAAAATTGTGAAATTATGAATCAATGAGTAATGATAATAATAATAATAATAATAATAATAATAATAATAATAAACAAAGGACCACCATTTGAGCAACTATTTTAGGCAATATCAAAGATTAATATTATTATCTTGTTAATGGTACTAAAAACTAAACTAAACTTATCCGCATTTCGTAATATTTAAGTCTGTGAAGTGATATTTAAGATTATTTTAAAACCAATGATAATTCATTATTAAAAAGATAAGAATGACCTTTAACTGTATTTGACTGTCAGTAATTTCAGTTGAAATAAATGCTTTTGAAATGTGGGATAGAGAGACTTCAAGTACCCCCCCCCCCCCCCCAACCATGCCTGGAGCCCTTTGAAGCTATAAGGATAAAAAAGAAGGTATCTGAAACCGAATTGTAACCGTCTTGGTGGCTTACAACACCAAATTTAAAGAACACAACCTTTTCAGCTACCTTTAAATGTTCAAATTACATTTTTTAATCCGAAATAAGAGAAAATAAAATAAATTGCATTTAGGTGAGCCAGTTTTTCGCGAATATAGTAAATTAAAAAATAGTAAGTCATTTCTGGTGAACCTATGAACGAATATTCAAATGTTACCTTGAAACGACCGCTGGACCTTTTCGAATTCAAATTAAGCTGGTTTTCAGTCGTTGGCCATGGAAGGCGGGCGACCAGCCGTCCTCACGTTGGAGTAACTTTTTAAAGTTTAAGGGAGGACTGCAAGTTCGTAACTACAGCTAGATCCAATTGAATCACACATATTTATTGGTAAACTATTTCTTCGTGCTCATGTAAAGCCAATTCCTCATCGGATTCGTACTTACTGAGAAAAACGGTTCGAAGTGACACCAGTGACAGCGAAAAATATATCTTTAAGATTAGATTTAAATAATTATAAAGATCTCTTTAAGAGGGCTAGGTAAACTATTGAAAATAATGGCTCCAGGATGATAAAAACCTTTCTTGGCTGATTCTGTCCTAACTTTTGGAATGTTAATATTTGAACCATTTTGTCTAGCATTGTAGTTATGTGAAAGATAATTAAAGTAACCATCAATAATGTCAGGTGCAATTCCATTCAAACACTTAAAAATAAAAACAAGTTTATGAATTGAGCATCTATTTTGAAGACTTTCCCAGCCTAATTTTTTCTATCATCTGATCATGGTTTAAGCTACCATCTTTTAAGATATTTCGACCAGCTTTTGTTCGTAAACGATATAAACAGACACATCTAGTAATTTACCTATTGCGCATGTTCTTATTTGATATCGGAGCTCATCCCACACGGCGAACTGTCTTATCTATCTAGTACATCTAGAAGGATCTAAAGTGTTAATCCATGTAAAATCACAATAACCTAATTAAGGTAAAGCCATAGTGATAGATAGTGGTATACATTTGTGTCGCGCTTCCGATGAAGATCTTTTACGAAAACGCCAGTGTCAACCACAAGCAAGTCTTGTTCCAATTTGTATTTTAATAAGCAAGCTATGGTGAAAACTAAGAACCAAAAATAGTACATTTATAAGACAAAAGATTAAGAAGAATGTTACAAATGATAAGGGCGAGTATTAAAGGAAAAACTTACGTCTAGTGGCGTCGTAAACCTAAGAAAAGCTGTTGTAGAAAATGTGCTTTGATCGGTAACTGTATTTAACTTACGTGAGTGAATTGCTTAGCAACTATCATGTGGTCGGTATCAAGTTCCGGTCCGATACTCTACACCGGAAATGGTTTGGTCATGATAAGCGAACACAACATTTGGGTTAGCCATATATTTAGTTAGACTATTTCTCAATCTACTGATTGGACCAAGCTACCTTGACACTTTCTTTACAAGTTTTCTTGGGGTGGCTGTAGAGATCTTCGTTCGTTGTTTAGCTTTCGAGTTAACTGAACCATATTTGGGGCAGAGCAGTAAATGACGGTATCATCAGCATACATCAATATTTCAGTGGCTTGTAAACAATTCGGGAGATCTGAAAGATAAAGAGAAAACCACAAAGGGCTCAATATGGACCCTTGTGGAACTCCAGAAACCATTGCGTGAGGACTCCGATAAGGAACCACCAACAAACACTGACTGGGTACGATTTATAAGATACTCAGTCATCCAACGATGCCCTTTATCACAGATACCAAATACTTTCAGCTTTCCTAGTAAGATAGCATGCTCGATAGTGTCAAACGCCTTGAGATAATCTACAAATACAGCACCTGTCAAAAGTCCCTCATCCATATTTCCTCTAATGGAATCAGTAAAGAAAGTTATTGCAGATTGAGTAGAACACTTGCGGTGAAAACCACATTGGCATTTTGACATAAGACTGTGTTTATCAAGATACTCAGTTAATTGTTCTTGAACTGCCTTCTCCAGGAATTTTGAAATCACTGGTAAGATGGATAATGGGCGATAATTGTCCATTTCGTCTCTATCTCCTTCCTTGAATAGCGGTATGATCTTGGCATGTTTCCAGTCAAATTTGTTGTGTTCTGATGGAAAGATTTATAACAGATCAGTGTTACAGCCGTACTAATGTACACAGCTCCGTTTTTTAGCAGTCGTGAGGAAATACCATCGAGCCCAGTCGCTTTGTTTACAAACAAAGCCGATAGTAACTCCACTTAAGTGGAACTTGTGATTAGTATAGATCTGCTAAGTGGAAAAATGATTGTTGACAGATGATTTCTAAACACGCCTGAGAGTCCGAGCTTTTACATCTGCGAAAAACTTACAGAAAACTGTTAGAGATGCATTCTTTATCCGTGATAGTATGACCATTGATCTTTAGTTGATCAATTGCAACTGCTTTAATTCGGAGATTTACTCGGTATAGGATCGATTTTTTAAACTGCTTTCCAAAATTTTCACGGAGAATCCATATTTTCTTCAATGAGGTTCCTATTATAGTCATATTTTGCACGCCTTATTGCAGCAGTACTGGATTACGACATGAGAGATAAAAGGATCAATCTTTGAAATTCCCAGAAAGCTTTGCTTTACGTTAATCTCTAGTGTGTATTAAGCGAGAAATTTCTGGCGTCCACCAAGGATTAGAGCATCCACGTACCTTTCTTGTTTTCACAGGAGCATGTCAATCACAAATTGTGGTAAAAGTGTTTTTGAAATTATTCCATGCATCATTAACATTAGAAGCGAGGTCAAAACAATGGTCCAAATAGGGACCCGATTTTATGAATTAAGGTGGTGGTTACCGGTACATACCCCCTCCCACCTATGAGACCTCTTCAAATGCTCGATACTGGGAGTCTGTTGTGGCAATTTCTATACACAATATGTTTTTTAACATACATGTAGACACACAGTCCATTCATTGCTGTGACTTGGCTTTTATAGTTTTCGAGATATTTGGGGTGACAAGTACGACCCGAAACCATGTGAGCTTGGAACTTTAAAGAATTCATTTTACGTACACAACCAACCATGAAGTGATCACTCAGACCAAATGGAACAATAGATGTAAATGGAAGGTTATGTGGATGTGTCGAAAGAATAACATCTATCAATGAGTTGGAGTTTCTTGTTATCCGATTTGAATCTTTAATGTGTTGTGACATGGTCAGACCTTTGAAAATATTTTTTAACTGCCATCAGACACCATCTTCTCTTTGACGAGGAAGAAAATTTGCATTTAGATCGCCATTAGAATATCATTCATTCTTGAATTAAAAAAAAAAGTCGTTTATAAAAATATTAAATAAATATAAAAAAGATCTATAAGGGCACAGAAAGAGAAAAGAAAATAGTAATCTTATCATGGTGAGCATCGAACCCAAGTCCACAAACATTATTTGGATAATTTAATTGCAAAATACTGGAAAAAAAACCTACTAATTCATGCCATACCCCCGAGACAACCACTGGGTGGTCGTATGGACTTCGGACATGATATTACGGCAATTAAACTTGAGCTTCCAAGACACGCAGACAAGTCATGCAAGTTTGAGCGAAAGTTTGAGTTTGAGTGACCTTTTCAAATTCATAGCGACCCAACTTTGTTTTTGAATTTTTTATTTTTTATTTTAAGATACTCAAATAGATTTAAACCTTATGGATGTTTTTTTTTTCACTGACAATCCGCCATATAAATAAGAACCCTGGCATTCCTGTCTACCCATATTAGCTCTCTGCTCTCATTCCCCTTTTTGTTTCTGATTGTTTTAATGTTTTAAAGTTTTGTTTGTTTGTTGTCGCTATTATCGTTTCGGCTTTCTTGAATAAATCTTCGATTCTGCGCTGGTTCGGCAAATTCGTTGAAAACATAATAAAACATTGTACTTTAAACCCCTTTTATTCTTCTTAAAGTTTTGAGTCATTGAGAATAATAACAATGATATATTTAACATTTAGATAATATGAATAATAATAACTTTAAAAATAATAATAATAATGACTAAAGATAGTTCGTCTAAAATATTCTTGATAATAGTTCGTCTGAATATTCGTCTTAATAGTATTCTAAACTACTAGTAGTATAGTAAAAATAAAAGTATAATAATATTAATAGATGATAATAATAGTAGTTTAAAGATATATAATAATAATAATTTTATAGACAATAATGATTATAGTAATAATGAATATAAAATAACAAATATATGTAAAAATTGCTTATTTATCGATAAAAACATATTTGCAAAAATATAAAAAACAATTAAAGGTTTAAAAAAAAAAGGAAAAAAGAAAAAAGAATTAAAAAAAAAATAATTTAAAAGTGAATCTAAGTAAATGACTTAATGGTTCCTTGAAAATTAATATTGTTCAATCATAAAATACAAAGAAAAAATATATATCTTGGTCAGTTTAAACTCGTTTTTCCAATATCAATCAAATATATTGTAATGCTACGCTACCAGGGTCTATTACGCCTATATTATGTAAGTGAGTAATGCTGGGATGTGTGCTGATTCAGATCATGCTGCGTTTGAACAAGTTCGTGAAACTCTTTTTCAGAGAGTTGATCTTTCAGTTCATCCTTTGATAAAATGAGCTCAACCGCATGACGCTTCGTTGGTCGAGACCCCCAGTTAACGAAGCTATAAATTTCAGAGATTACTGGTCTATCCATCAGAAAGCCACAAGCCTGAAAAGCGATGTATGAAGACTCTAGATGGATATGCAGTAGATACTCAGCCAGAACACGTAGAATGATGAATCTTTCACCTTCGATCTTTCGTCTAAGCAACGATCCTGTAACAGCACATGCTTGTTTGGTCGGCTTGCCCAGAATTACCATCAGGAGTTTCATCAGCTTTTTTGCCTGTACATCTTCGGTGTGGAAATTTGGACCATTCATTAGCCATTTCTTGACGACAAAATCGCATAAATGACGTCACAGTGCTTTTCATGAAGGCGACCAGCCCATAATAAGCACTCCATGTATGCCGGGTTTGTAAGATGTTTGTGGAATTCCAAGGAATTAGCTGGGAACCCAATTTTGTCCAATGAATTAGGATGGAATGTTAAAAACAAGTTAAAGACAGCAAGAATCACCGCACTGTTTTCTGTGACTTTCATATTGTCCCTGTCTAGATACTTTTCTATCATCCCAAGTATACTTGTCATTGTTGGAACTTCGTTAGGTAAACTGCTTTCTTTAGAAGTGAAGTTCTGAAGATTGGATTCTTGGCACGCCTTGTGCACGAGTTTGCAAACCACTTCTTCAACTACAGATTCATTCACTGCACTTCCCTTTCTTAATCGCATTAGAATATAGGCCAATGCCATAACAAGAAAATTATACTTACAAACCTGAAGAAACTTCTTAGAATCATCTTTGAGAAGCTGTGAAAGTGGGACATCAAAGAACACAGGTATAGCTTGATTGGCCTCGATGTATCGACACAATGACATTGTAAAATCAGATTTGATGCCTCTCAGGACTGCACATACACTGAAGATTTCTTCTGAGGATCGATGATCAATCATGTTATTCTTACGAATGAAAAAGTTCGGCAAAAATCCATCGTTGTAAAAGGCAATGAGAGAATCAAGAAGTCCAATAATATTTACTTCCAAACTCTGGTTTTCCAGCATTTCCAAATCACTTTTTTCCAGGAACCAAAAAAGTGTGGTTTTAAGATGATACGACGCAAAAACATCGAGTTTTCTTTGCTTCATTTCATTTTTTATAATCGCCTTAAGAATTGAATATGCTAGTTTCTGATTGCCCGTCATCGATTGGACCAACTCTTTAACTCAACCACTGAGAAAGAAAATCTCCACTCAAATTCTTTTAAATTACCATTGTGAGAAGCAACAGGAACAACGTGACATCCCTGGCTTACTGAAGCAGATATCAATTCCTTGCTTGGCCATGCAAAAGGTCTTTCCTGATGGATCCACTCCTGTGCCTGTGTGAGACACAAAACTAGTACGGCATTTTGTGACTAAGTCTTTATGTAAATATTAGAGTGTGTGACGAAATGTTCATGTAACCAGATAGTAGTTTTGTAACCAGAGATATAGAGAGGGATATATTCTTACACACATGTACTGAGCATAGATCTCAAAGAAAGAAGCAGTAAATATAAGTTCCAGCAAAAACGTGTCAACTATTGGTTCGAACGGGATCAAAAGTACCGTGTGTAACATTTTGGCGACCCTGCCAGGACCGCTAATCGAGGAATTTTTCGTAAAAAGGCGGTATCTCGAGACCTGGAAGACGATTGACCTCGTGGTCGAAGAAGTTGATGTTGTGTTGGACGCACATGGATACGAAATTAGCGTTCCTTTGAATGCTTTCATCGCAAATAAGTCAAGCATTCCCTTCGTATGGTATTGAAGACTTGGTGTACGTGACCTGAGAGGCATTAATGCCCGTTTGAACGCCAGAAAACTTTAGAGAACGTGGTTTTGCAAGATTTGGGGGTGTGGTGTGATAACAAACCAAGCCGGCTACAATGGATTTTGATTTAGAGGCTCAGCAGTTGAGATTGGAGCAAGAAATTTTAAATTTGTCGCTAGAACGCTTGCAGGAGTTAGCAGAACACCTCAAGGTGCCTTGTGAAGATGAAGGAAAACTAAAGTTATCGAGGAAAATACGGAGAGCAGTCGAAGAAGTAATAGAGAGCTCAGAGGACAAACAATTAGTCATTGAAGACATCGGCAAATTCACCAAGGAGAGCAACACAGCGCAGAAGGATGCTGAATACGATAAAGCAAAGCAAGAACTAGAGAAGATGCAAGAGAACTTCAAGAAGATGATGGAGGATTACCAGAAGCAAATCAACGAAGCAAACGAAAAGTTGGTATCTCTACAACCAGGTAACAAATCATCTAAACAGGAAGCAATCGAACCGGTATGTACTCTTAGTGATGTAGGCGTCGTAGATGTACGAAATGCACTCAGGCGGGATTTTCGTATCATTGGTATGATTGGAGGAGATACGCACAAAGACCGCTTGTCTCTCGTAAGCCTCTTGAGGCAAATCGAGGTTGGTCTTAAGAACAAATACAGCGAGACAGAAGTAATCGAGGGCGTGATCAGAGCAATTAGTCCATCACTTAAATTAAGATCCTATTTAGAAATGATGCCAGCGCTAACGATAGGAAAACTTGAGCAAATTCTAAAAGCACATTATAAACAGAAATCTAGCACAGAGCTTTACCAAGAATTGACAACGGCATGTCAGGCTGCGAAGGAATCTCCGCAAGATTTTCTAATTAGAGTCATGGATTTGCGCCAACAAGTTCTCTTTGCATCGCAAACGAACGAAGGAACTGTTAAGTATGACTCTGCGTTAGTAAATGGTTTATTTCGCCACGTGATCGAGACCGGCCTACAGTCGGAATCAATACGCACAAAGCTTCGACCTCTGTTAAACGCTGACGCTAGTGACGAAGAGCTAATGAAGAAATTAAATGCTGCGGCGTCGGAAGAGTCTGAGCGCATGAGTAAGCTGAGTACCTGGTCACGCAAAGCGCTCGTTAATCAGATTCACGCTCCTGTCGAACAAAACGATAGGAAAATACCAGCGCCAAAGAACCATGGCAGTGGAAAATCACAAGATAGCTACATGGCAACGCTCAAGGCTCTTCAGGCTGAAGTGGCTGCAATTCGATCGGATTTAAATAAACCGCGCGAAAGAAGAAAGGAAGAGAGGAATGTTCGCCGTTGCACTAAATGTGAAGAAAACAACGTTGAAAGTTGTAGTCATTGTTTTAAATGTGGATCGGGTGAACACTTCGCGCGGGGTTGCAAAACAAAGTCGGGAAACTCCCGACGGCTACGCCCAGGGGACAGGGAGTAGTCCGGGAAAGCAAAGAGTCCCATGTGTGTGTGTCGTGCGGGGTACAAGGGAAACAAGAAACAGTCATACTTTGTTCGGGATGCGAAAGTGTTAATTACTGTTCAAGTTCGTGTAAGTTTGCACATTGGAATGAGCACAAAACACTTTGCAATGCAATAGGTTATCTCACCCAGCAAGAGAATGAAGAGATGAGAGAACAAGGATTTTACCGCACACACCTCACGCCAGGACAACTCACCAAAGTTGTTAATTTGGTGGGGAAGAAATGCATGATAACTTGTTTGTTAAATTGTCGAAAAATTGATGCATTATGGGATACTGGGGCTCAGGTTTCTATCCTCCCCAGAGACTGGATTGACAAACAGATGAATGGGACTACCGTGCGTAAAATAGGGGAACTTTTAGATGGGCAAAATTTAAACTTGACAGCGGCCAACGGTACCCCTTTCCCATTTGAGGGTTGGGTCGAAATAGACTTTGAGCTTTTGTCAGGAGGAGAGGGAGCTAAAGTCAAAGTTCCTTTCTTGGTTTCACGAGACCAAATAGACACACCTATTATGGGGTACAATGTTATCGCAGAACTTGTTAAACGTGAAGGAGAAACAAAAAACGAAATAGTAGACAGTATGGCGGCGACAATGACTCATCTGAAAAGAAGCGACGTAGAAGGGCTAGTGAGTACGCTACGCGCGGTTGATTCATACTGCGAACTTGCCGAAATCAAAACTTGCAAGCGAGACATTGTAATACCCAAAAAGCAAGCAACAATTATAAAATGCTCAGCAAAGGTTGGTCTGACTGAGGATAAGATTCCAGTTTTGTTTGAACCAGACCCCCAAGCCTCGTGGCCGAGTAAAATAAATGTACCAGAATCTTTAGTGACTATCTCGGGAGGCTCATCCAGTCGCGTGAAAATCAGTGTCGAGAACCACTCTGACCATGACGTACGTATTAAGGGCCACACGGTTCTCGGTAGCCTCTACCAAGTACGGTCGGTGACACCTGTGGAGGTAACACGGAGAGATCTACCATGTGAACAAGCGGCTCCACCCAGCGAAACCGATTTAAGCGCCGAGGAAATCTCCCACCTACCTAGCGTAGACGGCCTGACAGACGAACAAAAGAACACCGCTCTGAGCATGCTCAAAGAAGAGGCCCAAAGTTTCTCCCAAGACGACGACGACATCGGCTGTGCTGAAGAGCTGCAAATGTCTATCAACCTGTCAGACACCAGACCAGTCCAGAAAACGTACACAGCAATCCCGAGACCTCTGTATCCTGAGGTAAAACAGTACGTGGAGGACCTCCTAAACCGTGGCTGGATACGACACTCGAGATCCTCTTACGCTTCACCAGTAGTGTGCGTTCGTAAAAAGGATGGCAGCCTACGTCTGTGTGTCGACTATCGTCAGCTGAACGAGCGCACAGTTCCAGACCGACACCCACTGCCGCGCGTGCAGACAACTCTAGAGAACCTTGGGGGGAACAGCTGGTTCTCGTTGTTGGACCAAGGAAAAGCCTATCACCAAGGATTCATCCATCCATCTTGTCGACACCTTACAGCATTCGTGACTCCATGGGGCCTCTATGAATGGGTTAGAATTCCTTTTGGTTTAATGACAGCGCCTGCTGAGTTCCAACGGTTCATGGAAGGCTGTCTCCACGACATGCGAGATGACTGTTGCGTCCCCTACATCGATGACGTCATCGTGTACAGTAGGACTTTTGAGGACCATGTCGAGCACATCCGACAGGTTCTACGTCGTTTACGATCTCATGGTATTAAATTAAAACCTGCTAAGTGTAAGCTGTTTCAAAGAGAAGTCCTTTACCTGGGACAAATCGTATCCGCAGAAGGATATGAACCCGATCCATCGAACGTTACCGCAGTACTAGTACTGAAAAACTCGCAACCCAAAACAGTCGGGGATGTAAGAAAACTTCTTGGGCTGATCGGATATTATCGGCGATATATTCAGGACTTCTCAAGGATTGCGTGTCCTCTGTTTGAACTCCTACAAGGACGAAATGAAACTAGCACACCAGAACAGTGCAAGAAAACGTTCCGCCGTGGAAAACGAAGTCAGCCTGCCGTTTCGTCCTCGCAACCAGTAACCTGGGCAGCCAAGCATCAGGAAGCCTTAGAGAAGCTGCTGAACTGTTTGGCTACACCACCAATACTTGGTTATCCAGACTACAACACGCCGTTTGTACTGCACACAGATGCATCAAAGGAGGGATTAGGAGCCGTGCTCTATCAAAGGCAGAACGGTATTATGCGGGTGATAGGGTATGGTTCGCGGGCACTCACGAAGGCTGAGAAGAATTACAACTTACATTCAGGCAAACTGGAATTCCTAGCATTAAAATGGGCTATTTGTAACCACTTCCGCGACTATCTCTATTACACACCGCAGTTTACCGTCTACACAGACAACAATCCCCTTACGTATGTACTGTCGACAGCTAAATTGAACGCGACAGGCCAACGTTGGGTAGCAGAACTTGCTGATTTCAGGTTTTCAATCAAGTATCGCCCAGGTAGCGTAAATGGTGACGCTGATGCTCTCTCGAGAATGCCTCTTAGCATCAACACCTACATGGAATCTTGCACGACCGAGACAACGAGAGAAGACGTATCAGCGGCCTTCAATGGACTCCATGCTCAAGAGAAAGGTGAAGCCGTCTGGATATCCGCAGTGGGTGGTGGTTTAATAACTCCAGATGAAGAAATGTTGAGTGGAGTGACAATTAACGGCCTCCCTACAGCTACCATTTTGGAAGCCCAGCGACAAGACCCAGCAATAGGACGCGTACTAGCTATGAAGACTAAAGGACGCTGCCCCACAATAAGAGAGATGAGGAGGGAGCAACCGCAGACAAGATCTCTGGTTCGACACTGGAATAAACTACATATAGACGACTATGGACTACTACGCCGACATAGTGGAGAGTATAAACAGCTTGTACTCCTCCACAATACCACAACTTAGTGTTCAAGGAACTCCACAAGGATATGGGACATTTAGGGGCAGAGAGGGTTGTACACCTTGCACGTGAACGAGTCTTCTGGCCAAACATGGAGAGAGACATCACTCATTTTGTATCTCACGTATGCGAATGTATCAAGCAACGCAAACCGAATCGAGAGACTCGTGCTCCTCTGCAACCCATCAGCACATCCGCGCCCTTTGAACTAATCTCTGTGGACTACCTTCATCTGGAGCGCAGCGTGGGTGGTTTTGAGTACATACTGGTAGTAGTCGATCACTTCACTCGCTTTGCGCAAGCATATGCAACTAGAAACAAATCAGCAGCAACTGCAGCTGAACGACTGTACAACGACTTCTTTCTCCGATTCGGATTTCCTGGTGCAATCGTACACGATCAAGGAAAGGAATTTGAGAACAAACTCTTTCAACAACTCCAGCGTCTATCAGGAACATCTCGGGTGCGGACGACTCCATATCACCCACAGTGCAACGGGAAAGCAGAGCGCTTCAATCGGACACTGCTGTCGATGTTAAGAACGTTGTCTGAAACCGCAAAAAGTAGATGGAAAGACTCGCTAAATAAAGTAGTGCACGCGTACAATTGCACTAAAAGCAGCTCAACTGGTTACTCGCCATTTTATTTGATGTTTGGCCGCACTCCAAGACTGCCGATCGACATAATTCTCGGGACATCAAACAGAAAAGGAACATCCAGCTACACCGAGTTCGCTAAGAAATGGCACACAGCAATGCAGGAAGCATACCTGAAGGCAGCGAAAAATGCTGATATCTCTACCTCTAGAGGAAAGAAGAACTATGACCAGAAGGTTCACTACACACAGCTGCAGCCAGGTGACCGCGTTTTGGTCAGGAACCTCTCTGAACGTGGAGGGCCAGGAAAGCTTAGATCACATTGGGAGGACAAGGTTCATGTTGTAGTACAAAAGAGAGAGGGAATCCCGGTATACGTTGTGAGACCGGAAGGACGCCCAATCGACGGTAAAAGAAGAATACTCCACAGGAATCTACTCCTACCATGTGACTCACTTCCACTGGGCCACACACAGCTACAAATGGAACAAAGGCAAGCAAACCAGAATCAAGATAGACCGGCCTTGACACAACCTCAGTTTCTAGCTAATGACAGTCCATCTGATGACGAGTCAGAAGAACAGTTTAGAGGGTTTTTACCAAACGAACTGAATCCAGCAACAAATGAACGTGAACATAATGAGTCAGCGGAAACAGACCCTCCGCAAGAAGACCAGGTATCTCAGCAAGACAATCTACCTCAGGAAGACTACGCAAGCCATGACCAAGCTCAGAACCTTGAGGACGCTCAACCTCAGCTCATCACTGTAGGCGAACCTGACACAGAATTAGAAGCAGTTCCTCCTACAGAACCGGAAGGCAGACCAGTCCGCGAGAGACGCCCGCCACAGACGCTAACCTACAACACTCTTGGGACACCAATGACTAACTGGTACCATGCAAATGGTATCGCAGCTTACCCTTATTACGGAGGGACGTATCACTACCCCGCTCCTGCACACGTAGGGACCTTCATCAACCCACCAGTCTTGTCCAGACAAGGACAAGTTCAACAACCTTACAACCAACCTGTATACCCATGGACAGTGTATCGCCAACAGTTTAATGGCTACAACACTTACAACCCGCAGTACTAACAGATATATTTTTAGCATATTATTCTTATAGTTTATCAAAAAAAAAAAAAAAAAAAAAAAACCTGGAACGGGACTGTGTCAAATACACAATGATTAGTCAGGGACTACACACGTCCTACCACACGAAACATTAGAGAGACGACGTGCCCAGCGCCGGCGGACAAGAGAAGTCATATGGACTATAGAAAACGAGACAGCAATGAACTGATTGGGCCTGATCAACCCAATAATTCACTTGAACTCTATAATCTGTAGATAGTCTTTGAATAGTGTACACGTCTGATTTATGTTTAGTGTTTTGTCATGTCCAGGAGGACATCATTTTAAGTGGAGGAGTATGTGAGACACAAAACTAGTACGGCATTTCGTGACTAAGTCTTTATGTAAATATTAGAGTGTGTGACGAAATGTTCATGTAACCAGATAGTAGTTTTGTAACCAGAGATATAGAGAGGGATATATTCTTACACACATGTACTGAGCATAGATCTCAAAGAAAGAAGCAGTAAATATAAGTTCCAGCAAAAACGTGTCAACTATTGGTTCGAACGGGATCAAAAGTACCGTGTGTAACACCTGTAAGGGCCAAAAGCTACACTTCAAGCCG
This sequence comes from Actinia equina, assembly GCA_011057435.1. Taxonomy (NCBI): domain Eukaryota; kingdom Metazoa; phylum Cnidaria; class Anthozoa; order Actiniaria; family Actiniidae; genus Actinia; species Actinia equina. The sequence goes on along the minus strand of WHPX01000126.1, from coordinate 1,982,182 downwards.
TAAACAAAGTCCCTACTAATATTAAAAGACCCTGCGCTAGTGTAGAGAGAATATGATGGCCCAGTAATTTTGCCTTCATTCAGTGCCATCATTGTAGTGCGACTAATAGGAATTATAGTTCGACAGTTGTCAATAAATTCTGCAGTTACTTGGCAATGTTTCTGTATTGATTCAGTATCAATTGGACAAGTTAACTTCTTATTCGAGACAAAGGCATACCCAGAATGTGATCCGTCATAAACATACTGGATATTGTTATTAATGTCCGCAGACGAATTATTTGGGTTTCTTTCAGATGCTTTTGCTGATGGCTTGATCTTTTCTTCCGCATTCGAATTTTTAAGAAATTTGTGTACTTCCCCATTGTTATTGTCTGCTTTTACTTGTACTTCGTCACTGTCAACCTTTTCGTAGATGTCTGCTATTTCACAGTTATTCTCAAAAGCCATGTCACCCTTTATTGCTGCTCCATTGTCAAGTACATGCACAGAATTATTCACATCTATGGGGCCTGCTTCAGTTCCGACGGTGGTTTCAGCTTGTATCGATTGCGATGTTTCTTGCCCCGAGTAGCCTTCCATTACTTCTACATCAGTTCTTATAATCATGTGATCGGCGTCGGTATTCCAAAGCATGAAATTCTCGATATGAGGCAAAGAAAGTTGCTCAAAGCCACTTCCAGTGTGAATAATTTCGACATCGTTATTATTCTCAACACATCTTTCCAAATCAGCTGCAAGTCTACCGATTTCGTCCTTCATATCATCTTTAAAGATGTTGAAAAATGATACCAAATCGAGAGCCGAATCCACAAGAATATCTTCGTTGGCTTCCATTTTTTACTGACTTATTTTAGCACTACCGGCAACTCACTACCCCTTGAATCGAACACGGTACTCGATCTTGAGCTGAACAGTTTGACGCCAAACCTACAGGATTGTTAGCACTGAGGATATTTGTTTTTCTGCGTTGTGCGACACTTAACTTGGAGTTAATTTACATCATGTATGAGTTCAAATTTGAACACCGTTTAAGTTGTATCTTCTTAGAAATTGTACAGACACGTTAAGAGTATTATTGGAAGAGTATTATAATTACTGTTTTCCTTTCTTTACGATCTTATCCAAAAAAACAACTGCAGTCAGGCTGCCAACATATTTTTTGTTTGTTTTGTAAACCTTTTCGCAAGGCAAATCGTCAGTAGCTGTGTCAGTTGTTTCTTTGCTTTTTTTTTTTTTTAAGTTAATTTTTATTCTGCAATTAATCCAAAGCTCTGTTTACTGACATAGGTCTTTAATGTGTTGAATGAATTGATAATTAATGAAATGAATAATAAAAGTTTCTAACTGATCGCATGAAATTCTCAGATCGATAATTCGACCAATAATAGTTGCTGTAGGCTCCCATTTACAATCACTGATTGGAAGGCACATAACACCAAGCTAAAAGTCTCTCGAGTTACTCTCTTCGAAGATTATTACCCAACTCAACCCCACCCCAAACCACAGTAGGCGGGGTGACTAGAATTAAAAACTTACTAGCACACACACTTCCGTCACGCACTGTCACGACCTTATTAACTATTCATAATTTCTTATCATCTAATTAACGTGTGCAGTTCCCGACATAACCAAATTAAATAAAACAAAGCATTTCCTCTATTACGGGGCTTGATTTTTTCAGGGCTTTTGGACTGGGGGATTATTAGAGACTGGGGGGCTTATTAGAGAAATTCGTAACGAATTACTTTTATCCATAATCTTGACAGGTGAAATGACGCCTAAAGCGTGTCAAGGAAAAAAGAACACAACATTACTAGGGGTGGGGGCTTATTAGAGGCTGGGGGCTTAATTAATTTTCGGTGCCTCGGACTGGGGGCTTATTAGAATGCGGAGGGGATGGGAAGGGGGGGGGGGGGGGTGTTTACTAAAATAGAGGAAATACGGTATAATTCGTTATCGTTCCAAGTTCCAATACATTGTAGCACATCTAAAATTTTTGCTTCTCTATCCTTGGCTCCTGCTCGGATAATCTGGATCATTTACAACCATGGTATCAACGTTAACTAGTACTGCCGAATCTTCTTTAAGTTTGTCTATTTCCTCATGAAGTAACTGAATGAGGGCATCTTTGTCATCGAGTGCTTTCTGTATGCAAATAAGGTGGCCTTGGAGATCATCTATGTTTTCATCCTATCAGTGACAGGAAATTATAAGGTTATTATTTATTATAACTAATGATTACCATTCATTCAGGTTATCAGTGACGTTTGGTTGGAGGAGGACAGAGGCTTAGAGGGCAATACTGTTCCCAGATATTTCTGGTTTGCAATCCCTTTTGAGATTGGGAAGGACACATAGGGTTTGGAAGTATTATCTTTCTCTGGTATTGCTGGTTTGTAAACATTCTTATCGAGAACGACACTATCACGTAGGTACAATTATTTCCACCGCTATGTTATTCTGAGCCGACAATACGTGTTTATGATTAACGGCTCTCTCCCGATCAAACTCGTTATTAGGGAGGATCGCGATGTTATGAGATGTCACGTTCGATGACCAGCACTGGCCATAATCCATAGTTTATTCAGACAAAACTCGCCTGAAGGATTTTGCATACACTGCGAAAATACAAGTGCGGCTATTGAGATTCTTACTGTATCTGTCAATCAGGTAGCTGCTGACGGACATAAATTAACTGAACGCTATTGCATTTAATAATATCCAATCTGGTTATATTTTTTATAAGATATGATAATAAAATGTAATATACCTATGACTTAATTTAGGTGAAGTGCAAATTACTGACATACAGTACTGTAGCAATAATTTCTACTACCAACGACATTGATTTATAAAACCGGCAGAACACAATATTGAACATTGTATTATTTTGGACTGACTTACTTTGAAGAGATTTCGGACTTCTTTTCCGATTTTCTTGTCTAATTCTGTGTCATCGTCTTCGTAATTCATTTTCAAAAGGCTAGACCAAAAAACACCCATAGCCGCAAGAAACTTGCTTCTTAATCTTCTACTTCATTCACTAAAATTCAATCTCAAGTCTTTGACGGCTGTGTTTTGCAAGCAGAATTCCACGATTTCTAAGAAATTAAACACATGCTATTCTAGGAAATGTTGTGGATGACCTTATTCAGGAATTAATTATATGTATAAACAATGCGCAATAGGTGCCCCTAGTTCTTGGAACTACTGGTTGGCAGCGTGTAGCCTTGGTTGGTTGTTCTGTGTAGGTTTGACTGTTTCTTTTTTTCTAGAAGTAAATTGTATTTTTAACTAATAAGCAGCATTATGGATCAAACAACATTATACACTCCTGTAAAATCTCGACAGCTTCCATCACCTAGTATTATAGTGTTTCTTATTGTGTTACTGCTGTTGGTTATACTCTGGCGTTACTGGCGTTACTTATATCTCTTTCTGGATTATGTTTTTACCAGACGTATACAAGCAACAAGACTACGAGGTTAGCATTACTGTAATATTATATTTAGGTTGCCAATCCTTACCTTAATATTTGAACTGGCGTAATTGTGGAAACAGAAGGTCAACATGGGCCTTTCTCTTGCTCCTCTTCAAGCGAATATTCATGCTTATGTGACGATGACCACCACCATCATCCGATGAAAATTAAACATCCTTTTGGCGAACTCGTAGATACTAGTTGCACTTTCCAGAGATTGTCCTCCTAAAGATTTTACATTACTGTTTATATAGAGACTCTTCAGCAGCAGTAAGGGGGACTCGCGGAATCCAAGTCACTAAGCATCGAATTTCACGGGTATTACCCGCGTCTCAGGCCCCTCCAAAAACATGCGTCGGCAGCGGGTATTACCCGCGCTATGATTCCCTTACTACTGCTGTGTCTGCGAGTCTCTAAGATAGGCCAAGGAGTTCTATGATATATATATGCATGAATGTAAAGAGTTTATTTATGACTTCTGTGTAAAGTGCTCCGGACAGCGTCCCGAGATACCCCTGACTTTTCCAACTTTTCCTCGCGAAACCCCCCAACGCGGGGTTGAATCGCACTTTCTATCTTTCCTTACCCACCCCTCCCACGGTTGCTGTGAGTGGGGGAGGCTTTTTTTTCACTCACAGCAACCGGTCCAAATGTGTCTGCAGCGAGGCTCGAACTCGGAACTCTGGGCCTCCCCAGATCCAAAGTCCGCGAACACAAGCGAACGCCAGACACACCGGACGCTTACGTATGTGAAAATTATTATATTTATGTCTTACACTCTAATTTGCATACAGCTGGCGTTCGATATGTAAATAGAATCCTGTCACGATATTTATTGAGCGAGTTTTCTTTGAAGCTCTTCTTTTGCCTCCTGGTAGATCTTTTTGCGAGATTTCTCGGTTAAATCTTTGACGATTGTTTTTTTATTCCTTATGTCCGACTTTAATTTCTCGTATTTTTCCTCTTCGGCCAGAATAAGCGAGAATTCTACGTCGTCTATCTTTCTGTCACGCAAAGCCTTTGAGACAAGGTCAGTAATCGTATTTACTTTAGCCTTTGACAGAGCTATTGTCGTGTCATGCTTGGATATTTTGCTTGACAACTGTTTCATAATACCCGTAGCGAACAGCCGAAATGATACCACAGGCTGCCCCAACGCCAGCCAAAGGAACTCCAACAACTATTCCAGGGCCTGTAAGCGAAGTAGCGACGCCAGTGCCTGTTAATGCTACAGACATAGATCCTGTAGTTATTGCAATTTTATGTAGCGTACTACGGGCTCTGACGTATTTCTTTCTAACGTTTTCGTAATGTTTTGTCTGTCCTTCCAAGTAAGCCAGAATTAAGTTTGCTTTATTTAAGCGGAAGTTTTCAGCGTTTAATTCGTTTGGGACCTCTTTGGGAAGTTCAGGATAAAGTGGAGGTGCCGATGGTATAACATCCATTATATATACTAATGTACGACGCTTTTGGGAATGACATAGAGGAGCAGCCACATCATGACAACAGGGATTATGCTAACTGGAGAGCATTTAGGAAGATGTTTCCGCGTGCAGACGCCAGTAAGTTTGAGCGTAGGCCTGATGGGATTTACTTTAACGGCTCCAGAATGTATAGCAATGCCGACTTGGAACCGAAGGTAACCGCCAAACATCCTAAGACGGTAGAGCCAAACTTTCCAAAAAATCTACTAACGACAGCAGAGAATTATTCATTTTACGACAACAAAGATGGTGCAGACGACTTTGCTAAGATGGTTACCTCCTTAGAAATCCCCGTGGGTCCTACGACTTTTAAGACAAGAGTAAGAGACATCTTCAGAGAGACCCGGATGAAGCACACGTCGTGTGGTGTATTTGTGTTTTATTATGTACGATCGTCATATATAATTACAGGTGTCAATCAATGCAAATCTAACATTACCTCCCTTCTTAGTTATGAATCACTGTGATAGAAAAAATAACTCAATAATAATGTCTCTGAATGTTCATATCTCTTATGACTGTCCTAATATTGTTCATACATATAACGTTTTGGTGGGCTTCTGTGCCTTGTTGGGTATCGATGTCCTTTGCCTTGTCCTTCTTGCGTCATGTTGCTCTTAGCGGGGGTAACTTTCTTGCTTGTCTGGGTTGTGCTGACTGATGGCTGTTCTACTGCTGATGGGCAGACATCTTCTGCTGGTCTTGGTTGAGGGTCGCTTTGATTTTCATCATGCTTCCTTTCTTGGATTTGGTCTGTGTGCCTTCTCCAATAACTTCCAGCTTCTGTTTTGACTTCATACATCAATGGTCCTAGTTGTGTGTTGATGGTTCCATTAACCCACTTGTCTTGTCCTCTGTAGTCTCGAACTGTCACTGGCTGTCCATCATCAAACAAGCGTATAGGTGTTTTCTTCTCAAGTGCTTTCTTCATTTGTTTCTTCTGCACTGTGCTTTTTACATCTGGCTTCATCAAATCCAGACGTGAACGTATGTTTCGACCAAGGAACATTTTGGCTGGTGTTTCGTTAGTGGTAGCATGAGGTGTGTTGCGGTACATCAGTAGGAAATTTGCTATCTTCTTGTTTAAAGAGGCTGATTCTGATTTCATTGCCTTCATACTCTGTTTGAAGGTTTGCACGAATCTTTCTGCTTGTCCATTCGTTGCAGGATGGAACGGTGCTGATCTAAAATGGTGAATTCCATTGCTCTTCATGAATGTTTGAAATTCCTCTGACGTGAATTGCGGTCCGTTGTCAGAAACGAGCTGCTGTGGTACGCCGTTTCTTGCGAATACTGAGCGTAGTACCTCAATAGTGCTTGTTGCTGTGATCTTGTTCATTGGAAACACCTCTGGCCATTTAGAGTGTGCGTCGACTATAATCAAAAACTGTTTGTTCATAAATGGTCCAGCAAAATCGATATGGATGCGTTCCCAAGGTGAACTTGGCCATTCCCAGGGGTGGATGGGTACCTTTGTTGGGTTGTTTCGTACTTTGTTACAACCAGAGCAGGTTTTGGTTATCTGTTCAATTTCGGAGTCGATTCCTGGCCACCAGATGTGACTTCTAGCGAGGGCTTTCATTTTCACTACGCCTAGGTGAGTTGAATGGATGACCTCCAATACTTGTTTCCTTAGGGTGTCTGGAATGATTACTCGTATTCCCCACATGAGACATCCCTGATACGTTGTGATTTCATCTCGACGATGGTAGTACGCCAGTAGTAACTTGTCGTCTGGCTTAGTTGACCATCCAGACATGGTCTGTTCATAGACTCTACTTAAGATCTTGTCCCTTGTTGTCTCTCGCCTGATTGTTGCGCTTGTCACTGGTAACTGTTCAAACTGACTTAAGTAAAAAATGTCAACAGCTTCTTCCTTTTGATCCTCTGGGGTTACTTCGAACGGTAGTCTTGAAAGGGCGTCAGCGTTAGTGTGTCGCTTAGTGTTCCTATACTCTATGTCGTAAGTATAGCCTGATAGGAACATAGCGTATCGCTGTAGTCTTGTAGCTGTGGTCACTGGTATGCCTTTGGTTGGGCTGAAGATGGTTACCAGTGGTTGATGATCCGTAACCAACGTAAACTGTCTTCCGTAAAGGTAGGTGTGGAATCGTTTGATTCCAAAGATGATTGCTAATGCTTCTTTGTCAATTTGAGAGTAGTTTTTCTCTGCTTTCGTTAAGGTGCGAGAAGCGAATGCTATTGGTCTTTCTTGTCCATCGATGATATGAGACAGAACTGCGCCGACTCCATATGGTGACGCGTCGCATGCTAAGCGGATAGGCTTCTTGGAATCATGATGACACAATACCAAATCTGACGTGACCATCTCTTTTACCTTCTCGAAGGCTTTGTCACATGCTTTCGTCCACTGCCATGCTTTACCTTGTTCCAGTAGCTGGTGGAGTGGTCTCATTACCGAGGCTAGGTCTGGTAGAAATCTGTGGTAATAATTTACGAGGCCAATGAATGCGCGAAGCTGAGTGACATTCTTTGGTGCTGGAGTATCACGCACTGCCTTAATCTTCTCCTCTGTCTTGTGTATGCCGTGCTTGTCTATCTTGTGTCCACAGTATTCGATCTTATCTTGGAAGAACTGGCATTTGTCTAGGTTGAGCTTGAGTTGGTACTGTTGCAGACGGCTCAACACTCTATCCAGATTGTTAAAATGTTCGGTATTGTCCTTACCAGTTATTATCATGTCATCTAGGATGCATTGGACTGATGGTATTCCTTGCAGAATCTGTTCCATAGTCCTCTGCCATATTGCTGGTGCAGACGCGATTCCAAACAACATCCGGTTGAACTGGTATAGACCCTTGTGCGTATTTACAGTTAAATACTTCTTTGAGTTTTCTTCCATCTCCATGTGTAGGTAGGCTTTCCTCAAATCGATCTTTGTGAACTTTTCTCCATCTGCTAACGATGCGAACACATCTTCTATCCTGGGTAACGGGTACTAGTCCACTGCAAGCTGGGGATTAACTGTGAGCTTAAAGTCTCCACAGATTCTTACTCTTCCGTTTTTCTTGAGTACGGAAACTATGGGTGTGGCCCATTCGCTTGTTTCCACTTTGGATATTATTCCCATTTTGTCTAGCTCGTCTAATTCTTGCTCCACCTTTGGTCTCAAGGCATATGGTAGTTGTCTGGCTTTCAGAAATACTGGTTGCGGTTCCTCTTTGAACTTTAATGTCGCCTTGATGTCCCTCACTTTCCCAATTCCTTCTTCAAAGACTGTTGGATATTTGTTTAAGATATTGTCTAGTGCGTTGTTGGTACTTGCAGGTTCCTTATTCAGTGTTAACACGTTGTTTATCCCTTTCCATTCTAACTGTATCGCTGCTAACCAATCTCGGCCAAACAGTGCTGCTGTGCCTCTCTCGACTAGATATAATTCGAGGTTTTTCTCTTGATTGTTGTACTTTACCTTGACGCGTGTGATTCCTAACGGATGAATTTTCTCTCCCGAGTAGGTTTTTAAAACAACTTTTGTGGGCTCAATTTTAGCCTTGCCGACTTGCTTCTCAAATTCATCTTTAGACATAACTGAAACTGCTGATCCTGTGTCAAGCTCCATTGATACTTTCTTGCCATTAATTTTTAATGGTAGTTGAATAGGCTTAGTTTTCTTCTCTTTTATCGAATTAATGTCTAAGCTTCCTACGGGAAGTTCATTGTCGCTGTCCGACTCGTCTTCGCTATCGGCATTGTTATCGAGGGCGTGTACATTCCGGCGTGTATGGCGGCGTGTTTGTTGTCTGCGTTTAGCTAAACATGCTTTCTCGATATGTCCTTTCTTCTTACAAAAATAGCATGTAGCTTCTTTATGTTTACATGAATTAGATGAATGACCTGGTTTATCACATCTAAAACACGTATTATCTCTTGGTTTAAGCTGATTTCCGGTTGGTTTTCTAGGCTTTGCTTTAGCTATCTTGTTTACACCAACTTCTTTGTGCTTACCTTGTAATTCAATGGCGTCTTTCTCGGCCATTTCCATTGCTACGGATATTGCGATAGCTTTTTCCAGTGGTAACGTAGATTCTGAAAGCAATCTTTTCTGTATTCCGGTATTACGGATTCCACATACTAATCTATCTCTGAGTGTGTCGTTCAGGTTGTTGAAGTTGCAATGAATCGCCAACTTCCTTAGTTGTGCTACATAGTCGTTTATAGTTTCTCCTTCGTCTTGCATTCTTGTATGAAATCGGAAACGTTGAGTAATTACAGACGGTTTAGGCGATAATTGTCTCTCCAAAAGGTGTACGATGGTATTATACTCAAGCTCAGAAGGCCTTTCTGGAGCTGCTAAATTTCGTAAGAGATTATAAGTTTTACTTCCAAGTAGCGTAAGAAGCGCGGGAACTTTCTTCTCTGTTTTGATCTCGTTGACTGTAAAATATTGTTTCAAACGCTCGATGTAGGCACTCCATGTTTCTGTAGCTTCGTCGAATGGTTCTATTCTTCCAATAAAGGCCATTTTTTTTTGTGAAAACCAAGGAAATCTCACATTATTTCAAGAAGAAGTCCTCCGAATTTTTACGATGTGGCCATCCTCGTCGCCAGTAATTGTGGTGTATTTGTGTTTTATTATGTACGATCGTCATATATAATTACAGGTGTCAATCAATGCAAATCTAACACGTCGGGGAAAGAATCCAGATAATGGCTATCAGGTCCCAGTATGCGATATTGGCCGCAGCAGTTAAACTTTGCTGTCTGGGCTGCTACTAAAGGATGTGGTATAGCCGCGGATATGCTTCATATTCCTTTCCTGAGATTTCATGTTGCTTTTACTATTCGCAGAATATTGTATGAGCTGGGCGCGCCACTTCCAGGTGATACTGTCTTTAACGCAATGGATAATAAATATGACAAAGTCGCATGGGAGCGATTAAGAAATGAATTTAAGCTTACCAACCCCGACTTTCGCAACAAAGAAGGTGCCGCCCACGGTCTAGGAGAGACTTACACTTATGCTTCGTACGTTGGAGCTAGCATAGAAAGTCCCGGTATGGGATATCCCAGCTCTTACGAATTCTCAGACATGGGAGGCAGTGGAACAAAAGGAAACTTAATTTACTTCATAGAAAGCAAAGAGAAGTATTCTTGGGCGCCATTCTTTGCCGCGAAGGGCATTGGGTTAAAGAATCTAGCAAGGATTAATCGAAGCATCGAAGCCTTTGTTTACTGCGTCCTAGGAGCCCAGATTAGCACTCGCAGCCCCATCGTAGATGCCAGTGGTGCTTCACAGGAAACACAACAAGTATTCCTTGTTCTCTTTGAAAGCGCTGTTATTGAGAATGAGATCTCTAAGTCAGTTCAAAGGTATCAACTTGCGGTGCAGCAATCAAAAGTTAGACTGGATTATGCCTTGAGTCCTGGTTGTTGGTTAATGCCAAGTAATTTAGTCATCAACGCCAGTTCCGTTGCGGGTTACAACAACAAACTACAGCGCGCAACCAAAGACATGAAGTTTGGGGTGAATGACGTGAACTCTGACACTCTTAGGAGCATCCCCCATTTCGTGGAGAAGCCAAAGAAGGAGCACGTACCATTAAAAAAAGAGCACGTAAAGAAACCAAAAAAGACTTTGCCTACGATACCCGAGGAATATGACCATAACTTACTAAAAGCAGGTCTAACCGCAGCAAGCATTGGTCTGAGTTATTATATATGGCGATGAACAACCCCTACATATCCGGAATGGATTATGTTTACACGACTTACACAGGCGAGAAAAAATACACCCAGGCATCTTGGGTTGATGTCACTGGAATGTCTGTGGATTTAAACTACTCAGGAAAGAAGTTAATTCTTTGTAGTATTTGTATTGGTACGAGCAGCCACGCCAACGTCGGCTTCCGGCTCCTGGATGAGAATGGCATACTACAGCCCATGCGTGCTAAGACAAACAACAGGGAGCCTGCGCATTTCTCCGTAGAGCCCAACCCCGGTAGCATTGGGAATCTTTCCGTTTGGACTTTTCATATGGTTGCCGATTGCCATGGAAAAGTAAAGCTGCAAATACGCGTAGATGATACAGGAAAGGTAACGATAAATAGCATAGAGAATCAGAGAGACACGGCTTATAACCACATGACCATCAGCACACTTACGGTGCTTAGTCTTTAGAAGCATATTTCCTGAAATATATGAACCCACACGTAAAGGAAACTGGGTTCCTCCATCATGTCAGCGAGGAAACCTACGTAAATGATGAATGGTTTGATACCGAACTGTGGGCAGAAGTTGATGGTTTGGGGTTGGTGATATGTACCATTAGCATTACTGGCTGGAGTAGCTGCAATGTTGGGTTTAGGCTAGTTGATGAAACCGGAACCCCATTACTACCTTACAGAACGAAGGATAATACCAGGCATTCAGCTCATTTCTCATTCGAGCCCCCAATGAGAAGCCAGGAAAACCAAACACCCGTAACTTTTCATACGATAGCTAATTGTCAATATGTAAAGCTTCAAGTTCGTCCCAGCGATTCCCTTAGCGGAATTAAGGGACGCGTCAAAATAAATGCTGCTATAGCCAGAGGCTCTCCAGCGAATGCTGCTTGGAATCATAAGACCATTTCTACTATGACCGCCTTACCTTTGGTGCCAAATTACCAAGGTGGGGCTAACACCATCTTTACTTATCCCAAGACGCCTAGGTAGCCTAATGACAAGCCTCCAGCAAAACATCCGGATAAGGGTTAGATCTTTATCTTCTTCAAAAGAACCACCCCAATAGCGACAACTAAGATCCAAATGTTATTCCCCACGAACTTCAACAGTTCTCCGCCGGCCCTAAGTGCCAAACCAATTACAGAACCCAGCAGCCCAGGCAAGCCGGCTGCCATCTTTTTTCCTAAGTCCGTCAGCCCTTTGCCTACTGCCTTTACACCTGCGCCTGTAGCCTTAAGGGAGCTAAGGATCACACCTACTACGCTTGAAATGGCGACCGCAAATGCAAGCGGAATGCCATATTTCACCAGGGCTCTTTCTATTTTTTCCTTGGTGGTAAGCCCCAATTCTCTTTCCAGGTTTTCCTTTTGCGCCCTCATTTCCTCAATTTGCTCCTCAAATTGTATTAATTTCCTTCGAGCAGCTTCCTTTTCCTCTTCGGAGCGCGTTTCATACGCAATTATTTCCCGCTGTTGTTTTGCTAGGTTTTCTAGATCTTCTATTGCCTGCTCTCTTTGTCGGAGTTGCTCTTCTTTGGCGTTGATTTCGGCAGCCAACTGCCGCCGCTCCTCCAAAGAGCCGGCAATGGTAACATGCAAGTTTTTGGCTTCTTCCTTGATTATACCCAGCTCTTCTCTAGCCAGATTGAAGGCTTTTTGGGCTTGGTCCCTATCGCGTAGGGCATTGTCTCTTTGTTCTCTCATTTCTATTATTCGCTGATTTTTGTCGTTAAGTTCTCTCTTTTGAGCATCAAGGAGCAGTTGGTTCTGTCTCATGTAATCTGTTTCCCTTTCTTCCAACGTTTCTCGTAGTTCCTCGACGCGTTTTTCTAACGCAGTCTTTTCGTTTAACGTCTCCAGCCGGTCTAATAGGCTCCTAGTGGCATTCTGGAAGCCTTTTAATCTCGCCACGTCACCCCTAACTTCACCATTATCATCAAAGAGGGCCTGTGGTTTGGTCCAGCGGTTTTTGTCGGGAAATCTCAGGTCATGGACGCTCATAAGGACTTTGTTTCCGCGTTCTGTGAGCTTTATTTCGTCGGTATCAAAGCGGGAATAGCGTTGCTTTAGCTCTTGCGTTGCCCACTCTACGGTTTCCCGCGCGGCTGCTTCATCTATGTTTCGAAGTTCCAAGTACTCATGAACGGGGCCGCGGTTCTTTGATTGCCACATGCGATTTAAGGCCTCCTTGAAGCTTCTCCACCTACTACCATACTTGCTTACCAAGGCCATGTCGTAAAGCATAGGCTTTGCCTCCGCGTTTTTAGTCCATTCATCAAATTCTTCATCGTTAATGTCAACTTGACCTTCTTCGGTGGTGGGGTCAAAGTCAGTAGTTTCATCTACCTCCATTATATATGATAAGCTCAAAGTTAAACCCCAACGTATTACCTAAGCAGGTTGGCGGACTGAAAGCAGAACGCACCTTTCACCGGGTCACCTTTACTCCTTCTAGCGCCAAACCAGGAGAAACCCTGTACGTAGGCGTACCCCGTCTAACGGATAACTTAGTATTGGTACCCGGAACGTTAGCGTTAAGGTTTGACCTAGCAATACAACCAAGTACGAAAATAGAAACTTACACAGTAAACAACGTAGGTCGCAACTTGGTGTCTAAGATGAGAATTAAATTCGCAGAGGAATCCCTTTTGGACTTAAATGGGTACGACCTGTATACCACGTACAAAGACGTATGGTTGACCACGTTCGACCGTGCACAAAGGATAGAACAAGGAATCGGAAGCGTTATCCTAAGGAAATTGCGAAGTGATACTAAGACAGCACCTACGGACTCCGGGGCAGCAACCGCAGTAGCAGACGCTACCAGAGTAAAAACGGCTTATGGCAGCAAGTACGTGATTCCCTTAGACTTTGAAGTTATTTCTAACCACGGTGTGTATTACCCCAGGCAATTATCCGAACTGCAGTTTGAAGTAACGTTAGCAGACACTACCAACATCCTAGAAATGGACACAGCACAGTCGGCACTTACTGGTAGTATCCATCCTTATTCTATCACCAATTTAGAATTACAGTACGAGACCGTATACAGCGAAGAACTAGCTCGAAGTGCGGGCATGGAATACAGCTCAGGAAAGGCATTCCTTTACGACCACGTAGTGATGTACAAGACATTTAGCTTCCTGGACAAGACGGACGAGGTTATCAACCAAAGCATTAACCTTCCTCGAAGAAGTCTCACGGGGTTGATGTTGGTGTTTGCTAAGCCTTATGGGGCCGGTAAGCGCGACAGTGAAGCCTTTCACAACCCCAACATTACTAACGTGGGGGTAAATATCAACGGAGTACCAAACAAAGTCTACTCCCAGGGAATAAAGCCCGCAGATACGTACAGGGAGGCAATGCGTAAGTTTGGCAATCAAATTAGCCCCGAGGAATTCTTTAAGGATAAGTATGCGTTATGGATTGACATGCGCACGACGAACGACGAAGACCTACACGGTCAGGGTCTGCGGTTGGTCAACACCCAGGATGGTATAACATTGTCGTGGTGTCTGACGCGCAGCTAAGCGTAGAAATGAACCAACTAAAGAGCGTGGCGTATTAGTTTCTTGAGCGAAAGAAAAGATTAAAATATTCCTTACGTATAATATGCTTCGCGTATTCCAAAACAACGATACCAAACTGCAATGCATAGTGCAATGCGACAAGCTGTACTTCAGAGGAAAGGAGGTTGCCACGGCATTAGGATATTCCAGTGCCAGAGATGCTTTGATTACACACGTTTCGGATAAATACAAGAAAAGACTGTCTGAGTTAAAAGGGGTCGTGAATCGCGACACCCTTACTATGCAGCCACATTCCGTGTTTATCTCCGAACCTGGGTTGTATGAACTGATATTCAGCTCCAAACTACCCAGGGCCGTAGAGTTTCGCGATTGGGTCTTTGAGGAAGTCCTACCCGCATTAAGGAAGACCGGTAAATATGAAATTGAACGGCGCTTTGACACCGCAAACAAGTTGGTATTTAAGATAGAAAACGAATTCGACCTGCATAAGAAGGTGGTTGACTACATCCGCCGCTTTTACCCACAAATGCTCGTGACCCTTGGCCTAGGCGAACTGCAGGATTCGGACGGCAAACGCATAAAGTGCTGGCAGAAAGGATATCAACGCGGCCAGCCTGATCTGCTCATCTTGAATGCACACGTGCAATACCGTGGTTTCTGCATCGAGTTAAAGACTCCAAAAGGCAACGGGGTATTATCTGATAGTCAACGCCTGCTATTGGAAAGGTATGAGCAGAATGGTTACAAGGTGCTGATCAGCAACGACTACGACGATATCTGCAGAGGCATCACAAAGTATGCACGAGGAATGCGTTTACCATGTAGGTGGTGCTGCAAGCGCTTTAGGAACACAGACACTTTAAAGACGCAATTAAAGATATTTCATAGAATATATGGATCAGAACAAATTTAATGAGCTAATGTTCATACAAACGCACTGGAAGGGTTTGGTGGTGGGGGAAATCTATGAGGTAAAGAATTACGTGGTCTTCGAAGACATTGACCGCCTGCGTTTGGTGCTGAAGAATAAAAAAAGGACGTACACCCTTTGGGCGCCCGATAGAATAAGGTACGCCATTGAAGGGCAGGATGTTACCCATGTTATGAGTCATGGTAAGAAGGATGGTAGGTGGGTATTTGATATAGTTACGTATGAGCCTGAGTCTCCTCTTCACTCGTAAGTGCTGCTAAGCACCGATGACCTTCAAAGAATGCACTGCCGCAATGAAGGCAGGTGTATTTTTTACGCGGTTTTGGGGTCATACATTCTGCGGTGGGTTCGCACGTAATACAGTCCATATATACCTAAGACGATCATAAATCCCCCAAGGAATGCCATTGCGTGCGCTACCATATATTATATGGGAGGCAAAGGAGGTTAGGTTATTGTTAACTGGACCTGGAAACTATTCTGAAAGGGCCACAGAATGTTAAGATAGGAGGCAAAGGAGGTTAGACAATTGTTAACTGAGGTCTGAAACTTCTTAGAAACCCTCGTAGAATGTTAAGATAGGAGGCAAAGGAGGTTAGGTCATTGTTAAACAATTAGGGATGTGCCCTTCTTCTCTGACGCATCCGCAGCGGTCACACTCCTGTCTCCAATATTCTCTGTTGGTCCATGGGACTCCTTCGATACGCTCAAGGAAGGAAAGGCGCGGTTCATCTTCCTATGGTAATCTATCCTATTTCTTAGGTATTCCTCTTTATGTTTGCATCTGCTTAAGATATCTCCGCACTGGTAACAATCCACTCCTTCTAAATCATACGCCCTAGAAAGGAATCGGTAACTACCCTCATGTTTCTCCTTATGTGTCTGAAGGCGTTGGCGACTGCTAAGTACCTTACCGCAGAAACTACATTGAGTAGTTCTACGTTTGCAGACGCCCTTTTTCTGGTGTTGTCGCAGCCCTCGGACATGGCTGAATTCCTTATTACAATCCCCACAGATTTTACTAGGAGGTATGCAAACTTCCTTCCTTACGTGCTGCTGCATCTTTTGAAGAGTGCTGAATTCCTTGCCACAGTTCTCACAGGCCTTACTAACGGGCTTCTTTGTACAAACTCCATGCCGAACATGGTATTGCAGCCTTTGTTTGGTGCTAAACATTCTCTCACACATTAAACAGTCCATATATACTTAACAATATCTTATCCTCCATTTGACACCCTATTTAACATTCTGAGGGGGTTTCTAAGGAGTTTCGTACCCTACTTAACAATATCTTATCCCCCATTTGACTCACATCTTAACATTCTAAGGCGGTTCTTGAGGAGTTTCAGACCCTACTTAACAATATTTTATCCCCCATTTGACTCACATCTTAACATTCTATATGGGGTATTTCATAAAGTCTGCGACGGACTCCTTAGCCCACGTTGCCATCGTTATCAAAGCGCCAAACCGTTCTGCGCGCTTCAGACCGCACATTTCATCGTACAACTCCTGCACGCGCTCTTTAAGGCGATCAATCTCCTCCCTTTGCATTTCAATGGTATCTCTCTTATCTTTGTAGTCGTTAACGATTCTCTGCACTGCTTCCGTAGGCTCCATATATATCAGGGAACAAGTTCCCTTCGAGAGAAGGGATA
This sequence comes from Actinia equina, assembly GCA_011057435.1. Taxonomy (NCBI): domain Eukaryota; kingdom Metazoa; phylum Cnidaria; class Anthozoa; order Actiniaria; family Actiniidae; genus Actinia; species Actinia equina. Next base: position 1,965,413 of record WHPX01000126.1, on the reverse strand, counting down.
TAAATGAACCCAGATCACATGCCTTGTAACGCTCTGATAGTAGGACCCACCGGCTGCGGAAAGACCCAGTTCGTTGTAGAGCAGCTATTAGGACCCTTTAGATACCAATTTGACTACATAGTGCTATTATGCCCCACCTACGTGAATAACCGCACCTGGGAAGGCATAGGAGTAAAAGACGATGACTTCTTTGTAGATATCTTAGACCCTAACGAGTTATCCAACCACCTTACGTTCTGGCATCGACAATTCCCTAAAGATACGCAAACACTCTTAATCCTCGATGACATCGCCTGCGGGGACGACGTAAAAAGACGCACCTCCGAGTTGGTGAAGCTTGCCTTTAGCGGCAGACATGACAATATCAGCGTTTGGTTGCTCTCCCAGCAGCTTACCAGCGTCTCTAAGCCTTTTAGGGAAAACATAGGTTCACTTGTCGTATTTTATACTCTAAGTAAGAGCGATTTGGAAACCATCCTCTCTGACTACGGCGGTGAGATATCCAAAGAACAGTTGCACGAATACATGCGGCATTTAAAGACACACCAGCATTCTAAAATGATCTTCTCTTTGAGGTTTCCGTATTCCATAAAGATCTGCGATCTTTAACTCCTAATGTATATGGAGATTGAGCAGCTGATAGATGAAGTCCCCACACAGCTAGATGAAAGTAACCTTAAAGAACAACTTAACATCCTTGTGTCTTCTGGGAAGTGTAAGGAAATGATAGGCAAGGAGTTGACGCATGAGCAAGTTAATAAGTTGTCAGAAGAGGAGGTTAAGAAGGTCCATAAGAGGTACGAGGCTGCCCTTGCAAGTAAGACCACAAACGCCGTAGCAGACTCTGCTATCCGACTTGCCACTAAATTGCTTGGGCTTGCGCTGCCCATAGACGACGTGGAGGCGCTGCGGAAGGACATAAGTGAGGATTATGTCATATCCCAAGAACTTAAGATAACCTGTGGGTGGTTGTCTTTGAAGTGTGGTAAGTTAATGGCAGTCGCATCTTTGGGACTTCACGTAGCTCAACACGTCGACTTGAAGGAGGTACTAACCTCTTGGAAGGACTACAAGAAAGATAAACAAGTCGAGGAGATCTTCCGGGCGGCACTTGCTGAGGTACCTAGTCAAGTCGATGTAAGTCCTTCTGAAGTCATTCACGGAACTTAGTCAAGTCGTTGTCAAGTCATTCACGGGACTTAGTCAAGTCATCGTCAAGTCGTCGTCAAGTCATTATCAAGTCGTTGCCAAGTCATCATTAAGTTACTTGTCAAGTCCTTCAGGTCCCTTAATATAAGATGAGTGACACCAAACAAAATGCCCAGGAATCACCCCAGCCTAAGGAAGAGGCGAAAGTTACCAAGCCCAAAGCTCCGGGCAGAGTCGCTGCGGGGAAGAAGCTTGCGGAGATGAACAGGAAGAACAAGGCAAAGAAGGAAAAAAAGGAAGAGGAGGACGAAAGTGAATCCTTTATTAATCCTGGGTACGTCATTGGCGCGTTGGGAGTTGTTATAGCAGCAGGCAGCCTCTACTTACAATGGCGGGCCGCCAAACCAAAGGTAGAATTAAAAGCTGTGCATGTAACGCAGGAGCCCCGAAGCAAAATATCCGTGATGGAATAATAACCTTCTCGCTTTGTAATATAATGTCTACCGCATTGAAAACTGTTGAAGAAGCAGCTATCATTACTTCCATCGTTGCGGGTATTGGTTGGGTAGGTAAGAAAGTGCTCAAAGAAGACTTTACTGAAGATCCAAGCAAGAGCTTTGCTGGCTTTGCTAAAATGACCGCCGCTGTAACTGGAGCCGTAATGTTAAAGGACTACCTACAGAAGGAAAAGTACCTCCCTAAAATATAATGGTCAGCGTGGTCGCAGGTGGTGTCATTGCAGCGTTAGCATTCACTGGAGCTAATTATGGTGGTCAGTATTTGGATAGATTAGTCAGAGGCGAGAAAAGCGATGCTGAAAGAAAAAGACACGACTTAGCCCTGGAGAAATATCAGCGAGACGTGGCAGCTTGGAATGAAAAAAGACAAGCTTACAGGGATTGGTTGGATAAGAACTACCAAGACAAAATGCAGGCGGATAAAATCTTCGAAAATACGGACTACGCCTTTAAACTCTATGCGCAGGCGCACCCCGACTTTAGGATTAGCAAGCCTCAATTTAAGAATTACTACCAGCCGTCAAAGAAACAAAAAAACAATGAGTTGGTCTTCGTAGGAGTCGCAGGGCTGGCAGGAGGAGCCGCCTTGGCGTATCTAGTTTAATCTCTAGAAGGGGACTTGTCCCCTGTAATATAATGATCGTCTTTTTGGAAAGCGACAAGAATAACTTTACCACGTATTTGAATCCCCCCATCAAAGCACATACGGTTCGGTTGGTCAGTTGCTCTTTGTACAACTCTTGGTATAATTTGGTCAATGGCATGGTCACCGTGCATAAGGGGTCTAACAATTACCAAGGCGTAATGCTCCCAGATGGAGATTACACGCCAATCACCCTTGCTAAGGAGCTCGCCAAGCGCGATTATACTCTCACCACAGGGTTGCCGCACGAAATGACCTTCAAACATAATCTTCCTAACAATTTCTCGGTAACCCTCGGAAAACGTGACGCATTGGGATCTTTACTAGGTGTCTCAGGCAAGGAAATTACCAACACAGCAGTTCCCGTAAGTTGGAAAGTCGCATCCTCTTATGAAGTCTATTGCGATTTGGTCCACAGTTACAGCAACGGAGAAAAGTCCACTCTTATGTCCAAGTTTTCACCCAAAGGTAATCCGTTTGACCTGGTAGAATACACACCCATTTCTTTAAACTATGACTTGCCTTGCGATTTGGTAGAAAGCATAAACATCACCATTAAAGTGGACGGAAAGACGGTGGACTTCAACGGGCGCAAGATTAATCTTGTTTTAGAATTCATATAATGGGTCGAACTGAGGACAAACTCAAAAGGATTTACTACGGGCCTGAGGGCTATTGGAGAGGAGCGTCGGCTATCAAGAAACTCGCGACCGCAGCCAGGGTATCCGACGAAACGGCTAAGAATTGGTTAAAGAAACAGACTATCTGGCAGGTTTATCTTCCCGTGCCTAAGTACATTCCCAGACCCAGCTTCACCGTAAATACCCCTAATGAAGTTCATCAGGCGGATTTGCTTTTCTTACCACACGCCACGGTAAGACGAAAGACCTATAGATACGCTTTGACCGTAGTTGATATCGCAAGCAGATACAAGGACGCCGAACCCATAACCAGCAAGGATTCTGGGGAAGTCGCAGAAGCCCTAGGTAGGATTTACAAGCGCGTCTTGAAATGGCCTAAGCTGCTGCAAGTGGATGCGGGAACGGAGTTCATGGGTGTGGTTACCAAAACCTTGAAAGACCACAGCACCAAGATAAGAAGAGCCGAAGCTGAGTACCACAGAGGCCAGAGCATCGTCGAAAGATTCAATAAGACCCTGGCAGAGCGTCTCTTTGGATATCAGTATTGGAAAGAGTTGGAAGATCCCTCTAAACGCAACAAGGAATGGACTCAGAGGCTCCCCCAGGTCGTTACGGCTTTAAACAACGAGGCGGCCAGGGCTACGGGAATGAATCCTAAGGACGCCATAAAAAAGAAGCACGTGGAACACAAGTCCTACGTTAGAAGTTCGAGGGCGGTAGGACTGAAGGAAAAAAAGCTCCCCCGCGACATAGTGGTCAGATACCTCTATCAGCCGGGGGAACTCGAAGGAGGCAGTAAGAGAGCCACGGATCCTAACTGGTCTCTGAAAACGTATGAGATTTCAAAGGCCGTCACCAAGGAAGGGCAACCCGTGTTATATTACCTAAATGGCCCAAGTCGTGGATTCGTCAAGGAAGTGCTGCTCCACGCGCCCGATTACACTCTAGGCATGTCAGTCTTACGTTGCCTCTGCAATGCCCGCGTTTGTTATTTATACGATCCACGGAGAACTGCTGATCGTCATTCGGGTCAAACCTCCATAGTAGAGGTATGTTACATTTGGCACACCGCGCCCCTTTCTTATAGACGTCGTCCACGCATAGGTCGAACACCATGCCTTTTTCTTCGTCGTGCCGCTTGTAGCGAAGGAGTTTCTTAGACACGGTTTCTTTGGCTACCTCCTCTGGCGTCTTATCGTAGCGCAGTTGCGGACCCCAGGCTCTTTTTAACTGTTTGGCATATTCTACGCGGCTTACGGCGGTGTAGATAAGGTTGCTCCAACACAGGCGCTGGTCTATGATCCATAAGGTTTCTTTTATGGTAAGCCCTTGCGCGCTGTGGACTGTCATGCAATAGCCCAAGCGCCAATCTGGATGGGAGGTAATTCTTTCTAATTTTTCTATGGGTACCCAGGCTTTATCGTGCGTTACTGCGTTCTGCAGTTGGATGTCGGTACCGGGTACTAAGACATCTCTTCTTTGCATGCGAGTGTCAAGCGGCTTATAACAAACGGGCACCAAATGATTAGGGAACCGCTCCTGGTGTATTTTGAGTAAGTCTTTCTGTATGCGAGACATTGCTGCGCGCTTACTACTTAGCACCAAATCCTCAGGATGCCAAGAATACAGGAAGTCTTCGTAAGACTTTGCTCGCATCCTTTTTCGTAACACCTTAGATTGTTCGGCGTCGCTAAGGCCCCTTAATTCTGCCTTTAATTTCCTCACTTGGTCCTTGCTACGGTAGTCTGTGTTAATTTCTTCATGATAGTCTACCATTTCTTTTAACCATTCATGGGGCATTTCTCCGGCTATAGGAGGTGGTTGACATGGATCCCCGGCAAATACAACTTGGCATTTTCCGCGGAGAAATTCTACGAACTCCTGAAGTATTTCTAATGGCACGGTACAGATTTCATCCCAAAGTATCACCGGAGGTATGTCGTGGATGGCTTCCGGCACCCACTTTTGGCCATTCCAGCGAAAGAAGCTGTGATAGGTTTGTGCGTCGTAGCCCATAGTGCAGAGTTCTCTTTCCAAGCGGTGCGTTGGCGTTAATACCTTTATCTTAGGAAAGAGTTCCAAGACACGCGTCGTCTTACCGCTGCCGCCCGTACCGTAAAGATAAGAGAAGCGTTGGTAAGATATCGGGTCCTCAACTGAAGGCAAAGGCTCCTCGGTTGGTTCCACGCTACCGCGAAGGTATTCTCCATGATATTCTACGCGTTCTCTCCAAGCTCTTATTTCTTCATCTTTGACGCGCCATTGACCACTTTCCGCCAACTCATCTTCGGTATAATACTCTTTCATCCTCTCTAAGACATGCGGTTTCACGTATAAGGAATCCGTAGCTACACGTGGTACTTCCTCTTTGTCGAACCGCAGGAGCATTGCTAAGAGATTGATATGCGCATATGCTAGCATGCTGGCGCGCAAATGGTAATACTGCGGCCGATGATCCTGATAGTAACACAGCGCGTTCCATTCATGGACTTGCTCACCTTCTACGAGGTAATCCCATTTCTCCACAGACACCATCTCCTAGGCCTTTAAATGACGCAGGATAGCAATGCTTCATGTCTAAAGATACGTATTCGTCTTCGTCGTATTCCATGTTCCACAGGCCCCCGTGACCATGTTCTACACAGGCTTTGGCTATGTCCTTGAACTCTTTTGGGGTAGGTTTCCATCCATTCCTCTTTTTCGCGGCCAAGAAGTCCAAAGAGCTAAGCACTTCATCTGAGAAGTCTTCCCCAAGGGTTTCACAGGCGCTTTGGATGCGCTGGTGTTCGATTTCGGGGCGGTAAAGAGTACCATCTTTCGTCATAAACTGGCTTCCTTCCGAATCCATTAACCATATTGAGTTCTCATGAATCAAGTTCACCAATGGGGAAGTTTCGTAAACCTTGGTTTCTTTCTTTCGCGGGAATCGAAGTTCTCGCCAAGCGTGTCCGTTATGCTGGTAGATAACTATAGGAGCACCTCTGCCGCCGTATTTATGTGTCCCAGGGTAAATGAAGCCGTCTATTATGTCTTTTACCATGATGCGCCTCTCTAGGGCAGTTTCTAATTTTTTAATGTTATCTATCGTAGCCCCAGCTTTGTAGGTGGCGTTTTCCCATTTCCTGATGGCTTCTTTTCTTTTCGGAGCTAACTTACCTCCGCGGGCGGAATCTTCAAAGAATTCCCTTACCAGTTTCCCGACGCAGTTGCCGGGATGTCGCATAGGCTTGAGTTTCCTAACGTCTGGCTCTTTGATCTCATACGCACCGTAGATAACTACCGTAACAGGGTAAGCAACCTCGTAGAACAGCGCGTCGATGCCTACCAGCGCTCCGGGCCTGGTATTCTTATTTAGAACGAACAAGCTTTGCTTACCAGACGCCCGAATAGGGTTACGGCCTCTTCCTATTACCCAGTCGCCGTCGTAATACTTTATAAACGTTAACTGTAAACGGTAGTTACCTTCAGGCATCAGGTCTATTATCTTTTCGGCTCTTTCTTCATCCATGATTTCTTCTGTGTCTCCTTCTGTGAATGTCGTGAAGGCGAAGTCGGCGTCCAAGCGATCCAATACCTGAGTTCGCAGCCTGCGTACAGTTCCGTTTTGAATGCGCGCGATGTTGTCCATCTATATCTAGGAAATATTTTAACCTTCGTTTGCGACACACAAACAGCAGCAGTAAGGGAATCATCGCGCGGGTAATACCCGCTGCCGACGCATGTTTTTGGAGGGGCCTGAGACGCGGGTAATACCCGTGAAATTCGATGCTTAGTGACTTGGATTCCGCGAGTCCCCCTTACTGCTGCTTCTTCCGGCTACCAACCCTTCCTAAAAAGTGAATGCTCCCTTATTCCATTCGGTTTAAACTGACGAAAATATGAATTTTTGAATCCAAATATTATTTGTGAAATTTTGTTATATACGAAATGTACGTGCAATACATGTAGGCGATGCCCGGTAGCATACGTTTCTATCTTAAGATGCTCGGCTTCAAAATATCTTCGTCAGCTTATGGGCAATCCTACGAAAATTGCACATGTGACAAACTTTTGAAATCGTTTACTCCTTTTTTAGCAAATAATCAAATTTCTTATAATGTCACGCTCTTACCGTACTGACAAGGGTCAGCACCGAAAATCGTAGTAAATTTGAATATCTATAAACTGTACAAGTCAATATCACCGATTCAAACAACAGGAAACCCATAATTAGCGAATTAGTTTAATCATTCAACCGTGTACCAACAGCCGGGTTCCCTGTGTCCTTTCGCTTGAGTAGACTGCAGACTAGTTCCGTGAATTGACTGTGGATTGAATTCCAAGAAAACTCATTTTCAAGCCTTCCAAACCAAGATGAATAAGACAGAAATCAACGGCAAAAATACTGACCATGATTTAAACTATTTGATTACATTCTTTTTTATTTTATTCTTGATTCTATTCGTTCTTTTGTATGGTCTTAAATCGAAATCATTTCGACGGTGTTTGGCACGGTGGTGTGGACTAGAAAATCAGACTGATCTCAGAGAACGACTGCTTGAAGACCAGAGTGACCAGAGTGTTATATGGAGTAGAGATAGAGGAGATCAGTGTACTTATTGCAGCAATATTTAAGGCTTTAATAACTGTTCGGCTAGTTCATCTTATGCACTAAAAAAGTACGAACAAGAATATTTATTCTTGAATATTCATTGTCATTAAGACTGACCTGTAAAGGCGGGCAGTTAAATTTCTAATTCAAACAGCTCAAGCTTGAAGACCTTACACAGAGCTACAAACAATATCATTTTAATTCGACACCATGATGGATGTTTAAATTCCATGCAAGCAAATTGGTTATAGTGTTAGCTTTAAGATTAATTAATAATTAAAACATTTATAGATGCTCTTACATGTAATGCCTGATATAGAGTGAATGCCCTAAGCCCGTGCACAATGAATCGTACTAATTGCTGGGATACCTGTGGTATAGCAGCTGCAAAATGCCTTTGTTATTTTTTTCTTCTTTTTTTGTATTTTTCTGCTCGACAAAATGGCAAAGTTGCGCAATAGTTACCCATGGGTCTTCAGGAACTTACCCAAAACACCTTTGAGGGCATCTACTATAGGATTCCCGTCTATAGTCCAATCAAATACCATGTACCAGATGTCAATCAATGTCACTATTTTGTCAAGTGATTATGAGAGGGCGGAGCTAGCAGATCAGGTTTGTGTCTACTATTTTGTTGACCGCCGTAATTCAAGACAGCCGAACTAGAAATATTAATTTTTAAAATATTTCATCGCAAGAAGATAGCGGGATGATTTCGAAGCGAATATTTCTAAGAATGTTCAATGAACTTCAAGGTCAAAAGCTTGTTTTGGTTTATCTATTCATGATTTATCTACTCGAATAGTATTTTCTGCACGAACAAGCGAAGACCGATGAGGAGAACAGGGTTTCAAGAGTCACAGAATTACGATAAGCGATAGTAAACAAATATTTCATTCAGTATGACTCGTTATTCTCTTGAACTTTACAATTTAGTCTTATAACCTATACTTATGTATTTATATTAAATCTTTTGGTTTCAAAGTCTATTCAAAAAGGAACATGAGGTACATAGCAATTGTTATTTAAAAAAAGATTCTATTTCATTTAAGAAGCAAAATAAATAATGTTCTACGCACATTCCAGAGTTGGATCTTTGCCGTTCGAAGCGTATATGATATCCTTTAATTTCTTCAAAAAAATGGCGATTCATTAAAAAAATATCGATAAATTATAAAATTATAAAATGTAAAGAAATTATGAGAGAGGTCTTGAGCAAATATTAGCCTGTATTTACGTTTTACATGAAGCATTTTGATTTAAGGGCGCGCGTGCGAATGTGCATGTGTTATGAGAAAAAATTAATGTTTTTACAGACTAAGCTAGACATTAGCTTTCTAATTACTATTTCTTACTGGCATATGAAAACAAGATAAAGAACGATCAATTAGTTATGAAAAATATCGATATAAGATTTCAGTATAAGGCTACCATCACGCACAAGTTTAGATAATGGTGTGCTTTAAATTTGCAAGTAAACCTCTTAGCTCCTCCTATTAGCATGTACACCTCTGGTTACACCCAAAGCACTCTTTACCCCTTTGCTTAGTTATTTTAGCACTATATTCGTTTAAATCTTATGATATAAATTTTCCTCACAGTCTTTTCTATACATTTACCATATATTCGAATATTAACTTTAGTTTAAGCTATTTTATTTAAGATTTTCACTCGTATTACACTTTGATAAGATATCACACTTAGGCCATTTGCTATTTCCTTTAGCCAATCAAGACTCAGCAATAATATCACATTGATTGTAGATTGACACCTGTCATGAAGTTATTATAAATAGAGCTCATGTAATTAATTTAAGTCACTAAGATAGAAGATAGAAGTGGAATAAAGATCCCATAGCTATAACCGAGAGCGTTTACCCGTAACATATGCTTTTAAGACGTTGCATATCAACAAGCTAATTACATATGGCAGAATCCGAAAACTGGAATTGGAGTTCCAGATTGAGTTTTTTTATGAGAATTATCTTTTTTTTATTTTTATTGGACGAATTAGGTTCATAGCATTTTAATTGGCAGATATTTTCTTTCGAAACTCATTCGAGCTCAAGGACCATCAACTTCAACTTCAATTTATTTACGCAATATAATGATAGATAATATAATTGGAATGATGTAGTATATATTTGCTAAGAAATGGTTTCCAATACAATTTTTTTTTTGTTCGGTTATTGTAATTAATTTGTTCTTTGATATTTTCTTAGGTATTTTGGTCAAGAGATGTGACCAATCAAGTACACATGAAATCGAGAATCATATTATAAGCAGACTTAAGTCACGTGTGCGGTTCTTGGAGAAATACTGGGAACGAGGTCTAGATAATGGAGAGCTACCTGTCATTGTGTTTTGTGTCATATCTTCACGAATTGGTACAGACATCGAGAGCGCCGTGAGAGGAGTGCATGGTAAGATCTTTTTGGTGACTAATGTTTCATTTCATATACATTTTAAATCACACATCCATCCTTACCCCTGCGATGATGCAACTCACCCTTCTTTCCACTTCAGCACGTTAAATATAATCAATGCCATATAATTGTTTTGCGGCGTTTAATCTCGGAAAAGTGAGAGGTTCATCAGGATAGCATATTCCATGGTCCAATTGGAAATCGGAAGTTTAATTTTTATGGAGGGACGAAACTGGAAAACCCCTTGAAGCACAGGAAACAACTAAAAAGCACTTCCACTCACAAACGAGTAGAACCTGGGTCCCTAATTGAAGATTGCAATCGCATTGACGCCATGTTAGATTCGTATATGTATATGGTAACAACATCTGAAAACTAATTTCTTCAGGTAACAGTCGTGTCATACTGGTGTTGCTGCACTGTATTATCAGCAGTTTTCTAAGAGGTGATCTGTCTGATGACGAAGAACTTCTGGATGACGCGATGAAAAACAGAATGACAGGTATCGCTCACTTTGCATTCTCTGACCGTGAGGGACTGTACGACTGCAAACAAAACAGAGATGGGGTCCAGAAGCTGGTTAATCTTATAAACATTTTGAATTGAAAGGCGCGATCATAGCGTAAAATATAGACACATCTCTTAGAATTCTCTCGGAAGCGAGGAAAACAAGAAAATATAAAAGAAATGTTACAAATCACATTGAGAAAAAATGTGATTCTCTAGTATTTTCATAAAGATCTTGCATCCAAGATAATTTTGAAAGAGGAGTTAGGCAACCTTCCTAGAACTGGATTTAATAGTTTATGAGTATCCAACTAGAAATTATGTTCAACTTTTAATATAATAAATTGTTACGGGAACGTCCTATGGAAGACAAATTGAAGGCCAGAATACATATGCACAGAACCCTTTTACACCATGCACCCATCTTTTTATATCCGTTCATAGGGTGATTATACTATATAGTGGGGACAAGGTAAGGTAACACTTTTTCATATAACTAATCAGCTATTTTCAATATTAAAACAGTTATGAAACGAAGTTAGTTCGGAATATCAAGGTGATAAGTATCTTACATACCGGGGCCAGGTCGGTAGTTGCGTTATTTAAGCAAAAAAATAAAATAAAAAATAAATAAATCCAGCTAGGTTGCGACCTCATTTGCTAAGTTACGCAGTACTAGTCGGTGATAAAAGGGTTTTTGACCCCACTCATACAGCCAGAATTAATTAACAGCTCAGTACACCTGCTTTGTCACAGCCTCGGCAAGATTCGTGTTAATGGTTAAGGTTAATGGCTGTTTTAGTGGTGGTGAAAATGATCAGTACTATTGATGAACAGGGCGAATAAAAAATTCTTTGGAAAACTGAAAACAAGTAAAAAGATAGTGGTGACAATATACGATGATGTGGGAGTTTTGTAAAATTAATATTGTAGTAAAATAGTATCTATAAATATTGATCTTGCAATTTCATAGGATAAAAACAAATAAAGAAGAACAGAATGTTCAGTCATTAATCATACTTACACGGTGCACAGCGGTTTATTATTGATTTATTTTTAGTAGGGGCTAATAAGGGGTGCACAACTCATTGCAATTTGAAAGACATTAGTTATCTAGCTCCACACAGAGCCAGTGCAATAGCGTCTATGTGTGTACATGTGACAAAATTATCACAGCATGAGAGTAGTAAGATCGAAAGAGAAGATCGTGTAAATAAAACGATGTAATGTTATCTTCATCTCGAATAAAAAATAATAATTGAAGGTTGTTTCCCACGATTTTATTTGTACTTTCGGTTCATCTAAAATGGGCTCCCTGTGCCTTTTCTGGATCTCCGCTTTTAGGAAGTACCTGAAATAAATATTATTATATCATTGTTGTTTTTTTTTTCTAAGGAAGGACGTATCTTAAGATTAATTAATTATGCAAAATATCATTTAATATACAAGCAAAAAATCATTTGTCTAACTTGATTGACGCTTTTCTAACTGCTTTTAGTGCTAACTAAGGAAAAAAATACAAAAAAACAAAAACAAAAACAAAAAACAAGCGAGTGGATAATCATTACTGAAAAACTAGTACATTTGTGAGGGAATGCGAGAACAATGTCCGAACTTTTTGGTATCAGTAACACAATCCAATACAATTTGTACCACGTTGCTAGTGCAAAAATGGTGATTTTTAAGTATTTCATGTATTAACACTACTGTAGAGAGAATAAGAGAAAAATATCAATGCCCTTGGCAGGATTCGAACCCACGTCTTCGGTATTCTAGTATTCTAGTATTCTAGTCTATTCTAGGTTGGTCCTTGTAGTGTAGTGGTTAACACATCGGACTAGAATACCGAAGACGTGGGTTCGAATCCTGCCAAGGGCATTGATATTTTTCTCTTATTCTCTCTACTTCATTGTATACACACCGAACGCATAATTTATTACTACTTTACTATGTCTATTATATGCGTACATATTTACGGTGTTCAACTTATCTATAGAGAAAAAATAGCGCTCTGGGATCCTCACGATTACCCTACATTTTCATATTCTGGATGCGTTACCAGCGTGGTTGGTCCTTGTAATGTAGTGGTTAACACATTGGACTAGAATACCGAAGACGTGGGTTCGAATCCTGCCAAGGGCATTGATATTTTTCTCTTATTCTCTCTACTTCATTGTATACACACCGAACGCATAATTTATTACTATTAACACTACTGGTGTTTATCCGCTGCGCTTTCAATGTAAACTTTGCGCACGAGATCAGATTTACGAATCAAAGATAATGAGACGTGAACCAGTATTTGTGGTTATATGTTTAATGTTGCATGGATAATAATGTCATCAATATTTATTTAGCATAGAATAAGTTTGCATTTAAGAAAACAATCGGACAATCAAGCAAGGCTTGTGACCAAATTCTGTATTACCATATATTTACTTATAGATAACGGGTGCTTCTAGACTGCATTTCGTCTTTTAAATCATAGATATAGATGGTTCATTGTCCTCCCGGATAGCAACACTTGTTGAACGGGGGAAAAGTACAAGAATAGTTATAGTGATAGCCTCCACCTGGACACTTAAAAGCCCAAATATCGCCTGTACTCGATTTACCATAACATATGCACTTCAAGGCTCGGGGCATCAAAGGCAATTCTGTAAAATGCAAAAAGTAACAAATAATAATAAAACTAGACCCTGACATCAGGGTTAACTCGTACCCTAAGTATGTATAGTGGTTGCTGAGACCTGATAATCTCAAATAATCCGATTAAAAGGGTGACGAAAGGATAAATGGGAGCTGGGATTTTATGTTTACATTTACGACTACACTTTCATAATCAATATGTTTTTGATGAAATAAATAAGTGCGCGTTTGGAATTGAGTCGATCAGCAATGCACAGTCAAACTATACAGAATTTATTTGTGAACACTTTCTCAAAAAGAAAAATCAAAACAAACCTTCACACGGTTGTAGAATTAGATCAAACTGGGAACATGAGTAAAAAACATTGTTCGATTGAAATGACCTCAGTTTGTGTTAGAAATCTCAAGGAGTTTAATTATACTTGCAAGTTACACTCGCTAAAAATGACCGATTTTGACCGCCTTAAAGGAATATATTTACATTAGTACTGCAGCAAGATATTTGTCGGCAACTATATTTCACATGTTCAGACCCTGGTTGGGGCTGTTTAATAGTTTTAGAGTCTCTAAGAATCTAAAGGAGAAGTAAAAATAAGTTTCAAAATTTCGAACGACAGTGTGGAAGGCCGTTGGTAGGCAAAGCGTTTATGGCATACTCATCAAGTCATCGAATAACTTAATAATCTGGAACTCCAATTCCATTCCGGGATTCGGTTTGGCATACGTAATTAGCTTGTTGTACAACCACATTTCAGAAGAATGCATATTCGCGCGGCTAGCTTGCTTTAAGATCAAAATGTTTCATTTAAAACGTAAATACAGGCTAATATTTGCTAAAAACCTCTCTCATGATTGCTTTACATTTTATAAAATATCACCATTTTTTTGAAGAATAATTAAAGGAGATCAAAACGCTTCGAACCCCTGGAATTTACGAAGCAAATTATTTATTTTGCTTCTTAAATCAAATAGAATCTTAAAATGAATATTGCTATGCACCTCATGTTTCTTTGTGAGTTGAAGAATTTGAAGCCAAAACAGATAACATAAATACATAAATATAGGCTATAAGAATATTTATATTGTCAATAGAAATACAACGAGTCACGCTAAATGAATTTGTTTATTATGTCTACTATCGCTTATCTTGAAACCCTGTTCTCCTTATCGATCTTCGCTTGTTCGTGAAGAAAATACTGCTGGAGTAAATGAATCATGAAGAGTTAACCAAAATAAGCTATTGCTCATGAAGTTCATTTCTTTAGTAATTTATTGATGGATTGCAAGTATTCCCAAGAGAGTCAAAAGACAAAAGCATGGCGGCCATTGTGGTGCCGTTTACAATGGGTGCTAATGAGATAGTTTTTGTTAAATGACACCAACATGGCCTCAAATAATAGTTTCAGACCGTTAGCATTACTGCAACTTGCCGGATGGAAAACTTCTCGCCTGTGCAGCCTGGATCTTCAAGAAGGTGAGTCGGACTAAGCCTCTCGAGTTGGAGGAAGAACAATATGTATATATATATATATATATATATACGCGTTGCATTTTAAGACTCGTGCGGCGGAGCCTGGGCCGGCACGAGTAAAAAGAACCAGAATGTGACAAACACCAGGTCTATTTATTAAACCAGGTCTATTTAAGCTCGAATGTGTCAGCTGGGCAACTTTTTGAAATTGTTCTATACGTTAAATTCAAAGAAAATTAAATTAACGTCAGTGTTCCTTCAGCGTGTGGCCGCTCTTCCAGGGAGTGCTTACTACTGGGACCGCGGACTAGAAATAAGTCAAAACAGAAATGGAGAAAGCATGGATTGAACCTTTGACGTCAGTGCGGCTGCAAAACAACCATCATATATATGGACACCTATTTCAAAAAACGTGGCCGGTCCGAGATCTGAAATCTGAGACCGAAAGAAATTGTGGGTTGTAAGCTGTAAAATGCTTGAGGTTTTAATAAGTAGTTCGCAAAAAGTTAATATCTTGATATACTAATTTTGAGCGATGACCTGCACTGGCAAACCATCTGCGTACGTGTACATCGAAGTTTTAACGAGAAAACACTCAGTCCCCACAATTCCAATCGGTCTTTGATTTCAGATATCCAACCGACACCGTTTTTTGAAATAGTTGTATATGATGCATTTAATGCCATACTTTTAGTTCCGGGATAAATATGTTTTCCGCTAAGACCATCAAAAATGGTGCAAAGTACAAGCACAACAAGGAAGACAGTTTTCTCCATTTTCTTCGCTGCAATGAGGTAATTGTTATCTGTTCAAGAAAAATCCAAAAATATAAATTCATATTTTAGGTGCGATTAACAAATAATATTGATTCTGGAAAATTTTAGAATGTGACAAAATGTAATGATAATAATAATAATAATAATAATAATAATAATAAATACTACTACTGCTACTACTACTACTACTACTACTACTACTACTACTACTACTACTACTACTACTACTACTACTACTACTACTACTACTACTACTAC
This sequence comes from Actinia equina, assembly GCA_011057435.1. NCBI lineage: Eukaryota > Metazoa > Cnidaria > Anthozoa > Actiniaria > Actiniidae > Actinia > Actinia equina. The sequence continues at coordinate 1,949,785 of WHPX01000126.1, read as the reverse complement.
TACTACTACTACTACTACTACTACTACTACTAATAATAATAATAATAATAATAACAATAATAATAATGATATTTTTTTAAATTTTTAATAATAATAATAATATCTATCCCTAATAATAATAATATAAAAGATAAAAGAAAAAGAAAAACCATAATGAAATATACTATAATAAAAATATATCTGCTAATATATAACCATAAAATCTATTTAGTAAAAATTAATCCTAATAATATATGTTAAAAAAAAAGTAATAATGGCAAACATTTATATATATATATATCTAACCTGTTTTATGAAAAGGTACCCCTCCCCCCCCCTAACATCAGCACACTTAGGGGGTCTGAATTTCACACTGGAATGCTTTGCTAGTGAAAGGTCAATTCCTGTTTTAGCGGTTTGTGCACACCCCTCCCCTAGCACTGTCACTCCTTCCCTTCACCTCCCCATACCTTCTCTCCCCTCTCTTACCTTCATAATCTCGTCAGTTTGTCAGGTGTGCATGCATGCACTGACTAAGCCGGTTGGGCCTGGGAGAATAACAAAAAAACAACAAAACAAATTAAAGCCTTAAGCTAAGCTTGGCTCTGAGATTGGAAAGCTTTGCAGAGGCAGTGGGGAATTAAGCGTTGACGTCAGAACTAGGCTTGGCTGATCTGATTCTATGCCTTTGAAAAAGTGCAATGTTTCCTAAATCAAATGGCATAGCATGCAAATGCTTGAAGACCAACGACCAAACGAGAATACTTAAATAGCTGCAAACCACAGAAAGGCACCAATTATTGTTTTTGGCCAGCCATGCATGGCCCAATCGGCTTATTCATGCAAATTTACTGATCGAAAATCATCTATTCTGGGTAAAAAGTGAAAACTTCAGACATGAATTTCAAAAACTAAACTCTAGAGGAAACCCCGTCAGCCTTAACTTCACTCGAATGGCTATTCTTTCAGCATAGCAAAGCACAATTCAGTTTTAACTGCATGGTCCAGTTAATTGCAAATATTGTACCACAAAGAATGTCATAACTTATTGAAAAAGGAAAATTTTGTCTGTTAACTTGTTCTAATCTTTTCATTCATCAATGCTAAGAAAAATTTGTTTTATTTCAACGCTTTAAAAATGAACATTTTTCGTAGCATTGATAAATGAAAAATTAGAAGAGGTCTGTAACTTACCTCTTAATAACAGTGTAATTCATTTTTTCCCCTTGTACTCCGACGTGGTATATCTTCTTAACAGACACAGATATTTCTGTATTTTTTTAACAAATTACTTCATTGAGGAAAAGCAAAAATATTTTAAGGCAAAGCTTCTCCGACATGCGCACTAGACGTCTTACACAGGGATCCCAACTAGATGTATATACCGCATAGACAAAAAGTTGATAGAAAAAAAATAATCATCTATGCCCCCTCCCCCCCCGAACTCTCAAAAAAGAAAAAGAAATTAATAATGAGAATCCTTAATGATAAAAAAAGAATGAAAGTGGAAAAATGGACAGAGTCATAATTATAACTGGAATTAGTAAATGTAGGTTAACTAACTCGGATAGAAGCAATAGATATAGCGACTTTGTTGAATTTGAAACAGTTCCTTGATGTAATTCGGCCCACGCGTAGAGGCTAAGGCTTGGTGAACCAGGGACAGAGAATTATAACATGACGGACGACATTCAAGGGTTTGTAACTTGACCAAGTGCAATAAAGCATTGTCGCATGGACAATCGAGAGGAACTTTGAAAACAGATCTTAAGCCAAAACAATTTGCTACCTGGCCTACGTACCTACGTACCTACGTACCTACGTACCTACGTACCTACGTACCTACGTACCTACGTACCTACGTACCTACGTACCTACGTACCTACGTACCTACGTACCTACGTACCTACGTACCTACATCCATTCATTCATTCGTTCTGTCTACCTTTTTCTTTTCTTTTCTTCCTTCCCTTCTTCCTCCTTCCTTCTTTATTTTTTCCTTTTTTGTTTTATTCATTAATCCTTATCTTTCTTTCTTCTTTTCCCGTTTCATTCTCTCATTCTTTCAATCAATTCTTTCATTCTCTCATTTAGTCTTTCTTTCTTTCTTTCCTTCCTTCTTTCTAACTTTCTTTACTTTTTTCCTTCCTTCCTAGCTTCCTTCCTAGCTTCCTTCCTAGCTTCCTTCCTTCCTTCCTTCTATCTTCCTTTACTATTTTCCTTTCATCCTTCCTTCCTTCATTCCTTCCCAGCTTTCTTTCTTTTTTGTTAGCCATTTAATTGTTGGGCTAATTGTTTAACGATGATGATTATCAACTTTATTTCAACATGCTAGCCTATTCAATAATAAAGCTGATTTCCAGGAGCTAGGGGCGTGCAACCGTTTGAACCGTTTTTTTTTTCTTTCAAAGAAAACCTCTGACAGCAGGGCCCGACAACATTGGTCATACAGCACTCGGTCATGTCACTTGCAGTGTCAACGCTCTGCCACCAAATAAGGGGGTTCTGACTATTTGCCTCTGGTAGCTCGCGCAAATGAACGTTTGCAAATGAAGGCGGTTGGCGTTTTTGACTGACGTTGACTGCTCTTTTGTTGTCCATTGTTTGACCGTTGTTGCTCGTGAATTTCTGTCAGTTGCTGTTGTTGCTGCTGCTGTTATTTTTTATACCGTTTGCAGGGATGAGTTCCAAAGATGACAAGCGCGAGTTTCTTTACAAATACGACCCTAATAACCCATGGCTCCACAAGAATAACAAAGCGCCATCTGTCAGTTCTGTGGAGAGGGGAACTCGTAGCCGACCTTCCAAGATGAAGAAAGTTTACCTTGCTAAGAAACGGAAATCGAGAATGAGAAGAAATGCCCCCTTCAGAAGCCTACAAATAACTACTTTGTACTGTTGTCGGAAAGCTTGCCTTAGTGGAACTACCAGAGCCGAAATTCAATTTCAAAGACATCGTATCTACAGTCAAGACTACCAATGCCTGAACTACACTATCGCGAGCAACATTCAAGTCCAAACCCTATTTAGTGGGCGGAATAAGATTATCTACACACTTCCTAGCCTTGGTATAGTCTGCAAGACTGCCTTTAAAAAGGTTTTAGCAATATCGCATAAAAAGATATGGGTTCTTTTGAGAAAACAAAACGTGGGCGATCCAACATTGCAACGCGATCAACGTGGGAAAAACAAGAACAATGCAAGAAGATTACTTCCAGCTGTCGTCGAGTTAGTAACTAATTTCATCAAAGATTACAATCCTGGACCAAGTCATTACAGGCGCCAAAGAACTGCAAAACTATATTTTGACCCTAAATACAGCTTAAGTGGCATTTGGAAAGATTTCACAGAACAGCATCCTGATCTTAAAAGCAATGGCCTCAAAACGAAGAACAAAGGCGCACCTCTCAGTTACTCGGCATTCAGAAAAATTTTTATTGAGAAAATGAGTCACCAGTATTCATTCCGGAAAGCCCGAGTCGACACCTGCCAGACTTGCGACAAGTACGGGAAGAAAATTCGAGAACTTGAAAGGGCCATACCCATCGTGGCAGTATGTTCCAGAAGAAAGAGCCAAGAAGAACTTCTAAAACTTAAAACTGAACTTGACGAACACCTAAGAGAAAGCGAAATTAGGTATGGTGCTATTTCTTACGATATGAATGTACCAGCCAGTGTTGCCAAATAATAGTTACAGTATCGCAAAAGGTCTACACCAAATATTCCAACTTCGAGTTCTCTTTTGCTCTGTGTTAGCCCTGATTGTGCGTAAAATGTTCAGAACTGAGAGCAAAAGCCGTGGAATCCTAATCTAGTGCAGTGGTATTATTCATGTGTCATTACCACAGGCTGTTACTCGTTCTAAAGAATATATTACATTCTAATGAGGCTAACTTAGAGCAAAATAGAACTCCAAACTGGAAAATTGCCAGAACGTTGCTAATCGATCCCGCTCGAATGTTCTTTTTCTCGTAACAACGTTCTTGCAATCTCAAGATACTTAAGGCCTGGGTCAAAAGCCAGTTATAGCACAGATCATTTTATTTTCCGTATTTTGTCGTTCTTAGAGTGATTTTCATATGACCATGAAAGAATAGGCAAACTAATAGTTAGTAGTAGACTCTAAACCCATTGTTTCTGTTGTTGTTCTTTATCAAAAAGTACAAACTAAATGGTCTATTTTCTGTCACGGTCATATGAGAATCACTCTATCTCATATACTTAACGTATCTAAAAATTCTAGCAAGTAATAAGGCATAGTTGAATTCAAACTCTCGGATAATTAGAGAACAGCAGAGCTTAATTAACGACCAAGAAATAGCAACAGCAGCAACAACCGCAAGACTAGCAAACCAAGACCGACAACCAATTACACGCACACTTTAGTATTGTTTAGCAATTTTCCAACCACGCAATTATATGCGCAAACTACTTCGTTATCGAAGTACCATTTGCCCAAAACTCTATAGTTACCTTATTCTATTTAAGTTTGGGCTATATTGCTATTTATCAAATGAAAAACAATAAAAGAAGACAAACGTCTATCTTTAAGGTGACTGCCTACCTTTGGAAATTGATTTAAGCTTTTTTTAAAACTTCGATTTTCCGAATTGCAATTTAATGCTGATTCCAAATCTGGACAGAATTTTTGAGACAGTTTTTGAGCGCGCGCACGTCGTGGTCTCAAATCGAACGCTTAAAAGTAGGCAGCCACTTTAAAAGCATAGTCTGCAAATAAATAAAGAAAGAAAGAAAGAGTAAACATCCAGGCAATAAGAAAAAAAAGTCATAGAATGCACGCGTAATTTGATCAAGGTATATTCCACCGCAATATATGTAGTGCACCAGTCTTAAGGAAGAAGGAAACGTTAAACACACTTTTCATTCCATCCAAAAATCAAAAAAATCGAACTTCTGGCAAAACTGTAGCGCGCGCCAATAAGTTCTTTGGTAGCATGACGTCAACTTTTGAAATAATGTCTGTTACTGCTGTTTGTAATCTTACTAAAATGAATGAAACATCTCTAGTCTTGCATCTAGACTTTCATAAAACCATTCAGCTACCGAAGTTATCCAGCCAAGACGCCTATTACAAAAAGAGATTGACAACCAGACTATTTGGAATATTTGACGCAAATGATAAGAAATTGAACGCATACATTTATCCATCGACCGTTGGAGGAAAAGGACCCGATGAAGTGATTTCGTTTTTGGATTTCTTCTTGAAACGGAGTGAAACAGCTGTGTTTAGACACCTTGTGCTTTGGGCCGACAATTGTCCCGCACAATTCAAAGAGAATTATCTTTTTTTTTATTGCCAATATCTCGTTAAAACGAAGCAATTTCTCAGAGTGGATCTGAAATTATTGCTGGAAGGCCATACCTATGCAATTTGTGACAGGCGTTTTGCTTCTGTAGAAGTAGCTACAAAACGCTTTGAAACAATCGAAACTCCCACCGATTGGGTAGCAAAATTGAATGAACAATATATAACAAACCTTGTGGTACATGAAGTTTCGTTGGACATGGTCAAGTCATATAAAACGTTTTTACGCAATGCGTATGTCAGCCGCCAAGTAGACATAGAGGGAAAAAACAATTTTTCGGTAAAGAATTTGGCTTGGCTTAACTTTGGTATCGGTGAGTCGATAAACAGCAGTGGCAGGCTTGTTTCTGAGAAACTCAAAGATGGGGAGTGTTTTGCTAGATGTTCTATCAATCCCTATGAAAGACCGATGAAGATCAATTATTTGAAACAAAAGCAAAGCCGTCCGCTTAATCTTAAATCTCTGAAAGCGAGGTCGCAAGAACTAATTCCAGTTCCGACTATAGTTAAAGAAAACTGCTTGGAACTTGCTACAAAATACTTAAGTTTAGAAGCAAAGCGTTATTACAATTCACTTCCTGCTGAAGATGATGGTGATGATGATGATTAATACACTCATATTGATTCGCGGTTAATGTACCTTGATCAGCTTTGACAAGCGCTTAGAACAGCTTATAACTTTATTTTCTTTTAAAATAAATTTAAATAAATGTTGTAAAATGAAAAAGTGGTTGTCAGCCTTGTTGCTTTTATCAATTTCCTTTTCTCTATTGTGTTTTCTATAGCTTACAACCGTTATCGTCCAAGTGCGACCCTCGACGTTTGAAGACTTGTTCGCCGACTAGCATTTCGTCGACCGTGAATCAAAGAACTCAATTTAAACATCAACCATAAATTCTTATTTTGAGGGATATTTTATAGTCTGGTTTAGAGATTCTAGAGAATTAGAAGTATCAAATCTCACATAACTATAAGAATTTATTGTACATTTTCGATTCTAGTTCTTTGATTGACGGTCGTTGAAATGCTGGTCGACAAACGAGACATCAAACTTCGAGGGTGGCACACTTCATCGATAATGGTTGTAACCCCCTTCACAATGATGCCTTGCCACTGGCTTTGACGTTCGTTGTCTACTAAAGCACAGGGTTCCCAATAGGGAAACCGGAGGTTTCGCATTTGGGAACCCTGTGGTACATCTCTATACTGTTAAAAACAGAACTTGCTTGCTATGTTCGGAACTGGAAACATAACAGTATCACCAGGCACATTCGACCTGCAAGATAAAAGAAAATCCCTCCCTCGCACCCTTAGGAAAGGGACATAAATAAAAAACCAGGGATTGCGCAAGTTTTAAGCGCAGGAAAAAGACTGGTATGCTTTGGAACCTAAATCACAAATTATTTAAAATCTCTTTCATCTGCAAAACGTTTCTGCAACTTCAAGTTGCTACTCCCCATGATGTTTAGGGCGCAAGACTTGGAAAATGGCTAATTTCTCCGCCATCCTAAACATTGACAACATTACGGTTGCTGGTCGTTGCAAAACGTTTCTTGGTCCAAAAAGCCACAAAAATGGTGTTTACTTAGATATAGATTCCTTAATCCTTACAAATAATTAATAATATAAGCTTCAAATCACACAGGGATCCCAATATCATTTTGCAACCAATATTGATTTGTATCACGTGATTGAACTACGCCTTCGATGAGATAGTATGGAACTCATCGCGGTAGAGCCAAATCAAGACACAAAAACGCCAATTGTTCTTTGTTATTTTGAATTTAGTAGATCATTAATCAGTTCAGTACTAAAACATTTATATTATATTGTCTCTTTTTGTACAGAATTGCACTTGATTTTCTATCAAAACCATGGCGCTGACCTTCGTAAACTCAACATTGCAATGTCCATTTTATGTCGAGGTATGTAACTATTTGATTTGTGGTTGAGTGTGTCTTATGACAGATAAAAGAAATGCAATTCGAAAAGTGCTTATCATAAATTTCTTAGCGTGAAAGGTGTGTCAATAGGAATAGATTCAGGATTAGTTTAAAGCCCCTCCAATACCGTTTTATATACTAGTAAAATTTACACTGTCATAAGCTACGCTGAAAAATGTTTGCAAGTAATAAACCTGTGAGATTTAAGACTATTGTCTTTATCATAAGATTACACTGTTATAGTTTTTATATCGAAGTAAATCTTAAAAGACATATCATTAGATATTATCCAGTAAACGAACCTAAAAAATGTTTGCTTAATGCAAATGTAGTGCGATCTATCTTGTAATCCGTTTCGCATTACTTTTACGTGATCGCGTTCGGACCTATCAGGTTTAAATTTATGTCTGGAATCGCATCTTTAAACGTTACACTTTAAAAAAATTGTATCCCAAACAAAGTATAGAGCTAAATCCCTCTATTTTCTCCCCGAAAATTGCATTTGAAAGGTAGATTGGAATACTTTTCTAAACTACAGTGTTATCAGTTTGAAAGATCTCAAATCATGTTTGTTGACAATTAGGAAATTTTCCATCATAGCTTGGAACGCGATCGTGTAAAGCAAGGACGGTCCGTTATAAAACTAATGGGGGAAGGGGGATAGGGGGATCCAATAATAATTTGTGAGAACCCCTTACTGTTACTGTTTTAAAGCTGCTGCTTTTGTGGATATATCATGTAGATTGAGGCTAAATTGAATGACTCAAATGAATGACCTTCCATTGCTTTATGAATAACTGCCATATTCTGTGTTTTTGTAAGACAATGGAAGGTCCTTTTGAGCCATTCCATTTAGCCTCCACCGTTGTACCATAAGTATCATTAGTATATGTAATAGGACTCCATGCTGTCCAATTAAGAAATAATTGGAAGAGGAAAATTCCGGGGACTGACAAATATAGATGAGGCCGTAGGCCGAGTCCAATTTGGCAGTCAGAGGAATTTTCCTCTTCCAATTATTTCTTGATTGGGGAGCATGAAATCCCATTATCTATTAATCATATACCTGCGTAATTAATCCCGCATCAACAAGACCTGTCCAATTAAGAAAATAATTGGACAGTTACTTATATGGGATTAATGAGAAGCTGTATAATTAATATCATAATGTTATCGTTGATACAATTAATGATCGAGGGAGTAAGTGATGGATGATTTGATTGTTCAATTGATTGTAGACATACTATGGCCAGGCCCCAAATTGTGATAAGAAGCTTCTAGAGAGCATTTTGGAGCCAGATGAAGCAAGGCAAACACGACTTGATATCAGAACATTCAGAAGCTGTATCAGTGAAATCGTCGAAAACGAAGATGGTCGACTGACAGTCATCGCCTTCAGTAGACAAAACAATCAGCCAGCGGCTCTTATAACATTTAAAAAACACGGATATAATCCAAATATGCTTGATAGCCTTCCGGGACAAAGCACCAGAAGTGACGTCCTTAACACTAGGAGAAAAGCGCTCTGGGAAGTGCAATACGTCGTTCGTCGTGTGGAGTTTAAATCTCAGTGCTTGGGTGATATAGTTCTTTCGTGTGGCTTAGAAAAACTGGGCGAGATAAGCCTTTCGGAATCACGAGTCACAACACATATTTGGTTAATTGTTTCAAATTCGTTTTTAAATTCATCAGCTATTCGTTTATATTTATCATGTGGTTTTGAAATGTCAGCCATGTATCAGTCAACACTAATGGTGGTTTTATTTGATCTAGATCACAGGAGGATAGATAAAGCACGAAACTCTATGAAAAGGCAGGTAGAATCTGTGTTTCTTCTTCCACATCTAAAGGACCTTAATCTCCAGCCAAGCAACCACGATCCCTCAACCAGCCGAATTGGGCGACCAATTTCTTCAGATGAAGAGGTATTGTTTAATCATTAACATTATAAGAAATGGTGTTTACTGCAATGGCGGTTTCAGTGTTCAGGCTAGAGCAAAATTACCATAAAGGTTCCCTTTCGCCATTTCAGGAGGATGTGGCGTTAATTAGTGATAGAGATAGCGACACCAGCAGCCAAACGATCTAGGTTACGCCAAGAAAAAGGACACGGCGAAGAAATGCCAGTGACGACCAGGTTCTTCAAGGTGGTTCCCAAAACCCCGAGAATATCAAAGGTTTGCAAGACGATATACTTTCTTCCTTGGAGTTTGTTTCTTTTTCAGAGCATATCAAGTGGTTGCCTTCCCTAATTACTCCCATCGACGCTGAAGCAAACGCGATGATACGAAACACTGAAGCGATGAGGCAAAATGCCGAGACGATCGACAAGAGGCAAACTTTTCTCCAACATTTGGAAATGGCAAAGCAGATTGAAATCTTCAGCAAACGAATCGGCAGGCACACTTACGATGCAATCTTCGACTTGTGCAATCATGAACTAGGTCTAAGTATTCAGTATTTACGAGCCGTTTTAAGAGTGTCATGGGCTGTTTACAGATTTCCCATTCTTGAATTGTGTAAGATGTCTTGGAAGGTAGGTATGAAGCGAATCCCAGAAGTTGCCGCTTGGTTGGACCGCGTAAGTGAAAATAACGGGCGCTTTCCAAGCAATATTACTGCGGCGCAAGCAGACTTACATTCTTTGTGTGTTAGACTTTTTCTTCATCATCCAGAACGATCTTTAGGAGATGGAGATGGTCTTCCCTACACTACCGTGCTGTCAATTAATGGTATATTCCAAAACGATGGCCCAATAGAAAACCTCGATTCTTACGTGAGTACTTCTTGGTATCGTCGAATACGAGCAACAGTAGGTACAGAGATGCGAAGCAGAATTGTTGGCTACGACACTCAGGAAGCCCCCAGACCAAATGACGAGAGAGCTGTGGACACGCCTCAACCGTTTTGGGAAGAAGGGAGATCGTTCTTACTAGATGAACTTCACCGTCTTCTTGGTGATATACCGCCTCAAAGTGCAGTAGTGTTAGTTGATTGCTTTTCAGTTGACCTTTATGACAGACTGCTTATCGACATCAGGGGAGTGTATCCCTCTAGCCAAATGGCGGCGGGAAATTTCCATCCAAGATTGAGTAGATTCGAGCTGGCTCATCGTGCTCTGTCGTCAGGCTACGCGTTTCCAACTTACAATTATCTTGTCAGCCAATCTCTTCTAGATGACTTTGATAGGGCAAGAGAACGACAGCGTGGTGCCTTTGGAGTTGCAGTACCAGTTTACCACCCTTCTGTGTGCAGACGACATCGATATGAAATCTCAAAGAATCGTACTCGAGCAAGACGCCGAAGATACGACGAGTAAGATTGGGTATAACTTACGTGTTTTTATGGTTGTATTTTAATTATTTATTTTTATCTTAAACAATATCTATGCAAGTATCAGGTAGTCCCATCAGCGGTGCTTGTTTAAATGAGGCCTGAATCCATCCGCGTCATGAACGGATAAGGAAGCAATGGTGGTTCCTCTCACCACTGTGAATCGTTCGGTTTACAACCGTTCCTAGTGATACGCGCGGCATTATCTAATATTTAAGTTGACTTGAACCACTGGCTTTTGAAATATAAGTCAGTAAGACACCTGAAACGAGAACATATTCGAATATAAGGAAAAAAATCCTTCGCGACAGTAAATTGTGTTAAAATAGCTTTAAAGTGCTTGTGTCATTAAAGAAGATCGTAACGGCGTTGCGACACAATTTGTACGGAGCATTGCAGCGTGTCACCTCCCGTGCAATGTAAAAATGTTGCGAGACAAGTTGCAGCAATAACTGCGAAAAGTAAAAATCGTTTATGGTAGAATCCAACAAATTCAGAGCGGATTTTACAATTTTCCTTCTTTGTCGCCTGATTATGGATATGGCAAAAATGCAAGGCAATTTAATGAATGGTGTATTTTCTACGGCTCAATGTTTTATATACATCAAATTTGAGGTTAATTTTAGGGCCATCATTATATCTTTTTTCTGCCCGAACGTTTCCCTTCAAATTTGCACACAAGTTGCATTTCCTAACTGAAGATGATAAGATTCTGAAAAAGTCAGAAAAATCGTACGAGAGGATGTCGAGTAAACTGAGCCTAAAACTAAAAATATCATTCTATGAATTGCCATTATTATTAGCCAGCCACGGAAAAAATATATAAATAAAGTACACTGATAGATTTAAGGATAATTAAGGTACAAAATTCAAAAAAATCTGTAAAAATTGGTGCAATGGTTTTGCGAAACAATCGAGTAAGAAAAGCTGTAAAACACGCTCTGAATTAGTTGTATTCCACCTTATACGGTAACGATTGTCTCTCCATTGGATCGTGTTTTTGCTTAGAGGGTTTTTTCCTCCGGGTACTCCGGTTTTTCCCCTCAATATTTGCACACATTTCATCAGTTGGTGGAAATTGGAAAATTGGCAATTTTCTTTAGGTCATGCAATAATTTTGCTTATTATATGACAAGGTAGTTTCAGCGCTATGATTGGTCAATTTGTGTACCATGGCTTACAGTACATACCAAACATCAAACGTCTTTCCTAGCCTTGTCATATAATAAATATCTTATTAACCTCGTTTGCTCGGTCCCTACCGTAAGTAAAGAAATATTGGTCCATAACTTACGGTAAGAACCTCGCGCTCGACTAATAAGAGCTACATAACCAATAACTTAGCCAAACGATTACGAGGACCTCGGTTTACAAAAATAGTCATATTAAAAACATTATAAAGCCACCGGCATTTAAGCACACACACAAATCCTTTCAGGAAGACCTCGTAAAAGGAGGGGCTGGTTCGATTCCAGCCGGGGAACTCGTGTGCAAATGCAAACAAAAAATGATTATCACCATGACAACTACAAATACTTGGATAGCAAAGCACAAGAAATGACGTTCGATATAGTTTGACGTTTGCAGCATAGCAAAGCACAATTCAGCTATTTTCGCTAGCCATCCTTGGGCAAAGCGTGCAGCATAGCAAAGCACAATTCAGCTATTTTCACTAGCTATCTTTGGGTAAACCTTGCAGCATTAGCAAAGCACAATTCAGCTATTTTCGCTAGCCATCCTTGGGCAAAGCGTGCAGCATAGCAAAGCACAATTCTGCTATTTTCACTAGCTATCTTTGGGTAAACCTTGCAGCATTAGCAAAGCACAATTCAGCTATTTTCGCTAGCCATCCTTGGGCAAAGCGTGCAGCATAGCAAAGCACAATTCTGCTATTTTCACTAGCTATCTTTGGGTCAACCTTGCAACATTCTAACCTGTTTTATGAAAAGGTACCCCTCCCCCTCCTAACATCAGCACACTTAGGGGGTCTGAATTTCACACTGGAATGCTTTGCTAGTGAAAGGTCAATTCCTGTTTTAGCGGTTTGTGCACACCCCTAGCACTGTCACTGCTTCCCTTCACCTTCCCATACCCTTCCCTCTTCTCTCTTACCTTAATAATCTTGTCAGTTTGTCAGGTGTGCATGCATGCACTGACTAAGTGTTGGGCCTGGGAGAATAACAAAAAAAAACAAAACTAATTAGAGCCTTAAGCTAAGCTTGGCTCTGAGATTGGAAAGCTTTGCAGAGGCAGTGGGGAATTAAGCGTTGACGTCAGAACTAGGCTTGGCTGATCTGATTCTATGCCTTTGAAAAAGTGCAATGTTTCCTAAATCAAATGGCATAGCATGCAAATGCTTGAAGACCAACGACCAAACGAGAATACTTAAATAGCTGCAAACCACAGAAAGGCACCAATTATTGTTTTTGGCCAGCCATGCATGGCCCAATCGGCTTATTCATGCAAATTTACTGATCGAAAATCATCTATTCTGGGTAAAAAGTGAAAACTTCAGACATGAATTTCAAAAACTAACTCTAGAGGAAACCCCGTCAGCCTTAACTTCACTCGAATGCCTCAAAGTAGGTTTGGAATTCTAAAATCAAACAGAATTCGTGACACCCTAGGCTCTTTCGGGCAAGTCCTGGACCAAGAGTGAAGAGTAAGTTCTGGAGGGGAATGGGCATTCCAGCATAGTGACCTTCTTAAAAAACAGGTTAGATATATATATATATATATATTTCTATGACGGCGGATAATAGTACATTCGAGATCCCCAACTGGGTACTTGCTGCTGTCCAGTAGCTAATCTACTTTGCTGTTCCCTTTTTCTTGTTGTCAGTTCCATTTCCGGACCGAGCGCATTAAAAATAGTGTCCAGTTCAGAAGTGGTGAAAATTCTAAATAATCTTTTCCTTGTGCCTCGTAATTTTGCGCACTGCCATCGTCCGGAAGGGTTTGAATGGATCCAGGAAACGTTGGCTCCTGATGAAGATCGGTGGTTTTGGACTGACTGGATGCAGTAGTTGCCTCATTGTTCACTAACTCCGTATCCACTGTTTCAATTGCCGATTTGAGTAAGTCCATTCGTCTAAAGTCAAAGACAATCCTGAATTGTTACAACCGTCTTCTCGCTCGATATACCTTTCTTCTGTTTGCGGATACATATTTTTTTCTCCCTTCGAACATCCTTCACAAACATAACGTATCCACGGTCTCCTATTTGCATTACTTTTTCAGATGACATGTTAACTAATCTATCCGTACTCTGGCTGGATTATAGATGAGTGCAAGTGGGGTTTTTCCGACGAAGGTGATGAGCAAGTGATTCTGCTGATTTTGATCGGGCTTTTAAACTTTTCTCTCCATAAAAATATGTATTCATATTTATATTTCAAATTCCCGCCTTGGTGATTGGAATTCGTACTTTGACCCCTGTTGTACATTCCATTTCATTAATCCCCTAAAATATTTCGCTCATCTTCATGACCACCCCTCCCCTCACATTCTTCAAGGGTATTCAGGAATTTAGACTACCCCTCCCCTAGCTACTACGGTATATAAGGGAGGGGGGGGGGGGGGCTCACTACCTAAATAATTATCGCCCAATATCGGTTATACCTATTGTCTCAAAAATTTTCGAAAAACTCATATACGATCAACTTTATAGATATTTGAACGAAAATAGATTACTATCAAACTGCCAATCGGGATTTCGGTCTCTTCATAGTACTCTTACAGCACTACTTGAAGCAATAAATACCTGGTCAATTAATATCGATAATGGCCTCATTAACGGAATTATCTTTATCGACCTCAAAAAGGCTTTTGATACCATTGACCATGAGATTCTTATGCGTAAGCTGTGTAACTATGGCTTGGATCGAAACCGCGCCCTTGCGTAATCAAAAGTGCCTTGTGAATGGCACGCTCTCAGATTCACGCCAACTAACTCTTGGTGTTCCCCAAGGGAGTATAATCGGTCCGCTTCTCTTCTTAGTATATATTAATGATTTACCAAACTGTCTTACTGTAGCCAAAACGAACATGTTTGCCGATGATACTAATATTGGCCTATCTGCAAATAACCTAAACGATCTCCAAATTAGAATGAACCTCTGAACTCTTCCATCTTAATTGCTGCCGGGCTTAAAGCAAATAGGTTAAGTCTTAATATAGCAAAGATAGAGTTCATGTTAATTGGTTCACGACAGAGGCTTCAAGCTCAAGATAATAACGAGATTGAAATAAAGATAGATGAGGAGGAAAATTTCAAGAGAGTTTGCAGAGTTTGTCATACCAAATCATTAGGGCTCACTATTGATGACAAACTCTCTTGGTCACAACATAGTGTTGTGGTGAAATATCAAAGAAAATCGCATCAGGGATTGGTGCTCTAAGAAGAGTTCGACCATTTATTTTTTTTAGATACTGCAGTAACAATATATAAGGCCTTAATCCAACCACACTTTGATTATTGCAGTCCAGTGTGGAATGGCTAAGTAACCGTTTGTCTGATAAACTACAAAAACTGCAAAATCGTGCTGCCAGGGTGATCACTAAAAGTAATTCCCAAACCACGTACTGATTATCTAACACGTGCATTCAGTTACAGTGGGGCTAAATTATGGAATGACTTACCCCAGGAAATAAGAAAATCTGGTTCATTAGCTAGTTTTAAAAGCCGTAATTTGAACCAGGTTTCCTTTTGAATATTAGTTCCCACACGGCAATCATGTAAAACAGTACTTAACTATATGTAAATGTATTTTCTTTTTGATATTGACTGATGATTTATTCAGTGTTTAAATAAAGTATGTATGTATGTATGTATGTATGTATGTATGTATGTATGTATGTATGTATGTATGTATGTATGTATGTATGTATGTATGTATGTATGTATGTATGTATGTATGTATGTATGTGTGTGTGTGCGTGTGTGTGTGTGTATGTATGTATGTATGTATGTAGCTATGTATGTAGCTATGTATGCCTAAAATATACTAAAACAATAGTTAAAAAAACTGAAAAAACTTTTTCATATGTAAATTAATAGAAGCTGTGCGTGATAATATAATAAATGTATTCTAATAAATTTTTAAGATATATTTTCGAGGGAATACGACGGTCTGAACGGACATGGGTTTGAATGTTAAGGGAGTTGAAGTGCGTTTGATGGAAATATATCAGGCTTGGGAGTCAAAAGCTAGTTAATAAATGACTGGAGCAAGATATTTCTCACGGCACTGTCCAAAAGTGCCCCCATTGTTCTATCGCGAGACAATTTTTTTCTTGCTTAGAGGTTTCGCAAGATTTAGGTGACAAAGAACAGGAAAATGATCAGAGATAATCAAATCCGACACACGGGTGTCAGATACCAGATCGTCATCAGTACGAGTAACCATAAGATCAAGAGTATGACCGCCATTAGACGTAGGGCAAAGGACGTGCTGCTTGAGGTTAAAAGACTCAAGGAGGTCAAGAAACCTCTTCCCAGTGGAATCCTTGGCATCATCGATGTGGAAGTTGAAATCTCCAACGAGAAGGACAATTTCAGGTAAAATAACAACTTTCTCAAGAAAATCGGAAAATTCAGTAAAAAAGAATGAAATTGTCAAACCATTAACTTGTGAAGGAGGAGGGCGATAGATAACAAAAATCCTTATTAGTTAAATTAAATAATAAAGTATCAAGGTATTCAAATGAAGAAAAAAGTGTCACAGTGTTGTTTCTTAATTTGGAGATTGTTCTTATAAAGCAAACCAATACCTCCACCGCGCTTGTTGCTGTCCCTTGGAGAGTGTATAAACTGAAATTCTTCAGGGCAAAGCTCAGCAATACTAGCTTCATCTCCAGTCGGGTTGAGCCACGTCTCAGTAATAGCCATAATATCAATGTTATGATCAGTGGTGAAATCATTTATACACAAAGTTTTGTTTCTGACAGATCTTGCATTCAGCAAACAAAGTTCAAAAGAATTACGCTTAAAATCCAGAGCAGAAGTGGAACGGGCAGGTGTCGAGAAATTATTTGCATGAACAAAAGTACTATTAGCGAATACATTCGTTGTCTACTTGCACACGTACAGCAAGCTATATAGGATAGTATCTAATAAAGATATTATAGAGGAAAACTCTGATAGTGTCTGATATTGGTATCAATATCAGAGTGTGGTGTCAGTATTTAACTTTCGGATAACTGGAATTATTGAAACAGCTTGAAAAACATTCCAACTATTTGAATAATTAAACAAGTTAAAATCACTGGGGGGAGGGGGCATTATAATTAATGTCATCCCAAGGTGAGTTCATTTCTATATTTTACATTACAGCTATTCAGCTTAAAATTAATGTTTTTCCAAATAATAATGAAATAATGTAATATGACTCCATGCTGTCCAAATTAAGAAATAATTGGACGAGGAATATTCCGTGGACTGCGGCCTCATCCAATTTGGCAGTCAGAGGAATTTTTCGAGCCTAATTATTTCTTGATTGGGGAGCATGAAATCCCATTACCTATTAATTGTATAGCTGACTAATTAATCCCATATCAACAAGACCTGTCAAATTCAGAAAATAATTGGACATTTACCTATATGGGATTAATGAGAAACTGTATAATTAGTGTTCTTATAATACACTCAACAAAATTACTCAATCCTGATTGGACAAGAGGAGTACAATTAAATCCCAAATTTTACTCTGTACAATCCCAGTACATAATAGACAAAAAATTGCATGAACTTTTCGTAGATTGTGCGGTTTCCTATAGAAAGTAATTTTCGCTACAGCTCATGACGTCATAAAATTTCATATCTTCCAGTATCGTAACTTAATTTTTTTAGATTTAATTTTGAAAAAGAGCGTAAAGGGTCATCCAAATTTGAAAACTTTCAAGACATCACTCGTACCTATAAATCCCGAATTGTACTTGAGATTGTGTGATTTCCTATTGATATTTTAAATTCTTTTTTCTAATTTTGGCTACAGCTCATTACTTCATCAAATAATAAAATTGAAAAACTATTTCATTTCTTCCAGTATTGACAATTTTTCATTTAATTTTGAAATTAATTTCAATCTTGTGAAATTTATTCTATCACCTGCAAAAGCATCATTTCTTTCATATATACAAAAATTTCAATAACAATAGGATTTTTCCTTTTTATTGACAATATATTGTTGTCTCTGGAACAATAAGAATTCTATAGCAATTCTATAAGCCTCATGCAAATAAAACAAGTTCCTCTTCAAATTTTCAATTGTTTTGAATAATAAGAGGTTGCTTTGTTGCTATACTGTTAAGGATTAAGTTTTATGAAGTAAGGCTTATTGATACACTATATCCATCAAAAATATGAGTGGTCTATATATTTTGGAGTTTTTTCATTTCAAAATGTTAGCTGTGTGTATAACGTATAAAGAAGTGTAATAAGAAAAACTTTAAATAATAGAAAAAAATCAAAACTTTGTGTGAGACAGTTTACATGCTGTTCTAGCTCTGTAATGCCCCAATAAGGCTTTTTTTCTTGTTCTGAATGTTTGATGCTTCACCTGCTTTGTGAATGACTATTGCAAAGCAAAACCCCCCTCTATTGTATACATTAGAAATGAGTAAGAAGCAGCTAAGCTATAATGAGATGTTATATCCTATTCCATATATAGTTTTCCACAACGACAATAACATAGACTTCAAACAATAATTACCATATTTGATCTTTCATTTTTCATTTTATCGTAATTTTTCCTTTGTCGCTGTCGGATGAATGAATGAAATAGAAACCTGCTTTAAAGTAGAGTATACAACTCAAAATGGATAATTAAACAAATTAGTTATCTGTAGTTCATGATATATATCAGTGAAACATCTACTAGCACATAGCCCTTAACTTAAAAGTATTTGGTTATCAACTAACTAAGAACTCACTTAGGCATGAACCCAGACTATAAGGTTTTCGCTTTCATTGTTTTGCTCTGGTAATATGCGCTATTTCGCACAAAAAAAGCAGCTGAAATTAGACAATACATCTTGAGTTTTGTTTCACAGATATATGGAGTGCACTCTGTTATATGACAGAAACATACAATTCAATTCTAAAAATTTAGTATATATTTTTATTATATATAGCCCTGCAGTTGCCTATAATACCCTTGCATGTGACATCAAAGCAGCTCGATCTGGGAGATAAAACAAAAGAAATTCAATCTCCTTAAAATTGGAACCTATTGTTTTGTCCTCAGGATCGAGCTGCATTCCAAAGTGATGCAAGGGGTCTATACATTACTTCAGTACAGGGCACAAAATTACACTCACAAGCTCGCAAAATGTAGGTGAAATTTTGTATTTAGAAAGTCACTAAAAATTTAACTAGCTAAGTTTTGTGAGTATAAACAGATGATTCAGATCTTAAGTTTTTTTTTTTTTTTTTTTGTCAATCAAACAATTATTGAGGCTGTAGTCCAAGTAGGAGAAAATGTGCTATGCATGGAGTTGATTGGGAGAAACAAAAAAACTCATCTTTGTAACCATGTTGTTGTAGTATATTATTTCATGTTTGTTTCTTCAGGTGTTGCAGATATTTTTTCCATACTCTATGCAGCTGTATCCCCGTGAGTTTCCTGGAACAGATCCTAAAGATTGTCCAAGAGATACAACTAGAACAAGGTACTGAAACAACCTGTGCTGATCAAATTATTCTTTAAATATCAAATTAAAGTTGATGATGGTTTTTATGTTCTTTATACCCCAAGAAAGCCCAGAATGCATCTTTTTAACCCCTGAAAATATTTTCATTTCCCCCTCTATTTTAAGAGCCAAGGAAATAGGGTGCAATAATGCCGACCAGCCAGACAAGTATGGTCACTATAGAGAAGCAAAGTTTACTATGACCAAGCACCACTGGTGGTGGAAGGTGTGTACCATTACATTACATTAAACAAACCAAGTTACAAACAAGCATTTATTTTCCTTCGGTCCCACTTTTTGAGGCACTTCCCACTTTTAAAGCTGCTTCCCATTCTTTCAGTTGCTTTCCACTTTTTAAGTTGCTTCCCACGTTTTTAAGCTGCTTCCCTTTTTTAAGCTGCTTCCCACTTTTTGCTAAGTGTTCCCTCACTTTTTAGGGCACTTCCCACTTTTTGGGTGCTTCCTCATTTTTAGGGTGTTTCCCACTTTTCGAGTGTTCCCTCACTCTTTGGGGTGCTTCCCACTTTTTGGGCTCTCCCTTTTTTGGGTTTTTCCCACTTTCTGGGTGTTCCTGTAAGTTGCTTCCCACTTTTTAGGGTGCTCTCAACTTTTCAGAGTTCTCCCCAGTTCTTGATATCACAAATGTATAGGATCAATTTGCCCATCCCTTATTCCTACATTTCATATTCTGGCTGCGTTACCAGCGTGGTTGGTCCTTGTAGTGTAGTGGTTAACACATCGGACTAGAATACCGAAGACGTGGGTTCAAATCCTGCCAAGGGCATATGATATTTTTCTCTTATTTCTCTACATCCCTTATTCCTGTCATTTTCATGGTAGGCCAATATGGTGTTTGATGGGTTAAACATCACCAAGAATTACAATGGACCTGTTGTATTTCTGGAGGAAGATCATTATGCTTCTCCAGACTTTTATCATGTATTAAAGAAACTTTATGAAACAAAATTAAAGTAAGTATCCATTTATACTAAGCTGTTTAGCACTATCCTATTGGATCTTAATGTCACATCATTTTATTAATAAGTGTAGGTAACTATGTAGTTTCAAGTGCAATTGACCTTTTTGGCACTAGCCCTCACATAGTATAAATAGTGGTACATTGCATTATGGTCACCAAGAAGTTTGGACATTGCTCTTGGATTTCCTTACGAGTATAATGACTTTTAAATGCATAATTTAATTTGTTTTTTTAGCTAGCTTTCTAAATACAAGCAAAATATTATTTTTCTAACTTGATTGAAGCTTTTCTTGCCACTGTTTAGAGCTAACTAAAGAAATCGATCTGAATTTCTTTTAAAGTCAGTGAATTTGTATGGAATCTGAGAACAATGACTAAACTTCTTGACACCTGACAGCTGGCACCGAAGAGGTGAATTGCAAGAATCAATTTGCACAAGTGGGGTTTTCGAAGAGCTTAAAAATAGCACAAGCTGAATAGGAAGAGTGCTATTTGATCTCTTTGAATAACGCATGAGTAAAAATCAATCCCAAATTGAACCATTACTCATTAATAAACATGAAAAATTTACAAACAATTTGTTTTTAATCTGTACTGCAGTACACATTACTTTTTTCTGCTGTTATTAAATTAACAGCACTTATTTCAGCCAATCAGAATCGAGTACATTTTTCTTATATATGATGATGATGATAACTTTAATAATTTAAACAAAGGGCGATAAAGAAAGGAAAGAATATGACCAAAGTAATGAAACTTGCAAGCTGGTCTTAATCTCTTCACATCAAAAGTGAAGATAATAGTAGGGAATAGTAGGGGATTGTCTCCTGTTTCAACAACTTATCCCAATTTGGATGCATAACAACAACGTACTAACAAATTACTCATGATTGTAAGCTGCACGGCTGCTAATAGCGCCTTAATATGCAGCCTGTTAAGTCCTCCACTGCAATGTAAAGCGCATTGAGACAATGTGATAATGCGCTATATAAGAACCCCATTTTTTTAAATTTTAATTTTCTTTTTTATTTATAACCAAGAATAATATAATAATATGACTCTAATGTGTTATTTTTTATTAAATTTTATTAATTTTAATAGGGACAGTAATTGTGATGGAGGATGTGATATCCTTACTCTGGGTACCTATACTTTGACTCCAAACTACAAAACTGCTGGAGAGAATGTTGTAAGTAAAGATAGCTTTGTAAGTAAATATTGTCTTCCAGCTTGCTTCTTACTAAATAGATGGGCATAATGCTATCTGCCAAGTTTTAAGAAAAACTTAGGAGCTATTTTTTAGCCTATTTTGTTGATAGATACAAGCGATTAAAAAATATATCTAAACTCACTCAAAATTATGTTGGAGGATTTACATCTTTAAAATCCTATGTTAACAAGCCAATTACCTTTTGGTACAGGTTGAGCTTCAGAAATGGCGTTCTGTTCACCATAACATGGGGATGGCTTTTGATAGAAATACATGGAATAGTATCAAAGATTGTAAGCAGGTAAGTGCAAGAGGACTCATTGTTTTAGTCACATCATAGGTATTCCAATCTCAATTTTAGTGTCAATAGAATTACAGTAAACCTATAGAGTTTGTAAAAGATAAATTGATATAATGTATAAAATTGAGCTGATCCTTGCAGTATCTTATGCAGCTTCAAATTGAACGACTCAGAAAAAAAATTTCATATATATTCTCATACACGAATTAATATGAGCTCAGAAATACATTTGTTTGTGTTTATTTATTGTTGTTTTTATTTAAGTCAATATTTATACAGACACATCTAGGAAAGCCTGCACATCTAGGTTTAGGAAAGCTAGTTGAAATAGAATCCTTTTGTGGGTTTGGAATCTGTTTGAGGCCAATCTGTCCAGTATTTCACGAGTTACAGTAAATTTTATTTTTTCCTTAGAATAAAATTAAAATTGCACAAGCTGGATTTGAGTAAATCATATTATATCTGCCTTTCTTCTTCTTGGTGCAAAAAAAAGCTTCACAAGTCCTCCCAGCTCAGTCAAAATACATCATTTAGTTCCCTAGATTACTGGATTCTAACATTTAGTTCCACATTTTAGTTATTTTGTGCGTATGATGATTATAACTGGGACTGGACGTTAATGAGGATCAGTCAAACCTGTCTAAGGAAACCACTGAAGGCACTCGTAATGAAGACACCTAGGGTATTTCATATTGGCGAATGGTAAGTAAATCATGCCATGTCTTTCAGTATTAGGAAACCGCCACCCAGTTCAATAGACCTATCACGAATTCGCTTGACTGACCACGAAACAATGGTATGAAGTCGAGATTGAACTTGATTCTTTTATTCATCAAGTTCAACCTCTACTTAAAACCATTGTTTCGTGACCAGTAAAGCGAATTCAGGATAGTTCTATTGGCTCTTGTTCAGGAGGTCATGGGTTCAAACACTCGGGTCTTAAAATGACTCAGGAGAAAGTGCTGCCTCGATAATTACATCTACGAATCTCCTCATTACCACCATCATCACCCACTCCTCCCCCCCTCACACACATGTGACCTTTGTTTTTTTTTGTTGCTAGTAGCATTCATCACAAAAAGAAAGAATGTAACCCAGACCAAACATTCAGTAAGTTCAACAGCATTATCCAAGACAACGCGGACAGTTTTTTTCCAGCATCGCTCAAAGTAGAACACAAATTTGGCGCAGTATCAAGCAGTCAGCCTAATGGAGGGTGGGGCGACACGCGGGATTATGACTTGTGCATGTCATTTGTCAAGTCGTGATCAAGCAAAACATATGGTGTAATTCAGTATATTCTATTACCATCCGACCCTTATGGCTTTAATACACGGCCCAATGATTCCAATCGCTATTCGGAACGACAATTTTAGTATTCTGTCTTTTTTTTGACTTCGTGAGCTTTTGCATTTGTCGAAAGCCCGAATCGCATACGGCCAACGAGTCAAGAAAGTGAAATGGAATTCCGTTTAACCAGTAGCCGCAAATGACACTCAGAAAAAACACAAATGCATGATTTTGTAAGCCTGGTTCTCACTTTCGATGGAATCACAGTCGGAAACAGTTCGTGCGTGAAATCATAAGTGAAACCCGCTCGTCGTAAGCCTTTACAAAGCACAAGCAATGGAAAACCTTTTTATCCTTCTCATTCTCATTCCGCTTCTAACTTCGTTTCTGACTCCCTTTTCTGATATTCAGTTCGTCATATGTTGCCGCTTTTGAATTCATTACCTCGGTGTTGTATGTGAGGAAATTTGTTTGTTGATTCTCTCCTGTGCTTCAAGGGTTTTCCGGGTTCTCCAGCTTTCCTCCCCCCATTAAAATCAACTTCTAAATTCCAATCGGAATCCAGTAGAAGAAGAGCCACTCTGTGGAATCCACTGTTAATCCCATTATCTTATTCTAGTCCGTCGCAAGTGAAAACCGGTATTTAGTTTAAGGGTGGATCGACCATATATGGCACATGAATCGGACACCCGACAAATGATCAGACTAATTGTAAGGCACACCCAATTTATTTATTTGTATCATTCACAGGCACATTCAAACCATAATAATCTATTCCCATCACGTTATGCAAAATTCGCGATGATAATAAATCTTGGCGGTTTAGCCCTCGTCCCTTGAAGGTCAGCGGTTGTGTCTAGGAGTAGACAGCAAATTTGAAGTCCTTTCTCCCTTGTTTTTTTCTCATAACCTATCCCTCGCAACAACCACTGTATAATCTAATGGAGCGATTATTCGTATCAATTACATACCCTCACCCTACTTATTTCACAGCCATTGATTCGACCGCGCTGAATTCCCGCGGCGTTCAGAGAGCTTTAAAATCTCACTTAAACCTAAAATATCCACCTTGCTATTGATTTGTGAAAATCGATCAAATCAAGACGATCACATTCAAGTGGCCAATACAAGGGTCATACGAAGACTAGCAATAATACTTAAGCTTGTAACTATTTTTGATAGGCGGGTGAATTTATAAATTTAAAAATTAGCGCTTAAAGAATAAATTTAGTGTATATAATGCGACATTTGTGTAAAATAAGTCATTCATTGAGGTTTATCGTTTCGTAAAGTCTAAAAATGGATAAGGTTTGAGGGAAATGTTGGCCTTGAAGTTCTTCCCAATCCCCACCAATGTTTTTAGGATAACAGAGAGAACGATAAATAAAAGACCCCGGGCGTCAGAACTCCGCTTTCTCCCGTTCCACCTAGGGGCATGGAGACCATCTCACCGTTCGACTCGTGTCGGTGCAAAGGCACGGCCACCTTTCAAGACGGGCAAAAAACTGTGAAATGGAATTTTCAACCATACACGTACACCTTTTTATTGGATAACGAGATAAAAGAAAATAATAATTAGTAAATGTTCGTGTAAATGTTTGCGCCCGATTTACTTTATCTTCATGTTCTCGCTATTTACAAGTATGCTTTTTTAGTCCAGTTAATAAATAAAATACATGAGAGAGGCTCGGAGAGATGAGTCGAGGTGATGTGATGTGAGCACAGTACGTCGGGCTCGGAGTTGAAAACATTTAGGAAGACGCACGGTTATGGAATTTTCCATTCAAGAAAAACATTTATCTTTCTTATTCCAGATGGAAAATGAAATGAATATTTCTTAGATAAAAAATAATGGAATCTGGCTAGGAAAATTCGTCTAGATTATCTTATATTGAAAGACCTACGTAGACCGGTAAACTGGTGCATATCGCTTGCAGGCGATGAAAATATATGTACAATCAGATAACTCAAAAATATGTTTGGGGAAAAGATCAAGTTGACGGCAAAAATCTTATAGAGACGCTATAGGAGAGCATTTGATATCTTTTTTCAACCAAAACAGCATACGTAGTCCGTCTTACTTGTGTGCTTTGGCGGCTTTCGTCCGTCATATTCTAAAGAGGATTTGTTTTTCAAGTCGGCGCCTAAAAACCAAAACAACATGAAAATATCAAATCATAGTAACATGAAATCAGCTCTAACTCCTACCTGCTTTTTTACTAATTGGCTAAATATTGGCATTCTAACTATGTATTGGTTGAAACTTCGGAAATAGAACTTGCAATAAGTTTTGTATTTCTTTGACAAAATGGAAGAAGGACTAATTGTATGAGCCATAGTAATTTAGAAATAGATAGTTCTAGATTTTTAAGGCTTGGAACTGGATATATTTTTAAAAAGTTGCTTTCGATATGATTGCGTCATCTTCTTTCCGACCGCTCTGCTCTGATTGGTGGGTAAAGTAGCGATGTGATTGGTTGAAAAATTTGGAGTTCTGGTTGTCGAAAAACTAGGATCTATTTGATTAGTTGGAACTAATAGTTTTCAAATTGTTAAACTACTTTGTTCTTGCGTGTCCACATTTTACCGCTATCTGATTTTCAATTATAAAAGGAACTTTTGAAAAAGTACTACAAAACGGCCGATATAACGCCCTATGAGATCAACATCAATCGGGAATTAGATAATGCTTTGGTTTTATCGTCTTTGCCGTTTGAAAAAGGGGTTTGATTGTGAGATATCTTGTCTTTCTTTACGATAAACTGTATAAGAATCCTCGCCATCTTTCTTCTCTTATTGACGATGACATTGATTATGTTATTCAAGATATTGTCATGGTAATGTACTGGATTGACTATCATCACATTGGTAGCGAGGGATAAAGTATATCGCTTGATTTACGTGGTGATAAATGACGTCATGTCGTCCTTTGTTGCTACCCTTCATATCAGATCGCAGTTATAATAGAACCCTCCACTGAGTCCCGAAAGGAATTGTTTCGGGGTCAGTGACAAATTATTATTATTATTATTTTTGCATAAGAAAAGACGATAGTAGTAGGGAGTAAATTATGTTTTGTTTGTTGGAAGTCTTTCTGATAAAATCCATTTCCATGTCATATGAATACAAACATAGAGAACGCCGGTGAAATCGTGAAACTATCCTTTTTAGCTTGAAAGTCTGACACGTATGGTTCTCAAATTGCTATTTTTTCCCCGCCAAAACCTTTTTAACTATCAAGGTCTGACGCGTGTAGTTGTAAAGACGTGAGTTTTCTTTTTTAACTTTAAAAGTCCAACGCGTGTTTTAACATAGCTTTTAAGATTTTGTAGCATCGAACTTTTAAAAAAAAATTTAATAATAGACCTATTTAGCTTGGGCGTAATGTTTTCTCAGACTACGTGTCATTCCCTATAGTATCATTTCTTTTTTTAACGGTTGCGCATGAGAAGACACATGAACATGGTCTGAAATGAGAAAACATTACTCCCAAGGAAAAGAGGTCTATTAGAAAGGCGAAAAGAAATTTTAAAATGAAATAGGAAAATGGGAAGAATGAAATGCAATTTCTCATTAATAACTTAAGAATACAATGTACATTTTATACGTTAGATTGCATTATAGAAGTATCACTGAGTAAATGAATGAAGAAATGAATGAATGAATGAATGAATGATCGAATGGACAGATGGACGGATAAAATCAATCGGAACAGAATAATGAATAAGTAAACGAATAGATAATTGGTAGCTAGATCGATGAATGGATGTATTAAAATGACCTAATTCTTCTTTAACGTGTTTACCATTAATCGTTAATCAATATTGACAATATCGGAACAACCTCTAACAGACTAATATCCAAACTATCCAACACTTTCCTCGCCAATGCGAAATCCTGACGATTGAAGCCGCCTTCAACTGGATGGCCATGTTTTTTAATCTCTTTTTTTTCGTAGTGATAGAAGCCCTCAAGTATTGACGTAGAGATAGTTGGTATCTATAGTTGGTATCTATAGTTGGTATCTATAGTTGGTATCTATAGTTGGTATCTATAGTTGGTATCTATAGTTGGTATCTATAGTTGGTATCCCTGATTATAACATTCACGTATTCGAATTAAACATCCTCTACAGATGCCGGCTTGCAACCCAAAGCCCATTGTCCATATTTTTCGGAGTGTTATTGTAAGATTTCTGTTGAATACTTTGAACAGGATTGATTGATGTCTACGTAGTTTTGTTGGGGATGGGTTCCGTTACCTCCTGTAATTCATTATTCTCTTCAAGATTAAACTTTATTTAGACTTTTTCCGCTTTTCCGTGCTTTGCATCTTTCGCATTCGAGAAAATCGCGGTCCTAACTTCGAAATTATAATAGTTCTGATAAGATTGTATCGGATAACTATAACTAAGTTTAATAAGAAAGTTGTGTATTTGAATAATGAATCTAAGTATGATATTTCTTTCGGGATCAATTTGTAAAAAGACTTTGATAATAATTAATTTCTGTTCTATTAAGTCGGGATTTTTTTCAAAGACTTCGATCATCAATAGAGATTCGAAAACACATACAAAATTATTAAATAATGAATTTAAACGTGAAGTCGAGTGCCTAAATAAATCCAATATCACAGTGTTGGTAAAAAATTTAGAAATTGAAAAAAATAGGTTAAAGATTTAAAAATGACTTAGGAAAAATATGTGGAAAAAATGCCATGTCTATGGTGGCGGGGCGTAAAGTGCCATACGCCTCAAGAGATGCTCTCTAACAGTAGCTACGTTTTTTCCCATTAAACCGTTAAGTAGATGTTTCATTGCGAGAAATTCCGAATGGACATGCGCAGT
This sequence comes from Actinia equina, assembly GCA_011057435.1. NCBI lineage: Eukaryota > Metazoa > Cnidaria > Anthozoa > Actiniaria > Actiniidae > Actinia > Actinia equina. Next base: position 1,921,887 of record WHPX01000126.1, on the reverse strand, counting down.
TGCGCATGGCACTTAGAAAATATTGACTAAAATGGTCTTCGAAAAACTTATTGAAAATGTATGGCGATTAAACTTTGTGTTTATAATAACTGCTGGCAAAATAGAATTCGCAAGGCACCTTGCCTTCAGTCTAAATAACATCTTAGTAAGCTTCGTTTTAGTGGTGATATTTGTTCGCTAGAGCAAAAAATCGGTTCGGTTTTCGAAAATCTAGCTAGAGAACTCTTTATGCTGTTTATGACAGGAAGATATAGCAGAATGTCGACATTGGCTACATTAACATAAGATTTCATCGCACATAATAGCATTGCCAAACTTTACCTTGCCTCCATCTCCAAAGAGAAAGACTTGCTTCGTAAATTCATCCAATTTTTTGCTTATTTGAAATTGTTTTTGGCTCGGTTTTGAACTTCCACTTCCATGTTAAATGAGGTTTCATTGTGAGGCCAATGGAGCGTACGCGGGCTATAGAAAGCTGAAAAGAAAACCGATTTCTTCGTATGTTTTTGCTCTGAGCAGCCATTTCTTCTACGATGTTTAACCAGGCGTTAAAAACTAGTTGAGAGAGACTAAAAACGAGTACCAGGGTACATAACGAGCTATGTGTTTTAAAATTTTCGCGCGAAATTCACGTATACACTCGAAAGTCATTTCTTCCTCCTTTTGCCACGTTGCTTCATATGGGGAAAAAAAGAAACCTTTCCACAGGACAAGATACTTGGTTTTCTGTAGAAAATATTTTAACAAATTGAAATATAGCGCTCGATTCTAGGCATTGTCAAAGTTAACAAAACTTACCCCGTCTTTAGTCCTACGCGAGGAGATCAGTCTTTTCACCTCCCACATACGACTTCCTTTAACCCTGCTTTAAGGATTTTTTTTGGGGACCAAAAAGTCCGCCGTGGAAATAGAATTAAGTAATTTATAATATCCTTTTTCTCTTCCTCGCTTCGCAGACGCCATATTTGTTTTTTGCATACTAATATGTTCACCAATCAGTAGTGACCAATTAGAAAAGCAATGGTACAATTGATAATATATATTTAGGCACTGCCTAAAAGCGGAGCTCCCGATACGGAAGTCACAGGGAGAACAATTTGAATGAAACTGAAAGTTAAAAATAAGATAGGGGGGAAAATCTTCAATTATTTTTTATTCGAGATGAAGATAATTTCTCCAATAATAAGAACCATGCAGTGAAATCAAATCGAAATGCACTACATTGTTTTTGTTGTTGTTTTGTTTAGCGCGAGTACATACTCTCCCACTTAGGAATTTTGTACACAACTCACCACCACCCCCAGGGACTAGTTTTGCTCTTGGAAGATTTTTCGACAAATTTTTCCAAAAAAACCGACATTTTTAGGCTTTGAATCTCTTTTACTTAAAAAAAAAAACGAAAGATAACTACAGATAATCCAATACAATATCAAGTTTAGTCAAATTTACCTCGGATGTCTTTCATTGAAATCGAACATCTGGAGATTTAGGACAAATCAAGACCAAAAAACCAGACTTGGAGCAAAATATAAGCTTACTTTAATAATTACCGTCTTTTACAGAACGAGACGTTTTACATTCAGTTAAACTTGACAAGGACAACTGAGACAAAATAGAAAATAAAAGCAATGCAAAAAGGCAATGCAAAATGACGAATTTCTTTGTCAGTAAATTGGCGTTTGTAAATGTTTTTGAATATTTTTTACGGACAACATCTCTCAGCAACACAAATTTAAGCTCATTTTTATAATCAGACTTGCTCGAATAGCTTAATAAACAGTTGAATATTTGGTCAGTGTAAATTTATATTTCATTCAATACTTAAATAAATTATCTGTAGAAATAAAAGTATTAAATGAAAGTCTTCGTTGTTTTGAAGATGGGAACCCGCGATAGGAGGCGAATCTTTCTTGAACGAAAAACATACGATAGTTGGTTAAAAACAACGTTTTACAACGTTAACCGAATTGCTAAAGATTTACAAAGCTAAATAAAGGACGAATATTTGTTGTAATATGCTCTTCATGTTATATTTACTCCAACATTAAAATAAATTAAGCTTATCTACAGAAATATTAAAAGTTTTGAGGGAAAGTCTTTGCGAGTGATTTGTCGATTCGTTGAGATAAAATGCTTGTCAAAAAATAATAAACGATTGTTTACTAAACCACACACCTGAATTCTTGGAGAACACTTCTTAATCCATCCGCTTTGAATACATGAAAGTTTTTTAATTGTCTTTGGTCTATATCTTGCCCTAAAGCGATTTTTTTCTGTGCATTTGAGAGTCGCCTTAGCTAGTAGTTCTGCTTCAAATTCCTTTGTCTTTCACGCTCATTTTCTCTTTGTTCATTCGTGAAGTTTTGACTCAAATTCCTTTGTATTTCACGTTCATTTTCTCTTTGTTCATCCGTCAAGTTTTGCCTCATATTCCTTTTTCTTTGTTTATAATCGAAGTCCCGCCTGGATTTGCGTTCTCTATCTCTCTCTCTGCTTGCCGCTTTTCTTTGGTGAGTCCTTCGTCTTTGCCTTCCTTTTTCACGCCACCAGAGTTTTTCCTCTTTCGAAAAAACTCTTGATTCTGGCCTTTCTTTTTTGGCTTCATTCTCCTCTGAGCTTTCTTTCGACATATCGATTTCGGAAATGGGTTCCATCGTAAATAGAGTAAATATAAATATAAGCTTATCTTGTGTTGTTATCTTTCGGTATTTCTATACGTAATAAAAGGTGTAAAACGTTTTTTACAAAAGTTTAATAGCCGGATTTACCTTTATGTGTTCCCGGATGTTGCAACGCGTCGACATTCCCGCCAAAAAAAAAAGATAATTTAACCAGCCAATCGAATTGCTTGTAAACACGCCCGGACGGACGGACGTACGGACGGAAGTGACGTCAGCCAAGCCATGAAAAATCAACTTGATAGTTTACCATTTTTTCTTAGGTATGGTGCTCCGCTCGCGCGGGCCTTCGGCCCGCGCAGGAGCTCCGCTATAATTTGCATTAATAAGCTCCTCCCATTTTTATTCGGAATTTCTCGCAATGTGAAGGTTTAGGCTTTTATGTCATGGCGTTTACATTAGAGTCAAATGAATATAATTTGATGTAGAAGCAAACGAAGATTGGAGAAAACAAGGCGAGTTTTTTTTTTGAAAGAGCACGATTTGAAGCTAATTTTAAACAGAGCATTTTTCGTCAAAATATTTTAAAATCAAAATGTGAAGGACTGCTATAGAACCTATAGAACTGATTTATCCAATGAGAGGGCGACGCTTGTCTTTGAGGAAACTTTGAAAGCAAGTCAAATACATGCAATTAAGCCTATGACTAACTTAGCCTTGAACATTGCTATCTTGAATAGATAGTCCCGCAACGACTATACAGTATAAAAATTATTCAAATTGAAAATCTAGTAATGGCTTCATATTTTTTGGATGTGACCGGATTTTTGATGGCAAAATGGACTCGATATGCACTAAAAAAACTAAGATCCGTGATGTGTTTTTTCTCTCTTGCGAAACACCAACCTTCTCATCCCTCTGGCCTCGAAATACTGCCAGATTGTCATGTATTACCATGACAACGTCTTTTGACTTTCTCGAAAAAGTTCTTGGGAAACCTCCTTCATTTTTTGTTTATTTTCAGGTGGTTCATAAATATATTAACTTTGTGTTTTCTTAGAAATGAGCTTGAAAAAAATAAATATTTTTTTGTATTTGTTTTATAACATGGGAAGAAAATACTAAAGCTTTATAGTTTGTTTCAAACAAAAATGTGGCGCAAAACGCATAGAAAAATAATAGTTTGAGGATCTTAACATTTTCCTCCAAAACCACCTGCAGTTGTTGTTAAGTTTCGACATACTACCTAGAGCGTGCAGCCTGTGAGCTATACTATATCTAAAACGGAAAAAAATACGATAACATTTGGTTTACTCACCGGGAGCCCGACTCCAGCTCATATAGTGAAGTCTCTTCGAATCATAACTGGTCACGAACTAACTGGTATATTAATATTTGGTTTACTCACCGGGAGCGCGACTCCAGCTCATATAGTGAAGTCTCTTCGAATCATAACTGGTCACGAACTAACTAGTATATTAATATTTAAACGTCAATGAAAAATCTTCACGCTTTAACACGGCTGCACACCATATCCAAGCACAGATCTCGTTTAATAGCCACGCAGCAAAACGAACCCTAAACTTCAAAAGTCAAATATCGCAAAGTAGCATGTCTGGCTCGGAGTTTAAAGTTAATATTTATGAGAAATAATTTCACAAAGATGCATAGAACAAAGGCTTGTTTATCGTTAATTTTCCCGCAAATTGCCATTTCTAGAGTGTTCGTAATCTAAGACTACATGACCATCAAGCTGTTGAGCTCAGTAATATTGTTGATTCAAGTTGCCCTAATACAATATGTGGAAGAAATGCTTCCTTTAAGTAATTTACTGGAGTGGCTTCTTTAGTGGGCTCTCGATCCATCTGACTTTCCAATACTTCCAGATCGTTATTTTCGAGGGTTTTGGATTTCAATTTAGACAAGCGTGCTGAAAACGTATGTGATGTTTTCAAGAGGCGCGCGCCTTCTCAGAAGATCAAAAAGGTTATTGAACGTAATGCTGTTCTTCTCGCTTATTCGAGAAAATCGAGGATGTTTTGCGCGTATTTTTATATACTGTTAAGATGGTTTAGATCCTACCTTTCTAACAGGAAGCAATTTGTTGATATCAATGACTGCTCATCCTGCCTTGTTAATCTCGATGTTGGAGTTCCGCAAGGCTCCGTACTGGGCCCTATTCTTTACTTGCTTTACACCTCTCCACTGGCTGACATTGTTAAGCGACACAATCTTAACTATCATTTCTATGCTGATGATTCTCAGCTCTATATATCTTTTAAGGGCAATGACAAACTTGTGCAATCTAGACAATCGTTAGAGGAATGTCTAACCGACATCTCTAGGTGGATGCTTTCCAATGGCTTAAAGTTAAACCATAATAAGACTGAACTTATGTGCATCCACTCTAGATTTCAAGATCGTCCTTCCTTGAGGGAAATTATTGTCTGTGGCGACACCATTGTCCCTTGTATATCAGCCGTTAATCTTGGAGTTGTTTTTGACCAATGTATGACCGGGGAGCTCCAAGTTAACAATATCTGTAAATCATCTTACTTTCATTTGAGAAATCTGTCAACTATCAGGAAATACTTAACCTTTTATGCTGCTCAGTCGGTTATCCATGCTCTTATTTCTTCTAAACTAGACTACTGTAATGCTCTACTTTATGGACTTCCTAAATATGTCGTGGAGAGGCTGCAACGCATTCAGAACTCTGCTGCTCGTGTTGTCACCTTCACCAGGAAATTTGACCACATCACTCCTGTGTTGGTTGACCTGCACTGGTTGCCAGTATACTACAGAGTAATTTTCAAGATGCTGTTGCTGACCTACAAGGCCTTACATGGCCTTGCCCCGACATATCTGTCTGATCTTCTGTGCTATCGTTCTTCTTCTTATGCTCTCCGATCTATCTCCAACAAACTTCTGGTTGAACCTAAAGCTAGGTGTACTACGTATGGTTTCAGGTCATTTTCCTTTGCTGCTCCCAGATTATGGAATAGGCTCCCTTTTGAGATTCGCTCTTGTACTACTGTTGCTTCCTTTAAAAGTAAGCTTAAAACTTATTTATTTACTTTATTCCTTAATAATAGGAAATATATTTAGATCTCTTTTGTTTGATTCATTTCCTGCTTTTATGCATATTGCCTTTAGGCTTTTAAGATAAGTTTTCCTTTTATAATTAGATTTACTTATTAATATTTTAAATACGTAGCATCGTAAATATTGTAAATACATATATATAATTTATGCATATATTCCTGTTGTAAAGCGCCTTGGACATGCTCATGGATATGAGCGCTATATAAATAAACTTTATTATTATACTATTCGTATTCTCTTGAAGCCAGGGTAATCTCAATGAAACAATTTTTCGGGCAAATTTACTTCGCTCGCTCGCTCACTTCCGTAAAATGATACAAAATTGTTTATGAAGAAAAACACAAAAGTTAACGAAGTTTTCGCTTGTCCTTCATGGTCTCTAATTCATTTACCTGTTCGTTGGTTCGTTCAAATGTGTTTTGTACTCTCTTGAGGCAATGTTCTTGACTGAGTGCTTTGCAATATAGTGTCGGTCCTTGTCTCCTGGGTGCTTTTATCTATAGTTTCTGACTACTCATATTTCACCTGTTTCTTATTAGTTCTGATAATGAAACAATCAAACCCTTTCAAAAGACGCTCGGTATTGTGCCTGCAGCCGGCCCACTGTCTTCATTTATTCCTTCCTAGATAACTCACTCTCGACTTTTTTCTTTCTTTTTTATTATTTATTTATTTATTTATTTATTTATTATTATCAAGTTCTCTTGCGTTGAACGTAATTGAGCGTAACACCAACTTTTTGGCGGAATCCTGAATCATATATCACTACCATACTTTTAGCTGACTTTAGATAGATTGCGCTTTGATCAAATAATCTTTGTTTGCAAAGGTTTTTGAAAAATTGCTAACTTTTGACTTTGAGTCAGATCAGCAGGGCGAAGCATCACAAGGTTCTCTTCTCTTCTCTTCTCTTCTCTTCTCTTCTCTTCTCTTCTCTTCTCTTCTCTTCCCTTCTCTTCCATTCCTTTTCATCCACCATACAAAGTATTTATCCTTTAGCTGTGTTAAAAAATTCAGAAACTTAATCCTCTCTATACGTGTGTGAGTGTGTGTGTGTTAGCATATTCTCTGAACCAGAAGCCAATCGTATTAATGTACTTAACTCAAAAAGAATAAACACAAAAACACTTCTACTATGTTATCATCGAATCGTCATGAGTTGTTTACCCCTTTATTGATCATTAAAAGGTCAACCTAAATTTAAATTAGAAAAATTAGGTACTTTGGGAATATCACACATTCACATCAGTAAAAAAAATCCCATTTCCCCTTTTTACTCCCTTTCCATTCTACTTGCTTTCTATTTCTTTTTATAAATCCTATGAAATAAGCTTTATCGATTTGTTTTTTATATGTGTACGTAAATTATTCTTAGTATTATTATTATAAATATATATATATGTTTTGTAGGATATATGAAGAGATAATCTATACATCGTATATGTCTATATAGATACAAAACACAATTGTTTTTTTTTTAGCGAGAAATTAAAAAATAAACCCTAGGAAGCATATCTTAAGTTGCTTGAGGAATAATTTCGGGAAATATACGCTTCTATTAACCAGAGCCTAGCTATATTTCAAAGTCCGCTAATTTTGTCTAAAACTTTAATTGATCTAAAGTTCATTGATCTACAAGTCCAATTCATTTTTAGTAAACTATTTTTCTATTAATCCCTAATGGGACTAAGTGCGCGCTTGAGCAGTTTTGACATTTCGATGTAAATTATCGTAAACAAATAATCAATTATGAACGAAAAAACGACTTAAAAAAACTCATGTTCAGCGCCCCAGGAGTTTGATTTATTTCAATAATAATTAATCCAGTGACAGGAGGAGAATGGAAACTGAGAGAAAACAATCGTAAACATACCCAAAAGGGGTTTTTTCTTATAAGAGTTGCCACTCGCGAAAAGAGTTTACAAAACTGTGACAGACCCAAAAAAATTTTTCTTTTTTTCTTCTCTTCTTGGCTTTCACCTACGTAATCGTAAATTTTCCCAGGACTCACATTAAACAAAACGTCCGAAAGAATAACCAGAACTATACATGTCTCAGCCATAGTTCGAGTTAAAAGAAGTTCACACGCGCGAGCAGAGTAGTGCTTACTTTTAAGTTCTTCGACACAGCTAGCTCATACATACACCTAATTGCAAAAATTGTCATCTAAGAATAACAAATAGGAATTAATTAGAAATATATATCTTTAATTTTTTTCCTAAAGCCCCCTAGATTGATGAATATAACTGTTTTAGTAAACACCACAACAAGGTAATATCAAAAATGTCAGTCTACCTTCAAAACAGTGAAATATTGACACCTGTTATGGCATTTTCACAATACGTTCAACACTATCAAGCATTTCCTCATTTCCTCTAAAACAACGGTATAGATAACTCTTCATGTTCAGCGCCCCAGGAGTTTAATTTATTTCAATAATAATTAATCCAGTGACAGGAAGAGAATGGAAACTGAGAGAAAACAATCGTAAACATACCCAAAAGGGGTTTTTCTTATAAGAGTTGCCACGCGCGAAAAGAGTTTACAAAACTGTAAACAGACCCAAATGTTTTTTCCTTTTTTTCTTCTATTCTTGGCTTTCACCTACGTCATCGTAAATTTTCCCAGGACTCACATTAAACAAAACTTCCGAAAGAATAACCAGAACTATATATATCTCGGCCAAAGTTCGAGTTAAAAGAAGCTCACACGCGCGAGCAGAGTAGTGTTTCACTATACCTTCAAAACAGTGAAATATTTACACCTTTTTTTGCATTATCACAATACGGTCAACACTATCGAGCATTTCCTCAACCAAATTAATGAAATATTGACAGCGAAATGTTTAATCGATTTATTAGCTAATAATTTTTTTCTATCGCTAACGAAAGCCGCCAACACATAAGCAAGTTATTCAAGTGATTACCCACTGTGTGAGTGCCTAGTTTTCTGATAACTATATTTTAGCTGGTTTGCTTAGCTCTGTACAGTTATCGTTATGAAAAACTTTCCTATCATTTTCTTGTTTTCCATCGTATTTTCGTTTCGAAACCTGCTTTTCCTACGCTTTTATTAAAAAAAAAAAAAAAAAAATTAAATATCAAAAATCTCCCTGACGGAGTCCACAAAATTCTACAGACTTGAAAAAATATCCAACCTCATGTACCCTCAATTATTAATCTGATTATCTTAAAGAAAAATTCTTAAATTTCGTGATTTAAATTCATGCATTAAGTTTTATTTTACTCTGGAAAAAAAATTCTCGAAACGCCTAAACAGTGAACTTGTATAACAATTCCTTGTTAAAGTAATAGTGACATTTTATCTCATCCGGACCATGGAAATAATGAATGAGTGAATGCGAAAGAAACTGTAAATTTGCATGACTTCTGCCTGCATCTTCTTCCTTAGAACGAAAACACAACGCCTATTGAATACTTTAAGTAATAATAGCAAAATTTACAATTATCTTGTTACATAAACACCACTGCATGTTATTGGCTAGTGTCGCAGAGACATTATTGTAACTAAATAACAGGATTTCATTTGGAGAAGTTATTTGTCGATTCGGTTAGCTTTTTTCCCCAATCTAGTTTGGATGTTGGCCTCCGAAAGTGGTATTCAACCCACTTTGTTAACTAACAAACTTTTTTTTCCCAACCAATCCGAATTTCGGATATATATCAGTCTATTATCGCCGTTTTGGGCTAAATAGACCTCAACGTGAACATGCTTTCAATCTACATCATTGCCTGATGAAGACTATCAGCTTGCAGTCAAAATGTCTCGGCCTTTTCTACAAATGACTCAATCGTGATACAAATGAATAAGTATCGTTTATCAAAATATACTTTTTATAAAGTGAGTGAAATTAAATGTTATTGAACCCTGCTGGAGATAATCCCTGGGTTATCAAACTCAGATTAGACTGCCTTCTCATTCACAACCGTTAACCAAAGAAATGATACTCTAGAAAATGGAAAAAAAAATCTATGTATGGGTGATTTTAGAACCTCCCTACGCGAAAAAACTAGTGGTCAGCAAATTGAGTTTCACAGTATTTCTGCTTTGTTTCAGATTCCTTGCTCTCTGGTAGAGAAGAATTTTAGAGATTCAAATCGAAGATCTATGTTAGAAATCAAGCCGCGAAGGTGGGTCTCGTATGTAAAGTAGCGCTATTAGGCTTTAAGGTGGCTCTATACAGTTTTCGTGAGCGCGTGCGAGGTTGTGCACGAGCATGCGCAGATAAAGAACTTGAAGAATATTTATTTTGATAACGTCATGAAAATATCGTATGCACGCGTTATCTTTTTTTGAAATAATTCAAAAGCTAGACGATAAAATGTCTTCAAAATTCTATATATTTATCATATAAAGGTTAAACAGTTGTCAAAATATTTAGAAATTCGGTACTGTGGAATTATATTTATTGAGCAAATTCAAGATTTCGCATTAGTTTGAAATTCTTTAGTAACGAATGCTTTAGCATAGTGTCATGTGAAAGGTGAGGTAACGTACTTTCATTATCAGAAAAATTAAAAAATACACGGTGGAAAACTTGTTTTTAATTTGTAAATGAAAAGAATGGCCTTCCTTATAGCTGACGTGATGTTACCATGGTAAACTTATATGTATTCAGCTCCATACAAATGTTACAATAAAATCATGAACTGTAATATGGTTTGCCCGTTGGGTATCAACTCGTAAGCCTGCATTACTATATCCTATGTATTGATTGGAACTGACCGAAAACTCTTGGGAGCCACCTTAAATTGCCGTTTTGTTTTCTCAATTGACTATTCTTATTATAGTTTTATCGTACATTTAACAATCCTTTAAAAAATTTCAATTTTCTTTCTAGAATTGAGGGTTTTTTTCTTTTTTTTTTTTTTTTGAGGGGGGGGGGGGGGGGGGGGGCGGGGGCGTCGTTTTGTTGAAACTTGAGAAATTTTCCTAAAGAATTCACTTAGGTTTCTGCAGTTTGTATTCCTACCTTGAACTTAATACGCCAGATCTTCGGGTTTTCTGTTGCTCAGTGGTTAGCCTTGACTTTGTGTAGAATATTCATGTGTTCAAGTGAAAGTCCGTGGAATTTCACACTGTTCGTATTGATGAAGTTGTGCATTCGTTACTTAATCACTTGTATTTGTGAATATTTAAACGGGCACTGAAACAAGGCTAACCCTGAGTAAACGTATCTATAGTCAAGGAACACAGCGGTAACTTGGAACTCACGTACGCACGCGGTGTTGACTTCCGTCATGGCGCTCAGCGTTCTTAGTTTGATTGCACCTGTAATCGATTTTTTACGATATTTTTTCCCGTTTTTACTGGCTTTTCCATATGTGCTTTGATTTTTAAAAAAACGAAGGAAATAACTTCAAAGCAAGAATATGATCAAATCGATTCACGCTATATCATCTCGGCATGAAGTTGGAGAATGTTTGCTAATTAAACAAAAAACTGATTAAAAATTCCTGACCTTGAATGATTTAATCAACGTATATTCAGTTCAATTAGCTACAGCTTTCGTGTCTTAGTGATAACTTTAATCTAAGCCAAAGACATGCCTCATTGCTTGAAGCCACCAGATATCCAGGTTTCCTTCCCATGCAAACCTTATCACGCTAAATTCCAGTTTGATCTTTGAGTTAGCCATGCACTCACTTTGATCAACCCAGTGGTTCTTTTAAGGCTCGACCTGTTAGTTAGCCATGCTCTGACTTTGATCAATCCAGTGGTTGTTTAAGGCTCGACCTGTAAGTTAGCCATACTCTGACTTTGATCAATCCAGTGGTTGTTTAAGGCTCGACCTGTAAGTTAGCCATACTCTGACTTTGATCAATCCAGTGATTGTTTAAGGCTCGACCTATGAGTTAGCCATGCCCTGACTTTGATCAATCCAGTGGTTGTTTTAGCGTATCGATAAAATTTTATCAGAAAGTCTTACCTACACACAAGCTGGTTTTAACCAGCGGCCAAGATGGTATCTTAACGTCAAACTAGTTAATTGAATTTAGAAAAATCTAGTATCATCACCTTTCTCTCCTATCTTATCATTTATTCTCTAGCATGCATAAAAGATATACTAATTATTTAATTAATGTACTTATCTTTGTATCACTTTCACTCATTTATTTTTTTACCTTCAAAAAACTTTATTCGTGATGTTTTAAAAATTTAAGCACTTCTCAAAATTATTTAATTAAAAGTTTATTTTATATTAATTTCAATTTTAATCAAATATCGAGCCTCCTAATCTTGCCTGGCCTTGCCTGGCTTTTTCTGTTTCCCCTTTTGTTTCTCGAGAAGATATTCATTGATGAACTTGAACATGGTTCCCAAGCTTTCTTTCAAGCTGGCATTCTTTGGGTGTTTACTTACTAGTTGACCGTCGATAGGGCAGTGTTGAAAACTCATTAGGTTTCTTGGTCTAGCAAAATTAATTATGTCTGATTGATTGGACATTTTTCATGCTGTATTCTTTTTCTTATTCGTCCCTATTTCACCGATTCTTTTCTTTTTTGTTTGTTTTGTTTTTTTGTCTTTGTTTTTTTGATTTTCTGTTCTTTCCTTTGTTTCCATTCCTTTCCCTTTATTTATTTTCTTACTGTTTTCTTTTAATTCCCCCCTCTTTTTCATGCGAGTGATATATCATCGAAAATAACTTCCTTTATCGGCATATATTTTCGTTTTGAATCAAAGAAAAACGAATTACTCTGCTTCCATGTTTTTCTCAGTCGGCAGCCATAATTGCCAATTTTTGAGTTATGTCGATGGGTGCCCGCAAGCAGATTTAAATCACAGGATGTAACAGGGTTTGTGTGCACAAAATATAGACAAGAAAATGGAGGCATAGATAGGCCTTTTCGACTGGGGCGTAATATTTTCCCATTTCAGACCACGTGTCATTCCCTAGAGTAATATTTCTTTGTTTAACGGTTGCACACGAGAAGAAACACAATGATCGATGCAACTCAAACGAAGAATCTTATTCTCAAGAGAGTGACACGTGGTCTGAAATGGGAAAACATTACGCCCAAGGCAAAAAGGCTTTTCAATGAACGAAGGCGGAGTGAATTGAATGGTTGATGGTGAGCGAACAAACAAATGAACGCACGAAATAATAAATGAATGGATCGATGAATGGAGAAACGAACATCCTTGATTAAATAAATATCCCTAATTAAATATATCCTTAATTAAATAAGTGAATGAAAATCCTATAAGGAACAAGGTGGATATTAAATACGAATCCAACATTTTTATTTATGAAAAAAAGAATATGTAGATATTTATTAACCAACATCTACATCTGACAGACATTGATGCTACAACTGTACGAGAACCCTGTGATATAATCTTTGAGAGAACAAGGCTCTAATTGCGTTATGGCTCTAGTAACGTTTTATTTTTCACAAAGAGAAAAAACACTGAGATAAGACTTAGATTTTTTGATTAGATCTCCTGCAGAAATTGCGATAACCATTTATTCTTTATGCAATCCGTTGGGAATAAATTAAAAACACATGCGACCAGATATTGCTCAGTGTGAATAACTGAAGCTTGTCATAAATATTTCTTTATTTTTTTCATTTTGTTTTTGTTACTAATGTATCGGATTTGTTTCAACTTTCTAGAAAAATAAAATGATTTGTAATCACTGATAACTCCCGACCGTTAATATTTTGTACTTTCGATAATCTGTTTGAAAATGAAATTTCTATGAACGACAATCTTTCAGCATTTTATTAAAAACAGAAAATCAACTGTAAAAACCCAAATTTGTCATACCTACCTTTTTAAAAAGCTTGTCTTTCAAAATCAAATCTCTTGTCTTTATAAAAAAATTAGTCAACCAAAAAGCTGGTTAAATTTTCACATTAATCAAAGTCAGAGAGAAGGAGGCTGCGCCAAGTTGCTTGCTTGTCTGTTCAAATCCACTAAGTGAGCGGCCCTCAAGAAATCGCGGGATTAACATTCTCCCTTCCCCCTCCCCTTCCTCCCCCTCCCCTTCCTCCTCCCCCTCCCCCTACTGTCCAGTTTCCCGTCGAATCCCAACCCCACAACTTATTGAGAACCGCTACGCAGTCTACTAGTGAATATACTGATAATCTCATTAAAGCCGACACAAATCCGTCAGTATTGATTATCAACGTTTATCGTCGGTAATGTTTCTTAGTAATTCATTTGTCTAATCCATTTTAACCACGATTCAATTCGTTCATCTCCTGTTTTTATCTTTCGCTGCAAAGCCGATTAAATTGGCTTCAAAAACGTTTTTTAAGGTTTATCCGACACACACACACAAAAAAACTTTACTAAATCTAATATTTTCAATTTATCGATGATAGTAGCTTTTCACCTCAGATGGCGTGTAATATACTTATACTAAGTACTGTGGTATGATAAGGAAAGGAAGTGCAAAACGGGAAAAAACTTTGCTCCTCAAATTCCATTAAAATGACAAGGTCAGGTGTTTTGATTCTGTTAGCCATTTCGTTTTGTTTGGCCCGTTAATTTATCTGAATCAAACCCAATTTTTGTTTGTTTTACATCAATGGGGCTTTTTAGAAACTCTTGTCAGTTGAAGAGAAATTTCTAGCATGAAATTCAGTTATTCTCGTCAACAGGACTACTCAGTAATGACATCCTTTGGTCTGTTTTGGTATTTGTTGGATCAGAGCGGAAATTATTTGCACTAACAAAATAAACTGACTTTACTGCATATCAGCGAAAAGGTAGAGATTTACTTGTATATGTATTACGATCTTTCTTTCTTTTCTCGTTTCGTAACCTTTTTCTCATTTTTTCCCCACTGAAATAAAAAGAGAAGCTCAGTTGCCACGAATTTTTTTAACTTTATAACCTAGCGACCAGAACGTCTGCGAAAACAGTCTGGTCGTAACGAATGCGCCGTACGGACGCCGGTTTCTTGGTTTATTCTATACACATACTTTAGCAGTGAATAAACTTAAATTCTCAAGCTCGTAAGATAACATCACCACATCCTAAATTCAAGGAAAATGACTCTGGAAAGAGCGATAAAAATACTAAATTCCAGAAAAACGTGCCTCGTATCATCCATGTTCCTTCTTATTCGGCGCAAAAAAAAAAAAAAAAAAAAAAAAAAACCAGCAGATTTTTTCGATCTTTTCTGTTAATTTTTTTGTTTTGTTTCTAACTGCTTTTTCTTAAAATATGTTTTCCTTTCAACTTTTCCCCCGTTTCCTTTCCTTTCCTTTCCTTTCCTTTCCATTCCATTTCTTATCCGTCTGGTATCAATCAAATCACATCCATATTATAGGCTAGGTCCACATCAACGCTTTCACGTTTTTCAATATCGAAAATACAGCGTGAGATAGTCATAAAAATAACAACAATAAGAAGAAATTTCTAGTAGATAAAGTTAATGCAATTTTTCCACTGGTTATTAAAGCTTTCATTAGTTATAATTGTTGCAACACTATCTGTCTGTCTTTTCTACCTTGAACCGATTTTTTTATCAACAAGGAAGGAAATTGGAGAAAGGTTATTGCTTTGTAAATCTTTTGTAACTTGCATTCATTATGATGCTATTTGTTCTGTCAATAAGCAAGTAAATTAAGTAAAAATATAGATAATCAAATAGTTTATTCACTAAGTTATATAGTGTCATTTTCATTCTGAATATCTTTAAATGTCATTAAAAACGAAGCAAAATTATTGCCTTTCTCAGCTGCTAATAAGAAAGTCAAATGGAAACATTACTTAGGTTTATTCATATCGCCTACGAAGACGTTCTCTGTTTAAGTCTTCATTTTGAAAACCGAGAGCCCCTTATCATTACAAAAATTAAGCAGAGAAAGTCTACGCAGTCGAGAAGAATTTCTTTCGAAAACTGGTATCGGAGTGAAAATTAATGTGTGTATATCTGATATGTTAAAATCCCACCTTGGAGTTTGATTCCAAAACCTTGAATCACAGCCAGTTCCTGATCAGTTTTTATCGGGAATGAAAATCTTCTTTCGTTGTAGTCATTATGATTTACTGTCTTGCAAATGATACGTTCCCGGTCCTCTGGCTTCTAATCAACGACCCTAAGTCTATGGTCTGTAGATGGTATCTTGCTAAAAGCATTCAAACATTTCCTACTTTGTTTTAAAGCGGAATTTCTTCGAGTGATGTCCGTGAACTCAGCTCTATCTTGGAACAATGATTTATTTCTCCAAGCTGTCGGGTCTTTGGCCCACTGTCGAACAATATTGTTTCTGCGTGCTTTTGTCCCCGATCTCTCAAAATAAACACCAACGTTTCCTAATTTTAAAACGATATTTAAAGCGGATTAGTTTTATAACTTGGTAATCTCACTCGAAATTTAATCAAAAAGCACTAGTGCGGTAGACAACCACTCCTTGAACGAAAAGGGATAAATATGAAACGAAAATTAATGGATTTTTTTATCGCAGGCTACCTCAAGTTAACAGTTATCGGGATTTTTGGACAAACTGTTGCTATGGTAACACAGGGTAAGTACGTGCGTGCTTCGATAGTCGAGATATGGAATTTCATTGAGAGGCAGGAATGATGTCCATTAAAAAATATGGGTCTTACGAGGTGTAGCAATCTTTATTTTGTTCTGAACAGGTAGTATTTTAGTGCAGATTTAACTGACTATGGAACTTTATATCTTAATGTGTCGAACCCTGATGTATATTTAAAAAAAGGAATAAAGGATGTTGGTGGTTATGAGAGTTACCAGCAGAATTAACGAGAATCGACATTAATTTTGATGTTTATTTTTTGGTAAAACAGTTATTTATCTTTTTCCCACTACAATCACCCCTCTTGCTGTGGATTATTGGTTGGGCGGTCACCTCATTACATTTCTTTTGCAATTAGTTTCTTGAAACTGGTTACATCACATCATCATCCGCTTACACAAAATTAGAGTCAAGCAAAGATTTCCATAGATTTACTCACTGTTCTGGGATAGAAAGACTGTGAGATTCTGCAGTGACTTATTGATCTGACTGTAAGGAAAGCGTTTGGCTTTCATGTATTGATTTTCCTGTAGTTAGGCATCCACATATTTACTGTTCTTGGATAAAAATACTATGCTTGAGATTCAGTGATACATCGATCTGACTGCGAGAAAAAAATGGTGTTTCTTTACATGTCTTGATTTTCTTGTAGGCTTTTTTTTTATGTCGTTACGTCAGTGCCACAAGGCCATTTACAACTTTAAACAACAGCTCTACGATAAGCAAGAGATATAATACTCAATTTACCTTTTTTAGCATTTCAGTCACGCTTGCCAGAGGGTGGTATTTCAAAAGTACCCAGCGGGCGGTGCTTTTCTACGCAAATTTATAGTCCCTAATAGCTGCTTTCTTTTATTATTTCTTTGCCAGACGTTTTGTTTTTTTCGATTTCAGTTTTCCCTTTCGAATATCTTCCTCAAATATATATTTATTCTCTTACTGTCTTCTTTCTCCTTTTGTATTCATTTTTATCTGAACACGTTTTCTTCGCATAATAGGACGAAGCAAATAGGACGTTTACATGATGGCGTCAATGACCTCGACTTCCTTGTACACTTTCTTTTGTTCAGTAAATTAGCACCAATTGTCTTACTATTCTAATGAGGGAATACAAAGTTAAATGAGAAAGAAAATTCGCTAAGCATTATGATAGTGGAAGTCAAATGACGCCATCATGCAAACATCCTTCTTCTTTTTCTCTTGGATTATCTTGTTTATAGGACAAACTTGTTTAATTTCAAACTTGGTTAATTTCGTAATGAGAATTCCGTACAACACGAGAACATATACATCATGAGTTTTTTAAGCCGTTTAATAAACTCGCAGATCTTGTTTTATCGGGTCTACGACTCGTGTTTTATATTTTTCGAAGTAACAATATTTCTCGAAGAGATAATATTTATGTTATGATCATCCGGGTGGATGTAATCCTTAGAAGGACTGTTTGATGTGACTGACGTTTCGACAACCTGTGCGGAAGTCATCTTCAGAGTCAAGTGGAGAAAAAGTCAGATATGGGTTTTACCCGATTAAACACTCCTGCTCGTTTATTAAACATTACATAGATTCGTATTCATTTGCATAAACTTTAACTTGGATTTTCTCTATCAAACTTGGTTCATTTTGTAAAGAATTCGGTACAATATGAGAACTTACATCATGAGCTTTTTAAGCCGTTCAATAAACTCGCAGAACGTGTTTTATCGGGTCTAAAACCACCCGGCTACGCGTCGTGTTTTACACCCGATAAAACACTCCTGCTCATTTATTAAACTTTACATTAAACGACCAAATTTCTTTTCATTGCTCCTCACTCCCAAGCCTTTTTCACTAACTAAGAGTGAAGCTTATCAGAGCTCATCAGGCTGCCTGTGTTTCTAGAAGCCATTTTTTCTAGGAGATTGGTATTATACGCTGACTGCTAGCGGGCGCAATACCCTGGATAACGGGCGACGATTTGCTTTACATTGTTTACACATTGTAGTAATTATTTTTCATCATATAAAAATATCCTATAATGTTTGAACTAGAAAGGGTCTTGACGCAAATGTCGCTAGGGCAACGCCATTTCTTAAATATTTTTCTCTGTGTGTGTAAAAAGACTAGTTTTATCCAGCATAATAATCTTCATTAAGGTTTATAAGTCAATTGAAGGATATCTTAAGCTATCCTAGATATTCGATATTTCAGATATGGTGCATAATCCTTTTAAGTGCATCGTTAGAAAGTGAATTCTTCGCTTTGGTGTCAGTCTAAGATATAATCCTTTGAGATGGTAAAGTAGATGTTATCTCTTGTTTGTGTCGTACGTAAGTAGAATCATTTGTTCGTTCTCTCCATGGCATTTATTAAAGGTATTTATTAATTGTACTTATTTTACGGACCCGGAGAACGAAAACCCTCGAGGCAGAGGAGAGAACCAACAAGCAACTCTACTCGCATATCTCACAATGGCGCATTACTAGAGCAGCGCGCACCTCCCGTGCTTCATGCTTTAAAAACACGTGTTTTTCAGGGTTCTCTGGTTTTCTGCCCTCCACGAAAATCAACTCCTAAATTCCCGCATTCAGTGAAAGAAGTGCGACACTCCGTGAAATGATTAAGCCGTGCGCTGACTAGGGTGACTAGATTAGCTCAGAGGTTATTCTCAGAACAGTTGGCCGGGCTAAATCATCAGTATTAGTTTTGAAAAATAAACTTATTTAAGGTGGCTGACTACTTTGGTCAATAGTAAACAGATAATTGAAACTCCTTTAACCTGAAATTTAATGCTGATTTCAAAAATGCAAAGAAAAATGGGGTGTCCCGAGCTTGTTTTTGAGATAATCACTTCGGAATGACATGCGTTTGTACAATTTTGGAAGAAAAATACCGAAAATCTGTACAAAAAAGTCATAAAACCAAAACTAAGGAAGGAACATGAGTAATTTTTCCGAACACGTAACTTATACTATATTTATGAAATACTTGTACACAATGAAAATTGTTTTTGTTCAGGTTCTACGGTGTGCAAGTTATCGAAAAGATTGAGCACAAAACAAACACAATGATTTTTTTACATTGTTCTAATTAACAGAATTGTCTGAAACTTTGAAAAATGATGGGATGTTACCTGTTAAAAACTGAAATATAGAGTCCCGTGCAAAATTCAAGAGGGTTTTACCCCTTGAAGTTCAAAACGTGTAGGGTTCAACATCAAATTGTCAAGATAATTCAGCGGTTTTTGATTATTTAATCACGAGCAATTTATAATTATTCTTAATACTTTTAATTTTCAGTTCGGTTCAGTCAGTATTCCCCCCATTATCTACAGCCCGCTCGCACTTCATAATATCCGTTAGTTCCAAAATGTGCTTATCTTGTTTTTTGTTTTTTGTTTTTTGTTTTAATTCCATTTAGAACAGTCAAGATCCTCTTGAATCAATCCATTCTTGCAGATAGAACAACCATTCAATGTAGTCCTTTTCAGCTCATCTTGCAAGCGATTTCTGATTAGTTATTATCTGATCTTTAAATGTTGATTAGATCAGCTTAGATCAGACCCCCAACACTGCAGAATGTGTTATCCGAAAATACTTAGTTTTTTTTGTTATTCTTGATGTGCAGGTCCCGCGCAATAATGAAGCACGAGGGAGGTCTGGAAACAAACATCAACGCCCTGTGGCTGGGTCACGTAAAAAGGTAATTGCATTAATTACTTTTGTGAATGAAAGTAGAAGCTTTCCATTGATCTGTTCTGCTCTGCTCTCTGCCGCTCTGTTCTGCTTTGCGCCGCTCTGTTCTGCTTTGCTGTGATGCGCTCTCCTCTCCTTATTTCGATAGTGTTCCATTTTGATTGACATATGCTTCTTGTTGATGAGATTTTGGTATTTTGTAGTGCCATCACAAACGATTTTTTATCAAAGCCAATTTTTGTCGCGAATCAAAATGACTCGGATATAGTTTGTCGGTCTCGTACGAACGGGCCATTAATAAAAAAAAATCTACATTAGCCTTAACCTG
Source organism: Actinia equina (assembly GCA_011057435.1). Lineage (NCBI taxonomy): Eukaryota > Metazoa > Cnidaria > Anthozoa > Actiniaria > Actiniidae > Actinia > Actinia equina. The sequence continues at coordinate 1,901,639 of WHPX01000126.1, read as the reverse complement.
AATTAATTAATAATGTCAAATAAAGCCAAGACTGTAACTATGCCAAATATATTTCATCACCATTAGAATTGAATTCTGTTAAAGCTCTCAACATGTTTTGATTGAGTTGTGAAAACAGATCGTAATCTAATAACTGTTCAGACTCATTAGTTTTATACTCTATTAGCAAATGTCGCCTGTTTGACCGTACTTTTGAAAGGAGCGCAGTTTATACATTATATTTCTAATATGTTAATGACTATGACGTAACATAAGGGATTTGATTTATTTTGTTGCAACTTCTAATGTTGAACGCTGGACATTTTGTGAAAACGAATTTGTAAGAACCTTTACGTGAGTCACGAGTAAAAGGGTGATGCTTTTAAAATACTGTATTCCAGAACGAGTGCAGTGTTGTATATTAAATGATCCCTTATGTTACGTCATTGTCATTAACATATTGGGAATAAAAACCTTCGTATCTCAAAGACCAGACATTCAAATGACGAAATATTTTCACAATCAACTATTCCCTATCTAAAGAATCAATTCTGAAAATATTGTGCAAAGGCTTATAAGCACTTTAATTTTAACTGGTGTCAATATTGGTCATTCACTATACTGATGTTCTTTCTTAGCAACCTCTTGTCGTTCATTTGACGTTTTGCGAGTTACGAAATGCCATCGGAGTGAGTGAAGGGAAAATGTTGATCTATTTCGATAAAGTTCATTTGGAAAATAAGTGGAATGCAATTTGGTCTGAAATCAAACGAATAATTACAAAATTGCAAGACCGTGTAGCGGGAGTGCAATTTGTTAACACAAGTTTGATTTCAGACCAAATTACACGAATACAATTACAACTTAATTATATCCATTTTGTAATCTCCTGCAATAATAATTATAACACATTTAAATTTACTATAATTATTTTACTAAAATTTAGTCAAAGAAAACGTCTTTCACCTAAAAAATACCCTTTTCATGCCTTTTTTTCACTTTTCTTTTTCGACATCTGATTGGTCAAATTTTATTTTTCTTCAATTTCATTGGCTTTTCAAAAGAGTGCGATTTAGAACTAATAATGGTGCGATTCGTGATTAAATCGCACTGCTGGGAGCCAATCAGATTGTAGAAATCAGCAGTGATTTCAAAATGGATGTAATTAATTTCAACATTATGGTTCAAATTATCCCGCTCCTAAAAGAAATTAGAAAAAGAAATTGAAATTGAAATTTGTTCATATTCTTAGAATTAATACGGCTTGTTTTTTTTTGGTTTGTTTGTCTGTTTGTTTGTTTGTCTGTTTGTTTGTTTGTCTTTTTGTTTGTTTGTCTGTTTGTCTGTTTGTCTGTTTGTCTGTTTGTCTGTTTGTCTGTCTGTCTGTCTGTCTGTTTGTCTGTTTGTCTGTTTGTCTGTTTGTCTGTTTGTCTGTTTGTCTGTTTGTCTGTTTGTCTGTTTGTCTGTTTGTCTGTTTGTCTGTTTGTCTGTCTGTCTGTTTGTCTGTCTGTCTGTCTGTTGTCTGTTTGTCTGTTTGTCTGTTTGTCTGTTTGTCTGTTGTCTGTTTGTCTGTTTGTCTGTTTGTCTGTTGTGTTTGTCCTGTTTGTCTGTTTGTCTGTTTGTCTGTTTGTCTGTTTGTCTGTTTGTCTGTTTGTCTGTTTTGTCTGTTTGTCTGTTTGTCTGTTTGTCTGTTTGTCTGTTTGTCTGTTTGTCTGTTTGTCTGTTTGTCTGTTGTCTGTTTGTCTGTTTGTCTGTTTGTCTGTTTGTCTGTTTGTCTGTTTGTCTGTTTGTCTGTTTGTCTGTTTGTCTGTTTGTCTGTTTGTCTGTTTGTCTGTTTGTCTGTTTGTCTGTTTGTCTGTTTGTCTGTGTGTCTGTTTGTCTGTTTGTCTGTTTGTCTGTTGGTCTGTTGTCTGTTTGTCTGTTTGTCTGTTTGTCTGTTTGTCTGTTTGTCCTGTTTGTCTGTTGTCTGTTTGTCTGTTTGTCTGTTTGTCTGTTTGTCTGTTTGTCTGTTTGTCTGTTTGTCTGTTTGTCTGTTTGTCTGTTGTCTGTTTTGTCTGTTTGTCTGTTTGTCTGTTTGTCTGTTGTCTGTTTGTCTGTTTGTCTGTTTGTCTGTTTGTCTGTTTGTCTGTTTGTCTGTTGTCTGTTGTCTGTTGTCTGTTTGTCTGTTTGTCTGTTTGTCTGTTTGTCTGTTTGTCTGTTTGTCTGTTTGTCTGTTTGTCTGTTTGTCTGTTTGTCTGTTTGTCGTTGTTTGCTTGTCTTTTTGTTTGTTTGTTCTTTCGTTCGTTCGTTTGTTGTTATTTGTTGCTTTTCAAAAGAATTCCCTATTAAATTGCAAACGTTTGTTTTATCATTTTATTGTTAAATTTCGAGCAACCAAAGAAACTTAAATTGCTTTAGGCAATTACAAGCGCTGAAACCTTAACCGTCTACATCTACATTTTATTAAGTTGATAGAATCGGTAAGATAACACATCAACTATAAAAAATGCTAAATATACATAATAAAAAGCACTGAATAATTAGTTTTGCATTTAGCTAAAATATAAATATCTGCAAATTGCGAAATAAATAATGATAAATAATATAAAAAGTATATTCAATATTATGAGATCCTTATACTACCTATTTTAGGTAGGTCTTTAATTTAGACTTAATTGAATAGAGCTAGTGTCACCGAGTTTACGAATTCCATTTTGAAATTGATCTAGGAAAAAAAGAAAACTTAAAAACATCTTTAGAAATGTTTGGCGTCCTATATTTAAATTAATGGCTTTTGCGAGTTCTTGTTTCATTGTTTGGTATTAAATATTCTCTTGAATCAATACATATCTACTTGATTATGACTTAATTTATACATTAATGACAGTCTTTTTTTTCTTTCTTCTTGTTTCTAATGTGTCCCATCCTAACTGTGTAATCACGTCTGTAACGCCTGCTGTTTGGTTGTAGTTCAGGAGGCAGAAACGGGCTGCTTTCCTTTGAACTCTCTCTAAGGTTGACATATCTTTCTTGTAGTGTGGGTCCCATGAGGCGCTTGCATACTCTAATTTAGGTCATACAATAGAAGTATATGCAGTTTCACGCACGTTCCTAGGACAATTCCAAAGATTCCTTCTGATCAGTCCCAAGGTCTTGCTTGCATTGCTTGAGATTGAAGAAATGTGGTGCGACCATTTCAATTTACTATTTACGATAACTCCTAATTACGATTTGCTCAAGTTCAGAACCACAGAAAGTGTACTTCCGATGAGGGGGCTTTTGCTTTGTTGAGAAGCATATAATTTTACACTTTGAGGGATTGAATTCCATCTGCCATCGGTGTTACCAATGTTCTAATCACCTCGTAGGTTGTCGCAGTCAGGATCATAATCAATATCATAATAAACTCGATCATAAACCTGGCTGGAAAAGATCAATGCTGAAAGAAAAAAAACCCCTCAACTTCAAATCATTGTCATCACCATCATTAAATAATTATTTCATTTCTCTTAATATCTTTCGGTTGATATTGCGTTTTCTTCGTTTTCTTTTCGGTTCTTCTAATATAAACTTTAATTTATCGACTTATCAATAACCTGGTTTTTTTTTTATTGTATTATTATTGTTTTCGTTTCGTTTTGAGGTTGTTGCGTTTGTTTGTTTGTTTGTTTGTTGTTGTTGTCGTGTTTTTTTGGTTTTTTTTTTTAGATGTCTTTTAGTTTTACAATTAATGCTGTGGATTTAAAAAGGGACTCCTATACGAAAATAAAAACTAAAAACAAGAAGAAAAAAAAAGTGAATGGGAAAATGGTTTTATTTCTAGCACACGAGTGCAAAACAGGTGCAAAAAAATACAATACTTAAAGCTGAATTCACTACAAATTTTTATTTAATCGATATTGCCTATTAATCAAGGACATTTTATTTGCGCAAACAAACCAAAAAGTATTTTAATTTGTTTTTCTTTGCTTGAAAATGAGTTCAAATTTCGACAGTTTATCTTGGAATATTAAGTTGTAATAATAATGATAATTTGTTATAGCGGAGATGGACGCACAGTCTAGATGCTTGATTTTATATATATATATATATATATATATATATATATATATATCCAAAGAAACTCAACTTGCTTAGTGGACGTCAACGACGCCTGTCCGAGTCAGTTTTTCGTTACGTTCGCAAGTATAAAGTTAGAAAAAATATATAAATGGGAAAGATTCCCGACTACTTGTAGTTTTTTCCTCCTGTGATGTTCGAAGTTTAGGTCAACGTGATTTTTTAACGAAGTGTTTCGATAATTAGAGCGAACAGGCATACAATAAGGCGAACGGAGTCTCAATAGTGCGATGGAACATTCGTTAAGAAATTTAGCATTGAATTTGACAATCATGAATATGTTTGCGTAAGTTCATTAACGTTTTCAAACTTTCATTAGCGTTTTGGTGCAGACAATAAACCACAATACACATTCGATACAGTGTTTTGGACATTTATTTACGCAATACAATATAAGTATATTATGCTTTTACGATTGTACATTTCCAAAAACAAAAAAGTGAATTTATTCTTGAACGTGTTCTCTATTTAAACATCTGGGACGATATGTTTGCATGTGGTTGTACCATTTTATGCATTTCTGTGGATCTTCATAGGCCCTCAAAAGACGCTAGTCTGACTCAGTTGGAAGTTGGTTTATTTGTTGAACCATTGCAATATCCAAAAAAGAGGGATCTTCATAGGCCCTCAAAAGACGCTCGTCTGACTCAGTTGGAAGTTGGTTTATTTGTTGAACCATTGCAATATCCAAAAAAGAGGGATTAAAAAACTCAGAACTGACTGATATTTATATGGCGCTTTGTTTGTACGAAATCATATTCACGGCTTGTAAAAAAAAAAATGAAAAGACAGTTAAAATCCTAAAATTCCTAGTGGATAATATACTTATATTGTATTGCGTAAATAAATGTCCCAAACACTGTATTGAATGTGTGTTGTGGTTTATTGTCTGCACCAAAACGCTAATGAAAGTTTGAAAAAGTTAATGAACTTACGCAAACATATTCATGATTGTCAAATTCAATGCTAAATTTCTTAATGAAAGTTCCATCGCACTATTGAGACTCCGTTCGCCTTATTGTATGCCTGTTCGTTCTAATGACACTGCTTCTTCGCTTCAATGAATATTCCTTTGCGGTTAATGAACAGCAAAAGGTGTAACAGAGACAGAGACAGAGGAGAAGCTAGAAGGCAAGGCATTCCACTCGGAGAGCTAAGAAAAAGATTGCTTCTTAGAGCGACTACAATGTTATCACGCAACAAAAATGCATGCAGTGGTACAACCACATGCAAACCTATCTTCCCAGATGTATGAATAGAGAAGCAATTCAAGGATAAATACACTTCTTTCTTCAATACCTAATGCCATGTTTTCTTTGTAAAGAACGGTTATATTCATGGGTTGTAAAAAATGTAAAGAAAGCTAAAATCCTACAATTCTCGTGTAAAAAGTAAAGTAATAATGTATTGCGCTAATGAATGTCCAAAAACCGTTATTGAATGTGTGGTTTTGTCTATCGATTGCACAAAGGCGCTAATAGAGTTTTTCGATTTAGCGGCTTTTGAAAAACTATTGCCAAACACGTCTATTGTTCCTTTGTTCACCAAAAATTAATTGCAATTCTGCATTGTGTTTTGTTAATGGATTCTAGCAACTTCTGTAATCAGTAATTCATATCACACTTATTCACAAGGCCCGAGAGGTAAATAGAACGTACCTATAACTCGGAGCTAATAGGTTTTTCCACTGCTGTTCACTATTTTAGCCAAACAAACGACCCCGAAACTTTATTTTTCACAAATTAAGTTATCATGATCAGTCATTTACTATTTGCTACTCACAAATAAGTTCTAAAACTTTTTGTAGAGTTTTTTTTATTAATAAGAACTAGATCTTGCATAAATACATTCCGATACCCTGGACGTTAAACAAATTGACCATGTTTCAGTCATCAATGTGTGAAATAAACACGAATATTCTAACTCATCACTAACAAAAATATCTTTTTTCAAAGTAAAAGAACATTATTTCTAATAGAGACAGTGGCAGAATTCTACCAGCAAATTACATAAATCTTTTGTGATTTTCAATGCTCTTGCTTTCAGGTTTGTGCGCGCGATTCTTTTGCTCGCGCATATGTACAACGCTTGATCGCGTAGTTTTTGTAAATATATTGTAACGTATTTTAGTTCCTCTGAGGATGACCGTGTCGGTAGAAAGCTAAGGAAAATATAAAATTATTTTTAAAGGTTGATGAGTCAATTTTAGTTTCATAATATGAATCCAACCTACAAAAACCTTTACGACTTTTCTTTTTGTTGATGTTTTTATCTTTTTCTTGTTGCTGTTCTTTTCTGATCAAAATCTATGAAAGTGTTACTGTATGAGACGTAGATAAATGTGTCAATTTCCTTTTAGTCTTATTACAAACAATCTTCTCCTATTTATCAAAGACCCACACGTACCCACGACAAACGGTAGAAATGACCGTTTTTGTCGAAAAACTTGAGAAATGGAATTAAAGACTTTGAGGTCCCCAAATCGATGCTCAATTTGAACCCTGAGTTTCCGTAGCTGTCGATTGGCTCTTCTTTGGATACGATTTCGAGCAATCCTGTGTGGTGTTATGAGTGGTACTCTTGCGGCGTAACCACCGTCAGCCAATAACCGCGCATTCCTTGGTAGGCGTTTCTGACCAAGAAACCCGATACTGGGTAGATAATTGTAGGTTGTTGCATCATTGAGATGACCAGGAAAGCTGTACAGAAAGTTCATAATTAAAACCATGATTGATTTGACAAGAAGCGATACATGCAGGTAAATAAAAAACGTCCTTACCCTGAAACAAGTAGTACTATCATACCATCAGCATCGACAACCATTTGCGTGGATATAAAGTGGGTCTTTTTGTCGCCACGGTAAAATTCGGCCTGTAATGCACCAGTCGGGCGCCGTATTTTATGGACTGTAGCATCGATAATTCCAACCGCATTTGGATAGTTTCTCCATTGACCAATAAATGTTGCCCACTGCCTGAGGCTATGCCATGTAGTAAGTCTTTGGAAGTGGAGAAATAATATTGGCACTATGTGGTATATTTCTTCGTGTACAGTGCTAGTACTTACTTGAAATGTGAAAGCCAGGCTGACGTACTTGGGATAGATTCGTAACCAGATCATTACCAGTAAAACTCGGTTTCGCACATCTAAAATGCAGCGTCTTCTCCGATTGGAACTTGGCATTCTTGGACACATCCGCGGCTTTGTCACGTCAGGTGCTACTGTCTGGACAATATTATCTAAAGTATCAGGAGTCTCGGCAGTGACATACCAAAATGTTCTTGGACTTCTTAAAAGATTGCTCCATACGTCCTTTCCGACGTTTCTATGAAACATAATTCTTGGAAACAGTACTTGTATAAGTGGAGTGGGAACAGCGCATATTTGAAGAGCAGTTACAATTGTTGTAATCACATTAGCCAGTGGTGGAAAAGGTAGTAAAAGTAGATTGTCAGGATTGTCAAAAATAGCTAGGTCCAAAAAAGAAATGATTGCCGCAATAGTTGTGGCTAAACATATAGGAAAAGGAGGAGGAAGAACCCGACGTCCATCCATATCTATAGCTAGTAGCAATGTGTGGAAAACTGCATATATTATTGACATAACAATAGCGAAGAAAATACTTTGTGAAAACAGGTTGCGAAAGTTGCGAACATTTCCATCACTCGTGATCTCTGCTGATGACAAAGAATTCACAGGTTTATTGCTGTGCCGAAAGAATGAAGTGTAACACATAGTTTTTGTCACCTAATTACAGAAGCTATTTTTGTTGCTGTTTTGTATAAAAACCTGGACGAGTATTGACAAAAAAGCTAGTCTTATCCATACCTCTTGGTGTTCGGACTTGTTTCTAGTTCAAAATGGAGGATGATAACATTTTTTTGAGAGCAGCTCTCAGCAAAAGTATAAAAATACCAACGGAACAATTCAAAAAACCAGAATTGACAACTGAAAGTAGGCCTTCTTGTGCGTATCCTAAAACAGACGACCATATGGAAAGCAGTGAACCGCCCAGCAAAGCCAGAAGAATGTCGAATGAGTCAAAACCACGTGGAAGCAAAATACGAAGTACCGAAGTAGAAAAAGTGCTAGTAAATGAGGGGTTTCGCAAGTATGGCATGGACAGCAAGGCAACCGTTCATTTTATGATAAAGCACCGAGAAATATTAGACGACGACCTAAAGGGGTATTATGAATCAGTGGGGAAGCCAGGAGGCCTGACGATGAATACAGCAATAGACAGGGTTCGAAGGCTACAGAAAAGGAAACTAGAGAAAGCGAGGTAAGTTTTGGTGTTTCCATTTTGCCCGACATTGCTTTAATGGGTGCAGCTAAATAATGTTTTTCTCCATTTGTTTTCTTCAAATTCAGCCGATGTAAATCTTTACCAAAGAACGATAAAACACTTGCTTGTGAAGAATATCGTGGTGATTCAAGTGAAGACGATTCTGAACTGAGTTGCCAGGATGCCTGGGAAGAGGCAGCAGAAACGACTAAGAAAAAAGATACTCGACTTGTCAGGCCCATCTTGAAAGACTCTTTGTCGAGGGAAGATGTCGTGGCTGCGATTAACAATGACTGTGACATTAACGAAAGCACAGAAAAAACTGGCATACAAAAGTAAGTTACAAAACAATATCTTAAAACTGAGTGCAAATATTATACCCGTGAAATAATAGTTAGAGAGAAATTGTATAATTAGGCCTTATTAGACAAGAAATTAATAGTCAAGGTCTGCGCTGCGGGAGAACAAGAATTAGTCGCAAATTCATAGTCTCGCTAACTATTTCACGCGGGTACTAGGGAAGACATTTTAAAATTGTAATACTCAATAGTCAAATAGACAGAAAAGAAAACGATGGAATTAGGGTCTACTAAAGTGTTTCAGTCTAATATCTATTTCACGGGTTTATTGACATCACTCTAATATTTTCACTCTAACTACTCTTTCCCGCTTGTATAGTATATCTCTGCGTGGAAGATTTCTATCCCAACAAAGGACAGCCTATATGTTTATTTCTTCTTTTCTCTCTCTCTCTCTCTCTCTCTCTCCAGGAAAGATACAGGAAAGAGAAGGCATAAGCAGAACACGAAAGAAAAAATGGACAACATTCTTGCTTCCTTGCCAGAGCTAATAAAGAATGCGAACAAAGCAGCAAAAGACCACAGTGAATGTTTAAAACAAATGATGGGGGAAACCTCGGATGACTAATGAAAAATTTGGATAAATCCCTGAATATGTCTTTATATAGTTACGGTTCTGTACGGGGAATATATAATCCCTAAAAAAAAAAAATAATAAAAAACACACACACAAAAAAAACAAAAAAAAACAACAAGAAAACAAATTTATCAAAATGATAAGAATGATGCACCTGAAGTCTGAAGAACATTTGTGTTCAGTATTGTGTAAGAAATGTGTAATAATCTAAAAATAAAAATATTGTAACCCTTTGCTCTCATCTCTCCACTATCTTTTCCATGTCTGTGAGTACCATGTAACTGAATGCGTACGGAAGGCTAGATTATGGCACAAGAATTACGAAATCATTAAATTTTTAATCTGTTTAATAGTCTGAGGTATTAAGGAAAAAAATCGTATATTAAAATCGATGGAAGTGGATTAAGATCGTACTACAGAATGAAGTGGAATACCCATATCACAAGTATCTCAATAGAAAATGCGTTTATTTTATAGCGATTGTTGCGCACAGTCATGTGAAATGTAACAGATGAAGCATTTCACTTAGATCTTTTGGCACGTGCTGTTACCAAATTGCCAGATTTGAGAAAAACCACTAAATCGGAAAACTCTAATGAAACTTCGAAAACGCTAATGAACCTGCACAAACATATTCATGATTGTCCAATGTTATGCTAAATTCCTTATGATAATGCTTTTTCGCTTGAATGAATATTCCTTTGCGGTTAATGAACAGCAAAAGGTGTATTAAAACTGCAAAAAGATGCTGAAATGAGAAATAGGCCAATCGTTCAAATAAAAGACTACTATTGTAAAACACCGCAGAGTTTTTTTTCGTACTTAATTCCACAAAGGTCTCTTAACGATTTTTATTCATTGCTCAGCGTGAAACTTCTTTTCTAAATCGAACTTCATAAAATCCGCGTATGAATTATTACTAGATGTCTAAAGATATCTGCCCAAGGCACCGAGGGATATTACCACAGTTTGAATCCATTTCCGGTAATTTGCAAGCGCTAATTAAATTGACCCCAGATATGAGATAGTACCGTTACGTCCGGCTACGCGATAAAATTTTTTCATTCTATTTTCATTAAAACCAGACTTATAAGTTTCCGTGAACAGGATGTTTTCAGTTGTATATTGGACCGCCACTTGCAAGGCGCATTACAGAACCTGTTTACTCGATTACAAGGTTATATGGACTCAATGTTCAGTAAAATTTAACACCAAGATATTTTGATTTAAAGCGTGGCTTTAACTGGATCGGTAAGTCTTCATCACCCTTTTTTGCGCACTTTTACTCCAGCGACCAACACCTTTTGATATTCAATATCTTTTATTCATTTTTTTCCTGATTTTTCCTTTTCTACTTTTCTACTTTTTTAAAAAACGAATTCACTAAGAATTTCACATAAAACAAGCAAGCAAAAAAGAAAGATTAAAGGGAAAAAGAAAAATCTAGGGAGTGGGGGAGGGGGAGTCAGGAACAAGAAAAAAGGAACCAAGGGAAAAAGTTCAAAATTTCAAGATGTAGTAGAACCAGAGACCTTCGTCTTTGTCGAAATTATTCGCCAGGCAAGTTTTCATTTAAGTTGATTTGCAATGTGAATTTACGACCCTAAATAGTACGAGTTATCGAGAGATCAAACCTTTGAAATGAAACTTGAATCTATGTTAGAGTTATTATCAATACGATTGTCATTTGTCGGCTACATGAACCACATTTTTCCCCCTTCTGATAAACTGGATGACTTTATACTGTTCTGAATACTATACTTTCTCTCCCTAAAAATTATATTTTCGGGTCCCATCCAAATGAAAAAAAATCATTTTGTCCTAGTAGGGGAGTTTTCTTCTCAGTTTGGCACAAAGATTTTCCAACAAGAGCTATCTATCGGTAATCTATAAATAAAAGTTTGATTTCAGTAAACTTTCGTCATAAAGCCCCGAGGAAACGGGTTTTCTTTCATGTTTTGATTGCGAAGTATAGTCTAACAAGAGCACGTTCACTGATTCCAGCACAAAAATGTAGGGTATAAAATATTAGTTATTGCATCTGAATCTGGATATACTGCAGACCACCATAGTACTGTTCGTTGATCATATAAGACCAGGTCTTATCCTAGATATACCGACCACCAAAGTACACCTTTTGCTGTTCATTAACCGCAAAGGAATATTCATTCAAGCGAAAAAGCATTATCATTAGCGCGAAGAGGCACACAATAACGCGAACGGAGTTTCAAGAGCGCGATGGAACATTCATTAAGGAATTTAGCATAACATTGGACAATCATGAATATGTTTGTGCAGGTTCATTAGCGTTTTCGAAGTTTCATTAGCGCCTTTGTGCAATCAATAGACAAAACCACACATTCAATAACGGTTTTTGGACATTCATTGGCCCAATACTTGTCACGTCCCGACCAGCAACGTTTAATGGGAGACAGAGGAGAAGCTAGAAGGCAAGGCATTCCACTCGGAGAGCTAAGAAAAAGATTGCTTCTTAGAGCGACTACAATGTTATCACGCAACAAAAATGCATGCAGTGGTACAACCACATGCAAACCATGTATGAATAGAGAAGCAATTCAAGGATAAATACACTTCTTTCTTCAATACCTAATGCCATGTTTTCTTTGTAAAGAACGGTTATATTCATGGGTTGTAAAAAATGTAAAGAAAGCTAAAATCCTACAATTCCCGTGTAAAAAGTAAAGTAATAATGTATTGCGCTAATGAATGTCGAAAAACCGTTATTGAATGTGTGGTTTTGTCTATTGATTGCACAAAGGCGCTAATGAAACTTCGAAAACGCTAATGAACCTGCACAAACATATTCATGATTGTCCAATGTTATGCTAAATTCCTTAATGAATGTTCCATCGCGCTCTTGAAACTCCGTTCGCGTTATTGTGTGCCTCTTCGCGCTAATGATAATGCTTTTTCGCTTGAATGAATATTCCTTTGCGGTTAATGAACAGCAAAAGGTGTAACATAAAAAGTATATTCAATATTATGAGATCCTTATACTACCTATTTTAGGTAGGTCTTTAATTTAGACTTAATTGAATAGAGCTAGTGTCACCGAGTTTACGAATTCCATTTTGAAATTGATCTAGGAAAAAAAGAAAACTTAAAAACATCTTTAGAAATGTTTGGCATCCTATATTTAAATTAATGGCATTTGCGAGTTCTTGTTTCATTGTTTGGTATTAAATATTCTCTTGAATCAATACATATCTACTTGATTATGACTTAATTTATACATTAATGACAGTCTTTTTTTTCTTTCTTCTTGTTTCTAATGTGTCCCATCCTAACTGTGTAATCACGTCTGTAACGCCTGCTGTTTGGTTGTAGTTCAGGAGGCAGAAACGGGCTGCTTTCCTTTGAACTCTCTCTAAGGTTGACATATCTTTCTTGTAGTGTGGGTCCCATGAGGCGCTTGCATACTCTAATTTAGGTCATACAATAGAAGTATATGCAGTTTCACGCACGTTCCTAGGACAATTCCAAAGATTCCTTCTGATCAGTCCCAAGGTCTTGCTTGCATTGCTTGAGATTGAAGAAATGTGGTGCGACCATTTCAATTTACTATTTACAATAACTCCTAATTACGATATGGAGTCGACTTGCTCAAGTTCAGAACCACAGAAAGTATACTTCCGATGAGGGGGCTTTTGCTTTGTTGAGAAGCATATAATTTTACACTTTGAGGGATTGAATTCCATCTGCCATCGGTGTTACCAATGTTCTAATCACCTCGTAGGTTGTCGCAGTCAGGATCATCTACAACGATACCGTATAGAAGTGACATCTGCAAAGAGTTTAACCATGAGAAAATGAACTATGAACTATGTTCATATTCTCTTGGTTTAACTTTGGAGGTTAAGCCATTAGGTAATCGTTTACATATATGTCAGAAATAATAAGTTCCTTGAGGTACCCCGGAGGTAACCGGGGAAGCTAAAGATATTGCACCTTCGCAGACGATAGTTTGTATGCGTCCAGTAAGAAAATAAATAATAATAGAGAGCTACGAAACCGAGAGAAAGAATTGTTGGTTTCCACTGCAGACGCACTAGATTCAGCTGCACGAGTTGAAAACAAAACTTTACTTTTAGTGGCACTTTGTGCCAAGAAAGTTTCACACAAGATGCCAGAACAGTAAAACTTGAAACTCAAAGTTTGTGTCAAAGATCGATAAAAATTGATTTATTTTACAAATTATTTTTTAGTAATTTTCATTAGTAAAAATCTACTAGCCAGTAGTCCTTGAAGAGAAATACAGTATACCTATATAGCCACAGCTGTTCATCCGCAGTTCAATCTCGTTGAAACTGTCATGTCCCGTTAGCTTCGCAATCAAAACTAAGGGTGCTTTCCATTAAGTCGAACTGACCAGTCCGAACGGCTAATTCTCAAATAGTACACGTCAGTTCTATGGAACTGGTTGAGCAAGTTCCAAAAACTAATGAGAACTGACGCGTTCCGTTTGAGAACTGGCCGCTCGGACTTATCGGTTCGATTTAATGGTAAGCGCCCTATATATATAGATATCATAGTTTTTAATTCATTTTTTAGATCCCAAGCTTTTGCTGAATTTGTCGCTTTTTGCTCTTTGTTGCTTTTCTTTTTCTTTTCTTTTCTTTTTTTTTTTTTTTTTTTTTCAACTGGTGAAATGAAGATTACTATTATTCTTATTTTTAGTCCGCTTAATGATTAAATTATAAATCATTCGCGTCATCTGAGGGATATTGATTGCCCTTATCATGCTCAGACAAACATAACTAAGCCATGACTTAGTCACTGTACTCGCTTGAATGTTCCCTCTAAGATTTCGAGAATTTTTTCTTCATTTTAAAACCTTTATTATTCCTTTCCATTCCCATTCCTAAGAAAAGCCATAAAATTGCAAACCTACTGCGTTTTTTTATCGAATTTTAAGATTTCAAGAAATTGTTCTCTTAATTTAAAATCGCTTTTTTGATTTCTATTTTTAACAAGCAAGCAATAGTTTTGTGCACATAGTTTTTAAGACACTTCCATTACTTGTTATCCAGATGTCGGAACAAGTGAAGCTGTTTTTGTCAAAAAAGTCAAGTTGTTCCTTTTCAAACAAATAACTTTCTTTCGAGATGATTTCTATGGGCCATCGGAAATGATCTATCATCACTCTTGGAGGATCTTTCCATGTGCCATTGAAGCTTTTAGTTTTGAAAGCTGGATGCTATAGGATTTTTAAAAAACCTTAAAACCGAAATCATTGTTTTCATTGTTTTCATTTTCCTTTCTTAGTTTGTCTTTCTTTCTTTCGTGGTACTTAATTTAAAATTAGTGTAGGTTTTTGAACATAAAAAATAATTGTTTGTTGTTATTATTGTTGTTGTTGTTCTGCAGCTGCTGTCTTCTCATTCCGGATTTCGCAGGTGTTCACAATTATATCAGTACAAATACCGATGAAAGAAAAAGAATGAAAAAATAGGAAAAGAACGAAACAAAACGGAAAATAAGCTCGAATTTAACTGATTCTCAAGAACACAACGAAACAAGCCATTTTCGGTCGACACAAACAGAACTCCAAAACAATAAGTTTTCAAATTTACCACAACCACAGCAAACACGATCAAAGGTCCGCATTTCGGTATCGAGTTTTCCCTTTCTCCTCAGAACCATTGTTACTCCGTCATAATCCCTCGTATATGCATGGCTTTTATCCCAAAGATTATCAATGCCAATACTACAATCAAAATAAAAATCCAAAAAATAACCTGATAACCAACTTGGGAACGAAAGTAAACATACCTTTAAAACAAACAGACTTACAATTATGGTATATAGTACTAAATAAATACGTCTGTGGTTTCTTTATATAACGTAATATTTGCTTCACCTTTACGTCACGTTGGTTATTTTTTTCATTCGTGATAACATCTACCACGCACTTACTGACTTTTTCCCTCTAATAATCTTAATAATCTATTTATCATAACCTAACAGTCACTGCTAGATGGGTATTAAATCGTGAAAAACGAATTAAAATGTTCTATCTTATTATCTAATCCTTATTGGTTGGTATAAATAACGGGTGCTCGTGCGACTTAGGTTAGTCCTCTGTAATTGAAAATAAATCAAGATATCTGGCAACGGCGACTGGATCTTTCGATTCATCTGAACACAATGTTATTATCGTAGATTATTCTTTATATATAAAGCTATTTGAGGACACTACTTTTTGATGTCTTCTTTGTTGAAAGACAATTGCGTTAAAAGAAGAAAGGTATAAACGCTAACATTTTTTTCTTTTCCAATCCTTTTTTCCCCAATCATTCCTCTTTTTCAAACACTCGCTCCTTTTCTAAAATGAAAAGTAGTAAATTTAAGAATAATAACTTAAAATCAGTTGTTTGGATAAGAACTACAAAGATAATGAGGACAATATCACACATTCTCATACTCATTAATAATTCATGAGTAAACCAGCCAATCAAAGGGCTATTTTTGGGTCACATGATGTTACTTGAAACCTGGTAAAGTGCTGTGAAAGGAATGCGTTCAGTCTGGAGTAACTGGAACAAAATTAATTCAGTCCTAGTAACTGGAACAAAATTAATTCAGTCCTAGGACTGAATTAATTTTGTTACAGTCACTCCAAGTCGAATAATTCAATCAATCAATCAAATCAATCAATAAACTTTATTTAAAGAGGGTAAAACACGTAACAGTACTAAAAACTGACAAACCTGTGGCCCTCTATAAAAGAAAAATCAATATCTAACACACACTCTCTCTCTCTCTCACACACATACTCTTACTCTAACTCACTCTTTATATATTAAATATTTATTTACATATATATGTATAAAAGTATATGAATATGTTAATAGAATCTTAAAAATTGAAACCTAATAAAATTGAAACCTAATAGAATAGACCAAATGCAAAACCCACACCAATACAGGGCTCAACCCGTGAACAAAGCGATCCGGCGCGATCTGTGACTTTAGCGCCAGATCCTCCGTCCACAAGCCAAGCCCCACACCAGTGTGAGTTTCGCACTTGGTCCATACTAATCGTTAATTAGTTAATTAGAAATATTATGAATGGAAGATTAGGTCTGTTTTCTGTTTCTTCATTAAACTGTTAAAAAAGGCTCTTCTTAAAGGATTTAAAACTACTGGATTCCTTTAAACTCTTACGGAGACAATTCCAATCCTGAATTGACCTTACAGAAAAAGTACGACCGCCTTCGGTCGTTTTCTTGTAAAATGGGCAATTAAGATTAAGTTTACTAAATCTAGTATTTCGATTATGAACGTCGGAATTGATACTTAGAGTTTCATTAAGATATGGCGGCGTAAGGCCATTTACCCTTTTAAAAATTAATGCAAGACGATTTATATAAGAGTCAGCACAAAATGGTATCCAGTTTAAAGAATTAAATATAGTTATTGAGCTACTATAGCAATCAGAACTAGTAATTATCCTAGCTGCCCTTTTTTGCAATTTAAAAACCCTACTTTCAAACTGTCGAGGAGCAAATTTAAGTCATTTTATAGTAATATTTTAGTTAATTATTTAGCATTTATTTAGACTTTCAATAACATAATATATATAGCTCGGATGTATAATATTCACCTAGTACGTGATGATACAAGCACAAATTGTAGGTCAAGTGGTATAGTTCACCCGTTAGCTGATGATAAGATAGGGGATTAGTGGGGTGGACACACCGCTAATATTAGTCACAAAGAAAACATCCAAAAACCGGATACAAATTCAATAGTGAATAAACTTCCTGTACGCAAGGGAAATGAATTTTAACTTAGGTATGTTATTCCTGTAAGAACATTGATAAAATATAGGTAGCAAACGTGTATAGGTAGCGAGTACGAACTACAAGTTGTTAAGAACCGCAAATGTACCAGTGAAGAAGGAGGAATGAACGTTTGTCGCAAACCGAAGTCGTAGTGATCTACTTGGATAGATACGTTCGTGGATAGCTCCGCGAAACAAACCCCTGATGCCCGTACGCCCATACAGACGAACCATATAACATTACTGGCTTAATTACTGTACTGTAGTAAAGTTCCCTTTGATAACGTTTCAAATAGGGGCTAATGTGCCTTAGTAATCCAATACGCTTTGTTAGCATTTTGCAAAGGTTTTCTTGGATATGGTTGCTAAAGTCTAGGTTATCATCCAACTCAATGCCAAGCAGCTTGTGGTGCTGGACCTTGTGGTGCTGGACCTGTTCGATGGCCTTGTTGTTTAGGCTAATGTTTAGAGTTTCATTAATTCCATCGCGTTTACGCAATCTTTTACCAACGATCAACATGGCTTTGGTCTTGTCTTCATTAATTACCATCTTGTTAGCTTGTGTCCACATTTCAATGTTATGAAGATCATTGTGTAATGACGAACTAATATGATTGGGCTTGTCCCATTTAGAGCTTGCAGAAAGTGTAGCATCGTCAGCATATATATCTAAAGTGGAAGTTCCAAGGCTCAGTGGTAAATCATTCACAAATAATAGGAACAGGATCGGTCCCAGATTCGATCCCTGAGGAATTCCATCTGTTATCGGCAGGACTGAAGAAGAAATGTCAGATAGTTGGACATATTGTTTTCGGGTTGATAGATATGATCTGAACCAATTGACTGTGAGGTCTGTAGCACCATACAAACTTAGTTTGCGTAACAATATGTCATGATTGATCACATCAAACGCTTTTTTAAAGTCAATGAAAACGAGGCCAGACAATTGATCATTATCCATATTAAATAACAGTTTGTCTGTTAGTTTAATTAGTGCGGTTTCGGTTGAATGATATTTGCGAAAAGCTGACTGATTGGTATAAATAAGATTATTGTTTTGAAGGTAATTGAGCAGAGAGTTTCCAACATGTTTTTCTAATATCTTAGAAAATGTACACAAGACGGAAATTGGACGATAGTTCTTTTTATCATCTCGAGGAGAATAATTAATGAGATGAGAAGTCATTTCAAAGCCTCCAATATCGGACTGGACGGGATTTCAAGTCAAAGCAATTAGCTCCAGTCCTCGGCTGCAGCCTCGGACTGGAACTAATCTCATGTCTGGTTTTGACCCACTTAAGTCATCTATTGCTATGCATACACGCGCCGCGAGCTTCATGCACGAGGTGACAACTTGTTCAAAAACTACATTATAACCTTTGAACAATATAATGTGCTAATTATTTTTTGCCAAGGTTAAATATCCGAAGCCGAGAAATTACTCGATTGTAGATTCACGCTATTGTCATCAAGCATGATACAATGCTCTTACCTATGCATTTTTGGCACACACGATAGCAGAATTGCATATAATCTCGTGAATACTACGCTGTATCTTCTGAAAAGCTAATTCTCAACAACCGCTCTAAACAAGATGCCGCCTCCGGTTTTGCCAACGTTCTTCATTATTGCTTACTTTGTTCTCCTCCAATTTTTGAAGCTTCGAGATGCCGGGAATGACTTCCCAGCTTTCCCGTTACATCTTTTCAGTCAAATCTTCTTCGTCTTGATATGTATTATTCGCGTTTTGGACATGTGTAAAACAAATGATGTCATTGATCGACTTGGCCTTACAGGAATCGCAGAACCTAATGGAGGCCGTGACTATTACCATTACATTGCTAGCTTTCCCATTAAATTCTGGTATCTAACTGGCGAGACACTTCAGACATTTGGTGAGGTCGTTGTGGACATGCGAATGTCAATAATATTGCACGACAGGACATACCGTCGCAACAGAGTCCGTCGCAGGATACGAGTTCAAAGATTGAATATTACAAACAGACTCCTCCTAGTGTTTATTTGGCTGAGAAGATATCTTAGAATGCAAACCCTGGCCATTATATTTAAAGTGGACATTACATATGTAAGCAAAACAATACAAGAAATAGTTTCTCTCCTACTTGAGAAATATTCGCGACAAGTCGTTTGGCCAGCTTTAGCAGAGTGGAGAGGTATAATTGATGCAACGACTCATCCAATATGGCGACCATCTCAACGACAGGCAATGTTTTATAGAGGCGACAAAAAGAAACACTTCATGTCAAGCCACATCATCGTTACTCCAGATGGGATGATAGTTCATTGTTCGTCTGCGTAAGTACTTACTACTGTTTTATTTTGGTAAACTTGGAAATGATATTTATTGCTAAAATATCATAAAAGTGAACGATTAAAAATTCGTCCGGTGGGCGTGAAGCCAGCCTATGCGTCCAGGTTTTGCTTTAGATTTATTACTGAGTTTTATATTCCCTACATTTTTAGATTCCCCGGACATCTCAACGACACTAATGGATTTAACATGATGCCAAGGATTGGTCCGCAGTGTGCTCTAGATCTACCTGCTGGCTGCCATATTATTTCTGACAACGGTTATCCTCCCCATCCTGCTCTGATTAAACCTAAAAGAACAGCCCAAGTCAATGGAAACCCAAGACTACAGGAGATAAACAGGGAGCTCACTAGCTGTCGGATTAAAGTGGAACACGCCATAGGATTCTTTAAAACGTATCGCTGCATTTCTGAACGTTGGAGGCACCCTCGTGCTTTTCTCCCTATCGTTATACATTGCTGCGCTTCTTTGAGTAATCGGAGATTGCGTTTCTTACAAAATACGTATTAAACAACAGCTTCAATATATTGAAATACCGGTTTCAGTCATAGGTTGTAGTGGGTGAATTTTTGTTTTTTTTTCCTGATTCTCTCACACTGAAACCCTCATTCACAAAGGGAACAATGTTTATGAGTCTGCCGCGATAAAAAAGTCAGTTCTGTTTTGCAAATGATCTTCATCATTAATACGCACTAAATATTTTGTAGTTTACGCTGTCTTGTTCTTGAAATAAAGGTTAAAAAATCCATTAGTCGTCTCCTTTATTTGACATAGAGGATATTGCATGGGCGCGCGGAGATACGAATTTTATCTTCGAGTGTTGATGGTATCTCTCACGAGTAAGCGCAGCGAACGACTGAGAGATATTCAACACGAGAAGATAAAATTTGTATCTCCAAGTGGTCATGTAATATTCTGTTTATTAAATAATTATCGATGAGCGAAATACGAGGACTTATCCGGTGTCCTAAACTTTCGTACATTCTACACAGTGAAGATATCATATCCGTCACATGTGAAGATATCACTGTTGTCATGACTACCTTCATATTTCATCGATATCTATATAATATATCCTTTGTCTCACTCGGGTAGGCGATAAGAGATAAAGACGTTGATATACCATTATTTAATTTACTCGCCAAACAATGGCTTTTGTTTCCTGAGCTCATTAAATTCTATCACGAACTTCACAAAGTGGGTCAAAACCAGACATGAGACATATGTCTTATACATAAAAGGTCTATTGTTTTGACTTGAAATCCCGTCCAGTCCACATTGTCGGCTTTGAAATATTACACCAAAGCGTGAAAAACTTTAATTAAGGAATCGTCAATTTCAAAATGTTCTTTCTCATTAGCAGTCTGAATAGAACTTTTTTTTTGGATTTTTTACCTATTTATCTACAGCTGTTAAACGTTGATTAGTGTATATTTAATATAAGTGAGAGATGTACTTTACAGTGCTTTCAGAAAGTCAAGCGTTATGATTGGTTGGTTTGTGCTTTCGTAGCTTTCGATTGGTTCTCAGCGGAAGCCATTTGAGTGTACGAAAGCCAAAAATTTGACTCTCGAAATTTGTTTCCAAATGAAACTTTTCATTGTTAATTCAGCTGATGTTATTGTCATTTTCAAGAGGTTTGACATTCATTCATCCTTCCACTCTTGGACCTTTTGAAAAATACTTTCGTATTATGATTTGTTTAACAACCTTGACTTCTCCTCAAAGTCAAAAACTTTATTATAACGCACGGACAGTTGGGAATGTTTTAGAAGACTCGAGAAGCTCAGTGCATATACTGTAACAATGTTCGTGTACTGATGAGAACGACCTAATTTTGGTGCGTCTTCTGTAGAGTAAAATTTAAGCCTTGATTCTGAAGTTGAAATCAAACTTGTTGCCGAGATTTTGTGTTCAAGGTAAAGCAAGGCAAGTAAAGTGAACTAAATAACTTGTTAGTGTGGTAGAAGTTACAAAATGCGGTGTGAAATGATTATATATTTTCCGTTTCATTAGGCCGCCAAAAGTTTTCAGTTGAATCTCTTTTTGTTTCTTTCGTTCGTTGCTTTCGGCAGCGCTGTAAGTATAGATTTTTTGTATCCAGGAGTCTGTACGAAATAACTTTTCCTTTGTTATTTGTCATTATTCTTGTCGTTTATTTTTTTGTCATTTATTCATTCTTTCTTCCTTTACCATCCCATCCCATTCCGCTATCCATCCACTTATTCATTCAGCTATCCATCCACTTATTCATTCAGCTATCCATCCACTTATTCATTCAGCTATCCATCCACTTATTCATTCAGCTATCCATCCACTTATTCATTCAGCTATCCATCCACTTATTTATTCAGCTATCCATCCACTTATTCATTCAGCTATCCATCCACTTATTCATTTAGCTTTCCCTTAATCCTTCCCATCCATCTTTCTTTTCCTTCAAACTATTCATCCTTTTACCCACCCATTCGCTTATTCATCTATCTCCAATCCTTCCATCCACTTATTTATTCATACTTTCCTTAGCATTCGTTTGTCCTTCTATCCATCCTGCTAACCGTCTATCCATCCATCTATCCATCCATCCATCCATCCATCCATCCATACATCCATCCATCCATCCATCCATCCATCCATCCATCCATCCATCCATCCATCCATCCATCCATCCATCCATCCATCCATCATCTTTTTTTCCTATCTGACCATCCATCCTCTCATTCATACATTTCGCACTCACGACATCATTTCACTCGCTAACTTCATTTGCCATCTGCTCATTTCCGACTGATTTTCTCATACACATTATATCTACCTACATCAATAGCCCAGCTGATGTACCGCTAAACAGCCATCCAGAGTGAATCAAGAATCACATAGAAACAAGAGACAATAACAAAATACCAAAAGAAAAAAGATAGCAAGCACAAGGTCATCATGAACAACAGTTTTGCCCAAGGTTAGTGTGAATTAACTTTATTTCGTGTTAAAATAAAACTAAAACTGCAAATTGCTAGACGAAAATTCTTGATTACTAACTGGAATAGGATCGTAAAGATCTTTTTAAATGATGTGAACTGAAAACCGCAATTATCATTTACTGTACGAGAAGAAAATGACAACCTACCGACGCCTGGGGGATGGAAATACCAAAAAAGAGAAAAACTATATATTACAGTTCCTATAATTTTTACACTTGGTGACTTGAAAACTTAAAAAAATTTAATGTATGTTTCCTTTAAAATTTCGGATTGAACTTTAATATTTCTGATCTCGAAAATGTATTCCTATGAGTCTAAAAGTTGTGTCTTTTCCTTAACCATTAAAATCGGTAAATATTAGCTTTGACGCACGAGAAAAACCATCTGTTTTTGGTTGTTGTTGGTGACCACTACAGAGTATTTTGCGTTGTTGACTTGACCAAAGGTTTCAGTCCTCCCTCTACAAAAACAATCTTCTCCTATTAAACCGTAATTAGAATAATGAAGAATAAGTGATAAAGATATTAATATTCCATTAATATTATTATGATTCAATTTAGACGAAAACTCTGAACTTGGCAGTTACGATCAAACTTTGATATGACTTTTCTCTTTAACCATCATTATTAAAAAGTCATTCTATCGTTTTTCGTTTTTTCTGCTTCAAACGATTTTGTTCAAACAAGGTTGAAATCTCTGATCGACGACTTTTGGTTTCAAAAATTTTATCAATTTTTATGCCGACGATAAATCACGTTTTACGTGGGAAATGTTTTCTTTTCAGGCTCTAACAGTACGACATCTTCCCAAGGGTTGACAAGAGCTGCAATCAACGGTTTGACGTCAGCATACGTCATCTCATTCCTGATTGGCTGCACAGGCAACGCTTTAGGTCTTGTGGTGGTGTATCGCAGGCGCAGCTTCAAGAGCACCATGAATCTACTGATCATGAACATGTGCTTCGCCGATCTGTTGGCTATGCTGCTTATCACACCTCTCTCGTTGGGGTACCTACATCGTAAGGGACTTTGGATAGGGGGCTTGATAGGTGAAATAACATGTAGGTTATCACAATATGCTTTTCTTGTGACCATCGCCGCTTCTATTCTCACCATACTATTCATATCCTGTGGTAGATTTTTTGCTATTTGCTACCCGTTTAAGCGTAAGCTACTGCAAAGGCCTCGAGTCGTCACAGCCTGGATATGGGCATTGTCCTTCCTAATCATGTCCCCTTATGTTGCATTGTACCAGGTCCGCTATATAAACGGTGGGTGGATCTGTACCATGTATTTTGGACATGAGGAAATGCCTAAGTTCATGAAGATTCATTACACGTTCCTTTTCGTCATTCTGTATCTTGTTCCCGTGGTTTTAGTCTCCTGGCTGAACTCCATTATCGTTTTTACGCTCGTTCGCGGCCACATCCCGGGAGAGGCAAACGGAACGTCGCGGGAAGCAGCAATGCGCTTCAGGTACAGAGCTGTCAAAATGCTCATCTCACTCTTAGCTGTGTTTGCAGTTTGTTGGTTTCCCACTCATTTGATGCATTACTTCATTATCAAGAGGCGTGATATCCTTTTTCGTCTCCCCAAATGGTTCCCGTTCTTTGCCTTCTGGATGGGTCACTTAAACAGCGCGCTAAACCCCATCATTTATGTCCTGTTGAGCGATAATTTTCGTCGGGATTTCAAAAAGTTGTTTTTACGCTCCAAGCGCGTCAAGATTTCAGTCAAAGCCACAAACTCGTTCATGATGTCATCGCGCGAAAGATCGGGCAGTGGCCTGGGTCGGTTGTCACATCGGTTAAGCGAGACCCTAAGTCTTAAGCCCAGAAACCCTTCAAATCCCCTTGCTTGCATATATTCTGACAACATGTACAAGTCTTCACAAAACCAATTAACACCTAGTGCCTCTAAAGAATGAAACCTGCAAGGATTCAGCAAGAGTCGGGTTGAGGCGGTCGTTCAAAAACGAAATAAGAACCTTTACAAAGGTAATTTTGCTCTTCGTCTAAAAGAAAAAGGAACGTCTAAAAGACATATAGGACTCAGACAGCCGTGCACGCCAGTACTTCGTGTAGATTATCGCGCATGCGCTATGTAGCTCGGTTTCTAGAAAAATCCTTTGACCGTTCAGTGTCGTTACCAGAGCTCCTCGGTATCATCCCTCTTCGGGGGAGAGACGTTACCGAGGAGCTCTGGGTAAGAGACTGTTGACCGTTTTGAAATTATTTCCAGTCTTTTGCATTGATATGGTTATAATTACCATGGATGTATATTTTCCAATAATAGCTTGATGCCTCAGTTCCTATGCTTTATATTGTTTTGAACACGACCCGCGACTTGCAGTGTTTTGACGTTTCAATTAAGGTTGTAAGAGCGAATGGAGATACAGCATACACCGAATCGAAATATGGCGACTAACCTCTCGTACACGTGAAAAAACCGTTATGTTTCCACTTAAAGATGAGCCCGCCATTTGTCGCCATATTCGGTACGTGTATAGGATATACCAAAACCCACATGCCTTGAAGGTGATTTTTAAACACATTAAAACAAAGCCACAATCGGGCATCATCATTCAGTAGCATTCATAATGGTTGGAGTATTGGTTTATCTTTTACTTTAGTTTTGTCTCTGTTTTTACGATTGCTATTAGAGACAAGTGCAAATAGCGTTTAAAGCTCAATGATTTCTGTTGGTTCGCTTTAGTTCAGGTAGAGGAATAAGGCAACCATTGTAGATTTTGATTGAGCCGTGAGCGAACAAGTTTTTTTTAGACACATATATAATAATCACAAAGTTGTGTAGTACTGAAATTTTTGGGGGGTTTAAATATATACCGCAAGCTTGAGAATTCAGCCAATCAAAATACGGCAAAGCCGTTTCATATTCGCGCGGTATGCCACTGTTTCTTCCCATCTGGCATTGCGCCCTAGATAATTTAAATGGGTGGAATAATATAGTGAGCATGTAAGAGAGATTGAGAGAAAATCTCGGTCGACTTGGCAATGCAGTGTAGTTTTAGATTGTCTTATGGGACGAAATAGAGTATCATAAAACTCCCACAATGCAATGCTAGTCAACCCAGCACAAAGGTAGAATGAACTTTATTCAAATGAGGCTTTGAGCTACTGTGCATGTGTTGTAATTCATCTCGGAAAACCTTGAATCAAGTTTCAATTCTACCTACTATGCTTTTGATTAGAGACTTTAGCTGATTGTGTTTATTTGTACAAAATATAATATAAAAGCCTGTAGAAGGTAGAGGCATAGTTTATGAAGGAAGACTTGTCCAGGTCGTAATCTTGGTGTCCTTAATAAAACTTCACAAGTTTATTCTTTATTGTTCTTGTCATGTTGACCGAAATCGCCGCAAAAAAATCGCACCTCAAATCGCTGCAAAAACAGCCCGTTTAAGCTTTCCCTTAAACAGCCACCAAGAGAATATGAACTAAGAGAAGGAATGTTGTAACAATCATGTGCAGAGTTTAATGTTATTTATAGCTTGGAGATATTTTGAGCAAGGAACCTGATTGGTTGATTTCTTGAAGGTAGGCGGCTTCCAGTCTTGCAGTAAACAAACGCCTGTATTTTTGTCGGGGATGTAGAGAGGCGCTTTTCGTGTCCTAAAACGAAGCATTAAAGGGTTAAAACTAGCATCAATGATTCTAAAAATAGCATCAAAGTGTGTACATGAAGAGGCACGGGGATTCCTTCTCTTAGTTCATTTTCTCTTGCAGCCACATGATACAACGCGTTCTGTAACTTCTGTTTCTCAAAAAAACCTCGTCCTTAAAGAAAAGAGATATGGCTCAGGGAATGTTCAGTAATCCATTAAAGAGGGCAACTAGTTGCTATGTGAACTAGCCCTTAATTTTGATTAGAACTACTTCTAAGTAGCAAGTCTCATTTTTTATTGTACGGCATTGCACAAAACATCCCGGTACTAGTAGTCCACGTCATTCTTACAATTCAAAATAACATTTTTTTCAATTAATGCTTTCGTAGACGTATGCGGATGTATAATAATATTTGAAAACTGTAAGCGCCATCAAAATTCCCCCTTTTCTATCCGGGATACTTTCGAGGTCTTGATGACAAGTCAATATGACGTAACAACCTGTGACGCGTCACGCACTACACTTCATGGTAACTGTTCGCTGTAGCGGGAAGTGGACATGCATATTCTTTCTCCGCTTGATTTTTTATTCTTTTACCGTGTAGATGACGTGGAAAGGTCAATGAAAAGCTGTCTGCTAATCTAACAGCTCATAAACTAAGAGGAGAAGGATAAGATTTACTCCAGATGCCTCAAAACCTCGACACGTTGCGTCCGATTCCAAACGAACCTCTCAAGACAATATCTTCCGTTGGATTTTCTACTAGCTTCATCTTTACAATTTACTGATGTTTAGGACGCTAAAGAGACTGTTACCAGGAAGAGGAATGTTGGCATTTAGATACCGAGGAACTATCATACGAACTTCTGCATTTAAGTTATTGTTTTTGGCAGTTTTAACAATAAGCATGGTAATGTTTATGCGTCTACAAGGATTGTAATAATTATATCCCGTTGCCTACATATTTAGTGAGTTCACCTCGGACCTCAGAGTTAACTACGAATAATTTTCTAGCAGCCAGAACTTCAAAAAAACACGTTGTCCTACCCACACCTAATTTAATTCTGCCTTCGTTAGGCGATAAGACAGGCACTGAACCACCAATTGACATTGAAAAAGTCCGTAAAATTATACAAAATATAAACAGTCAAGAGAGAATTCAAAATTTCGAGAAATTCCCAAGTCCATTAAATGAAAATTCGATGATTATAATCATTCAAGTTCACAATAGACCAGATTATTTTTCGCATCTTTTGAAGTCTTTGAGCGCTGTTTCTGGGATATGATTTTTACAATGATTTTATCAACTCTTTGGTGGACGCTATTCATTTTTGTAAGGTAAGTCTTACTATTTCGTAAATATTTCTCGAGATTTCTCATTTTTTCCAGCCATTTATAAGGCCGGATCGAGACGTCTCGGCTTAGTATATATATATATAGGCTAATTAATGACAACGAATTTGTTTTCATTTTTAAAGACAATGTAATTAATCTTTTTAATCATATCTATGAATAAGAGTTGTTTTAATCGTTTATGTAGTAAAAGAGGAATTTTCGAATGTAGATATATTTCGATCTTATTCATACATTCTGGTATTGTTTTTCTGTTGGAGGTGTTGATTGAAGATCTATTGATACAATAACATACGTAGAAGCACTAGTGAAACAAGTTTGTTCATAATTAATGATGATACTTGTTTGTGTCATGCGAGTAGAGTTTGTTCTTTTCTGTGCTTTGAGGATTTTCTCATAGTTCTCTGGGTCTCTGGTCCTATATGTTCCTGGCTTAGCATAAGTCTGTTATCCTCACCTTGCAAAACCTATTGATCTGTGAATTAGCCATGCTCTGATTTTGATCAGCCTAGATGGTTATTTAAGAATGTGATAGAAATTTTTTATTCCTCTGTAGTTTCTTTAGGTTAAATCTCCTAGGCAATAACGACAGTACAAACGAATGAGAATAATAATAATAATAATAATAATAAAGTTTATTTATATAGCGCTCATATCCAGAGCATGTCCAAGGCGCTTTACAACAGGAATATATGCATAAATTATATATATGTATTTACAATATTTACGATGCTACGTATTTAAAATATTAATAAGTAAATCTAATTATAAAAGGAAAACTTATCTTAAAAGCCTAAAGGCAATATGCATAAAAGCAGGAAATGAATCAAACAAAAGAGATCTAAATATATTTCCTATTATTAAGGAATAAAGTAAATAAATAAGTTTTAAGCTTACTTTTAAAGGAAGCAACAGTAGTACAAGAGCGAATCTCAAAAGGGAGCCTATTCCATAATCTGGGAGCAGCAAAGGAAAATGACCTGAAACCATACGTAGTACACCTAGCTTTAGGTTCAACCAGAAGTTTGTTGGAGATAGATCGGAGAGCATAAGAAGAAGAACGATAGCACAGAAGATCAGACAGATATGTCGGGGCAAGGCCATGTAAGGCCTTGTAGGTCAGCAACAGCATCTTGAAAATTACTCTGTAGTATACTGGCAACCAGTGCAGGTCAACCAACACAGGAGTGATGTGGTCAAATTTCCTGGTGAAAGTGACAACACGAGCAGCAGAGTTCTGAATGCGTTGCAGCCTCTCCATGACATATTTAGGAAGTCCATAAAGTAGAGTATTACAGTAGTCCAGTTTAGAAGAAATAAGAGCATGGATAACCGACTGAGCAGCATAAGAGGTTAAGTATTTCCTGATAGTTGACAGATTCCTCAAATGAAAGTAAGATGATTTACAGATATTGTTAACTTGGAGCTCCCCGGTCATACAATGGTCAAAAACAACTCCAAGATTAACGGCTGATATACAAGGGACAATGGTGTCGCCACAGACAAGAATTTCCCTCAAGGAAGGACGATCTTGAAATCTAGAGTGGATGCACATAAGTTCAGTCTTATTATGGTTTAACTTTAAGCCATTGGAAAGCATCCACCTAGAGATGTCGGTTAGACATTCCTCTAACGATTGTCTAGATTGCACAAGTTTGTCATTGCCCTTAAAAGATATATAGAGCTGAGAATCATCAGCATAGAAATGATAGTTAAGATTGTGTCGCTTAACAATGTCAGCCAGTGGAGAGGTGTAAAGCACGTAAAGAATAGGGCCCAATACGGAGCCTTGCGGAACTCCAACATCGAGATTAACAAGGCAGGATGAGCAGTCATTGATATCAACAAATTGCTTCCTGTTAGAAAGGTAGGATCTAAACCATCTTAACACAACATCACCAATTCCAAACCGATAAGCAAGTCTATCAAGTAGAGTATCATGAACAACTGTGTCAAAGGCAGCTGACATATCAAGGAAAATAAGAATAACACAGTTGCCAGCATCAACTGATTGAAGAATGTCGTTATAGACACACACCAAAGCAGTCTCAGTGCTGTGCATAGCTTTATAAGCCGACTGGAATGAATCGTGAAGATTATGGTCCATTAGATAACTGTTTAACTGAGATGCAACAGCCTTTTCAATTAGTTTAGAGATAAACGGTAGATTAGAAACAGGACGGAAATTGGAAAAATCATCATGGTCTGCATTTGGCTTTTTGAGAATAGGTGTAAGTTTAGCAATTTTCAGAGAATCAGGAAACACACCTTGGGAAAGAGAGAGGTTGATAATATTTGTGAAAACTGGTATTAGAAGATCAAGACACTCCATCAGGAGAGAGGCAGGTATTGGGTCAAGGCTACATGACTTCGCAGTAGACCCAACCAAGCGTGAGACATCGTCATGGCATAAAGCTTCAAAACATCGAAAAGTAGAGGAGCAAGTAGCAGTCTCTAGCTGCAACTGAGTTTGACCAGATAGAGTTTTAGGAATACCCAGTTTGATGCGTTCTATCTTATCAGAGAAGAACTGAATGAAAGAGTTAGCCAGACGTGTCATCAGAACTAGGTGGATACTGTAAGTTCTGCTTCGGCCGAAGTAGGTTAGAGACGATCTTGAAGAGAGAGCGCTGGTCATTCTCATTATCAGCGATCACACTGCTGAAATACTGTTGTTTGGATAAAAACAACATTCTATTGACAACTACGCATTGCCCAGAAAAACGCTCCTTGTCAGAAGCAAGTCCAGTCAACCTCCAACGACGCTCATACCTTCGTCTCAATTTCTTCTGAGAATCAATCTCAGGGGTATACCAAGGCGCCTTCTTGACGCGGATAGTAACAGCTCTACGCTTAAGCGGAGCATGAGAGTCAAGTGTAGAAGAAAGTACCTCATGATACTGCGATACCAGCATTGACAGGTCTGAATTGTCCTCAAGAACAAAGGCATCACTGATATCACATTTAAATGATTCAAGACAGACAGACTTTAAATTTCTTAGCGAGCCCAATTTATATAAAACTAATAGGTGAAAATAAAATCGGGAGAAAATCGACTTTTATAGACCTCCTCGGCTCGAGCGTAATGCTGTCCCATTTCAGACCACGTGTCATTCCCTTGAGAATAATATTATTTGTTTGAGTTGTATCCATATTCATGTGTCTTCTCATGTGCAACCGAACGCAAATCTTAATCGAATAAATGATACTCTAGAGAATGACACGTGGTCTGAAATGGGAAAACATTACACGTCACAGCCGAGGTCTATTATTTGTCTTATTCGAGATCAAAAGATATTTTAAAAGTGCGCTACAATTTTTTTTTTTTTCGCGCTCTGTTTTTGACTTTACTACTGTCCCACTTAGGTATTTTGTCACATGTACACAACCCACAACCAGCCACCCCAGATGAGTCTGGGGGAACTCTAAGCTAAGCATTATTGGCAGAACTGGAGTGTTCAGGGAGAGGACGCTCCCCTTCGCTTTTTTTGGCTGGAGAAAGGGGAATGTAGAAGTTCATACAATCCCCACCCCACCGACATGGATATTGACCGTTACCACAATTATGTTGCATTTAAGAATCAAATAGTGGAGAAATCAAGAAAGACCACAGCTTCTAAACAAAGGCACAGGGAACCCATACCAACATTCTCATATTTCAAATGTTGGTCTTCCTGTGGTAAAAAAAAGGCTTGATAATTGTAATTCTCTTCTATATGGTTTACCTAATGCTCAAATTGATAAATTACAATATGTTTTGAACTCTGCTGCTCGTCTTGTAACTCTCTCCAAGAAGTATAATCACATCACTCCTGTCCTTTGTTTTCTGCATTGGCTTCCTGTGAAACATCGCATCAATTTCAAGATTCTACTCCTCACTTTCAAAGCACTTCATGGTCTGGCTCCTGTCTACTTGTCTGATCTCATAACTGTGTATAAACCTAAAAGAACTCTCCGCTCATCCAAGGAACTGCTTCTTGTTACTTGTCCGTACAATCTTAAATCTTATGGTTATCGTTGTTTTTCTGTGTCTGCTCCTGTTCTATGGAATTCACTACCGTCTCCTCTTAGAAACACTTCATGTCTAAAAACTTTTAAGAAAGACCTTAAGACTCATTTGTTGAAACTAGCTTTTGAATCATAATTTATATTTATTTTTTTCCGGTCCGGTATCCTAAAAAATCGTGCGTTCTGATTGGCTGTTTGAGCGGGCGGTATTTTGTCAGTATCTGCCCGCTGTCGCGGTCCGGTATCCTTGGCCGCTAAACAACAAAACAAATATTGCAATTTGTTGTTTTTACTGGCAATATTTATTCACTTATTTTCTCTACAAAACACGCTGTTTTACAGTCACGTTTATCTCAGTAAGATGTCTGATGACGAGCATAGTGATAGCGAATTCTATTATCCTTTGGACTACGAAAACAAAGAAAACGAAAGCGAGAAAACCAGAGAAAAGCAAAGTTTTTCAGTGGACGACGTCCAAAGTTTCATACAGACTCAGCGTCCAGAAAATACTATTAAGAAAACTCAGTATGACCTAAATGTGTGGCGAAGATACTTGTCCGAGTGGGGAGAAACTACAGAAGTTGAAAACATACCTCCACAAAAGCTAAATTTGTTGATCTGTCGTTTCTTCATTGAGATACAAGAGAAAGATGGCGAAGCGTACGAGCCCTCTACACTAACCTCTTTCCATCGAAGTCTTCAGAGATACCTCAATGATAAGCAGTCCACAGTCAATATATTTAAAGATCAAGAATTTGCCATGTCAAGAGACGCTTTAAAGTCTAAAAAGAAACAACTGGCTGAAGTAAAGGCCAAGGGAAATCTTCCTCAAGCAGCCCGTGGTGTAACAGATGAAGAAGAAGACCTCTTGTTTGCATCTGGTGAGTTTGGCGAGCAAAATCCTGAGTCTCTTCAAAGGACTGTATGGTGGCTCCTATCTCTACATTTTGGTTTCCGTGCTCGCGATGAAAGCCGTAAACTGAAGTGGGGAGATGTTTCCCTGAATGTTGACAGCGTTACCGGAAAGGAAGTTTTAACTTGGGGCACAGAAAGAGGCTCAAAAACACGACAGGGCGAAGGAAATCGTGCATTCAAGCCAAACGCTTACGCTTCTGATAATGAGCGCTGCCCAGTAAAATATTACAAAGCCTTCCGTAGCCACAGACCACAAGAAATGCTTCATCCAGACTCTCCGTTTTACCTGGCTATCAAGCATAAACGAATGCAAAATTCAAATGTTTGGTATTGCAAAACTCCACTCGGTAAAAACGAGATTGGAAATCTTCTCTCGAAAGCTGCCAAACGAGTAGGGTTGAAAGGAAATGTGTCCAACCATAGTGTAAGGAAAACGTTCATTTCTCGCTTGATGGATGCTGGAGTTCCACCAAACTACGTAGCCCAGCTGAGTGGACATAAAAATCTCAAAAGCCTCGACTCTTACAGCACAGCTTCGTTGACTTATCAGCGCGAAATGTCATTGACTCTCAGTCGGTCAAAACAATCAAGCCGCTCTATGATGGCTGCCAATACAACAGAAGTTTCTTGCTCTGAAGATGTCAATGCCAAGCCAAGTACATCCACAAGTTCGTCATCAGAGGGTGGACCATTTGGCTATGGTACTTTTCCTGGTTCGTCCATTGGTAGAGTTGAAGGCTGCTCATTCACTGTGAACATCGTTCATCAACACGTGCAAGCACCAAAACCAGCCAAAAGGCGAAGAATTCTTGAAAGTGATGACTCTGAATCGCAGTAGACATGGACTTTGATATAATTTAATGCACCCATCTGCAGTTAAGCTTTTTCTGATGTGATCTTGTGCATTTCTTAAACGAATTAGAATTTGATAAAAGCTCTTTTTTAAGTCATCGTAGCACTGCTGTGCTTGTTGTTTGATCCATATCAGTGCGCATGCACGGTTTCTCAATCGTTTGATTGACATGACATGTTATTGGCTTTTTTTGTAAATATGAATAAATTACTTTCACTTTTCCTAACTCTTCATCTTGATCATATTGTTATTACTCAGTGAATAAAATCTTTTTTTAATGATATTACTTTCCTTTCAACGTATGCAAATTTTTTTCTTTCAATAAATATTGCCATCCATTATCTTTGACGTTTTTCAAATAATAACAGCAACGTTGCACGATTAAAAAGAGGTAAAAAAATACGGGAAAAAAATAAATAAGTTATTTACCGTCCTATAGTCGGTCCGGATAGGGAAAAACTGTGCCCTCGGTCTTGAAAACGGACCTCGGCCTAACGGCCTCGGTCCGTATATTCAAGACCTCGGGCACAGTTTTTCCCTATCCGGACCTCCTGGCCGGTAAATAACATATATATATTTTACAGCGCTTAGAGCCGACTTGTATAGGCGCTATATAAATCATATCATATTATATTATACGGTTGTTTGGACCCCTTTCTCATCTGGTATGACACTTTTACTCCCATGCTTCGGCTTGTGTTATAAGAATTTCATGATATTCAACCCGATTTTATCTGATCTAATGTTTGATTTTTTATAGAATGGACTCGTTGACTCCCTGATTGCAAAAGATTCGAAATTTTCAAGCCGTTTTTACAGGTAAGATTTTTTCTCTAGAAAAATTTTAAATTTTTGTGTGGACTTGACTGACATCGACTTTGCACGTGTTTATGCACCTTTGCACGTGGGTATTCGATTTTTTTAAATGACTCAAAAACGCAATACACTTCAACCTGTGCTAATCAATTCAATTTAACTACGAAATTTAGCACTATTTATTTCAATTTTTTTTGTAATTATTATGTAATATGGACCAAAAGTTTAAATCGTAATTTATAAAAGGTGTTGCATAAGCTTTATCTTACTAACACCCCCTTCCCCAATTCTATATAGTAACTCGACAATATTTTTCAAGTATTTTACAAAAGTTTTGAATCATAGCATTGTGACCAAATATTCTTCTGATTTCCTTGATGAAAAAGGATTTCAATGAAATATGCTCAACAATTCAGCCAAAAAACTTAAAAATCATATTGGTCTTTACACTCAACAAAATTACTCGATTGTGATTGGACAAGAGGAGTACGATTAGCAGCAGTGAGGGGGACTCACGATCGGCCGGCATTGCTAAAAATCACATATTGAAAAACACCAGCCCCCCCTGGGGTTTTTGGAGCAGTGACGAGGCCCTACAGGGGGTCTTGCGCGATCCGCCGGCCTCGGGAAAAGTCCCTCACTGCTGCTGTGTTTGGGTAACGCAAACGGAGGTTAAAATATCCTTTACATATAGATGGACGCCATCGAAAGCATTCGAAACAAAACTGTGCGCAAGCTCAGAACTCAGGTGTTGGATCGCCTGGATGCGGACTTTGCCTTCACAACATTTATGGAGGGAGATACAGATGAGACTATGAACTACGAGAGAGCAGAAAGAATAATCGATTTGATGCCAGAAGGCGATTACCGTTTGGAGTTAACATTTATAAAGTATTTAGACGGTGAGTGGATGATAGAAAAGGGT
This sequence comes from Actinia equina, assembly GCA_011057435.1. Classification (NCBI taxonomy): domain Eukaryota; kingdom Metazoa; phylum Cnidaria; class Anthozoa; order Actiniaria; family Actiniidae; genus Actinia; species Actinia equina. The sequence goes on along the minus strand of WHPX01000126.1, from coordinate 1,866,727 downwards.
CGTAATCCAATACGAGCGTCTGGTAAGCAAAGCTTGTTCGTTCTGAATAAGAATACCAGACCTGGAGCACTCGAAGGAATAGACATGATGTTCTACGAAGTAGCATACCCAGTCACCGTGGTTATTTACGGCGCGTATGAGATCAAGAAACCTGACGTCAAGAAGTTGAAACCAATGCGACATCCTGGTAACTGCGTCGGTAAGTTGGTAAGAGAGTTCTTCGAAGATTCCTCCCGCGGAGGTAAGCTCACACTAAATAGGAGGGAAGCCATAAGGAAATGGGAAAATGCCACCTACGGAGCTGGGGCTACTATAGATAACATTAAAAAATTAGAAACAGCATTAGGAAGGCGCATCATGGTAAAGGACATCACCGACGGTTTTATCTATTCTGGGACACATAAATACGGTGGTAAAGGTGCTCCTATAGTCGTTTACCAACACAACGGACATGCTTGGCGTGAACTAAGGTTCCCTAAAAAGAAAGAAACGAAGGTCTATAAAACCTCTCCATTGATAAAATTGATCCACGAGAACTCCGTATGGTTGATGGATTCAGAAGGAAGTCAGTTTATGACCCAAGATGGTACTTTATACCGCCCCGAAATTGAACATCTACGCATCCAGAGCGCCTGTGAAACCTTAGGGGAAGACTTCTCAGACGAGGTCCTTAGCTCTCGTAGTTTGGACTTCTTAGCCGCAAAGAAGAGGAACGGATGGAAGTCCACGCCTAAGGAATTCGCCGACATAGCCAAAGCCTGCGTAGAACACGGTCATGGAGGTCTGTGGAACATGGAGTATGACGAAAACGAATACGTCTCCTTAGACATGAAACACTGTTACCCTGCAAGTTTTAAAGGATTGGGGGATTGTAAGGAGTATTATGACCGCTACGGACATCCAGACTCACAGTTCTTTCGTGTGTCCTTAGACGGTCACTACGACGCCCCAGCAACTGGATTCGTACGATTAACCAGCTGGAAGTTAGCAAAGGGCTTACACCCCATAATTTACGCGTGGTATGGGAAGCATTTACAGGAAAAGGAATGGATTCCCATACCTCTCCTCAAATTCCTCGAAGAGCGTAAGCTTCTGAAATACACTGCGCATGAAGCCATACTTTGTCACTCCTCCTTCACGAAATGGTTACCGGAGCATAACCCCACAGCAAGGATAATCATAGGAAAGTTCACACAAGGCGCAAAAGAAGGTGAGAAACATATGCAGCGGCGCCTAATAACGGACGAAGGCGAATTGAGTTTCCTAATAAAGCGGGCACATGACCAAGGAACGATGGTATCCGTGGAAAAGTGGGACTATTTCATAGAAGGTCAGAAAGAAAAGAAATGGAATGCACTTTGTTACTACCAAGATCACAGACCACAGTATTACCACCTGCGTGCCAGCATGCTCGCATATGCGCACATAAACCTATTAGCAATGTTACTTAGGTTTGACAAAGAGGACATCCCGCGCGTAGCTACGGATTCCCTGTACGTAAAGCCAGAAGTGTTGGAGAAGATGCGAGAATTCTACACCGAAGATGAGCTCGCAGAAAGTGGACAATGGCGCGTCAAAGACGAAGAGATAAAAGCTTGGAGGGCACGTGTGGTGTATACTGGCGAACACCTCCGCGGTTCCATTACGCCTACGAAAGAGCCATTACCGTCAGTTGCAGACCCCATTTCCTACCAACGCTTTTCCTATTTGTACGGTACGGGCGGCAGTGGTAAGACCACCAGGGTTTTGGAACTCTTTCCAAAGATAAAGGTGTTAACGCCAACGCACCGTTTGGAAAGGGAACTCTGCGAAATGGGTTACGACGCACAAACCTACCACAGCTTCTTTCGCTGGAATGGTCAAAAGTGGGTACCGGAAGCCATCCACGACATACCTCCGGTGATACTTTGGGATGAGATTTGCACCGTGCCATTAGAAATACTACAGGAGTTCGTAGACTTCCTCCGTGGGAAATCCCAAGTGATATTTGCCGGGGATCCGTGTCAACCGCCTCCAATAGCCGGAGAGATGCCCCACGAATGGTTAAAAGGAATGGTAGACCATGCGGAGGAAATTAACACCGACTACCGCAGCAAAGGATCAAATACGTAACCTAAAGGCAGAACTGCGGGGCCTTAGTGATGCCCAGCAATGCAAAACACTGCGCAAGAGGGTACGAGTGAAATCCTACGAGGACTTCCTATACGCATGGCATCCTGAGGATTTGGTGCTTAGTAGCAAACGCGCAGCGCAGTCCCGCATACAGAAAGACTTACTCAAAATACACCAGGAGCGCTTCCCTGGGCATCTGGTGCCCATTTGTTACAAACCCCACGACACCCGAATGCAGAAAAGAGACGTCTGGGTCCCGGGAACTAAGACCCGGTTGGAAAACGCAGTAACGCACGATAAGGTTTGGGTGCCCATGAAAATGGTGGAAAGAATTACCTCCCATCCAGACTGGCGTTTGGGTTATTGCATGACAGTCCACAGCGCGCAGGGGATTACCATAACAGAAACCTTATGGATCATAGACCAGCGGCTGTGTTGGAGCAATTTGATATACACCGCCGTAAGCCGTGTGGAGTATGCCAAACAGTTAAAAAGAGCCTGGGGTCCGCAATTACGGTACGACCGCACTTCTGAAGAAGTAGCAAAGGAGAACATCGCTAAGAAACTCCTTCGCTACAAGCGCCACGACAAAGAAAAAAATATGACGTTCGACCTATGCGTGGATGACGTCTATAAGAAAGGGGCACGCTGCGCCAAATGTAACATACCGCTACTATGGAAGTTCTTAGCGAATGACGATCAGCAGTTCTCCGTGGATCGCATAAATAACAAACGCGGGCATTGCAGAGGCAACGTAAGACTGACATGCCTAGAGTGCAATCGGGCGCGCGGTGCTGCACTACTTTGAATCTTTAGGAACTATGAGCAGCTCTTCCTTAACAAATCCACGACTTGGGCCATTTAGGTAATACAACACAGGTTGCCCTTCCTTGGTGACGGACTTTGAAATCTCATACGTTTTCAGAGACCAGTTAGGATCCGTGGCTCTCTTACTGCCACCTTCGAGTTCCCCCGGCTGATAGAGGTATCTGACCACTATGTTGCGGGGGAGCTTTTTTTCCTTTAGTCCGACCGCTCTTGAACTTCTGACGTAGGACTTGTGTTCCACGTGTTTCTTTTTTATGGTGTCCTTGGGTTTCATTCCCGTAGCCCTGGCCGCCTCGTTGTTCAAAGCCACAATGACCTGAGAGAGCCGCTGGGTCCATTCCTTATTGCGTTTAGAGGGATCTTCCAACTCTTTCCAATATTGGTATCCAAAGAGACGCTCAGCAAGGGTTTTATTAAATCTTTCAACGATGCTCTGGCCTCTGTGGTACTCTGCTTCGGCTCTTCTTATCTTGGTGTCGTGGTCTTTCAGGGTCTTGGTAACCACGCCCATGAACTCCGTTCCCGCATCCACTTGCAGCAGCTTTGGCCATTTCAAGACGCGCTTATAAATCCTACCTAGGGCTTCTGCGACTTCCCCAGAATCCTTGCTGGTTATGGGTTCGGCGTCCTTGTATCTGCTTGCGATATCAACTACGGTCAAAGCGTACCTATAGGTCTTTCTTCTCACCGTGTCATGTGGTAAGAAAAGCAAATCCGCCTGATGAACTTCGTTAGGGGCATTTACGGTGAAGCTGGGTCTGGGAATGTACTTGGGCACGGGAAGATAAACCTGCCAGATAGTTTGTTTCTTTAACCAGTTCTTAGCCGTTTCGTCGGATACCCTGGCTGCTGTAGCGAGATTTTTGATAGCCGCCACTCCTCTCCTATAGCCTTCGGGACCGTAGTAAATCCTTTTGAGTTTGTCCTCAGTTCGACCCATTATATGAATAGAATCGCGCTTCGCTTGATTCAAGCGAAGGATAAGACGAGATTGATCTTGCGTCCGTTGAAATCCACCGTTTTTCCGTCCACTTTAATGGTGATGTTTATGCTTTCCACCAAATCACAAGGCAAGTCATAGTTTAAAGAAATGGGCGTGTATTCTACCAGGTCCAATGGATTACCTTTGGGTGAAAACTTAGACATAAGAGTAGACTTTTTTCCGTTGCTGTAACTGCAGACCAAATCACAATAGACTTCGTAAGAGGATGCAACTTTCCAACTTACGGTTGCAGCCGTTGTGCCAACTGAAGCGTTAGTAAGGCCCAAAAGGCTTACCAAAGGGTCGGAGACCGTAGCGTTTCCAGTATCTTTTTTAATTTTCATTTCATGAGGTAATCCTGTGGTTAGAGTATAACCGTGCTTAGCTAGCTCCTTAGCTAACGTTATAGGGGTGTAATGCCCATCTGGGATCGTTGGAGTAGTATTACCAACCAAATTATACCAAGAATTGTAGAAAGAGCAACGGACCAGCCGAACTGTATGGGCGCGGATGCTGGGGTTAAGGTAAGTAGTAAAGTTATTCTTGTCGCTTTCCAAAAAGACGATCATTATATTAAATACGCCAAGGCGGCACCTCCCGCCAACCCTGCGACTCCTACAAAGACCAGCTCATTGTCTTTTTGTTTCTTAGAAGGCTGGTAGTAATTCTTAAACGAAGGCTTTTGCATGTGAAACTCTGGGTGCGCCTGCGCATAAAGTTCAAAGGCGTAGTCCGTGTTTTCGAAGTTCTTATCCGCCTGCATCTTGTCTTGGTAGTTCTTATCCAACCAATCCCTGTAAGCTTGTCTTTTTTCATTCCAAGCCGCCACGTCCCTTTGATATTTCTCCAGGGCTAAGTCGTGTCTTTTCCTCTCGGCATCGCCTTTATTACCTCTAACTAATCTATCCAAATATTGACCACCATAATTAGCTCCAGTGAATGCTAACGCTGCAATAACGCCACCTACCAATACGCTTGCCATATATAAGGGCCTCACGGCCTAGGCAGGTACTTTTCCTTCTGTAGGTAGTCCTTAAGGGCAATGCTACCTGCTACTGCAGCAGTCATCTTAGCAAAGCCTGTAATGCTCTTGCTTGGGTCTTCAGTAAAGTCTTCTTTGAGCACTTTCTTACCTACCCAACCAATACCTGCGACAATAGAAGTAATAATAGCTGCATCTTCGACGGTTTTCATTAATGCTGACGACATTATATTACAAGGAGAGGAGGTTTTATTCCATCTCGGGTATTTTACTTCTCTTAGGGGGCTCCACATACCTCATTTCTGCCCTTGGTTCCACTTTTGGTTTAGCAGCCCGCCATTGTAAGTAGAGGCTGCCTGCTGCTATAGCAATTCCTAACGCTCCGATAACGTAGCCAGGATTCCAAAAGGATTCCTCTTCTTTTTCCTCCGCCTTCTCTTCTTTTTTGGCTTTGTTCTTTCTATTCATTTCCGCGAGCTTCTTTCCCGCGGCGACTCTGCCCGGAGATTTAGGCTTGGTAATTTGCTGAGGGGTTTCCTCCGCCTTTGTTTCGGTGTCACTCATCTTATATCTAAGGACTTGAAGGACTTGACAAGTAACTTGACGACGACTTGATAATGACTTGACGATGACTTGACTAAGTCCCGTGAATGACTTGACGACGACTTGATAATGACTTGACTAAGTCCCGTGAATGACTTCAGAAGGACTTACGTCGACTTGACTAGGTACCTCAGCAAGTGCTGCCTTGAAGATCTCCTCGACTTGCTTATCTTTTTTGTAGTCCTTCCAAGACACCAATACCTCCTTCAAGTCGACATGCTGAGCTACGTGAAGTCCCAAAGATGCGACTGCCATTAACTTACCGCACTTCAAAGACAACCAGCCGCAGGTTATCTTAAGTTCTTGGGATATGACATAATCCTCACTTATGTCCTTCCGCAGCGCCTCCACGTCGTCTATGGGCAGCGCAAGTCCCAGGAGTTTAGTGGCCAGCTTAATAGCGGAGTCTGCTACGGCATTCGTGGTCTTACTTGCAAGGGCAGCCTCATACCTTTTATGGAACTTTTTTACCTCCTCTTCTGACAACTTATTAACTTGCTCATGCGTTAACTCCTTGCCTATCATTTCCTTACACTTTCCCGATGACACCAGGACGTTAAGTTGTTCTTTAAGGTTACTTTCATCTACGGGGACTTCATCCAAGAGCTGCTCAATATCCATATATATTAACCGTGTAGGGAAACCTCAAAGAGAAGATCATTTTGGAATGTTGGTGCGTTTTTAAATGCCGCATGTATTCGTGTAACTGTTCCTTGGATATCTCGCCGCCGTAGTCAGAGAGAATGGTTTCCAAATCGCTCCGACTGGGAGTGTAGAAGACGACCAGGGAGCCTATGTTTTCCCTAAAAGGCTTAGAGACGCTGGTAAGCTGCTGGAAGAGCAACCAAACGCTAATATTGTCGTGTCTACCGCTAAAGGCAAGCTTTACTAATTCGGATGTGCGTCTTTTTACGTCGTCCCCGCAGGCGATGTCATCAAGAATTAAGAGGGTTTGTGTATCCTTTGGGAATTGTCGATGCCAAAACTTCAAATGGCTGGATAACTCATTAGGGTCCAAAATATCCACGAAGAAGTCGTCATCTTTCACGCCTATGCCTTCCCAGGTGCGATTATTCACATAGGTAGGGCATAATAACACTATGTAGTCGAAGCGGTATCTAAAGGGTCCTAGGAGTTGCTCTACTACAAACTGCGTTTTACCACAGCCGGTTGGTCCTACTATCAGAGCATTGCAGGGAATATGTTCTGGAGTCATTTTCAATGACCCAATATATATACGATGGACCCAGTGGAAGCAGTAAGGAGGATTGCCGGCGACATGAAAGATAAAAGAGACACCATCGAAATGCAAAGAGAAGAGATAGACCGTTTGTATGATGAAATGTGTGGTCTGAAGCGCGCGGAAAGGTTTGGTGCGCTGATAACGATGGCAACGTGGGCAAAAGAGTCCGTTGTGGATTTCATGCAGTATCCACTGTAGAATGTTAACAATAAGGTTAAATATTTGTTAAGACTACGCTACTTCGAAAGAAAAGTACCTTAGAATGTTAACAATAAGGTTAAATATTTGTTAAGGAATGATACTATCTCTTAAGAAAGGTGTCTGAGAATGTTAACAATTAGGTTAAATATTTGTTAAGGAATGACATGCCTCAAAAGAAAGGCGTCTCAGAATGTTGACGTTTAGGTTAAATGTTTGTTAAGGAATGATACTATCTCTTAAAGAATGTGTTCGATAAGGAATGTCGAAATAAATGCATGTTAAACAGGGAATCATTTCTTTAGGCGCGTTATCCCTTAACAAATATTTAACCTAAATGTTAACATTCTAAGATACGTTATCCCTTAAGATAAAGGTGCGTCGACATTCCTTAAGTAATAGCATACCTCGAAATAAAGGTGTCTAAGAATGTTAACAATTAGGTTAAATATTTGTTAAGGGATGACATACCTCGAAATAAAGGTGTCTAATAATGTTAACAATTAGGTTAAATATTTGTTAAAGAAAAGGATGTTATATAGAGGTTAACGTACTGCTAAGTATAAATGAACTGTGCGGTGTGTAAGAAGAAGTTCAGCAGCAAGCAAAGGCTACAATACCATGTCCGTAATGGCGTTTGCACAAAGGAATTAAGTAAAGTTTGTAAGGATTGTGGTAAGGAATTCAGTACTGTTCAAAAGATGCAACAACATCAGGATAAGCGCATTTGTATACTTTGCAAGGGCTGTAATAAGGAATTCCCTTTAGGAATGAAGCAGCACTTAAAGAGAGGAGTTTGTGATCAGACCAGACAGTGTAGTTTCTGTAATAAGGTACTTAGTAGCCGACAACGTCTTCAAACGCACAGGAAAGCGCATGAAGTAAGTTATAAGCTCCTCTTTGGGGCATATGACTTAGAAGGAGTGGATTGTTACCAATGTGCGGATTTGATGTGTCGCTGCCCGCATAAAGAGAATTACTTAAGGAATCGCATAGATTACCATAAGAAGATAGTCCGTACTTTCCCCTCTTTTGAACGCGCCGAAGGAGTTCCGTGGACTAAAAGGGAGTATTGGAGGCAGGAGTGTGATCGTTGTGGTTGTGTCAGAGAAGAAGAACATATCTTCAACTGTCTAACCTAAATACCTTTCGGAATGGTATCCTTAACAAATATTTAACCTAAATGTCAACATTCTAAGGTACTTTTCTTAAGAGGTATTATCCTACTTAACAAATATTTAACCTAAATGTTAACATTCTAAGGTACTTTTCTTAAGAGGTATTATCCTACTTAACAAAGATTTAACCTCATCGTCAACATTCTGGTTAGATATATGATAGCGCACGCAATGGCATTCCTTGGAGGATTCCTGATCGTCTTAGGTATATATGGACTGTATTACATGCGAGCCCTCACCAGACATGATTCCTCCTAAGCCAAGAAAAAAATACACCTGCCTTCATTGCGGCAGTGCATTCTTTGAAGGTCATCGGTGCTTAGCCGACCCCAAGACAAACATACTTACGAGTGAAGAGGACTCTCAGGCTCCCAAGTAACTATATCAAATTCCCATCTACCATCCTTCTTACCATGACTCATAACATGGGTAACCTGCTGCCCTTCAATGGCGTACCTTATCCTATCGGGCGCCCAAAGGGTGTATGTTCTTTTTTTATTCTTTAACACCAAACGCAGACGGTCAATGTCTTCAAAGACCACGTAATTTCTTACCTCGTAGATTTTCCCCACCTGCAAATCCCTCCAGTGCGTCTGGATGAACTTTAGCTCATTGAATTTATCCTTGTCCATATATTCTATGGAATATCTTTAAGTGCGTCTTTAAAGTGTCTGTGTTCCTAAAGCGCTTGCAGCAATATACGCAAGGTAAACGCATTCCTTGTGCATACTTTGTGATGGCTCTGCAGATGTCGTCGTAGTCGTTGCTGATCAGCACCTTGTAACCATTCTGCTCATACCTTTCCAATAGCAGGCGTTGACTATCAGATAATACCCCGTTGCCTTTTGGAGTCTTTAGCTCGACGCAGAAACCACGGTATTGCACGTGTGCATTCAAGATAAGCAGGTCGGGTTGGCCGCGTTGGTATCCTTTCTGCCAGCACTTTATGCGTTTGCCGTCCGAATCCTGCAATTCACCTAGACCAGGGGTCACGAGCATTTGAGGGTAAAACCTGCGGATGTAGTCAACCACTTTTTTATGCAAGTCGAATTCGTTTTCTATTTTGAATACCAATTTGTTTGGGCTGTCAAACCGCCGTTCTATCTCATACTTACCAGTCTTCCTTAGCGTGGGAAGAACATCACCTAACACCCACTTTCTGAACTTTTTAGCCTCGGGCTTTTCAGATCCGATATCAATTCGTAAAGACCTTCCTCCGTCAAATACACGGCATTAGGCTGTGCGTTAAGGGTGTCACGCTGAGTTACACCCTTTATAGACCCCAGAGTTACCTTATTTTCCTCTGATACGTGGTCGGACGCCGCTTTTCTAGAATTTACGTAACCCAACGCCAAAGCCACCTCCTTCGCTTTAAAGTACAGCTTGTCGCCTTGCACTATGCATTGCAGTTCGTTATCGTTGTTTTCAAATACGCGAAGCATCGTATATCTAAGGAATATTTAACCTTAATATGCAACACTTTTAAGTTGGTTCATTTCTACGCTTAGCTGCGCGTCAGACACGACGAAGATGTAGCAGTTTATCTTATCTGCGTCTTGCGCATCACCATTCTTGGTGCGTTTGATCTCCAATGTTACGCCATCCTGCGTATTTACCAGCCGCAGACCCTGCCCATGCATACTTTCGTCGTTCGTCGTGCGCATGTCAATCCACAACGCGTACTTGTCTTTAAAGAATTCCTCAGGGCTAATTTGGTCGCCAAACTTACGCATTGCCTCTCTGTACGTGTCTGCGGGCTTTATCCCCTGGGAGTAGACTTTGTTTGGTACTCCGTTGATATTTACCCCCACGTTGGTAATGTTGGGGTTGTGAAAGGCCTCGGAGTCGCGCTTACCTGCTTCGTAGGGCTTAGCAAACACCAGCATCAGCCCTGTGAGACTTCTTCGGGGGAGGTTAATGCTTTGGTTGATAACCTCGTCCGTCTTGTCCAGGAAGCTGAAAGTCTTGTACATCACTACGTGGTCGTACAGGAATGCCTTGCCTGAGCTGTATTCCATGCCCGCACTTCGAGCTAGTTCTTCGCTGTATACAGTCTCGTACTGTAATTCTAAATTGGTGATAGAATAAGGATCGACTGTCCCGCTAATTGCAGTGGTCATCTCTCCAAGAATGTTGGTTGTATCGGCTAGGGTTACTTCGAACTGTAGTTCACTTAACTGTCTGGGGTAGTATACACCGTGGTTCGTTATTACTTCAAAGTCCAGCGGGATGACATACTTGCTACCATAAGCCGTCTTTATTCGCTTCGCATCTGCTACTGCGGTTTCACCGCTGGAATCCGTGGGCTGTGTCTTAACGGGCGTGCGGACCTTACGCAGGATAAGACTACCAATTCCTTGTTCTATCCTTTGCGCGCGGTCAAACGCGGTCAACCACAAATCTTTGTACGTGGTGTAAAGATCGTACCTGTTTAAGTCCAACAAGGATTCCCCGGCAAACTTAATTCTCATCTTTGAGACAAGGTTGCGACCTATGTTATTGACGCAACACCTTTCATCCGCAGTGCTGGGCTGAACCGCTAGGTCAAACCTTAACGCTAACGTTCCCGGCACCAATACTAAGTTATCTGTTAGACGGGGTACGCCTACATACAGGGTTTCTCCTGGTTTGGCGCTAGAAGGAGTAAAGGTGACCCGGTGAAAGGTGCGTTCTGCTTTCAGTCCGCCAACCTGCTTAGGAAGGAGGTTAGGATTTAACTTTGAGCTTATCATATATAATGGAAGCAGAAGGAACGGATTTTGATCCCCTTACCGAAGAAGGTCAAGTAGATATTAATGATGAAGAATACGAGTCTTTACTTCCTAATGACAACGTAGACCAAGTAGGGCTATTTGAGAAGCTAAGGCTTAAGTATGGCCGCAACAGAATCCGCGATGCTATGCGTTCTTTGAGAGACAAATTCAGGTCTAAGAATCCACACAGACCCATTCCAGAATATTTGCAAATGGAAGACTTAGGACCCGTCCCTGAAGCCCCAAGCACTGCGTGGTTGGAAAAGGTACAACGAGAAATGGACGAATCCATCGGAGAGCCTCCGGATGACTACGATAGACTTTTGAAATTACTACCCGATTGGTCGCCCGAGAAAGCGCAGTTGCTATTCGAAGAAGACGGACGTGGCGGGGAGGTAATTATGGGCAGGCTGGCCAGGAAGGACTCCAAAGTCTACGTCATCCGCGACGCGAAAGGAAACTTCTATGCCGACCCCAAAATTCCCACGACTTTAATCGCGGCCATTGGCAAAACAGTCCCCATGAAGCTACTTATCGACGTACGTAAGAGGTATCCCTTCATTAATGCGAAACTCTTAGAATTGCAATATGGTAATAAGGGTCAAATACAAATTCGCCATATAGACAGGGAAAAGTGGTATGACTTTTACCAAACTAAGAGAGCTAACGCACTTAACAATGGCTTACCTAAGGAAATAATTACGGCATTGGGTACGCCCGACTTAAGCGCCATCCGTCATTTGACTAACAAGGAAACGGAAAGGTTACAGGAGACATTCTTTAAAGGATTTAGGTCATCACCCACCTTGCTTAAAGCAATGAGACGCATTAATGAGAAAAAGGATAAGGAACAAGAAAAGCTTGCGAAAATACAGGCTGCTAAGGAAGACGTAGAGGAAAAGCTAACAAGTACGCCGTTGGGCAGCAGAGCTTCTCTACAGCAGTCTTTAGATTCCCTCGAAACAGAAGAAAGCAGGCAGCAAGAACTCGTAAGCGAGTACATGGAAAAACTCGACGAACTCAAAGGGCAATTAGATGAAAAAACGTCCGAACAGGAAGCAACGGCCGAGCACGTTGAATACCTAAAGCAGGCAATGGATGAAAGGGAGGAGGAATATATGAAGCAAATGCGACTAATGACTGATTCCCATGAACGCGAAGATGAAGACAACAAGGACCGCATTAGAAAGTTGCTGCACGACAGGGATACTGCTAGGAGAAACTTCGACCGCGCAGTTAGAGACATCGGAGACAGAGACGCCGAACTTAGGCGCGTGGGTGCGCAGCTGGAAGCCTCGGTAATGCAAGAGCGGCAGTTAAACACGGAAATCATCGCTAAGGAGGAGCAATTGAGGCAAAAAGAGCAGGCAATAGAGGATCTGGAGTACGAAATAGACCGGCAACGGGAAATAATCGACGACCAGACTCGTACTGAAGAGGAAAGAGAAGCAGCTCAAAAGGAATTAGAAACCCTGCAGGAAAGAGTTACGGAATTACAAACGCAAAAAGATGGCTTGGAAAGAGAATTAGGGCTTACCACCAGACAAAAAATACTAAGGGTTCTTCGGAGGTACGGCATTCCATTGACGTTCGCCGTAATGCTCTCAGGCGCTATTGCTGGAATCATGAATGCAATTAATGGTGTGACCTCAGGCGCAAAGGCGCTCGGTAAGAAGATGGGAAAAGAAATGGGGGAAATGGGTAAGAAGATGGGAAAAGAAATGGGGGAAATGGGTAAGAAGATGGGAAAAGAAATGGGGGAAATGGGTAAGAAGATGGGAAAAGAAATGGGGGAAATGAGTAAAAAATTAGGTGCTGGCTTAATAGCCCTCGGAAAGACGATGGCAGCCAGCATTCCTGGCTTACTCGGTAGCGTCCTCTCTTTGGTACTAAGGACCGGTGGAGAACTATTAAAGTTCGTGGGGAATAACATTTGGATCTTAGTCGTAGCTATCGGCGTGGTCCTTTTGAAGAAGATGAAGGTGTATGCTTATCCTTATGTATTACTGGAGGCTTATCATTGTCTGGTGCCCGAGGCATCCTCGACTGGGGATAAGTAAAGATAGTATTCGCACCGCCTCGATAATTCGGTATTAGAGGTATAGCAGTCATAGTACTAATAGTCTTATGATTCCAAATAGCATCCACGATACCGGATGTCGAATAGGTGGTATTTATCCCAACGAAACCTAGATAATGGGAGGGATTCGTGGGGTCAGCATCGCTGGGGCGAACTTGAAGCTTCGCATATTGACAATTGGCTATCATGTGAAAAGTCACCGACGTTAGGTTCTCCGCGCTCGCGGGCGCGGGCTCAAACGTAAAATGAGCCGCAGCCCTGTTATTCGTCTTTTTCCTGTAAGGCAATAATGGGGTGTTGGTCTCGTCAATTATCCTAAACCCGGCATTGCAGTTATTCCACCCGTTAATGGTAATGGTGCACATAATCAACCCCAAGCCTCCAACCCTTACCCACAGCCCGGTGTCTCGCCAGCTGTCCCCCCATCCATATGTACTTTCCTCTAAATAATAAAGGAACCAATCTTCCTTTACGTGTGGATTCATATATTTAAAGACTAACCACCGTAAGAGTGCTAATGGTGGCGTGATTATAAGTCGTATCTCTCTGATCCTGTATGCTATTTACACAAACGTCCCCAGTATCATCTACGCGTATTTGCAGCTTTACTTTTCCATGGCAATCGGCAACCATATGGAAAGTCCAGACGGAAAGATTCTCGACGCTACCGGGGTTGGGCTCTACGGAAAAATGCGCAGGCTCCCTGTTGTTCGTTTTCGTGCGCATGGGCTGCAATACTCCATTCTCATCCAGGAACCGAAAGCCAACGTTGGCATGGCTGCTCGTGCCAATACAAATACTACAAAGAATTAACTTCTTCCCAGAGTAGTTCAAGTCCACAGACATACCTGTGACATCAACCCAAGATGCTTGGGTGTATTTTTTCTCGCCTGTGTAAGTCGTGTAAACACAATCCATTCCGGATACGTAGGGGTTGTTCATCGCCATATATAAAGACTCAAACCAACACTCGCGGCTGCTAGTCCGGCTTTTAGTAAGTTATGGTCATATTCCTCAGGAACCTTCTTTTTTACGGTTTTTGATGGTGTTTCGCGTGGCTTCTCTACGAAATGCCACTTTTTTGGCTTCTCTACGAAGTGTGGAGTCCCTTTAAAAGTGTCAGAGTTTACGTCATTCACTCCAAACTTCATATCCTTAGTTGCCTTTTGGAGCTTGTTGTTGTATCCTACTACGGAGCCAGCATTCATGGATAAATTACTAGGCATTAACCAACAACCTGGGGCTACCGCATAGTCCAACCTTGCTTTAGAATTTTGTATGGCTAGTTGGTAACGCTGTACGCCTTTGCTAATGTCACCTTCTATTATCGAACTTTCAAAGAGGATCAGGGCTTCTGCGCGCGTTTCTTCTGCGGCACCGGTATTTCCTATAATGCTGGATCGGGTGTTTACCTGAGCTCCAAGGATAGAATACACGTAAGCTTCTATGCTGCGGTTTAGGCGGGCAAGACCGGCTTTAGTTAGTCCTTTACCTTTTGTGGGTATGAAATTAAAGTACTGCTTTGTGTGTTCGTCGTTGGTTATACGGATAATCAATGGATTAGCCCCTCTGTACTTACCACCCTCGTCTTTGAATGGAGGTCCGTCTCTAACTTCCTCGGAGGTCTTAGCATTTGGTTCAAAGAAGGTGCTGGTATCGTAAGTTACTTTATGATAACCAGTGTTCCATTGTAGCCGCAATGCATGGACTTCCTTATCGCTTAACTTATGTCCTCCGACGCCCCAATAAGCCCAAATATGACCCAGACCATTGTTGGCTCCAGCAGTGCATCTAAAATCCTTTCCTACAACTCCAAACTCCTTACACAGTCTATCATAAGCCGGCACGCTGTATTTGTTATCTCTTGGATAAAACGCAGCGTCTCCTGGTAGGGCAATAACACCCATCTCATACAATATTCTTCGGACTGTAAAGTGAAAATGAAACATAAATATGGAGTTTTTCATCAAATTCACACTTACACCACAACCGCTAGTAGCACACCAGACAGCAAAGTTCAATTGCTGTGGCCAGTATCGCATATTTGGTCCACTTAACCATTCATGAGATTCCTTAGCTGTGGTGTGATTTATAGGAACTTCTTTGAAGATATCTCGCACCTTTAGTCGGAAGGAATTACTGTTAGAGATCCGCATGTTCAGCGTTAGGTCCAAGCTTGGGTATTTGTCAAAGGAAACCGCAGGTATCGGATAAGTACTGGTACTAAATAATAATTCATTTGACCAACTGGGTGTAACCGGCTTAGGATGGGTCGCCTTCGGTTCCAAGTCAGCATTGCTGTACATTCTGGAGCCGTTGAAGTAAATCCCGTCAGGCCTACGCTCGAACTTACTAGCGTCTGCATGTGGAAACATCTTCCTAAATGCTCTCCAGTTAGCATAATCCCGGTTGTCGTGATGTGGCTGCTCCTCAATATCATTCCCAAAGGCGTCGTACATTAGTATATATAATGGATGTTATACCATCAGCACCTCAGTTGTATCCAGAAATACCTAAGGGCCCAAACGAGATGAACGCTGAGAACTTCCGCTTGAATAAAGCGAATCTAATTCTGGCTTACTTCGAAGGTCAAGTGAAACATTATGTGGAGGTTAGGAAGAAATATGCCAGAGCCAGGAGCATATTACATAAAATTGCAATAACTACAGGATCTCTATCCGTAGCATTGACAGGCACCGGTGTTGCTACTTCCCTTACCGGCCCTGGAATAGTCGTTGGAGTTCCTTTAGCCGGCGTAGGAGCAGCTTGCGGTATCGTATCCGCTGTTACGACAGGCATTATGAAACAGTTGTCGGGTAAGATATCCAAGCATGACACACATATAGCCCTTGCAAGAGCAAAGTCTAACACCATTGCCGATTTGGTCTCAAAGGCTTTGCGGGACCGCGAGATCGATGAGGTAGAGTTCTCTTTGATCCTTGCGGAAGAAAAGAAGTATGAGGAGTTAAAGTCTGGGAATAAAAAAACCATCGTGAAAGATCTTTCCGAGGAATCTCGAAGGAAGATCTATCAGGAGGCAAAAGAAGAGCTGCAAAGAAAGCTCGCTCAGTAGACATTCGCTTTGAAAAGAATATAGGCGGATTTCGGCTGCACATTTCATCTTCTCGGAATCCATTCTAACAGCGGGTGCTGGGAGTCAATTTGCTGGAATATTTCGTAAATTACGTCAGGGTAATAAGGAATATCCTTATTCAGCCGACAGAATAACCACTCGGCTCTTTGCATATCTGGGACGTCGGGAATACGCCTACCGGTAATCTCAGACAAAAGATAGGGAATAGCTTTGTAATATTTCCCTAGCTTTAATTTTTTCAGTGTTTTCCGTAGACTTTGTGGCGTTGGTTCTTCTAAATGGTCTATAATCCTTTCCATTACTTCGTCGTCCAAATATACCGGCCGTAAACCTTGGATATGACTCATCCAGTCTCGGAAGTATTTTATTCTTTTGTATGGCGTTTTCTTACGACCTCCGTTAGAATAATACTGCTCTCTGGTAGCACAAGGCACGGCATTACGAATATTCTTACCACACTCGTAACACTGTGCTGACGTGTCGTCTTCTATTTGCATCTTCTTACCACAACAAATATACTTATTTGGTTTAGTAGGTACAAACTTAGGTTCCAAACACTTTACACAGAAGTCGTAAACAAACTTCTTACATTCGTGCATCGTATATTCATAAGATATTTTACCTCCGTTTGCGTTACCCAAACACAGCAGCAGTGAGGGACTTTTCCCGAGGCCGGCGGATCGCGCAAGACCCCCTGTAGGGCCTCGTCACTGCTCCAAAAACCCCAGGGGGGGCTGGTGTTTTTCAATATGTGATTTTTAGCAATGCCGGCCGATCGTGAGTCCCCCTCACTGCTGCTCGATTCAATCCCAATAGACCCATTTGAAGCGAGACGAACGATGAGCTTGCAATGATAGAGATATGTGCGAATAATTGTCCAAGGTGTTAAAAAAGGTCTCTATCATTGCAAGCTCACCTTTCGTCTCGCTTCAAGGCACAGCTACCTTTCAAGATGGTGCAGGGAACTGTGAAGGAGTCTATTAAGTTGCTCGATTTTGTTGAGTGTATTATGAACAAAAAGTAATACGATCTTCTCTTACAATTAAGAATTTATAAATACGTGTGATAAAGCCCTCTAATTAATTTCCAGTAAAGGCCCGTCAAATATTGAAAAACTTTGAAAACATCACTCCTAATTATAATTCAAAATTGTATTCCAGATCATGCGATTTCCTGTACAAATTTTGTAAAATCGTACTGGAAAAGACATCAAAAGCTAATTTTTATGAATAACAAATTTAAAAAAAAACAAAGAACAAAAATAAAAAAACAGTCAGCAAAATGAGAGAAAAGCTATTGATCAATTTTACGTTATGTCATCAAAAAGCTACTATTTATCACTCAAAAGGGAATATTTTGTTTATATGATCAAAAGTCTTCACACAATATTTTATTTATCACCGATGCTTAGGTTTTTCATATACCACAATATAAATCACAATACAGCTGTGTTCCTTGATTACTCAGTGGCGTAACCAGGGATCTTGCAGGGGGTGTGCACAGGCAATAATTTGCAGGACCAAAAAATAAATAAAAAACAGAACCAAAAAAAAAAGGGGAGAATGATGCGTGGGTGGGTAGGTGGGTGACGAGACTTAAAAATGCTACAATATGCACATGTTACGGCCCTGACTCATTCACTCAGGGTTAGCTTCATTTTACAGTAGCTTCAAAATATTCACAAATTCTAACCATGAAGTAAAGAATGCCAACTTCAATAATACAAACACTTTGATATTCCATGGATCTTCAATGGAACATGTGCATATTCTACACAAAATCAAAGCTTATCCCAAGCAACTAGAAACTTGAAACTGGAGTATTAATTTAAACTTGTGTGTTTTTTTAGTTCTGAAGGTGTTCGTGGTGCAGTATGTGGTATTGATCTTGGTACAACCAACTCTTGTGTTGCTGTCATGGAAGGCAAAACAGCAAAAGTATTAGAAAATTCGGAGGGAATGAGAACGACTCCCTCTGTTGTTGCTTTCACTCCTGAAGGAGAACGTCTTGTTGGTGCTCCAGCTAAAAGACCGGCCATTACAAACCCACAGAACACCTTGTATGCTACTAAACGATATATTGGACGAAGATTTGATGCTCCTGAAATCAAGAAAGATCTGTAAGTTATGAAACATTAAAAATATATTAATACCCTGACACAACCTCTGGGCTGATCAAAACCAGGGTGTGGCTAACTTCAATATACAGTTGTAGATACATGTACCTTGAAACAACATTTGGGCTGATCAAAGTAAGGGTACAGCTAACTCACAGATCGAACCCAGAAACAACCCCTGGGCTGATCAAAGTCCTGGCACAGCTAACTCACAGATCAAGCCCTGAAACAAACTCTGGGCTGATCAAAGTAAGGGTACAGCTAACTCACAGATCCAACCCTGAAACAACCTCTGGGCTGATCAAAGCCATGGCACAGCTAACTCACAGATCGAACCCTGAAACAACCTCTGGGCTGATCAGTGTCACCAAATAAAAAATATTCTATGGCAATACACATTTATTTAACATTTTGCTCATCACATCAAATACTCTTGTGCTAAAGTTGATTATACATTTAGTCATTTAAACAATACTGTGGAACAGTACCTAAAATGAGTGTACAGTACTTAGAAATAATTTTCGTAATGAAACTATATATTACAAATTCTAAAGTAATGTATCACTTTATTTGTAAACTCTCTGCAGTAAGAATATGGCCTACAAGATAGTCAGAGCTTCCAATGGTGATGCCTGGTTTGAAGTGAATGGTCAGATGTACTCACCAAGCCAAATTGGTGCATTCGTACTGATGAAGATGAAGGAGACAGCTGAAAGTTACCTAGGGACTACTGTAACTAACGCTGTAGTTACTGTACCAGCCTACTTCAATGATACCCAGAGACAGGTAAGAAAAATTACAATATCGGAGTTCATTCATGGTGTTACGATAAATTTCATCTATGTTTTTCCCATTTCAGATCCATCTCTTTCCCTTGCATATTATTCTCTTTTTGGACTCTTACTATGGTTTTCGATATTCTGCAAACTCAGATATTTCAACGGCTTGTTGAGATTTTTGTTTTTGCTGCAGCCAGTCAATAACATAAAAGGTACCAACTGATTATTTTTGATTGACGGCAGCGAAAAAACAAATTTCAATGTGCAGCTTGTATCTCCGAGTTCACAGAATATTGAAAACCACAGTAATATTTGAATAAATACATTGTGGTTAGAAATTCAACAATAAAAACTTGCCTTCAAAAAGGTGCCTGTATAACAAGAATTAGACAGTTTCATAAAAGTTTTAACTCTTGGATAAGAATGACTACGTTCCTTTGGGTAACACAGTACTTTTTTGAATCCTTTTTTAGGCCACCAAAGATGCTGGTCAAATTGCTGGTCTAAATGTTTTAAGAGTAATTAATGAACCAACGGCAGCAGCTCTGGCTTATGGAATGGACAAGACAGAAGATAAAATGTAAGTCTATTTCTAAGTAATAAAACTTTAATTGATGCAAGTTCTAAACTTTTCAGTCTTTCGATTATTGGACTGTGGTTATACTCACAAAACTTAGCTAGTTCAATTTTTCTTACTTGCCAAATACAAACTAGCATTTTGCAAGTTTTCAAGCTTTCATTTTATGCCCTGACTAGTGGACTAGTCTACTGTAAGACTAGTAAAGCTTTGCTCCAAGCTAGTGAAAATAAGGACTCACCGAGTCCATAGACTAGTGGGGTTTTTGAATTAGGCCAAACAAGAAATAAGTGTGTTTCCTGTTGCATGAGAAAAATAATTTGGGTCAGTAGGTCGGTTTTTTTTTTGCTGATTATTTTTTTGTTTGGCCTTACTAATTATCTGGGCTAGTAAATTACTGTTGGGCTACTGGATTTATAAACTTAATAGTCCTTTGCCTAGTGTTTGAAAACGTTAGTGTCAAGCACTGACAGTTATTTTGGTTCACAGTAAGAAAATCTCTACAGGGCTTACAGTGATGACACTTGACTGATGACTGAACTAAAACTAAAACTGTCATCATGACGAGCAACTGACCAATCATTATTTTTTGCACTGTGTAGACTGGGTGTCTTGTTGGTTATATAGAGTAGTTTTCATTAACCCATATAATTAAGGTACTTGGACTAGTACAGGGTGGGGAAAAAATCTTCAATTTCTGTTCAATCCCTAACTGCTACTGTAATAGTTAAATACGTTTTTGATGGATTTAAGTCCATACTTCAGCACAATGTGAAATAAAAAAGCCAAAAACTTCGTATCTATGGAAGCCATTTTGATTGAAATATGAGAGAAATTAATACAACTTGACTATTCTGGGTACAGAGTGTTGACAAACATGACTAGAGTTTTGGAGATCACGCAACACGGTTTCTTCTATATACAATTTACAGTGGAACCCCGTTAATAAGGACACCGTTTGGACGGACAAAACTGTCCTTATTAACAGGGTGTCCCTATTAACCGAGGTGTCAGAAAAACAGCTGAAAACATATTTTAAACCATTTCCTCTTACTGTACTGTAAACCTTGAACTACAATGGTCGATAGAACAGCCTAAACTGGAACAAAAAATGCGTTACTGTATAAGAACTACATTTGCATTACTTGCATTGTATTGTACAATTGAATTTAAAGACGTCTGTGAGATTTGTTTGTTGACTGTTTTCTTTTGACTGTACTGCACACTTGCAGCTACAATACAGTTCATAACAAGAGCCTAAACTGAAACAAAAAGTACATTACTGTACAAGCAGTACATCATTTCTGTACTATACTGTACTGTGTTGTATAATTTCATTTAAAGAAATCAGTGAGTTTTTTTTTAACAGAGTTCAAAATACTGGGATTGAACCAAACTAATTGAACATCTCTTAAAGTCCTGCTAAAATCGAGTGTTGTCTATTTTATTATGCTGTAATAGCAAACTATACTGCAATGATCAGTGTGTCGTCCGTTGATACGCAAAAACTGACAATATAATCCGTATTAAGCTCATTATATCAACAAACAAATACAGTAAAGACGTCTTAAAATTTCAAGTGTCGGGGCTGTTTATGTATGGAAACTGTCATTCAGGTCCTAGAAATGTGTCCTTTGTACTTTATAAAGTGGGTTAATTTAACAGAAAATGTATGGAGCTTTCGTTGGGACTTTAAAACGTGTCCTTAATAACGAGATGTCCTTATTAAGAGGGTGTCCTTAGAGCGGGGTTCCACTAAATTTTCATACCTGAAGTTTTATATTTCTTATAACATTTTCTCGAGAGAGATATAAATAAATTACTGAAAAAGAGCCTTGGGTTGCCTGCGTTTTTTTGACACCTTAGGTGTGAAATTTGACACTTTTAACATGCAATTTGGAAAGAAAATTTGATGAATATCTTTATTATCAAGTCACTTCTAGGATATACTGAATACTATTCGAACAATTAATGTTGTCCAACTGACACCAGAAGCCAGTCCAACTACCTTAAAAGTGTACAAATTAAAGTGTAGTAGTCAGATAAACACAATAGAAAACGAAAGAATTCGAGTGAAAGGGCAAACAAAAAAATTAGTGTGTTTCCTGTTGCATGAGAAAAATGATTGGTGTCGGTACATGTAGATCAGATGTTTTTACTGATACAACAGTGGAAATGAGCTTACTGGGAACCCTGTGGTGCATTAGGGAATGAAAAAAATATTAGGGTTGGGAAAAATTGGCAAGAAAATCACGGTCGGTCACGCAACAGGAGACACACTTTTTTTGGGCCTAAGGTTTACACCTGTATTTAAGGGGTTTATGAAAACCACTCTTCCACCAAGATTATTCAGAACAATAAAACATTCTGATTACTCACTCAGCTATACAATATGTTTATGCCTGTTTTATCATTTCCTTAAAGTGCTACTACGACGAAAATCGCTCAAACTTGGATTCAGCTGAAACTTCCTAAGAATACTCTTTAAAGGTCCAATAATCACTGTATGAAGTGTTTTCTCGATATTCAGGACGAAAGTATGATATTTTCACGATTATTTTTTGGAGTCTGTGACGTCATACACTCAACATCGAACATCGCTCCATATATTTCTTTGTATATAAATCCTTAATTTATTTTATTCCTATGAAGCCCAAAGGGTAGCTAATGTGCTTATTTCACATTACTTGTGACTATAATTTATATTTTGGGGTGTTTGGGTATTTCTTTCTCCCTTTACTACTGATATTTTGATCATAAACTACAAAGAAATGTATGGAGCGATGTTCGATGTTGAGTGTATGACGTCACAGACTCCAAAAAATAATCGTGAAAATATCATACTTTCGTCCTGAATATCGAGAAAACACTTCATACAGTGATTATTGGACCTTTAAAGAGTATTCTTAGGAAGTTTCAGCTAAATCCAAGTTTGAGCGATTTTCGTCGTAGTAGCACTTTAATAGTATTGCTGTGTACGATCTTGGTGGTGGAACATTTGATATCTCAATCCTTGAAATCCAGAAAGGTGTCTTTGAAGTCAAAGCGACTAACGGCAACACATACCTTGGTGGAGAGGACTTTGATAATACCCTCCTAACATTCCTGATCTCTGAGTTCAAGAAAGAGGTAAAGATGTAAACCCAAGTTAGAAGCCTTCTAATGCTGTATCTATAGACCCCTTGCAGGATACAGTGTACAGTTGTATTCCCAATACAGCCCATTTCAGAGGACAACAAAACAATGAAATTTTACTCTTGAGTATCCATAACTGCAGGATTGTCAATAAAATTTTTGGTAGGCGGTTTTGAAATTGAAATAGGCGGTAAACCGGAAATCACTTGAGCATGAAATCAAGGCATACTTGTCACCAGTCTCACTCTTCTCACAAAAATTCAAGATGGCAGACAACGATTATTGAAGTTTCAATTGCGTTGCAGTTTTCGTAGTACAGCAACAAAGATTGGGTTAAAATTGATTTTTATTGACACATTTTTCTAGTTTAAAGAACTTTAATCAAGATTTACAATTACATTGGGAAGTGGCTAAGTAGGCGGCTGAGTTAGTGAGAGAATTGGGAATAGGTGGGAGTAGACGGCAAAATTTGCAAGAGTAGATGGCGGAATCTGCCAGTTGCCGGCTTCTATTGACAACCCTGTAACTGACTCTCTTAGTAACCAAATGCCTCATCTAATTAGCAATGTGCATGAATAGATCAATGAAAAGTCATTGTTTTGTCCTCCAAATAGAGTGGAGGAGAGAATTTGCAGTCAATAACCTAATCTTGGCAAGTTTCCCATGCATGCCGTACTGCATCAGTAGATTGTTTGTACTGTATAGTATTTCTACTAGAAATTTGCCATGCTTGAACAAGTCTGAAATGTATACAGTACAGCCCAGATGTATGTCACGGTAACGCGCATGTAACACGCGTGCACTCGTAACCAGTGTAGTCCGTCCATCCGCGTGTAGTCCACTCTAAAAACTCGGCAAAACTACACGCAGCCCAATAGCTCATTAACTTCAATCTGATATATATATGTATATCATCATTTGAGCTGGGTGTTGTCTGTTGTAAATATAGAATGTACACTTGAATGTATGGATAGAGTATGTGGAGCAAATCTCATCAAAGAGCCCATCAGGGGAGTGATGGTGGAAACTAGGTGTTATACGTGTACTGTACCTCTGTCACAAGAGGGGGAAAATAATTTTTGTGTCTACATAATCAGCATTTAGAGACAGCAGCAGTGCATTTCACCCACTAAATTAGAAATTTGATTGACTGATATAAATGCCCAGGTATCTCTGGTGCATATTTAATTTTGCTACAATAATGTTTTTGCATTTGCTTTCAGAGTGGAGTTGACCTTTCTAAAGACAGCATGGCTCTTCAGAGGGTTAGAGAGGCTGCTGAAAAAGCTAAAATAGAGTTGTCATCCTCAGTACAGGTAATTTGGTTCTCTAAAATGAGATGGTTAAAGTAAATTAAAATATAAATATATTGTCCTTGTCTTGTGAAGATAGCACTTAAAAACCAGTGGCTAACAAATGTGTGTTTTCTCTTCCATGATTGCATTGAACTCTAGAAGTTATTTAGGATTGTGCATCTTGTCCCACAAACAATGAAGAATATGTAATATTGGATAACAGAATATATATATATACGTATATATATATATATTTGACTTTTGTTGTTACCTAATTGTGGTCATTTTGGCAGTATTTATTTAAAAAAATATTCCTTATTTGCCTCTCTTTAATCTTTCATCGCCACCAGCATTGCCACAGTGTCTTTCAGGCCCCGTCCACACGTCTCCAGAAATGTTTGTATCCGCAAATTATTTTTTGTGGATACCAAAAATGTTTGCGTTCACACGCAGCGTATTCGAATCGTTTTCACCATCCACACGTATCCGTATCCGTAAAAAAAGAATTGCGGATACAAAAATTTGCGGATACATGTGGACGGGGCCTCAATTGACTATGTACAAACAGTCATTGCGACACTAAAAGTAGCCCTAAATTTCACATGAATTTCTGTATATTTTCATTCTACAGACAGATATTACCCTACCATACATAACCATTGATGCCAGTGGACCAAAACATATGAACCTGAAGCTCACAAGAGCCAAATTTGAGTATCTTGTTGGTGACTTGATCAATAGGACAGTAGGACCATGTAATAAATGTCTACAAGATGCCGAGATCAGTAAGAGTGATATTGGAGATGTGTTGTTGGTTGGAGGAATGACCAGAATGCCAAAGGTATATATGTATTATATACAGTATTAACTAACTTACAGTATGTGCACTCTAATTGGTCAAGAAATGTGCATTAATAGTTGTAACAAAGCAGTTCTGACATTCATGGAGGCAGGTCAGCCTTACTTAAGAAATAAAACATCATTATTTGTACTCCGTTTAGAAACTTACAACACTTGGGAAGTTCGAAAAGCACATAAGAAGTGTGAAGACAAGCACAAGCCATACTTTATTTTTAAAAAGAAACAAATTGCAGTTATTTCTGCTCTTTTCTTTCATTTCTTAGTAAAGAAGGCTGCATGTGCGTGGATGGCATCAGCAACATGCTTTATTCACTGATACAGCACAGTTTTCAAACAGTCAGAGTGTGCGTAGTGACACAGCTAAGTACAGGGTTTGTGCTACTCCTCAAACTCCTCAAACTCCTTGAAAACTCCTTGAATATGATTCACTTTTTCAAGGGCACTTGAAAAGCACTTGAATTTTACGATTTTAGGGAAACTGCTTGAATTTTTGCTTTGATCATTACTTGCATGGTTCTGAAATAGATCTAGTCAGAAAGATTAGAAATTCTGAAAGTCGGCCATATGCAACCACCGTGTAAAACCTTGGCATAGTTAGCTGAACATACTCCTTGAAAATTCATTTTTGGATCCTTGTATACTCCTTGAATAGTCCTTGAATTTTAAGTGGTTACCTTAGCACGAACCCTGTAACTGAGTAATAAACAAGTATAAAGAGTTATAACTCTAGAGATTTGGACAAACATTTAACTAGAAAAACAAATGTGATAAATGTTGCTGGACATTTACATGACATCCTTTCATCATTTAAAAAAATATTTATTAAGGTAGTGTGAATTCATATAAAGTAACAAAAGTAATGCATTAAATAAATACCAAAAAATAGTAAACAAATTAAATATTTTTCGCTTAAGGTTCAATCAACAGTTCAAGAGATATTTTGGAAGACAGCCAAGCAAAGCTGTCAACCCAGATGAAGCTGTAGCTCTAGGAGCTGCCATCCAGGGAGGCGTTCTTGCTGGTGATGTGAAAGATGTGCTGTTGCTTGATGTGACCCCCCTGTCACTTGGTATTGAAACCCTTGGCGGCGTGTTCACTAAACTGATTGCAAGAAACACTACCATCCCAACAAAGAAGAGCCAGGTAGGATACCTTATTCGCTTCTTTCACATTGATTGCATGTGCAAATTCCAATTCAATCTGTGAGTTGGTCGTGCCCAAACTTCTTTAGGAGTGTGTCTAATTGTTCTTACATTTTTGAGATTGAAGTGTGTTCAGGGCTCTAAATTGGCGTGCCTGTAATTGGACCCCCAAAAAAACCATGTTAAAGTTGAATGTAGTTAAGGACGATTCTGTATCCAGTGGGCACCTTGGGAGAGCCTACATTTGCTAGCAGTTGATGTAATGTGTGTTCGTAAAAGTACAATGAATCTCACCAAATACAATAGTTAGAACAGCAATAAAATACAATAAATTTTCTAAACACATTACATCAATTGAGTGCTATGTAGGTTCTCCCGATGGGGGCCTTACTTGCATAGCAGCCATGTTGCCTTGAATAATAGAAACCCCCCCCCCCCCCCCCCCGAGCTTTGGTTAAACATGATAAAAGCTTTTTTTTTGGTTGGCAAATTAACATTACAAAATGTTACGTCCACCTATCGACTAAACTAAACTACAGGCAAAGCAAGTACTGACTATTTGTTCATATGTTCTCTTAGGTGTTCTCCACTGCCGCTGATGGCCAGACTCAGGTGGAGATCAAAGTCCACCAAGGCGAGAGAGAGAAGGCTGCTGACAACAAGCTACTTGGACAGTTTCAACTGGTAAAAAAGCTTTTAGAATCTTTTTAGCAGACCGGATTAAAATTATGGAGGTCAAGCAATTTAGGGGTGAAGTGCGGAAGTTAGACCAACAGACCTCTTTACTCCTATGGCTGCCATCTTGAGTGGCAGGGTTACGTTTTCAAGTAATTCCAAGTTTTGATGTTTCACATATTGTTCCAACTACCAGCAAATACACGAGTACAGGCTTAGCCTCGTTTATAAGTCAGCTATTCACAGATACCATTAAAAGTCCGTGGGATTTCAAACCTGCGGAGATGAGTCTTCAGTCTTAAAAGACAGCGGTACTCGTGTGCCGAACCTAAGTACAATAGCCCACCTCCGAATTGTGCTTCGCTAGTCACTCACAGGTTTCATTGCAAGGCTTCATTCACAATGCTCAGTGATTCGTGAAAGTAGAAAATAATAAATCTAATTTCGCACGTACTGTAGCCCCACACTAAAACCTTTGTGCGTGACAAGCGAAGCATATCTCGGAGACTGAATATTTTGGGTGAAAATTGAGTTCTTATGCTCTTTAATGTTCAGGTTGGAATCCCCCCAGCCCCGAGAGGAGTTCCCCAGATTGAAGTAACGTTTGATATCGATGCCAATGGTATTGTGAATGTGTCTGCTCGTGATAAGGGAACTGGAAGAGAACAGCAAAGTGAGTAAAGGAATCCTTTTTGAGTACATAAATGATTGATACTGGAATACCATTAACTTAGATATGGTGAAGACAAAAGACAAACAGTCACCTCTCGTGTTGCGGACACCGCGATATTACGGACACCACGCTATTAGGGAGAAAAATACTTACAAAGAAATTGAAACAGCTGCCATCTTGGTTGATCGAACAAGAGAAGCTAATGAGGAATGCTTTGTTATCGTCAACCAAGATTTCGGCAGTAGCGTAACATGTACCTGCTCTATTACGGACATGAAGTAACGGTCCCGACGGTGTCCGCTGTAACGAGAGTTGACTGTAGTCGCCATGTTGGTTGACGGGGCAAGAAACCAAGACCAAATATTTTGTACAAAACAACCAACTTGCGTTCATAATGCACTAGTCAATAGCCCACTTCTGAGATATGCTTCGCTTGTCACGCACAAAGATTTCAATGTGAGGATTCGTGCATAATGCTCAGTGATTCGTAAAAGAAGAAATTCGATTTTGCTCGTAGCGTCGTACTGAAGCGAAGCATATCTCGGTAGTGGGATATTCAAGGTGAATGGGAGGGTGGGGTGGTAGTTAGTTGGTTGATAAATGAATGCATAAAACCAACATTGCTAACATTTATTTCTCCACGTACAAAACAGAAAATGACGTTTATTATTTTTATTAATTTTAGTTGTGATCCAGTCATCTGGAGGTCTGAGCAAGGATGCCATTGAAAACATGATCAAAGAAGCCGAGAAACATGCCGAGAGTGACAGACAAAAGAAGGTATTGCGTTACATTTTTTGTTGCCTTATTTGAAAAAAAGCAGAAACGCAATCCTCGCTATCTTTGCTCTGAAGAGACTGGGCATGGGTCCTATGATTGGCTAAATCTTCTGAGTACGCTTTCGCTTCAATATTGGATGCGAAGCAAAGATGAAAATAGAAAAAATATATCAAGAATTCCATCGAGAAAGTGTTGTTTGTTTGTTTATTTATTGTTCTATTCATTCATTCATTCATCAATTCATTTTTTTTAATCTTAAAAGCGAGCCCATACAGTATAAGGCGTATATAAAGGATATTACACTGTGGCGCGAAGATATGAAGTTTATAGATCTTCGAGTGGTGAAATATTTTTCAACACGAGAAGATAAACTTTATATATCGTCAAGGCAACGTGTAATTTTCTTTTTATTACATAGACATATCCACAAAGAAAAACTACACAAAAACATCGTCATATCAATGACGTCACATCGCAAGTGACGTCATCGAAATCCTCACTAGTGAAGATATGGAAAATATGTTACTCAGGTCCCGGATGTAGTTTGTATTTGCAATTAATATTCATGGCTTGTTGTCTAGGAAACCACAGAGGCTGTCAATCATGCAGAATCGATGGTTCACGACACAGAAACCAAGATGGAATAGTTCAAAGACCAACTACTACCATCAGAAGAGGTTTGTGGGGGAAGAACATCACTTGTCATTTCTCGATAGCAGTGTCACCTGACATTGTTTTCTGTTATGTGGATTAACTTTTTGTCCGTTTGTTTTCCTTTATGTCGTGTTTAATACGAACTCATCTTATTTCGCACTCTCGTTTGTTAGTTCATTTGTTGTTTTTTCTTTCTTATGTTTATTCTTTCGTTCGTTCTTTTGATCGTTCGTATATTTGTTCGTTAGTTGGTTCGTTTGTTCGCTCATGCATCGTTCAATTGCTAATCTGTTCGTTGGTTCGTTTGTTTTTATGTTTATTCTTTCGTTCGTTCTTCGATCGTTCGTTTATTTGTTCGTTAGTTGGTGCGTTTGTTCGCTCATGCATCGTTCAATTGCTAATCTGTTCGTTGGTTCGTTTGTTTTTATGTTTATTCTTTTGTTCGTTCTTTTGATCATTCGTTTATTTGTTCGTTAGTTGGTTCGTTTGTTCGCTCATGCATCGTTCAATTGCTAATCTGTTCGTTGGTTCGTTTGTTTTTATG
This sequence comes from Actinia equina, assembly GCA_011057435.1. Taxonomy (NCBI): domain Eukaryota; kingdom Metazoa; phylum Cnidaria; class Anthozoa; order Actiniaria; family Actiniidae; genus Actinia; species Actinia equina. Next base: position 1,837,443 of record WHPX01000126.1, on the reverse strand, counting down.
TTTATTCTTTTGCTCGTTCTTTCGATCATTCGTTTATTTGTTTGTTAGTTTGTTCGTTTGTTCGCTCATGCATTCGTTCAATCGCTATTCTGTTCGTTGGTTCGTTTGTTTTTATGTTTATTCTTTCGTTCGTTCTTTTGATCATTCGTTTATTTGTTCGTTAGTTGGTTCGTTTGTTCGCTCATGCATTCGTTCAATCGCTATTCTGTTCGTTGGTTCGTTGGTTCGTTTGTTTTTATGTTTATTCTTTCGTTCGTTCTTTCGATCATTCGTTTATTTGTTCGTTAGTTGGTTCGTTTGTTCGCTCATGCATTCGTCCAATCGCTATTCCGTTTGTTGGTTCGTTTGTGCTTTGGTTTCTCCATTTATTCGCCTTACTTGTTTGGTCTTTACATTAAAAAAAAATTTTTTTTTAACTTCTTTGTTTTACGAGGCTATCACTTAATAGGCATTGGCTAACAAACCTGTGGCCCTCATTCCCTGATCAAAATGGAATTTGGGAGCTCATTTTTTTTTGGAAGGAGGAAAACCGGAGAACTCGAAGCACAGGAGAGAAACAACAAACATATCTACTCAACTTTTAGCACCTAACCCGGCGGGATTCGAACTTGGGTTGCATTGATGAGAGGCGAGCGCTCTCACCGCTACGCCACCCATGCATCCCTGAAAGCGAAATAAGAACAGAGCATTCACTAGGAGTTACTCATTTGTTTGGTTTCTCTTAAGACTGACCAACTCAAGGAAGAAATCACCAAAGTACGTGAAGTCTTGGCCAACAAAGACAACGAGACTGCAGAGACCATCACACAAGCTTACCGTGAACTACAACAGAAATCTCTTAAACTCTTCGAGATGGCTTACAAAAGGTGAGTGTATCTTTTCATGTCCATTCGTAAATGTCCTTCCCCTGTTTATCCAAGCTAAAGCAAAGGTGATGGAGTTTCCTTGACTCAGCATCACATTCGAGTAGAGGTTATTTTAATTATTATTATTATTATTATTATTATTCGGTTCTCCTCCCTCCATTAAAGCACTATGTTCCTTTACTTATTCAATATATTCCCTCCCCAGATGGCATCAGAGAGAGAATCCACGGCTCCACCGACACCAGCTCAGAATCAACCGAATCAACCGACGGTAAAAAGAAGGACGAAAGTTAAAATAAAACATCAAGCATGCATAGAAAGACTTTCAAAATCCACTTCGATGTTATTATAAAGAGCTTGCCCTGGTTCAGGATAAGAACGTTTTTTAAAGATTCTAACGAGCCAATGTAAACTCAATGTAGCCTGTATTAGTGTAATAATGTTATGGGGATATTAGTACTATATTGGTTCATGCAGTAAGGGTTAATTTATCCTTCATAATGTTATTTTTACTCTGGTTACTTTTTCCACTTCACGACGAAGGAATTCGTGGGTTGAGGTTTACATTTGCAGTGCAACCACAAGCTGAAGTATCTAGAAATAAAATGATTATCCATGCTTTTTGTGCTTGGTGCATATACACCAGTTTCGCATTCGACTGCATACCGCTGTTTTTGAAGACCACAGACTCTTGCACAGATTTAGCCTCGTTTATAACTCACCTATTCACAGATAGAATTAAAAATCTGTTAGATTTCAAAACATTGGTATTGTTCAAGTTGTACATCCTATACTTTACAGTTGACTTTCGCAAATAATTTGCGCTTAAGGTGGTCTAACAAGTTTCGAACTGCTCCTGGAATTATTGGAAATCTCCTGAATTTTCTTCCATGGACCTGGAAAACAGCTTGAAATTTCGGGTCTTTCTTGGTGTTGCACGATATACACTTATTTCAATATAGTTAGTCACCTGAAAAGCTACAAAGCTGAGACCGACAAGGATTATGGCTGGATACATTTTACATGTTTCAACCGCTTGATAACTGTTGGTGGACTTGAGATTTTCTACCAGTTACAAGTGAGCATCCTCAACTGCTGCAGTTTGTGTCAAAAGCTTCACTTGTTGGATATAAAACATTTCCCCATGATTCTCAGCGATCACAGCTTTCTAGGTTTTTGGTGACTAACTTTATTGAAATAAGTATATCGTATTCTGGGTTAGGGTTTTTGTATTGGGTGGTATTGTTTAGCTCCAAACTCATTGTTCTCGGCTATTGTTTTATTGTCTTCATGGCTCAGGTGTCCTGCAATACCAAGAAAGAGCCGAAACTCATTTGGGGTAAAATATTAGGGTAATGAAGTTAAAAATAAAAGCGTTTTCTATACCAATACTTAGTAAGGCGCTTGTTCTAAAGGAAACCTATTTCACTATTTTAGTTATTTATACTCTTGGATTTTTGTAAGCTCCTATTAGCACGAAACCCGAACGAAGCCTGCGCGGATTATCTTTTGTCATAAAACACACGGTATTTATCGAAAGGTGTTATTGCAAGTGCAAACCAGTTTTTGGGCGTAAGCAAAATTTGCAGAGCCAACTGTACTTTCGATAGACTACAAATGTTCGTTGGCCACGCTGTATCAACCAAAACTCAGTTCTAACTTGATTTTCTGGTCAGGATTAAAACTTTTGAAATCGCACCAACTTAAAAACAACACCATTAAAGTAGGCACGCCTTTTACAGTGCAATGTTTGCGATTTAATTTTAAAACTTGGAGGATAAAACAAACATCCTGAGAATATGTCCTCCAAATTGAGCTGCATTCCGACGTGCTGCAAGGGGTCTATTCTCTACACATTTGTTGTATTGACCCAAATGCCTCGACTAGGAACAATTGTTTGATGGCAACAGAGTTTAGCTGTGATATCTGCTATTCAAAATTCCACAATTATTCCAAACCCCTTTTGTTCAGTGCGTGCTGGGGGGAATTATACAAATCCCCTAAACAAGGGCTTACGAGCCGTTCTTTGCATCTTTCCAACTTATACAGACAGGATGCGTATGGACATAGCTAATGGAGCTAACTATAGTATGGACGGGGCCTTAGTTTTGTTGCGAGGCAGCTCATGCAGTGTAAAAGAAAGGTACGTTTTTTAATAGGGGATAAGGCTGGGGGATTCGCAGTAAACTCAATGCTCGCAACCATCCCCCTTTCACCGGCATGAGAAATTCATGACCTTTAGTAACACGTCACGTGTTACGCCTGTCGCTATGACAACTAATAATAACAGACAGTAGAACAATTTTTCTTAGTAACCACAACGCTACATTCACTTGTTGGCTCTGTCGGTATGACAACTAACTCAGATCTCTACCAAGAATATATGTCATCGATGCACGCTAGTGCCTAGTCCCTTTGACTGATAGTTTTTCTTATTGAGCATGCGCAAAATCGTGTTTACGTCATTGTATTCGAAAAATTGAGGATACGACCGTCCACACGTATCCGTATTCGGAGCGTATTCGAAAATGTTCCGCTCTGGAGACCGTTTTCGAAAATTTCCGGATATACGGATAGAAAAATGTCCGGACACGTTTGGACGCAACCCGTATCCGCCAAAAATAATTTGCGGATACGAAAATTTCCGGATACGTGTGGACGGGGCCTTACGGTACAGCTGTATATGCACTTTACTTGGTCAAGAAATGTGCATTAATAGTTGTAACAAAGGAGATCTGACATTCATGGAGGCAGGCCAACCTTACTTAAGAAATAAAACATCATTATTTGTACTGCGTTTAGAAACTTACAATACTCGGTAAGTTCTGAAAGCACACAAGAAGTGTGAAGACAAGTACAAGTTATACTTTATTCTTAGAAAGAAAAAAAATTGCCTGTTCTTGCTGCTCTTTTCTTTCACTTCTTAGTAAAGAAGGCTGCATGTGCGTGGATGGCATCAGCAACATGCTTTATTCACTGATACAGCACAGTTTTCAAACGTCAGAGTGTGCATTGTGACACACAGCTAAGTACAGGGTTTGTGCTACTCCTTAAACTCCTTAAACTCCTTGAAAACTCCTTGAATATGATTCACTATTTCAAGGGCACTTGAAAATCACTTGAATTTTACGATTTTAAGGGAACTCCTTGAATTTTTGCTTTGATCATTACTTGCATGGTCCTGAAATAGATCTAGTCAGGAAGATCGGAAAAGCTGAAAGTCGGCCATGTGCAACTACCGTGTAAAACCTTGGCATACTTAGCTGAACATACTCCTTGAAAATTCATTTTTGGGTCCTTGTATACTCCTTGAATAATCCTTGAATTTTAAGTGGTTACCTTAGTAACCCTGTAAGTAATAAACAAGTATAAAGAGGTATAACTCTAGAGATTTGGACAAACATTTAACTAGAAAAGCAAATGCAATGAAAGTTGCTGGACATTTACATGGCATCCTTTCATCATTTAAAAAAATATTTATTGAAGTAGTTTGAATTTATATTTTCAATAAGTATCAAACAAAAATTAACAATTTAAATATTTTTCGCTTAAAGCTCAATCAACAGTTCAAGAGAGTTTTTGAAGACAGCCAAGCAAAGCTGTCAACCCAGATGAAGCTGTAGCTCAAGGAGCTGCTATCCAGGGGGGCGTTCTTGCTGGTGATGTGAAAGATGTGCTGTTGCTTGACGTGACCTCCCTGTCACTTGGTATTGAAACCCTTGGCGGCGTGTTCACTAAACTGATTGTAAGAAACACTACCATCCCAACAAAGAAGAGCCAGGTAGGATACCTTATTCGCTTCTTTCACATTGATTGCATGTGCAAATTCCAATTTAATCAGTGAGTTGGTCGTGCCCAAACTTCTTTAGGAGTGTGTCTAATTGTTCTTACATTTTTGAGATTGAAGTGTGTTCGGGGCTTTAAAATGGGCTGCCTGTAATTGGACCCCCCCCAAAAAAACCATGTTAAAGTTGAATGTAGTTAAGGACGATTCTGTATCCAGTGGGCACCTTGGGAGAGCCTACATTTGCTAGCAGTTGATGTAATGTGTGTTCGTAAAAGTACAATGAATCTCACCAAATACAATAGTTAGAACAGCAATAAAATACAATAAATTTTCTAAACACATTACATCAATTGAGTGCTATGTAGGTTCTCCCGATGGGGCCTTACTTGCATAGCAGCCATGTTGCCTTGAATAATAGAACCCCCCCCCCCCCCCGAGCCTTGGTTAAACATGATAAAAGCTATTTTTTGGTTGGCAAATTAACATTACAAAATGTTACGTCCACCTATCGACTAAACTAAACTACAGGCAAAGCAAATACTGACTATTTGTTCATATGATCTCTTAGGTGTTCTCCACTGCCGCTGATGGCCAGACTCAGGTGGAGATCAAAGTCCACCAAGGCGAGAGAGAGATGGCTTCTGACAACAAGCTACTTGGACAGTTTCAACTGGTAAAAAAGCTTTTAGAATCTTTTCAGCAGACCGGATTAAAATTATGGAGGTCAAGCAATTTAGGGGTGAAGTGCGGAAGTTAGACCAATAGACCTCTTTACTCCTATGGCTGCCATCTTGAGTGGCAGGGTTACGTTTTCAAGTAATTCCAAGTTGATGTTTCACATATTGTTCCAACTACCAGCAAATACACGAGTACAGGCTTGGCCTCGTTTATAAGTCAGCTATTCACAGATACCATTAAAAGTCCGTGGGATTTCAAAACATTGGTATTGTTCAAGCTGTACATTCTTTACATTAAAGTTGACATTTGCAAATGATTTACTCTTAAGCGAGGCTAAACCTGCGGAGATGAGTCTTCACTCTTAAAAGACAGCGGTATCATGTTACGGAATGAGAAAAAGGGCTATTCAATTACTTTTCAGATGTGCTTCTCGGCATCGAAAAGCATCGCTTGTCACTCACAGGTTACATTGCGAGACTTCATGCACAATGCTCAGTGATTCGTGAAAGGAGAAAATAATAAATCTAATTTCGCACGTACTGTAGCCTCACACTAAAACCTTTGTGCGTGACAAGCGAAGCATATCTCGGAGACTGTGAATACTTTGGGTGAAAATTGAGTTCTTATGCGTTCTTTAATGTTTAGGTTGGAATCCCCCCAGCACCGAGAAGAGTTCCCCAGATTGAAGTAACGTTTGATATCGATGCCAATGGTGTCTGCTCGTGATAAGGGAACTGGAAGAGAACAGCAAAGTGAGTGAAGGAATCCTTTTTGAGTACATAAATGATTGATACTGGGATACCATCACCTTAGATATAATGAGGACAAAAGATAAACAGTCACCTATCGTCTTGCGGACAAATTACGGACACCTCGCTATTAGGGGCAGGAGCCAAAATCCATGGCAAAAATTCCTCCAAAGAAAAGACTGTAATTCTTGTTATTGTGGACGCTCGCTACTACGTACATGAAGTAACGGTTCCGAGGGTGTCCGCTGTAACGAGAGTTGTTTGTACATGTAGTCGCCATGTTGGTTGACGTGGCAAGAAACCATGACCAAAATTTTGTTCAAAACAACCAACTTGCGTCCATAATGTACTAGTCGTCGGTTATTATTAGTTGTCATAGCGACAGGAATATTGGCCTGGGGTAGTACATACCCAACAACTTTGAAGCCAATTTTTATTTTACAGAAAAAGGCAGTACGATTAATGACATTTTCACCGTTTGATGCCCACTCGAGCCCGTTGTTTAAAAATTTAAATATCATGAAATTTCATGATCTTGTTGAATATTCGGTGGCAGTTTTCATGTTTAAATACCAAAATAGCCAGCTTCCTACTATTTTCAAAGATTTTTTCACTCCGATTAATTAGTGATATACACAAATACCAAACTAGATCTGCAGCTAAAGATAACTTTTATCTACCAAAAGCTAACACCAATTATGGTAAATTTAACGTTAGATTTAATGGTCCAAAAATTTGGAATTTAGTTGATGATTCCACAAAAAAATTGACAAGTATGTATACGTTTAAGAAAAAATTAAAATTGACATTCATAAGCACTTATTAGAAATAAATTTCTCACTTTTAATGTATATTTAATTTCTTTCTTGCATTAATAGAACAAATAACTTTTCGCATTAAATAGAACAAATAACTCTCTATTGATATCTTTTGATAAAACTTTTCTCCTCCAAAAATATGTTGTAATTTTTCTAGTGATTATGTAATTTTTTTATGTATTTCTATTGTATTTCTTCTATGTAATTTTTTTTTCCTATTTCCACTCCTAGAATTCCGTCCTCTTTAAAGGTGATAATGTTATATTTATATATATTTAAATGGCCCTAGCGCATTTTTAACTTTATAGTTATTAGTTAGGGCCTGTACTCATAGTTATGTAATTTTGTTTGTAAATATGAATGAATGTAATTCTAGGTACAAATAAACATTGTTGTTGTTGTTGTTGTTGTTGGTTATGAATTTCTCATGCCGGTGAAAGGGGGATGGTTGCGAGCATTGAGTTTACTGCGAATCCCCCAGCCTTATCCCCTATTAAAAAACGTACCTTTCTTTTACACTGCATGAGCTGCCTCGCAACAAAACTAAGGCCCCGTCCATACTATAGTTAGCTCCATTAGCTATGTCCATACGCATCCTGTCTGTATAAGTTGGAAAGATGCAAAGAACGGCTCGTAAGCCCTTGTTTAGGGGATTTGTATAATTCCCCCCAGCACGCACTGAACAAAAGGGGTTTGGAATAATTGTGGAATTTTGAATAGCAGATATCACAGCTAAACTCTGTTGCCATCAAACAATTGTTCCTAGTCGAGGCATTTGGGTCAATACAACAAATGTGTAGAGAATAGACCCCTTGCAGCACGTCGGAATGCAGCTCAATTTGGAGGACATATTCTCAGGATGTTTGTTTTATCCTCCAAGTTTTAAAATTAAATCGCAAACATTGCACTGTAAAAGGCGTGCCTACTTTAATGGTGTTGTTTTTAAGTTGGTGCGATTTCAAAAGTTTTAATCCTGACCAGAAAATCAAGTTAGAACTGAGTTTTGGTTGATACAGCGTGGCCAACGAACATTTGTAGTCTATCGAAAGTACAGTTGGCTCTGCAAATTTTGCTTACGCCCAAAAACTGGTTTGCACTTGCAATAACACCTTTCGATAAATACCGTGTGTTTTATGACAAAAGATAATCCGCGCAGGCTTCGTTCGGGTTTCGTGCTAATAGGAGCTTACAAAAATCCAAGAGTATAAATAACTAAAATAGTGAAATAGGTTTCCTTTAGAACAAGCGCCTTACTAAGTATTGGTATAGAAAACGCTTTTATTTTTAACTTCATTACCCTAATATTTTACCCCAAATGAGTTTCGGCTCTTTCTTGGTATTGCAGGACACCTGAGCCATGAAGACAATAAAACAATAGCCGAGAACAATGAGTTTGGAGCTAAACAATACCACCCAATACAAAAACCCTAACCCAGAATACGATATACTTATTTCAATAAAGTTAGTCACCAAAAACCTAGAAAGCTGTGATCGCTGAGAATCATGGGGAAATGTTTTATATCCAACAAGTGAAGCTTTTGACACAAACTGCAGCAGTTGAGGATGCTCACTTGTAACTGGTAGAAAATCTCAAGTCCACCAACAGTTATCAAGCGGTTGAAACATGTAAAATGTATCTAGCCATAATCCTTGTCGGTCTCAGCTTTGTAGCTTTTCAGGTGACTAACTATATTGAAATAAGTGTATATCGTGCAACACCAAGAAAGACCCGAAATTTCAAGCTGTTTTCCAGGTCCATGGAAGAAAATTCAGGAGATTTCCAATAATTCCAGGAGCAGTTCGAAACTTGTTAGACCACCTTAAGCGCAAATTATTTGCGAAAGTCAACTGTAAAGTATAGGATGTACAACTTGAACAATACCAATGTTTTGAAATCTAACAGATTTTTAATTCTATCTGTGAATAGGTGAGTTATAAACGAGGCTAAATCTGTGCAAGAGTCTGTGGTCTTCAAAAACAGCGGTATGCAGTCGAATGCGAAACTGGTGTATATGCACCAAGCACAAAAAGCATGGATAATCATTTTATTTCTAGATACTTCAGCTTGTGGTTGCACTGCAAATGTAAACCTCAACCCACGAATTCCTTCGTCGTGAAGTGGAAAAAGTAACCAGAGTAAAAATAACATTATGAAGGATAAATTAACCCTTACTGCAGAACCAATATAGTACTAATATCCCCATAACATTATTACACTAATACAGGCTACATTGAGTTTACATTGGCTCGTTAGAATCTTTAAAAAACGTTCTTATCCTGAACCAGGGCAAGCTCTTTATAATAACATCGAAGTGGATTTTGAAAGTCTTTCTATGCATGCTTGATGTTTTATTTTAACTTTCGTCCTTCTTTTTACCGTCGGTTGATTCGGTTGATTCTGAGCTGGTGTCGGTGGAGCCGTGGATTCTCTCTCTGATGCCATCTGGGGAGGGAATATATTGAATAAGTAAAGGAACATAGCGGTTTAATGGAGGGAGGAGAACCGAATAATAATAATAATAATAATAATAATAATAATAATAATAATAATAATAATAGTAATGATAATAATGGCACATGTACTGGCACATGTACTGGCTGGATGTCCGTCTCTTGCACAGTCCAAGTACCTGGATAGACACAACGCTGCTTTGAAAGTGTTTTTCTTTGAGATGCTAAGAGATCTCAAACTGGCTGATAGTACACCCCCATGGTTTTCTGATGTCAAACCCAAACCACTCTACAAATCAACTGACGCTGAAGCATACTGGGATGTACCTGTATATGCTGACCACATGTATGTACGATCTAACCGTGTGGACGCGCGATTCATCGACCACAATAACAAGAAAGTACTCATGGTGGAAATGAGCTGTCCGTGGGTTAACAACCGAGAAAAGAAAGACAAAGAGAAGACGAAGAAGTATGGAGCACTTAGACTTGAGCTTACAAAACAACACCCAGGATACACGATCTTGCAAGTGAACCTCATTTTGGACGCTCTTGGAGGATGGTCTAAAGAGATGGAGCCTGAGATGAAGAATATCTTTGGAGCAAGATACAAAGATGTATTACTCAGAATGCAGAAAGCGGTATTAAGCTGCACAGCGAACATTGCAAGAACATTCAAATTAATCACATCTTAAGGACATTTCAAACATTCCAAGTATTTAAACTGCATCTTAAGAACATCAATAATTAGTTTTAAGTGATTGTATATATTATTAATCCTGTCATGCTGGTAGGTTACGAAATTACGCCCTATCTAGCTTACCTAATTAGCATTCAAACGTGTTTACTGCTGATAATAATAATAATAATATTAATAATAATAATAATAATAATAATAGTAATGATAAAAATTAAAATAACCTCTACTCGAATGTGATGCTGAGTCAAGGAAACTCCATCACCTTTGCTTTAGCTTGGATAAACAAGGGAAGGACATTTACGAATGGACATGAAAAGATACACTCACCTTTTTGTAAGCCATCTCGAAGAGTTTAAGAGATTTCTGTTGTAGTTCACGGTAAGCCTGTGTGATGGTCTCTGCAGTCTCGTTGTCTTTGTTGGCCAAGACTTCACGTACTTTGGTGATTTCTTCCTTGAGTTGGTCAGTCTTAAGAGAAACCAAACAAATGAGTAACTCCTAGTGAATGCTCTGTTCTTATTTCGCTTTCAGGGATGCATGGGTGGCGTAGCGGTGAGAGCGCTCGCCTCTCATCAATGCAACCCAAGTTCGAATCCCGCCGGGTTAGGTGCTAAAAGTTGAGTAGAGTTGTTTGTTGTTTCTCTCCTGTGCTTCGAGTTCTCCGGTTTTCCTCCTTCCAAAAAAAAATGAGTTCCCAAATTCCAGTTCGATCAGGAAATGAGGGCCACAGGTTTGTTAGCCAATGCCTATTAAGTGATAGCCTCGTAAAACAAGGAAGTTAAAAAAATTTTTAAAGACCAAACAAGTAAGGCGAATAAATGGACAAACCAAAGCACAAACGAACCAACGAACGGAATAGCGATTGAACGAATGCATGAGCGAACAAACGAACCAACTAACAAACAAATAAACGAATGATTAAAAGAACGAACGAAAGAATAAACATAAAAACAAACGAACCTACGAACAGAATAGCGATTGAACGAATGCATGAGCGAACAAACGAACCAACTAACGAACAAATAAACGAATGATCAAAAGAACGAACGAAAGAATAAACATAAAAACAAACGAACCAACGAACAGAATAGCGATTGAACGAATGCATGAGCGAACAAACGAACAAACTAACAAACAAATAAACGAATGATCGAAAGAACGAACAAAAGAATAAACATAAAAACAAACGAACCAACGAACAGATTAGCAATTGAACGATGCATGAGCGAACAAACGAACAAACTAACGAACAAATAAACGAATGATCAAAAGAACGGACGAAAGAATAAACATAAAAACAAACGAACCAACGAACAGATTAGCAATTGAACGATGCAAGAGCGAACAAACGAACCAACTAACGAACAAATAAACGAATGATCAAAAGAACGAACAAAAGAATAAACATAAAAACAAACGAACGAACGGACTAGCGTTTGAACGAATGCATGAGCGAACAAACGAACCAACTAACGAACAAATAAACGAACGATCGAAAGAACGAACGAAAGAATAAACATAAGAAGGAAAAAACAACAAATGAACTAACAAACGAGAGTGCGAAATAAGATGAGTTCGTATTAAACACGACATAAAGGAAAACAAACGGACAAAAAGTTAATCCACATAACAGAAAACAATGTCAGGTGACACTGCTATCGAGAAATGACAAGTGATGTTCTTCCCCCACAAACCTCTTCTGATGGTAGTAGTTGGTCTTTGAACTATTCCATCTTGGTTTCTGTGTCGTGAACCATCGATTCTGCATGATTGACAGCCTCTGTGGTTTCCTAGACAACAAGCCATGAATATTAATTGCAAATACAAACTACATCCGGGACCTGAGTAACATATTTTCCATATCTTCACTAGTGAGGATTTCGATGACGTCACTTGCGATGTGACGTCATTGATATGACGATGTTTTTGTGTAGTTTTTCTTTGTGGATATGTCTATGTAATAAAAAGAAAATTACACGTTGCCTTGACGATATATAAAGTTTATCTTCTCGTGTTGAAAAATATTTCACCACTCGAAGATCTATAAACTTCATATCTTCGCGCCACAGTGTAATATCCTTTATATACGCCTTATACTGTATGGGCTCGCTTTTAAGATTAAAAAAATGAATTGATGAATGAATGAATGAATAGAACAATAAATAAACAAACAAACAACACTTTCTCGATGGAATTCTCGATATATTTTTTCTATTTTCATCTTTGCTTCGCATCCAATATTGAAGCGAAAGCGTACTCAGAAGATTTAGCCAATCATAGGACCCATGCCCAGTCTCTTCAGAGCAAAGATAGCGAGGATTGCGTTTCTGCTTTTTTTCAAATAAGGCAACAAAAATGTAACGCAATACCTTCTTTTGTCTGTCACTCTCGGCATGTTTCTCGGCTTCTTTGATCATGTTTTCAATGGCATCCTTGCTCAGACCTCCAGATGACTGGATCACAACTGAAATTAATAAAAATAATAAACGTCATTTTCTGTTTTGTACGTGGAGAAATAAATGTTAGCAATGTTGGTTTTATGCATTCATTTATCAACCAACTAACTACCACCCCACCCTCCCACCCACCTTGAATAGCCCACTACCGAGATATGCTTCGCTTCAGTACGACGCTACGAGCAAAATCGAATTTCTTCTTTTACGAATCACTGAGCATTATGCACGAATCCTCACATTGAAATCTTTGTGCGTGACAAGCGAAGCATATCTCAGAAGTGGGCTATTGACTAGTGCATTATGAACGCAAGTTGGTTGTTTTGTACAAAATATTTGGTCTTGGTTTCTTGCCACGTCAACCAACATGGCGACTACAGTCAACTCTCGTTACAGCGGACACCGTCGGGACCGTTACTTCATGTCCGTAATAGAGCAGGTACATGTTACGCTACTGCCGAAATCTTGGTTGACGATAACAAAGCATTCCTCATTAGCTTCTCTTGTTCGATCAACCAAGATGGCAGCTGTTTCAATGTTATTCAGATCTCAAGGGATTTTGAGTCATATGGTTGCACACACTCTATAACAAGCGTCCACAATAACAATAATTAATTACGGTCATTTCTTTGTAAGTATTTTTCTCCCTAATAGCGTGGTGTCCGTAATATCGCGGTGTCCGCAACACGAGAGGTGACTGTTTGTCTTTTGTCTTCACCATCTCTAAGGTGATGGTATTCCAGTATCAATCATTTATGTACTCAAAAAGGATTCCTTCACTCACTTTGCTGTTCTCTTCCAGTTCCCTTATCACGAGCAGACACATTCACAATACCATTGGCATCGATATCAAACGTTACTTCAATCTGCGGAACTCCTCTCGGGGCTGGGGGGATTCCAACCTGAACATTAAAGAGCATAAGAACTCAATTTTCACCCAAAGTATTCACAGTCTCCGAGATATGCTTCGCTTGTCACGCACAAAGGTTTTAGTGTGAGGCTACAGTACGTACGAAATTAGATTTATTATTTTCTCCTTTCACGAATCACTGAGCATTGTGCATGAAGCCTTGCAATGAAACCTGTGCGTGACAAGCGAAGCACAATTCGGAGGTGGGCTATTGTACTTAGGTTCGGCATACGAGTACCGCTGTCTTTTAAGACTGAAGACTCATCTCCGCAGGTTTAGCCTCGCTTAAGAGTAAATCATTTGCAAATGTCAACTTTAATGTAAAAAATGTACAGCTTGAACAATACCAATGTTTTGAAATCCCACGGACTTTTAATGGTATCTGTGAATAGCTGACTTATAAACGAGGCTAAGCCTGTACTCGTGTATTTGCTGGTAGTTGGAACAATATGTGAAACATCAAAACTTGGAATTACTTGAAAACGTAACCCTGCCACTCAAGATGGCAGCCATAGGAGTAAAGAGGTCTATTGGTCTAACTTCCGCACTTCACCCCTAAATTGCTTGACCTCCATAATTTTAATCCGGTCTGCTGAAAAGATTCTAAAAGCTTTTTTACCAGTTGAAACTGTCCAAGTAGCTTGTTGTCAGAAGCCATCTCTCTCTCGCCTTGGTGGACTTTGATCTCCACCTGAGTCTGGCCATCAGCGGCAGTGGAGAACACCTAAGAGATCATATGAACAAATAGTCAGTACTTGCTTTGCCTGTAGTTTAGTTTAGTCGATAGGTGGACGTAACATTTTGTAATGTTAATTTGCCAACCAAAAAATAGCTTTTATCATGTTTAACCAAAGCTCGGGGGGGGGGGGGGGGGGGGGATTTATTATTCAAGGCAACATGGCTGCTATGCAAGTAAGGCCCCCATCGGGAGAACCTACATAGCACTCAATTGATGTAATGTGTTTAGAAAATTTATTGTATTTTATTGCTGTTCTAACTATTGTATTTGGTGAGATTCATTGTACTTTTACGAACACACATTACATCAACTGCTAGCAAATGTAGGCTCTCCCAAGGTGCCCACTGGATACAGAATCGTCCTTAACTATATTCAACTTTAACATGGTCTTTTTGGGGGGGTCCAATTACAGGCAGCCCATTTTAAAGCCCCGAACACACTTCAATCTCAAAAATGTAAGAACAATTAGACACACTCCTAAAGAAGTCTTGGCACGACCAACTCACTGATTAATGGAATTTGCACATGCAATCAATGTGAAAGAAGCGAATAAGGTATCCTACCTGGCTCTTCTTTGTTGGGATGGTAGTGTTTCTTGCAGTCAGTTTAGTGAACACACCGCCAAGGGTTTCAATACCAAGTGACAGGGGGGTCACATCAAGTAACCACACATCTTTCACATCACCAGCAAGAACCCCTCCCTGGATAGCAGCTCCTAGAGCTACAGCTTCATCTGGGTTGACGGCTTTGCTTGGCTGTCTTCCAAAAATATCTTGAACTGTTGATTGAACCTTAAGCAAATATATTTAAATTGTTAATTATATTTTGGTACTTATTTAAGACATTACTTTTGTAACTTTATATGAATTCAAACTACCTTAATAAATATTGTTAAAAATAATGAAAGGATGTCATCTAAATGTTTAGCAACATTTATCACATTTGCTTTTCTTGTTAAATATTTGTTCAAATCTCTTTACTGATTACTCTTGTGTATTACTTAGCGGTGTCACTATGCACACTCTGGCGTTTGAAAACTGTGCTGTATCAGTGAATAAAGCATGTTGTTGATGCCATCAATGCACATGCAGCTTTCTTTACTAAGAAGTGAAAGAAAAGAGCAACAAAAACTGCAAAAACATTTTCTTTCTAAATACTAAAGTATAACTTTCTTTTGTGCCTAAACCAAGTAAAGATAGAGTGCAAACAATATATCCGTGAAATATTAGTAATACTAACTTATGTACACTGTGTATTTTGGGCTAATTCCATTGTTTTCTATTGTTTAACTAGCACTATTTTGAACAATTTAGTAATTGGTGTTTCACAGATATATTGTTTGCACTCTAATAATGTTACATTTTTTAAGTAAAGCTGAATCCCTACACAAATGTCAGATCTGCTTTGTTGATCATTAATGCACATTCTTTTTCCAATTAGAGTGCATATGCATACTGTAAGTTAATTAATACTGTATATAATAAATATACCTTTGGCATTCTGGTCATTCCTCCAACCAACAACACATCTCCAATATCACTCTTACTGATCTCGGCATCTTGTAGACATTTCTTACATGGTCCTACTGTCTTATTGATCAATTCACCAACAAGAGACTCAAACTTGGCTCTTGTGAGCTTCAGATTCATATGTTTTGGTCCACTGGCATCAATAGTTATGTACGGTAGGTTAATATCTGTCTGTAGAACAAAAATATACAGAAATTCATGTGAAACTTAGGGCAACTTTTAGTGTCCCAATGACTGTTTGTACATAGTCAATTGAAAGACGCTGCGGCAATGCTGGCGGCAATGAATGATTAAAGAGAGGCAAATAAAAAACTTTTTTAAAATAAACACTGCCAAAATGACCATAATTAGGTTACAACAAAAGTCAAAAAAAAAAAAAATCTTTTATCCAATTACATATTCTTCATTGTTTGTGGGACAAGATGTACAATCCTAAAAAAACTTCTATAAAAGTTCAATGCAATCATGGAACAAGAGCCACACATTTGTTAGCCACTGTTTAAAAAAAAGTGCTATCTTCACAAGACAAGGACAATACATTTTATATCTTAATTAACTTTAACCATCTCATTTTAGGGAACCAAATTACCTGTACTGAGGATGACAACTCTATTTTAGCTTTTTCAGCAGCCTCTCTAAGCCTCTGAAGAGCCATGCTGTCTTTGGAAAGATCAACTCCACTCTAAAAGGAAATACAAAGAAATAAATGTACACTTGTAGCAAAATTAAATATGCACAAGAGATAACAGGGTGTTCATACATGTATCGATCAATCAAATTTCTAATGTACTGTAGTGGGTGAAATGCACTGCTGCAATCTTTAAATGCTGATTAAGTACACACACAAATTATTTCCCCCTCTTGTGATAGAGGTACAGTGCACATACAGTTTCAATCACTCCCTTGATGGACTTTTTGACAGGGTTCATGCTGGGGTAACCACTTAAAATTCAAGGACTATTCAAGGAGAATACAAGGACCCAAAAATGAATTTTCAAGGAGTATGTTCAGCTAACTATGCCAAGGTTTTACATGGTGGTTGAATGAATGAATGAAGCCTTTATTTCAAAACAAACTAAGTAAATAAAGCCAGGGTAGTCCCGCCAGAGCTAATTAAAACTCTGCTATCCATGGGAGCCCTGGCAAATATTTACAAAAAGATTTGCACATGGCGGACTTTCAGATTTTCTGATCTTTCTGACTAGATCTATTTCAGAACCATAACTTGGGTTACATCTTTACCTCTTTCTTGAACTCAGAGATCAGGAATTTTAGGAGGGTATTATCAAAGTCTTCTCCACCAAGGTATGTGTCGCCATTAGTCGCTTTGACTTCAAAGACACCTTTCTGGATTTCAAGGATTGAGATATCAAATGTTCCACCACCAAGATCGTACACAGCAATACTATCAAGGAAATGATAAAACAGGCATAAACATATTGTAATAACTATAGCCCCATTTACACGACACCGATTTTGGGTACGGCACTCCTAAATTTGGGTACGCGTGCTTTGAATTTTTGGTACGGCACTCGTGAAATTAGTCGTGTAAACATATTTACAAACGGCCCGTGTGCCTTTTTTTTAAGCGGGCCGAGACTGCCAAAATACGTGGTCTCGGCCCGCCAAATGGATCGGTCCGCGTGCCCAACATGCGCCCACGAGTTAGACTATTCAGCTTGATACGTTGTTGAGCATGCGTATGTTGTTGTCCAAGCAAACATGGCGGCATCGTGTAGTCGTACTTCCAATCCTTCTAGTGAAGCTAGCGAGAAAAACCGAGGGAAATCCTGGCCAGACGAGGCCACGAAAATACTTATTGAGTTGTGGGGAGAAGAAACTATCCAAATTGCTTTGGAAAACTGCAAGTCTTCGAAACAGTCAAGTGAAGTTTACAAATCATTGTTGGTGAGTCCATGATGGAGGCTTTGGCCAGAACTGTTAAGCTCATTTGTTCAGTTATTTCATTATTAAAGCTTATTTCCTAATGTTTCAATCCTATTTTTGTATAGCTGCAGATGGAAGCAAAGGGATTTAAGCAGTTTGGCCTAAAAGAGGTCATAAATAAAATAAAGAAGCTGCGTCAAAAATACAAGGAAGTAAAGGATAAAAAGAAAAGAACTGGTGCTTCCCGCCAAAAGCCGTGGAAGTTCTTTGACTCGATGGACAGAATTCTTGCCACGAGACACAATGTAAACCCTCCAACAATTGTTGATACTATGGCTGAAAACTCTGATTTAGGTAACTTGAAATACATTTTACATTTTTCTATTAATCCTCTGCCTGTGCGCTTTGATTTTTTACGAATTATGATTATAATAAACTTATAACCTTGAATTGTATTTCAAGGATAAGCTAAGCTATCCTATCCTATCATCAATATCATTATTAACCGTTTTAAAACTTCCTATTTCTTTCCAGTTCAGGAAATGGTTAAAAAGTATGGGCAAGGAAGAAAATATATACGAAAATGTGATACGTGTAACTATGAACAACAAATTCAGACAGAAGGAGTCCATGAAACCGAGTCAGGAGTACTGAAGGTTTACAGTGAAGAGGAAGAATTCTATTGCCCCAAGTGCCAAGGTCAAATGCAAAACAGTAAGCCAAGAAATTTATAACTCTCAGACAGCTTTTTATTGTCAAAAAGAATATCAAAAGTATATCAGAAATTATGGAATATCGTCTTCGACATTTTTTTCAAGTTGGATTAGACTTTTCAAACAAATAATATTTTCTATTATTATAGGTACATGTACTGGTGACGAAGAGAAATCTCCAAGCAATGTTGGTGAAAACAAAGAGGAAAATGATGGAAACACTGGGACTCCTTTGAAGAAGAAAAGAAAGACTTCAGTTGAAAAGTCACTGGAGGTTGCTTTTCAAAAATTTAAAGAAACATCAAATGATGAATTCGAGAGGTAATCGGATATAATAATAATAATAATAATAGCAATTAATAACTTTTTCACCAAAAAGGGACAGCATTATATAATAGTTATGGAGCAGTTGTATGGGAATAACAAAGACAAAGCATAAAACCAACCCTACAATTCAATCATATTCTTTATTGGGCAGTTGCAGTATAAAGCACTGGTTGCAGATTCAAATTTATAGGCAAAATGGTTTATAGATGGGAGATAACATAATTAATGTTATATAACACAATTAATGTCCATGCAAAGCTTCAGGATAAAGTTATTGGCAAAATTTCTTTCAAGGGAATTACCTTAATGATTTCTCTTAATAATGCCTCTTGAATATATGTCTCTTGAATATTAGTTCATGAATTTTGTAATTGTGTTTCAGATATCAGAAATTGGAAGATGAGAGGCAAAAACGTGAACATGAATTTCATCTTAGACAAATGGAGTTAGAAAATGCAAGAAGAAGGGAAGAGAGAGAGCATGAGTTGAGAGTATTTAGCATGTTGGCTGGTTATACTGTGCCACCCAACATAACACCAACTAGTACACAGACAATAGATGATGGCAGTACTTACTTCCAGTTGTAGCTGTGCAAAATAGCTTTTTAACAGCATATTTATCTATGTTTTTCATCATTTATTAGTTGATATTGTGAATACATGATTTTTTCATATGAATAAGCCATAAGCTGTTAAGTAATGTTGGTTTTCACTTAAAACTTATCATTTCAATAAATGTTCATGTCAATAATGAGTTAAAAAGTATTGGGCAAGGGTGTCACGGATGCCAACAGAATCCCTGTTCGGAAGCACTATTGTACTGCTACATTCTTGTGTAGGGGTGGCTTCTTCAGGAGTAAGCCAATTGGGTAGGAACTCATTTTTTTGTGATTCACATATATTGTGCAAGATACAGGATGCCACAGTGATATCAATCACATTACACACTTCCATATCAACTCGTTTTGTAAATCTGATGAACCTACCCTTCCATCTTGCAAAAGTATTTTCAACTGTCATTCGTGCTTGACTTAGCCTCTGATTGAAAATCTGTTCACATCTTGAGTTGTCTTCACTGCGACTGTAAGGCTTCATTAGCCAAGACAAAAGAGGGTAAGCAGGATCTGCAATAATAACTGGAGGAATATCCACTCCACTTATTTTTCGGCTGGGAACTTTTTCAAATATTTTGCTTGCATTCTTATAAATGGAAGAGTTTGATAACACACGAGCATCATGTACGCTCCCTGGCCATCCAACAACTATATCTCTGAATAAATAATTACTGTCTACTATTGCCTGCATTATCACACTGTGATAACCCTTGCGGTTAACATAATCAAGTTGACCTTCTTTAGGTGCAATTATTCTTATGTGTGTACCGTCTATAGCTCCTGCACACATTGGGAAGCCCCACTTGTCTTCGTAATCTTGCATGACTTCCTTTAGGTTTTCTCCCTGAGGAAAGTTAATCACCTTTACCAAGCGTCTTCTAATTGCCTTGCACACCTGCCTAATACATAGGCATACGAATGAGGCTGAAACACCAAACAGGTTTCCAATAGTTCTATATTCAGCGGTTGAAGCTAAGTAATACAGACTGAGAGCAAGTCGATGCCTTGTTGGAATAGCTTTTCGCATAGTTGTATCTTCATGAGATATGTCCCCCTTGATTTCATTAAGAAGCCATGCTAAGGTGTCTTTCCTCACCCTAAAATTCTCGTACCACTGCTTGTCAGTAAAAGTGGTTTCGACCATTTCGAACCAGGCAAAAGATCTAAGATGTGTCCACAATCCTCTAATTCGTGGTGGATAAACACAAGCTAAAATAGCTTGTAATAGCTCTCTCCTTCTTCTTTTCATTGACATTAAGTACAGAGTTTGTGAACGGTTGTGAATTGGGTTCACCGAAACCATTTTTTGCCTTTTCTTTGTAACAAGAAGCCAAAATAATACGCTTTTTTCACTTGGTCTGAGACACATGAAACTTGTGGTCGCCATCTTGAAATGTGGTTTGCGCACAAATTAAAGGGTAGCACCGCTTTAAAGGAATATAAAGGGCTCGTAATTCTTGGGGTGCCGTGTCAATTTTTAGGAGTGCTTTGATCTTTATGAGCCTGTCATAAATGCCGATGAAAATTGTCGTGTAAACAAGATATCAATCATGGCCCGCGTACCAAAAGTTAAGAGTGCCGTACCAAAACGGTTGTCGTGTAAATGGGGCTTATGTATTGTATAGAGTGAGTAATAAGAATGTTTTTTAGTTCTGAATTATCTTGGTGGTAGAGTGGTTTTATAAATCCCTTGAATACAAGTGTAAACATCAGGACCAAACAAAAAGTGTTTCCTGTTGTGCGACCTACAATGATTTTCTTGGAGATTTTTGCTGACCCTAATGTTTTACATTCCTAACACTTATTCATTTTTTGTTTGGCCTAATTCAAAAACCCCACTAGTCTATGGACTAGTGAGTCCTTATTTTCATTAGCTTGGAGCAAAGCTTTACTAGTCTTAGTCTAGTCCACTAGTCAGGCAGGGCATGAAATTAAAGCTCAGAAACTCATAAAATGCTAGTGAAAATCTTATATTTGGAAAGTAAAAAAAAATTAAATAGCTAATTTTTATGTATGACTACAGTTCGGAAAAGTTTAGAACCTGCATCAACTAAAGTTTTATTATTTAGAATAGACTTACATTTTATCTTCTGTCTTGTCCATTCCATAAGCCAGAGCTGCTGCCGTTGGTTCATTAATAACTCTTAAAACATTTAGACCAGAGATTTGACCAGCATCTTTGGTGGCCTAAAAATGGATGAAAAAAAGTGCTGTGTTACCCACAGGAATGTAGTCATTCTTATCCCAGAATTAAAAATGTTTTGAAACTGGCCTAATTCTTGTTATACAGACACCTTTTTAAGGCAAGCTTTTTTGTTGAAATTTTAACCACAATGTATTTATTCAAATATTACCATAGTTTTCGGTATTCTGTGAACTCAAAGATACAGTACAAGCTGCACATGAAATTTTGTTTTTCGAAGCCGTCAATCAAAAATAATCAGTTGGTTTCTCTCATACTATTGAATGGTTGCAATAAGAAAAAAATTCTCAACAATCTGTTGAAATGTCTGAGTTCGCAAAATAGTAAGAGTCAAAAAGAGAATAATATGCAAGGGAAATAGATGGATCTGAAATAGAAAAAACATAGATGAAATTGATTGTAACACCATGAATGAACTCGGAAATTGTAATTTTTCTTACCTGTCTCTGGGAATCATTGAAGTATGCTGGTACAGTAACTACAGCATTATTTACAGTAGTCCCTAGGTAACTTTCTGCCGTCTCCTTCATCTTCATAAGTACGAATGCACCAATTTGGCTTGGTGAGTACATCTGACCATTCACTTCAAACCAGGCATCACCATTGGAAGCTCTGACTATCTTGTAGGCCATATTCTTACTGAAGTGAGTTTAAAAATAAAGTGATACATTACTTTAGACTTTGTAAAGTATATATATAGTTTTATTATGAAATTTATCTTTAAGTACTGTACACTCATTTTAGGTACTGTTCTACAGTATTGTTTAAATGACTAAATGTATAATCAACTTTAGCACAAGAATATTTGATGTGATGAACAAAATGTTAAATAAATGTGTATTTCCATAGAATATTTTTCATTTGGTGACACTGATCAGCCCAGAGTGTGTTTCAGGGTTGGATATACATGTATGAATTTGCCATGCCCTGACACTGATCAGCCCAGAGTTTGTTTCAGGGTTGGATATATGAATTTGCCATGCTCTGATACTGATCGAAGGTTGATTCAGCATTCGATCTGTGAGTTAGCAGTGCCATGGCTTTGATCAGCCCAGAGGATGTTTCAGGGTTGGGTATCTGAGTTCGCCATGCCCTGACACTAATCAGCCCAGAGTTTGTTTTAGGGTTTGATCTGTAGCTGTACCCTGACTTTGATCAGCCCAGAGGTTGTTCCGGGGTATCTAGAGGTTAGCCACACCCTGGTTTTGATCAGCCTAAAGGTTGTGTCAGGGCATTAATATATTTTTAATGTTTCATAACTTACAGATCTTTCTTGATTTCAGGAGCATCAAATCTTCGTCCAATATATCGTTTAGTAGCATACAAGGTATTCTGTGGGTTTGTTATGGCCTGTCTTTTAGCTGGAGCACCAACAAGACGTTCTCCTTCAGGAGTGAAAGCAACAACAGAGGGAGTTGTTCTCATTCCCTCCGAATTTTCTAATACTTTTGCTGTTTTGCCTTCCATGACGGCAACACAAGAGTTGGTGGTACCAAGATCAATACCACATACTGCGCCACGAACACCTTCAGAACTAAAAAAACACACAAGTTTAAATTAATACCCCAGTTTCAAGTTTTTAGTTGCTTGGGATATGCCTTGGTATTGTGTAGAATATTCACATGCAACATTGAAGGTCAATGGAATATCAAAGTTGGCATTCTTTACTTCATGGTTAGAATTTGTGAATATTTGAAGCTACAGTAAAATGAAGCTAACCCTGAGTGAGAGTAACACAAGGAACACAGCTGTATTGTGATTTATATTGTGATTTACTGTCTGAAAAACTTAAGCATCGGAGATAAATATTATATTGTGTGAAGATTTTTGATCATATGAACAAAATATTCAGTTTTGTGTGATAAATACATTTATAAAATAAATTAAATAGTACGTACGCTGTGATTGGTTGATAGCCATGTTTGCATGAGGCTATGTAAACACAGTTGTGACGTCACAACTTTCGTGTTTTCCCGGTACAAGTTCAAAAATCTATAAATTTACAGTTTCTTTTGAGGAAAAAAACGCCCCCAAAAATTTATTCTGAAGACGAAGTTCCAAATTTTGACTTGTGTCAGGGCCACAGGCATAACCCTAGGGTCTCATGCAGGTCTTTCTGATCGTAATATCATGACAATCTCTCGTTGGTCACCGCAAAGAGAATTCCCTCGGGTGCTACAACAACCATTGCTACAACAACCGTCCTCCGTCAGGACAGCTTCGGGTGTTTAGCGACGTGCTTTCTCATGATTTAAGTGCACCGACCGATAAAGAATACAAGTATTTCAAGGAAATAGTAAGCAGCTTCAAACTTTTTCCAGCAATAGCTTTTCAGCTCCACAAAATATGTTCTCGAGGCAAGACGAAACAATCAACTTCGCTTCCATATTTTTCTCGCTGTCAAATTGAGCAAAACCACGTTTCTTTCAACCGAGAATTCCCTTCACAGTGACACTTGTTATCCGCTTTTGATCGCTTTCGTATTGATAATCAATTCTGAAATCTTTTATTTAGATTTCTTTTCAATCTTTGAACATTCCTTTGTGTTTGTTTTAAAGTTTTAAAAGTGATAAATGTTTAAAATAGCTAGCGATTCTTTCTCGCTTCACATTTGCCTCTTTGACGTTTATTACACAAAATTTGATTGGCTAACGATCGAAGTTCGTGATGTATGGAGAATTTGTATTTTGATATGAGAATCAAATTCAAATAAAGATTTCTTTTCGTTGCAAGCGATAATGTTTTCCCTTAGTATTTATTTTATAAAAGCAATAGAAAACTTTTTCTCTGTGTTTACATAGCCTGATAGCAACACTCGGGGAGTTGGGAGAATTCTCGATAGTTATGCAAACCCTCGACTACGTCTCGGGTTTGCATAACTGTCTCGAATTCTCCCAACTTCCCCTCGTGTTGCTATCAGGCTATGTAAACACGGAAAAAGTTTTCTATTGCTTAAATATGTTATTTACTGGCCAGGAGGTCCGGATAGGGAAAAACTGTGCCCGAGGTCTTGAATATACAGACCGAGGGCACAGTTTTTCCCTATCCGGACCGACTATAGGACAGTAAGTAACTTTTTTTTTTTTTTCCCGTATTTTTTTTACTTGTTTTGGTAATCGTTTTGTGTTGTCGTTTAGCGGCAAAGGATACCGGACCGCGCGCGTGGGCAGATACTTACAAAATACCGCCCGCTCAAACAGCCAATCAGAACGCACGATTTTTTAGGATACCGGACCGGAAAAAAATAAATGTAGTAACTCTTTGATGACATAATGTGAAATTGATCAATTGCTTTACTCTCATTTTGCCGACTGTTATTCTTAATGTTTTTTTTAAATAAGAAATTGTTATTTATGAAAGTGAGCTTTTTATGTCTTTTCCAGCACGATTTTACAAAATTTGTACAGGAAATTGCACGATCTCGAATACAATTTTGAATTATATGTGTTCAATACAGTACATAGACAGATTAAATCAGCATAAAGCCATCTACTTCATAACCTACTACCAAGAAATGAAACCAGATAGCTCGCTTACAATCTAAGAACTAGAAAGGACAAACCATGCCTTTTCTATGATTGCTGTGTACATGTATGTAGAACAAAAGGAAGCCAGGACTTTTTCATGTTCAAATATTCAAACTAATATTTGTCTACTGTGTTAGCTCTTAGTCAGATATTTCCGAGACATTGTGATATGCAACATAGAAACATTTACGTTTCACTATAGATATATTGATGCACATTTTGTCCTATGTTTTTAGAGATTATTAGCTTTATTATTAGTTTTATTGCAATTGCTTGTAAATAGTTTATCAATTTAGTTTTATTTACCTTTGTATACAGTTCATTAATTCAGTGTTATACTGCTAGAGAACTCAATAATATATTATTATTATTATTATCATCATTATTATTATTAATACTTTGATTCAGAACTTTTGTGAAATACTTGAAAAATATTGTCGAGTCACTATATACTGTAGAATTGGGGAGGGGGTGTTAGTAAGATAAAGCTTATGCAACACTTTTTATAAATTACAATTTAATTTTTTGGTACATATTACATAATAATTACAACAAAATGTAATAAATAGTGCTAAGTTTTGTAGTTAAATTCAATTTATTAGCACAGGTTGAAGTGTGATGCGTCTTTGAGTCATTTTAAAAGATCGAATACCCACGTGCAAAGGTGCATAAACACGTGCAAAGTCGATGTCAGTAAAGTCTACACAAAAATTTTCAATTTTTCGAGAGAAAAAATCTTACCTGTAAAA
This sequence comes from Actinia equina, assembly GCA_011057435.1. Lineage (NCBI taxonomy): Eukaryota > Metazoa > Cnidaria > Anthozoa > Actiniaria > Actiniidae > Actinia > Actinia equina. Next base: position 1,811,744 of record WHPX01000126.1, on the reverse strand, counting down.
ACGGCTTGAAAATTTAGAATCTTTTGCAATCAGGGAGTCAACGAGTCCATTCTATAAAAAATTAAATATTTGATCAGATAAAATCAGGTTGAATATCTTGAATTTCTTATAAAACAAGTCAAATCATGGGAGTAAAAGTGTCATACCTGACGGTAAAGGGTTCCAAACGATCGTATGCTCGAATAATAGTGTAAACTATGGCTTATATTCTTTAGTGAGGTTCTCCCTGCATTTAGTGTGGACCACATGGTTATCGGTGAAGGAAAGGTTGGTAAAATTAAGTGTCTTTTGCACTTGCAAATCTGCTAGCCTCTGCAACGAAATTCGGCAAAAGAATTGCGTAATGCACGACCAAGGGCCATCATGGGAAGACAGCCATATATAGAATACCACAGGAAGACCAACATTTGAAATAAGATAATGTTGTTATGGGTTCCCTGTGCCTTTGTTGAGAAGTTGTGGCTTTTCTTGATTTCTCCACTATTTATTCCTTGAATGCCACAATTAAGGTAACGGTCAATATTCATGTCGTCGGGGTAGGGGATTGAATGAAGTTCTACATTCCCCTTTTTTCAGCCAAAAAAAGCGTCTTCTCCCTGAACACTCCAGTTCTGCCATGCCATGACTACCGCCTTCCTTTCTTCAAAATTCTTAGAGTGGCTGGTGGTGGGTTGTGTACATGTGACAAAATACCTAAGTGAAAGAGTAGTAAAGTGAAAAACAGAGCGCGAAAAAAAAAGTGCATTTTAATATTATCGTTAGTTTTTAATATGAGGGGTATTATCTTGATCTCGAATAAGACAAACAATAGACCTCTTCGGCTCTGACGTAATGTTTTCCCATTTCAGACCACGTGTCATTCCTTAGAGTATCATTTCTTTGTTTAAGGTTTGCGCTCAGTTGCACATGAGAGGACACATAAATATGGATACAACTCAAACAAAGAATATTATTCTGATCTCAAGGAAATGACACGTTGTCTGAAATGGGACGACATTCATTGGTGTATTTGTTTGCTTGTTTTTGTTTTGCGGAGGGGAGGGAATAGGAGAAATATCTAGCTCCAGTCATTTATTAACTAACTTTTGACTCTCAAACCTGATTTATTTCCATCAAACGCATTTCAACTCCCTTACCCATCAAACCAATCCATGGCCATTCAAATCGTCTACCCTCAAAAATATATCTTATAAATTTATTACAATACATTTATTATATTAACACGCACAGCTTCTTTTGATTTACATACGAAAAAAATTTTCTGTTTCTACCTATTGTTTTTAGTATATTTTAGGCATACATAGCTTTTATTCTATAGCTAGTTTTTTTTAGTTGTACTTTAACCGCCGGTTACTACTAAATGCACAATAAACTATCTTCCCTTGTGCATGCGCTGTAGAATTCAATTTTAAATTATCAACAAGAAGAACAACATACAGCTGGAAAAACTAGTTACAAAATCGAATTGGACTTAAGCAAAGATATTGACTCATTTTTTGTGAAACTGTAGAGTGCGCACCATATATCCGTGAAAAACGTTGTAAGAAATTGCCCAAATTTGCACAATGTAGCAGTAAGCTCAGTAGACCTCAGTAGATGGCGGTAGACACCCGGGAGGGGGCGGTGTGTGTGTGTGTGTGTGTGTGTGTGTGTGGGGGGGGGGGGGGGGGGGGGGGGGGGTGCGATAATCCCCTATATTTGCAATACTGATGCGCCGCCAAACAGGGTAAATTTTATTCTGAAACGGGGTATACAAAATCGCGCTCGCTCTCTGGAACAGAGTATACGGAAATCATACTTGTTTTCTGGAACAGGATATCTATTTTCGCAAATACTGAATAATTAAGGTTTTTCATATGCGATAAATCATACCTTCATTATACCTTTACTCTATTATGACATTTACTCTGGAACAGGGTATGGTTTGCAGCGATTTCATCCTTGAACAGGGTCAGGGTTCAGAGGGCTCAGCGGCACATCCCTACCCTAAATGGGCAAGAGTACTTCCCCCCTCCCGGCGACTTAATATTATTATTATTTCTATTACTATTATTGTATACTTTCAGATCTTATCGGTCCTTCGTCAGAGAATTACTGAATGAATGAGATGTATCTACATTCAAACGGCTTGGTTAGCGCTTGCTCGTTGTTCATCTCATGCAATATTCCAACATCGACATTTGTAAGTACATCTCATTCATATATTCCCTAATGACAACTGATAAGACCCGAAAGCTTCGAGTTGATTCCTTAAAATTTACGTGAAGAAGTCTCATTTTATGCCAAATATGATCCCCACGTACTGAAAGACATTTGAGATACAATTGAATTGTTCTTTCAGTAATTCACGTCGTATTCATTGCTATGCCCCACCGGCTTGAGAGAATAGCTGGAAGAACGATGAAACCCTGATGAGAAAGCAAAAATATTTTTATACACTTTATGTTTATAATGTAAGATGGAGGTTTGCTTCAGTTTTCCACTATGAGACCTATATATATAGTGACTTTACAGCTTTGGTTTGATTCCTTTGCACCGTGATGCCCCTTGTGAAAAGAGTGTGTTTAATGTGTTGGTTTTGCCCTTGTTCGAGTAATGTTCTGACGGACCTCCGGTTTCCTTCCCTACGAGAAATAGAGGTATTGCTTGAGTGTTGCGCATACAACAGAGTTTCAAATGCTGTAATTCTGTGATATTCTAGCTAAGATTTGATGAGCTTGTGGGACAAAGCAAAACACGGTAAGTTTGACTTAGTGTTAAAATGAAAGAATGAAGATATATTCCAAATATACTCACCCTTTCTGATACGTATTGCTAACACAATGATCACAATGAACATGATGAACACAAGACCTACAGTAACCCCCAGCATGATGATGAGAATCAAGTTGTTCGCTGAAAAATATTGGACAAAAGTAACTAGTAGTCTGATAATAGGACCAAATAAACGTCTGCCCATTGCAATATCTTTCAAAAAAAAAAAAAAAAAAAAAAAAAAAGCCACTGTCAATAAGTCTAAGTAAAATTACCATAAATCCTGGTTAAAACTTTCACATTTTTGGAAGTGGACTATTCATTAATTAAATTCTTTCTTTTTTCAAATTTGGTATCAAAAAATATAATTGTAAAAAAGCCAGTATGTTTTATGTAGTTTTAATTGCGTCTTACTTGACTCTGTAGTACAAATGGCGGAAGAACTTGGTTCTTGTTTAAGAGGAACTATAGAATAAATCGTGGTGCAAAAAGAGTTTAGTATTGCGAAAGACAAGAAGAGAGGAAGGAAGGAAGAAAGGTAGGTAGGAAGGAAGGAAGGAAGGAAGGAAGGAAGGAAGAAAGGAAGGAAGGAAGGAAGGAAGGAAGGAAGGAAGGAAGGAAGGAAGGAAGGAAGGAAGGAAGGAAGGAAGGAAGGAAGGAAGGAAGGAAGGAAGGAAGGTAGGTAGGTAGGTAGGTAGATAGGTAGATAGGTAGGTAGGTAGGTAGGTAGGAAGGAAGGAAGGAAGGAAGAAAGGAAGGAAGGAAGGAAAGAAGGAAAGAAGGAAGGAAGGAAGGAAGGAGAAAGGAAGGAAGGAAGGAGAAAGGAAGGAAGGAAGGAGAAAGGAAGGAAGGAAGGAGAAAGGAAGGAAGGAAGGTAGGAAGTAGGGTCGAAGGAAGGAAAGAAGGAGTCCATGCTTCTCAACCAAAATTGGTCATCCACAAGAACCACAAGAAAATGCATTACGTCCTTTCCTGCGGAAAACCTCAAACAGTTTAATTAAGGAACAGAGGAGGGGAATGGAGCCCCTGTAGTGTTCCTCTGCAATCTATGGATTCTTGTGTTATAATACAATTGTGCTTTACCTTTCATAGTCACGACGGGATCCATGGAGAATCCTGGATCAACAACAAAGTCTCCCAGTTTTCCTCTTTTAATTTCTCGATGAATATCATCAATGACTTGTTGAGTTTCTTGTAGCGATGAAGTATTCATGTAGAGATCATAATCAACTATTACGCTTCCTTTCCTATTGACAAATTGAAATAAAAATTGATAAAGTTACTTGTTCCCTGTAGCGTAAGAGAGGTAGACTGATTGGTCAAGGGGTTTTTGTTATTGCTTGGCTAAATAACCAGACATCGATCGAGTGCTGAACCGTCGTATGGACTTACGGCTACGCTGGAGATTTCGGTGCCGGCACCGCTATCCCGGGAGGGATTACAGACTGATCAGGGAGCTCGACCGAAGCTTAAGGTAGATGTTAGTCGGCCCCTAGACCGTAAATTACTAACCCCTTGCTGTTTTTGCCAACATGGTGGTAGGCAGAGGGGGGTCCTACTAGGACGCCGGGATCCGTTGGGGTTGTGAGCCCCGCCCCCTCTTTAGACCAAAACGAACAATTCTTAGCAAAAGACTAACAAACATCCAAAAACCACGAAAACAGTAGTATTATCCTGGTCTAACGAGATAATAGTCTAGAATATAAATACTTAACTATACAATAGAAGGTATAAGAAACAAACACTCTAGGAGCAATCCAGACAAAATAGTTAATTAGTGAAAGAAAATAGAAACACACTGGAGGAATTATTTTCCGTTCATTAATATTATACTGCAACGTTCACTCCTTTCCATGTGGGATGTACATTAAAACGCAGATAAAAATCAAACGTCGAACGTCGAACTTCACATGATCCGAATTTAATGACATCAAAAAGACCGCCTTGTTATTTATTGTTTCAATTAGGTTCGGCTCATGTAAATTTCTACGTTTGACCTCAGCCTATGGTACCTTATTTCTGTCACTACAGCTTTCCAGATATGTTTTCGTCTTTCCAACTGAATTAAAACGAAAGATTTCAGATATTTATTGACGTTGGATTTAGCTGTTATTCCCACGCCCCATACTTGAAATACTCCCATTTGGACCTCACATCTGCTCAGTCTTAGTGTTCTAGATTGATCTAAATTCCACGGGCTATGGTTGAATAACTGAATATTACAACGCACAACGAGATAAGGATGAGTATTGCATTGTATTGACACTCATCTGAAGCAAACGCTGGGCTGATCAAAGCCAGGGCACGGCTAACTCACTGATCGAACCCTGAAACAACCTCTGGGCTGATCAAAGCCAGGGCACAGCTAACTCACAGATCGAACCCTGAAACAACCTCTGGGCCTATCTAAGTCAGGGCATGGCTAACTCACAGATCAAACTCTGAAATAACCTCTGGGCCTATCTAAGTCAGGGTATGGCTAACTCACAGCAGATCAAACTCTGAAACAACCTCTGGGCCTATCTAAGTCAGGGCATGGCTTACTCACAGATCAAACCCTGAAACAACCTCTGGGCCTATCTAAGTCAGGGTATGGCTAACTCACAGATCAAATCCTGAAACAACTTCTGGGCCTATCTAAGTTAGGACACGGCTAGCTCACAGATCGAACCTTGAAACAACCTCTGGGCTGATCTAAGTCTGGGCATGGCTAACTCACAGGTCAAACCCTTAAACAATCTCTGGGCTGATCTAAGTTAGGACACGGCTAGCTCACAGATCGAATGTACCTTTAGAATGCATTGATTCTAAGACAGACATTTACGATTTCAGCAGTCGGTGTCGGTTCATGTTGTAAATCAAAAACACATTTAAGCTTGCCCGACGTAGCAACAGTAACTAGGGAGGTCGAACAATGAATGCGGGATCGGTGTATTGTATTTTATTTATATACATACGTATTTTTCCAGCTCACTCTTGAACTTTAGGTAATCAGGTTTCGTCTTGTTTTCGATAACTTCATATCGGAGGCTTGTTATCTTTGTACGAAGACCAACTCTTACTGCCAAAAAGAGAAATCAGATTTTAAAACCAAATAAATATAATTAATGAACTTATTATCCCGTTAATGTATGCTATATTATCGCGTTTACTTTGACTTATACTAACTGTCCGACAGAGCAGTGTTAGCTCATATCATCGAATTAGAATCAGTTTAGCGTGTTAAGTTTTTGAAAAGGCAGCAAAACCGGAGAGCCCGGACAAATCTCTGGAATGTGAACTCTGGAAAGAGACCAAACAAATTGCATACTCATTTTTTATGCCAAGAATCTAACCCGTGGTGATCATGAAAGACTAGTGCACTAGCGCTACCTAGCCTTGATTCCCTAATTAACATACCATATTTGTCGTCAGTGGCGGATCCAGGAATTTGTTCAGGGCGGGGTGCGCCCCTTAGAGTCAAAAGGAAAAACATTATTTTGCATTGGTTAAATCTTTGAAGTAGGGGCACAACGTCGAACCAGGGAGGCGGGTGCGCACCCCCTACACCCGTCCCCTGGTTCCGCCACTGTTAGTTGTAGACATCCGCAGGAAAAACAAAGAAAAGCACTACAACACAAAAGATAAAGGAAAATCGTATGGCTGGACTCAACTCATACAATATAAAATCATACCGTTGGCCGAAGAATACGATGATGACAACGATGACGTTACCGATGATGACATCACAATAGAAGTCGACATCATTGACGATGATGGCATTATCGTAGGCGAAATTGCCAATGAAATAGTTCTCTGCTCTGAAGCCGTTGGATTCAAGTTTTTGCTTATTGGTGTTGAAGATGCGATTGGTGAGCCAAGAACATCGACAGTAGTGGTTAGCGGTTTGAGTATTAGAAGTTCGCTTGTAGGCATAGCAATGGAGGATGAACTTATCGTCGTATGTATTTGGCTTCTCAGTCCTGTTGTTCTACTGGTTGCTTGTGGATTGATAGTAGATGTGATATTTTGAGGTATCTTTGTGTCCAATGGGAGAAGAACCACTGTTTTGTATCCCTGGTGATCGTGTTTGGTTTTGTAAGGAGAGGGATAATCTGCTGTTGAATGGTAGGCATACACAAGCAGCATCGGGCCAAGCTTTTGAAAGACAAGACAAGTATATTTATTGCTGCGAACCACCGAGCAAAGTTTTGAAGGTGCACGTTCTACTGAGGTCTACTGACTTTACTAATATGTGCACATTTGTGCAATTTCTTACAAAGTTTTTCACGGATATATGGTATACACGTATTTAGCATTAACCAACTTGTGTACTTCCTAAGAACGCGCGCGCTCACTGGTTAATTGGAGGTGAATATTGTACGATCGATCTTCACCTCTGAATCTTGGAATATTGAGTCGGCAACAAAATGGCATCTCGCGGCAATCGTTTTAAGGCAATTTCCTATGTGGAAATTGAAAAAATGAAAGTGAATGCCAATCCTATCAATACTAAAAAGGAAACGAAGTATGCCCTAAAAGTTTTGCTAAAAGTTTGTTTTATTGAATTATTATTATTGTTATTTGTTTGTTTTTATTGAGTTACTCTGTACACAGTTGGTATATGCACTAAAACAATTATTCGCCTCAGGCTCAGTGAATATGGAAAATATTTACATCGCCGCTCAAAGCATTGCGTCTCGGTAAATATCTCCTGATGTTCACTCTGAACTTGAGGCGAATAATTGTTGAGTATATCAACTTTACCTTAATATCCAAGTCCTTTGAATCTCCAGTCAGTCTTTTCCTGTGAAACTCCAGTGTAGTTGTACCATTGACCTCTTCATAGTAAGTCATATTATAATCTTGATTATAATCACCAAGTGGCTCCTTGTACCCTACAGTATGTCTGTCCTAGAAAATACCACACATTTATCCATTAGTTTGCGCTTTTTTCATGTGTCTGCGATGCCATGTCTGAAAGCCCGTTTTAATTCGAATCCGTCAAATACCGCTGTGTTCCTTGATCTCTGTATCGGAATCAATTTAAGTTAGAAAGTCGTGCGATCAGAATAGTTTGGGTTTCCTGTGGCTAGGGATCCCATGAGTCTTTGCGCGTAGTAGAAGACCTCATGGCCGCCACTTAAAAATTTGTCCTTAATAATTTTCATCGTTTTTTCGTCAGAAGACGCCAGGATGTAAGTAAATGTATATTGTAATTTCAAGAAACTTTTCTCGATCATGTAAGATTATTTTAATAAAGTTTTGTGCGTTGGACGACTGGCGTCAAAAAGTCTCTAAACGAGAGCAATCACAGACTCATTTTTAAAGGGTTAAGCGCATTCTACTGCATATAATAATCACAAATACCGACGGTTAAGTCGAAATAATACACATATCTAACTAATACAAACAATTTGAAATTCCAAGGAACTTCACTCCAACGCAGACATATTTAAAGTAGTTCCTTAAAAAGTCGAGACTAATTCTTCCTACAGGCAGAGTTATTTAGTTTTTTATATAGCAAATATAGCTTTTCCATAACAACGTAGTGTCATTCCCTAGAGTGTCAATTCTTTGCTTAACGGTTATTGAGAACGCATGAGAAGACGGATATGGATACGACTCAAACAAAGAAATCTTATTATCAAGGGAATAACACGTGGTCTGAAATGGGAAAACTTTAATTAGATCGGCGAATTACTTACAACTTCCATCATTTATGTTTTATGCACCGTTGCTATGAATTTTTTGTCAATCGTTTACTCGTTATTTTTCATTTTCATAGAAGGCGGAACCGAGGATGCCACCCACTCGCACTTTTTGAGAGATCATCTTACCCTGCATTTTGTAATTTAAAACAAAAGCTAGCGATGCACTTTCAGAAATGCAAAAAGCAAAGTAGCCACTTAAAAAACATAAAAGTCCATCGAATTAAATGATTTATAAATGGTCTGCTTAAGTTTTTTAAAATTTCGACTCAAATGGTAAGTGCCATGTTTTTGCTCGAGGGAAGGATATCGATGTTTTCAGGTGGATGGGAGAATGTTATGCGCTCGTTTGTTATCAACTTTAGATTTGACTGATATGATCGCGGGCATGATCCATAGTTGCGTGATTTCAAAGATTAATAGCTTACGCATGAATGGCAACTTTAGTCTAGTACTTATCTGTTGAATAGAACAGTTACCTAAGTAACCAGTTACCCAGTTTAAGAGACTTTTCTGTTGATATGGAAAGTATTTTTGCTTCAAATCGACGATTTTAAGCCACACAAGACATTTATCATTTTAATCCTACAAAAAAAAAAAAACGTTTGGCTTTTAAAATGCTATTTATGCGAATTCGAAAAAAAGTTGATTTTTTATAAGCTACAAAGGCACAAATATATATAGATATAATATAGTTTAGAGATATCAATATTTGACATGTTCAGGTCATAAATTAAAACACGAAAGATATGTATATGTCACGGACAATATTGTGCAACTAGCACTGATGAAATTGTCTACGCAATTAAAAAAAAATGTCATTCCTTACTAGCTATTTTATTTTTCCCCCTATGATATATATGTATATTATCTCAACTGCTTTTGAAACCCTTGTGAAGGAAAAGAAATCAAGTAAATCAAGTGTATCAATCAGTGATATTCTAGATAAATTCATTGACTCACGAGAAATGAAATTCTTAATTAATATATTCATTTATAAAAAAGCTATTCTTATCTGACAGTACTCCATTATGAATGCCGACTCGAAAATGAAAACGTTGTCTTATATATATCGTATTGTAAATAACGATAAAAATTAGGCAAACCGGTATGATTTGAATAAGTATATGCATACTATATATGAAAAAAAAGATGCATTAACTACGTTAGGTAAAACGTCAGTTAGTTTAGCATGGGTTTGGCTTTTAAAATCACTCCATGACTTGAGATGCAGCTCAGTATGGAAAAATTCGATCTTTTTTTGTATATTTAAAACATATCCCGCTTATTTTAAAACTAGAACTAGCTAATATTATTTAATTATAATCTTAATTTTGAGAATTTGTCAGTGCTTTTTTATTGAGAAAATCATGAATTTCTCCGCTTAAGAATTCAACTACGTTGTGGTTCTTTTTTCGTTTCGGCACACTGGGGTAAAAACTTCCATATACTGATTTAAAAGTGTTAAACTAAACTAAATAACTCACCGTTAATGTCCCTTTTCCATTTTCAACTTTTCCAATAATCACATCATAGCCTTGCATTTGAAAGATCTTTTTCGCAAATCCAAAACCAATCCAACCAGTCGCCTTGACCTCTAACGCCATCAACAAGACATCTTGGCTTGCTTCATACGTCCAAGAAAACTTGATTGCTGAAGTGTTTGCCCGGTCGAGGAAAGTTGAATTGTCATAAATTATGGTTAGTTTTCCTAATGAAATTTGAAAGACTGTAACAAGAATGAAAAGGCTTTTGTTAAAAATCATGATAAATGTTTAACCCAATGGCACTGTGTTTGCGAAATCTTTTCTCCCTCAGACTAACTTTAAGTTCGCTTGATGATTAATGTTGCAAATAATTATAGAACAATTAAAAAATGCAATAAAATAGTATTGGACCTTGAAATATTGTATTAGATTATGAACCGATAATTAACTTTGGTTAAATTGACAAGTCTTAAGGTGGTGGGAAAGAAAGCTCGCAAAATAATGACGTGATAAAAAAAAAGATAATAATAATGATAATAATGATGACATTAACAATTTAACTCTTCGAAAAACACACTCGTGCAAATTAATCAGAAAATTGAACTCGACACCGTGTTATTACCTATACTAATAATGATGATGATAATAATAATAATAATAATAATAATAATAATTAATAATAACACTTTTGCAAGAAAGAACATTGGAAAAGAGAACTTGTGTAATTGTTAGAATAATGAGGAATGACGAGAAGATATTACGAAAGACACTGATAGCAACTTAGCCCAGGTTAGAAAGTGTAACTTATCTCACAGATTAAATAAAAATGTCCATTCTAATAATAATGAGAAATTTTCGTCTTATAAGACATATCCACACGTATAAGAAATCTGTGAATCAATTTTCCGTAAAATAGTGCTCAATACATCGATAGAAGTATAGAGGAATATTTGTTTTAAGAAAAAGTCAAGACAACATTTTCCCCCGACAAGCCTGTTTCGTGAATTGCTTCACTCTTCAGGGGATTTAATGAGAGGCACGTTAAGATGATAATGTCTCATTCATTCATTCATCCATTCATTTTATTTCATCTATTTATCTATTTTTTGATCGGTTCGTTTCCTTGTTTGACTATTTTTTTACTTTTCCAGCGAACGAGATCTAGGTTGGTAGGTTGAAAACTTGTGTGCAGCATTCAGAAAGATCCAAGTGGGAGAACCTAACTTTATTCTTCATGTGGACGCATCCCTCACCGGGTGGGGTGCCAAATGGGGTGAGACGACCGCGCAGGGGATTCGGTCTAGTCGGGAAAAAAGAGAACACATCAATTCCCTAGAACTACTGGCTATTTGATGGGGCCTCCAATCTTTATGCCATGCTGAACATGATTATCACATTCGAATCGTGAGTGACAATGTCACCCCAGTCACTTACATTAATGCCATGGGGGGGTGCAAATCGGAGATGCGCGATGCCATAGCTTATGAGGTTTGACATTAGGCAATAGCACAATGTGTTTGGCTGTCTGCTGCCCACACCACAGGGGTGGAGAACACTGATGCTGATTCCTTATCAAGGAATTCGAGCCAAGCTATATATGTGTGCCGCAATCGTCAGATGGTTTACTTTTCAGGGGTTTCCATTTTGTTGAATACCAGTAAATTCACAGCTTGCCGAATAAGTCTATATTTGTGAACGCTTCTGGGCAAGTGTATGACTGGTTGGAATATGTTTGGAAGACGAAAGGTGCGATAATATGCACCAATTTTTCCAATATCACTAATTACGAAGTGAGTTTTCAAGATGAAGTTGCATGTTGGTCTGCATGTCCTTGTCCATAGCCCTGGTGTTTGTCCTCCTGACTTATTCTTTGTTCAGCGATGAGCTACGAACACCACCAGGATGAACCTCAGTGTTTCTTTTCTGCTGACACAGCCGTTGTGGTTACTTGGAAGTGGATAGACAGACAGACACACCCATGCCTTGTACTGTCATCGCTGTCATTGTACATTACCTCTTCCTTGTCCCTTTTGTATGGACGACAATCATCGCTTTTGACACTTAAAGGGCTTTTGCTGCCAAAGGAGCAAGGCCTTGTCAAGACTTGAAAAGACTTGTCAAGTAATGTTATTGAAAAAAGTATCTTTGCCAAAGGCTCAAGCTAACCTGAAATAGGGTGTGATCTATATATTTGCTCGTGCTAACAGATTGAACGTGTGACTATTGCGTGACTATTGCCGGAAATAAACACTCGTATGTGTGGTCATGGCTTAATAAAGTTGTTATCGATGCCAAGTCATCATATTACATCCCAAAGGCCCTATATACGCATCATCTTTAAACCAGCTCTCTAAAGTTGTTGTGTTTTGTGGTTACCGCGAGCTATTTTTTGCAATTTGAGAGTGTTTACCCGATTCCGAAAATGTGGATGCTTGTTTGTGTCGTTATCGCTGTTTGTTATGGCGGAGCGCGTTCATCGTTGCCTTCTCCATCCGAGGCCAATGTACGACTCTTCCTCACCAAGAAAGGCATTGATTATGGTAAGAATTATCCTCTAGAAATTGTCAATGCTTCGCTTAGAAAATCACGTTCATGTTTGTTAAAAGGATAATTCTTTATCACCGAATATCATATAAATAGCCTGGAATAAGCTAAGGACTTCGAACAAATCTTAAAATTCCAAAATCAGCAAGTCTAGAGTTGGGTTCTTATAGAATATCTCTAGAAGAGACAGGAATTTATACGCGTAACGGCTTTTGAAGAGTTAACATCAAAGGGGAATACTTAAGAATTATCAAGACAAAACAAACAATGTCGTCTTTTATTAAATGAGAATCCCTCTTGAGAGGCAAGCTAATCGTTCAAGGTCATCTGGTTCAAGGGTATTAAAGATTAATATAATTTTTAACTAGTGAAACCAATAATTTAATTCAATTAGCAAAAATAGGAAATACAAAATTGGGTAGCGATGCTACAGGATGAAGCAAATTCTTGGGGTGCATATTACGTCATAGACGCGATGTTGGTTGACGATAACAAAGCTTTCGTCATTAGCTTCTTTAGTTAGATCTTGTCCACCTTATAGCGGCTTTTTCATTGTTATTTATATCTCATGCTTTTGTTTCTTTTTAAAGATGATTTTGTTTTTTTACCGGTTATTTTCAAGGAATAATAAGGATTTGGTGGGTCGTCTTACAGTTTTTTAGATTTGTTTTTAGACGAGAGGTGGGGACGAGGTTGTGATAGGGTGGGAGGAGGGAGGGCGGAAGGGAAAAATGCTGAAAATGCTTGTGTTTACTGTTACAGTTTTGCTATATCACCCATTTTTGGCATTGTCTCATCAAGCTTTGTCCATCATCTATACCTACACTTTCCATATCATGTACAAGGGGTTTCTTATAACCCACAATAATTATTGTTATTATTATTATTGTTATTACCCTAAAAAGCTTCTAATTACAATTGTTCTTATTATTATTGTAATTGTTCTTATTATTATTGTTATTATTATTATTATTATTATCATAATCACGATCATAATATTATGATGATGATAATTGAATTTTTAACTTTCTTCTAGCCAATCAACGGTTGATGTCTAACATTGTATCAGAGGTTGAAGGCCTTCGAATTCCATCCGTGAGTATCACGAAGTCAATATGGTGGAACAGAATCGATTTGTCGCTTCATAAGTAAGTAATAGTTTTTAATATATCATAGAAGTTTCATGCGTTTCCTCATTTTTCCCTCCTCGATTTTTTCCCGTCCTTCCTTCCTTCTTTCATTCCTTTCTTGCGTCCTTCCTTCCTTTCTTGCTTCCTTCCTCCCTTTCCTTCTTTCTTCTTTTTCTTCTTTCTTTCTTTCTTTCTTTCATTCATTCATTCATTCATTTTGTTTTCATTCTTTCTTTTTTCTTTCTGTCGACTGTCGACTGTCTTTCTTCGTTTTCTGTAGTTGTTAGTTAGTGAAGTTGTTTGTTAGTTTGTCTGTTAGTTAGTAAGTTTGTTCGTTCGTTCGTTCATGAATACTTGAGGATTAAAGGATGCCATTTGGGATTGTAAAAGGTGTACATCCCAAGACACATGTTGATACCAACCCTTGAATCGATCTTATTTTTAGATCTCTTTTATTCTATGCTAATTCCTATGAATTTTCCTCCATTAATTGCCCTATTTCACTATGACGTCAGTGCTTGTTTATGTGGGGGATAGAATCGCCAAATCCAATAGAAAATTCAACAAAATTTGCTCCTAGCGAAACAGTTTAATCTAAAATGACCTGGTTTTCAGGATATAATATGTGTTAGTTAATATGTACTTTAAAATATTCTGAGCGTTTGCTGGCTATTCTACATCTCTTCGTGGATTGATACGGATTTTAGAACAATTTTCGTTGCGTTTGCGTTAATTTGACCCCCTCAAACAACCATGATCCTTTGCGTTTAAAGCAATAGATTGTTTTGATGTGACGTCATAGAGAAATGGGGCAAATCCCTTATTTCTCATTCCTTTCCTTCCCGTTTTTCTTTCTATTTTTACTTTCTTCTCTTCTTTTTCGTTTCCTCTTCGTTTCCTCTTCTTCCTTTTTTCCTAAGTCATCCTCGTGCATTCCCTTCCGTCCGGCCCTCAAACTGCCCACATACCTTTGATATTATTTTAGGCTGATTTCTTTTCACCTTTAACTGTTTACGACATTATTAGCTATTTGTAGCTAACATTCATTTCATTTTATTGGAACAGTTCCAAGGTCAAAAAAGTCAACCTAGGATCTTCGTCTCTCAGCTTCGGCTATGGACACATGAAGCTCTCACTTCACCTCAGCTCAGCTGAAATTGTTGGAAAATATAATTACAGGGGGGGCATGTGAGTATTGCTGAATGACTATATTGTCAATTTCTCAAGGTTGCGTTCGCATCCAAATGGACGAGCCACAAAAATGAAAAACGCAAATTCAGTAAAATTGAGAAGACAGTTCAATATTTAAAGACGAAAATAATTGATTTTTTGAATTCTTATCGATAAATGTTTCATAGAAATGCATGATAATAATCGTGTTCTGGTATCGTGGCCCGTCAAGTTCCTTAAATTTAGATGCGCACGCAACCGTGAGAAAACGGTCTATTGAGGTTTTTTTTCTGGAAACTGAATGCTTTCTCATGTAAATCAGATTAAACATATCCAATGTTTTTGCGCCCTGTCATGCCTGCCATCGCGTGATGGTGAAAAGCTTAAGACTCATCTAGAATTTTTATGCCGCTAAATCTTTTATTACAGACTCATTTACTCAGCGTCAGAAAATCCTCAAATGCCAACGGGGAGACACCGTTTGCTACAAGTTTCATAAATGGTTTAAAAAAAAATCCAATAACATAGGATTAGTAATGATGAGAAGGTAAATTATACACCGTGAAAAAGAGGAAAAATCTGACGTTTCGGACGCTAGTCCTTCGTCGGAGGACTTAAGCTTAAGACTCATCTAGAATTTGTATACCGCTAAATCTTTTATTTACAGACTCATTTACTCAGCGTCAGAAAATCCTCAAATGCCAACGGGGAGACACCGTTTGCTACAAGTTTCATAAATGGTTTAAAAAAAAAATCCAATAACATAGGAATAGTAATGATGAAAAGGTAAATTATACACCGTGAAAAAGATGAAAAAACTGACGTTTCGGACGCTAGTCCGAGTTCGTCGGAGTAAAAGAGAAAGAGGGGGTAGAGAGGCGTGTATATAAGATAGAATAAGACAAAGGAAACCAATGAGAACAAGGTAGGCAAGGAAACAAAAACAAACAATTAAAAGACAAAAGAAAAGTTTAGTTGAAAGCAAAGCGTTTATTAATCCCGTTGGGACTAAGAGTGCCCAATAGGTGAATAAGCCGCATTTTAACATAGGATTAGATTTTCTCATGGTTGCTCTGTTAAACAGATATAGCAGATATCATTGTTGCATGCATTGTATCGACCCAATAGCCTCACTTGTATTATTTTTAAAACAAAAGAATATCTCAAAGCGGTCTCAACTGTAATAACAACTATTAAAGTAAATCTAACCTACATAACAAGAGAGGTGCTTTACTATGAGGTAATCAAAGAGCAGTCTCAAATTGTCTTATGACAAAACGGTGTGAAAGTAAATTAAGAATGCCCGACTTCAACAATTTTTTTGAACTCTTTCAAGTTTTTGAGCGCGCGAGATTGATCCCATCATAAAAAAAGCCGTCTACGTGTCATATACACTTAAATATATTGATGATGAGATAAGGCAAGGTGCAAGCATGCAAGGGATTCTGGTAGTGGTAGAACTAATAACTCTATAATGCTAAAAGACCTATAGAGCATTTTCTCGTGTCGTCACAGAGGCCATGTTGGTGTACCAAAACGATACATTTTCTATCCTCCTGGAATAGACCCCTTGCCAAAACGGCGGCCCCAAATTAGGGTGAGTTAAAATTAAGCTGAGAGGAAAACCAATACCAGTACTAGAAAGAGCACCTTTATCTTAGTAACCGTACAAAGATTATTATGTAAGGTGTTATATCGGCCAAGAAAACTCAAGTTGAAAATTGACGATTTACAGACGCTTGTATGTCTGAGGGTATACGCTATAAGTTTCCATGTGTACATTTGTCCATTTTCAACTTGAGTTTTCTCGGCCGATATATCTGACACAATGAATGTTCGTACGGTTACTAAAGTGAAGGTGCTCTTTCCAGTGCTGGTATTAATTTTTTAATTTAACGGATTTCAATTTTCGGCCGCCATTTTGGCAAGGGGTCTATTGAACTCTATTTTTATGAAAATCCGTGCAGAAAGATTCTACTGTTTGGTACACCAAAATGGCTGCCTTGTCACGTGAGTGAGAACGCTCTATTGGTCTATTCCATTCAGCTAACTTCCTTGTCACATATATTTGTAAACAATATTTTTTGTATATATTTTTTTAATAGTATTGGCAGGGGTAGAGGGACATATCGAGTGACACTGACGCGAGTCTCGCTCACCAAATACCTGTCCTTAGGTAAAGTATGTAACCTTTGACATCATTTCCGGTATGTTGTTTCCGCATTGCAGGCTACATAGACGCCATCTTGGTTGAATTGAACTAAATATTTATAATGTACGACGATCCTATTTTGTTTATATTAACCAACATGGCGGCCAAGTATTTTCTTGAATAAACCAACATAACGACTAAGTCTAATCTTGTAACAACTATCATGATATTCACCGTGGCAACCATTTCTTTTGTCATTCCATTTCCTTCGAAATCAGCAAAAACTACTCATACACAGATATACAATTGAATGATAAAAATAATAAAAGTTGAGTCAATTATCGAGTATGAACGATAATACCGACTGAGAGATTTTGCTGATATTTTTCTTACTATTTCACCGCTGAAAGCTGGTGTAACATAATTTAGTCAATCCTTGCTTGAATGTAAACATGATAAATAGCTTTCTCTAGTATTTCTTTCCTTTCTAATAGACCCCTTGAAGAATATTACCAATGCAGCCCAATTCAGAGAACAAACCAATAGAATCTTACTCTCATCGGAACTGAAAGTCATGGTTTTGTCCTCTGAGATGGCTCTGAGAATTTCTGAAAGCAGTGTTTATAATTATAAATGAGATACCTATGCTTTTACGACGCCAGGAGCAAATGCCAAAGGAAAACCTTACATTAAGAACAGAGGATGCAACACCTGGATTGCTGACATAGACCCAATATTTCAAGGAGAATCCAGGTACATGCACACTAGCATCTACAACATTTACTAACTCAATAAAAAAAAAAGTGTAAGTCGAGTGTCGTGTGAATTAAACCTATTCATCGCTAACCATCACCGAAAGTATAGAATGTAAAGCATGCAAAATGCGCCTCTGGCAGCTGCTATTTTTCGATTGCACGTTACGCCGTCGCGGCCTCTAGGGGGAGCGTTGTTGCCACTTAAAAAAATATTTCCTATTAGCATCCATTTTTAACGGAACCACAATGGCCGTCATGCTTTTGTTTAGTCTCTTGGGAATTCTTGCAACCCATCAATACAGTCCATGTATGACCCCGGAGCAAAGCCCTAACCATTTTGAATTAGTTAGGTTTGATTTAAAAGGAGGGAAGAGAAACCGGAGAAACCCTCGGAGCCAGAAAGAGAACCAATAAGCCTGAAGCGAGATGACGTTTTACCCCCGTCTCTAGACCATAATCCTTTTCACACTGCTTTTGTTCTTTAATTATGAGTATTATTGTATTCTCTAAGGAGTCAAAAATTTTAATATGAAAGAATTATTAAAAACTATTATGGTCTAGAGACGGGGGTAAATAGTAGAGCGGTTATATGCTTGAATTGTTCACTTTTGGGTTAAAAGCACAAAACTTGCACTGATTATAGGTTTTATTATGATAAATAAGATTTGATATGGAGCCAACTTGAAATTGGGTTCTGAGGTTAGTTATAGGGAGATTTTCAAAATGGCGGCCATCTTGACCGGAAGTAAAATGTCATTTCCTTAAAAGTAACGCTGATTGACAATCAATTCATTTTTTAAGACAACCGTTGCATAACTCATAAGTAAAATACGTATTTCGTAATAAAATGTTACAAAAACAGTTTTAATCGTGGTGAAAATGACTTTTGGCAAAAAATATTGTTTAAACCGGAAGTGAGACAACTCACAACCGGAAGTCCTTAAAAACAGTCATTCAGCGTTGCCACAGTCCTCAAGACAACCACATAAGGCGGTACAGACAAGTTGAGCCTTCACACATGAGCACCTTCCTGAGCAACCTTTCTTGCAGGCACATTTCACGAGCTCCATACATGACTTGGTGACATCTGGTAGGGATGACCAATATGGCTGCCACCCATCGTCACTCATGACCCATCCCCAGTTTTGTGGACTCTGAAGAACTGGTACCGGTAAAATTACTTGGCCCCAACAGTGGCCAGCCTGATAAGCGACTCTTCTTGTGTGTTGCACCAGTGCAGCCCTTGTTGGAGGGATTGATTCCAGAGGACGCCCTTTTTGGGCAAACAGCTGTTTCCTTGCCTGGTTGATGTCAGTCTTGTTACTTGTACGATCGTACATGAGAATGACAAATCTCTCCAGACGTTCCATACATGGCTCACTGACATCCTCTGGACAATAAGACAGCGCAAGGAAAGCATCTGTTACTTCTGGATATAGCTTCCACGTTTCAACTACTGTCTTCTTTCCCCTCCCACCAAAACAGGAAACAGTGTAACATCCTGTAAAGGCATGGAAAAACGGGAGTGCAAAAGAACGTTCCTTTCCTAGGGCAATGGCTATCTCGTGGGCAGCGATGTATCGCAGGTGAGTCCCCGTACTAAAAGCAACCCAGAGCTCTAGTGTACTCTCCTCTGTTTGAAGATTATGGTAAGCTGCAGTGGCCAATACAAGCACATCTGTGTCGACAGTGCGGATTACGATCTTGTGATAGCCTTCTTCAACTGCTTCAGCAAGATGCAAAATCATTCTGCTGTCTGCCTCTTCGTGGGAGCATGGAGATAAGTTGTTAGTATCACAAGCAGCAGTGCACCGTACTTCTTTGTCATACGTTGTAACAACTAGTTTATCGGTATCAAGAGACGCAATGTGTCCGGCTAAAAACTTGAAAAGTTCTCGCTTGTTATCATCCACCCGAAGAAAATCTTTCCAGCTGCGAGGAAGTTGGCTGTTTGCTTCAACACGTCGTCGGACACCAGTTCCGCGATCACATCTAGTCGTTTGTTTCAGGCTGTTTTCTATATACTCATCCCATACGACGTCAACACGCTGAGATTTGCTTAGTTGTGTTTTGACATACAGCAAGAAAGATTCAGTAGCATATTGGTGAAACGTCTTCTGTGCACCAGGTTTGATCATATTCACCAGAGCTGCGCCGTCAATTATGATAACGTCGACATTCGTTGGGATCGTGCTCTGTGGACTTGTGTGAGACTGAAGACATTCTACCAATTCTGATTTGTTTCTTGGAAGTCGTTGTTTTCCGAGGTTAGATAACGCTGGTGGACATCGCTGGTTTTCATGCTGGAAAAACTTATCCAGATCACCGTCCCTTGACTGGCATGAAATATACAATCTGGAAAAAAGGGAGCAGTTACTCTTGAGAGATGAGACCTTTTGAGATGCTTTGGACGTCTTTGGTGCTGGGGTATTAAACAGGTAGAACTTGTTTCTCTTGATTGGTTCATACATTGACTTTTTTCGGTTCACCAAACACTCAGATATGTAAGCCTGGCTTTGTTCTTGACCAATGGCTTCTGCCTTCATCAACATTGACACAGCTTCACGTCTGGGAATTTCTTTTGTGTCTAAGGCGATAAGATCTTGGCTGTCTTCCAAAAAAGGATTTCCTAGCTCTTCCATGGTATTTACAAGGGCTTTAACATCTACTAAAAATAACGTCAGAAACTCTTGTGTACTTCATGATGTGATGTGGCTGGCATCTGATGGTTTGCTTCTCTATTCATATCAGCTTCAAATTCATTCACAATTCTTGCTAGCTCAGGACCTGCCACCATCCAGCGTCGAAGAGCGTTGGGGTTTTCAGTTAGACCAACTGCTCCGCCTTCTCCTTTTACGATGGCATTATTTTGCTCATGAGCCTGGTCGATGGCCATACTCGAAAAGTTCCTGGATGATTTTTGTACTGTGAAAAGGCCTTCTTCAAACTTTGATGCAACACTGGGGGCAGTCTGGGTAAGTCTGCTCATGTCCAGTAAATGAACAGGGAGCCAGCGTGCATAGTTGATGTGGTTTATAGCAAAATGCCAGAGAATCATTTTAGAAAGAGAATCGGTGTACTCCTTGAAATTGGATGTGCGAATTGATCTCAGGAAAACCAGTAGTAAAAGTTGAAGCTGCATAGTAACGTACCAGTAATAGAACTGTGGCACTGACCTCTGTTTCTCACACCATTCATCAAATGAAAGTGCTGGGCTTCCATTTGCGCTTGCGTGCTTTGGGTACTTGGCATATGCACGTTGAAGTAGGATATACAAGCTGATCGCTGTGATTTGATGTGCCCGCCTTGTTCGCATAATACTTGACGCCTTCAGGAATGAATTTGCTGTTCCCGCTGAGGCTACTTCTGCGTCCGTCAATGCAGTTGTCCATCCGCTCCTTTCCAGCCACCCACCGAGTAACTTCAAGAACGCCATTTCAATATGGAGGCCACCAAACATTACCACGAACTTTGTTTCTCCATAAAGATTATTCCATTTCCATTGGATTTGCTTTGTGCCAAGTGAGAGCGTTAAGGCTTCTGGGTAATGTACGAGTCTTTCTCGTGCATTATTTAAAGAAGCAAATTTTTTGTTCTTTTTTCTTTCTTTTTATTGTCTTTCTTTTTGCATTTTTAATCACATTTCATTGTTTGATTACCAACAAAACGTCATTAATTTCTTAAAGCGATCTTACAAATCAACAACAAAATACCTTATTATTTGGTATAATATGTTCATTTCTTCATTTTGGCATTAACCAGTTAGAGTTAGAGTTTCTTTTCTCAACAAACCTTACTAAACCAAACAAAGCAGTCAGAACACTTGTAAATATTTTTTTGGACTGGATGAAACATCACTTCCGGTTTAAAATGATGTACTTCCGTTTCATCTAGAATAAGATTCGATCTATTCATCATATTAATATTTTTTCAATATTATCGAACAGATTTGCCTGCATGACCATGTTACTCAGTTTAATATTAGAAACAGCAATATTCAAGTCAAAGAAAGCAATTTTTCTAACGTAACTTTTCACTTCCGGTCACGATGGCGGCCATTTTGAAAATCACCCCATAACTCCCCCATAACTCAAGCCAGCACGCGAATTCATGCTGGCTCCATATCAGATATTGATAAGCTTGAAGAAACTAATATTTCCTGAAAATTTGGTGCTTTTAACCTAAAAGTGAACAATTTGACTAAAATTCTGCGCTTATCCGCTCTACTAAAAACGTCACCTCGCTTTAGGCTTATTGGCCACTTCAAAAACGAGTGAAGGACTGGGAACGAGTATATAGAAGGTATTGCAATGAATGGTCTGAACCCAGGTGAATGGATAGTCAGTCACATCAAACCGTCCTTCTAAGGATTACATCCACCCGGATGATCATAACATAAATATTATCTCTTCGAGAAATATTGTTACTTCGAAAAATATATAGAAGGTATTGATAATGACCCTATTATTAAAGAAAGAGCACATCAAGATTAACAGGTTTATGCAGTATGGCTTCTATTGGCTAAGTAACATTTAAATTGTAAGCAATCAAACAAATTAACAATTGCAATGAAAATTATTTTTACTAGGGACAAAACGCCACCAGTAACCATACATTTCTTTGTAACTTTTGAGATGTATAAAATCCAAAGTCTTAAAACTCGAGAAACTTAATACTTTCGATGTACTTTTATGGTGTTTATTTTGTAACAACGTTACTGAGTTCTAAAAGCTTGTTTCCAGTCCTCAACTTGTTTCTAAAGCTCATATGGGGCGACAGGGATTCGATCTCCAGACCTCAGAGATGTGAGACGAGCGTTATATCAACACGATATTTTTGAGCAGCTAGACCCGGAAATACATCTCAACTAAAAAGCTTCATAATTATTACTATGGATGGTGCTTCAACAACACTGGCTCTTTATTCATCATGGAATAACATTCTTATCTCTTTCTTTTCTTTTAATAGCTTCATCCTTAACTTATTCGTGCAGTTAGTCAAGACATCCGTCCAACAAGATGTTCAAAAAATGGTAAGTCTTTTCCTGTGAACTAATAGCCTTCATAGCCACATTTTACTAACGTGCGAATGTTTATTTTGGTGGCTTTGGTGGGGAAAAGGTGTGCATGTGATAGAGAACGAAACATCCCCTAAAGGTACATGACAGTAAAGAGCTGTTGAAGCTTTTTTGATTTCGACCCCTAAAAGGTATATATATATTGTTAAAAGAGATCGTACTGATGTTGCTTTAGTCAGAGACCGTCCTTTCATAAAAAAAAACAAAAGACAAAAAAAAAAAAAACAACAAAAAAACAACAAAATACAACAACAACAACAACAACAACAAAAACAAAAACAAAAACAAAGACAAAGACAAAGACAACAAAAAAAAAAAAAAAAAAAAAAGAACAACAAAAAACAACAACAACAACAACAAAAAAAACAAACAAAAACAAAAACAACAAAACAAAACACAAAAACAACAACAACAGAACAACAAAAAACAACAACAACAAAACAAAAAAAAAAAAAAAAAAAAGAACAACAAAAAACAACAACAACAAACAAAAACAACAAAAAATAACAACAAAAAACAACAACACAAACAAACAAAAACACAAAAAAACACAAAAACAAAAACAACAAACAAACAAAACAAACAACAAAAAAAAGAACAACAAAACAAAAAACAACAAACACAAACAAAAAAACAAAACAAAAAACAACAACAAAAAAAACAAAAAAAACAAAAAAAAACAAAAAACAAACAAAAAAACAGAAAAACAAAAAAAACAACAAACACAAACAAAAACAAAAAAAAAAAACAAAAAAAAAGACAAAAAACAACAAAAACAAAACAAAAAACAAAACAACAAAAAAGAACAACAACAAAACAACAAGGAACAAAAACAAAAAAACAAACAACAAACAAAAAAACGAAAACAACCAAACAAAAACAAAAAAACAACAAAAACACAACAACAACAAACACAAAAAAACAACAAAAAAAACAACACAAAAAAACAACAAAACAAAAACAAAAACACAAAAAAATAACAACAAACAACACAAAAAAACAAAACAACAAAAAACGAAACAACAAAAAAGAACAACAAAAAACAACAACAACAAAACAAAAACAAACAACAAAAAAAGAACAACAAAAAACAACAACAACAACAAAAAAAAAGAACAACAAAAAACAACAACAACAAAACAAAAAACCAAAAAACAAAAAAAGAACAACAAAAAACAACAACAACAAAACAAAAACAACAAAAAAGAACAACAAAAAACAACAACAAAACAAAAACAAACAAACAACAAAAAAGAACAACAACAACAAAACAAAAAACAAAAACACAAAAAAAAGAACAACAAAAAACAACAACAACAAAACAAAAAACAAAAACAAAACAACAAAAAACAACAACAACAAAACAAAAACAACAAAAAAGAACAACAAAACAACAACAACAAAACAAAAAAAAAAAAAAAAAAAAAATAACAACAAAAAACAACAACAACAAAACAAAAAACAAAAACAACAAAAAAAGAACAACAAAAAACAACAACAACAAAACAAAAAACAAAAACAACAAAAAAAGAACAACAAAAAAAACAACAACAAAACAACGATTTTCACCCCTGAAGCAGCCATGAAATGAGTACGCGAGGAAGTTAGCATTACTTTCTGGGTATGATTCCTAGGTGAGAAGTATTATGAATGTCCCTGGGTCGGAAGTTGCCTACGTAAGCGAGAAAATCCAAAGTTTCGACCTCATTTGCTTAGGTTCGCCGTACCAGTCAGCGCAAGTCACTGCCTTTCGAGACTTGCATGTCATGTACTTTTCCTTCTTTAAAAAGCTTAGTGGCATAAGAAACATTGAGACGTCGATAGAATTATCCAAAACTGACCTCTTAATAAAATATTTGACATATTCTATAAGTCACAATACACATTCTATCCGGTTAATGTGTTTTTTTTGTGTGATTTAGGAAGGTTGTTTACTTTAAACAGTCCATTTTAATTAATTCAAGTTTCGAAACTAAGCTACTGGTAATTGCAATTAAAGGCATTTTCGTTCGCTTTGACATTTTGACATATTCCACGTTATTAATATTATTATTTTGTCTGATTTACGAAGGATTGTTTATTGTAACCGGATCCCGTTTTAATTAAGTCAAGTTTCGAAGCTTAAACTACTTCATTCATGCTTATTACGATCAGAGACATTTTCGTTCGCAATGATTTTTTGAACGTTAACATAATATATCAATGCGAATTCTCTCCGGTAGCTGATGTTCTTTTTGCGAGAACATGCTATTGCAAACGAACCGTTAAATTATTTTTAAGTTTTGAAACTCAATTGAGTGAATACATGGCTTTTAAGTTTTAACTTTTTTTTATTAAAATGATTATTGCACGAATTAATTTCATCTTCGTTCGATTTATGTAGATGTCCAAATTACAATCATTTACAGTTCACACACACATATATATAAACATACACACCCTAGTATGATTACCCAAATCGAAATCACGAGTCAAATAACGACTGTATCAAGCTCCGAGAAATATATAAATCCATACGCTCATACGGGACTCTCTAGCTCATGTGTGCGCTATCATTATTTTATTAAATTTGCGGGCCCTAATACAAACAGCAAACTGAAAAAGGTATATGAAAGTCAAGGATCGAAACGTCTGTGAAAACCGTCAGAGGTGATAACAAACCTTAATTAAAACATATATAAAGGTTTCGAAGCTTCTTGCTTAGTGCTAGTAAATTGATTATGCTTTAATCACAAAGATGATATCCGAAATTCTGATACTGATAGCTAATTTGACTGAAAACTGTACAGGCGTTGTTCTAACAGAAACGGTTGGAGTTAATTCAACGAGTTTGGAAGGATCGTCTCTGATTAGAGAACTGTCAAGCTCTCTAGAAGACTTCACAGAATTTAATCCCGAAGATACAATATTCCGAGAGCACGATCCACCACAACATCTTGAAGGAGATCCTAAAGCATGGAAACAAAGCTTGCCACCATTCAGCAAGTCTTTCTGGAATTGTCTGAAAAATGTGCTGCTAATCCAAGCGGTTGCAGGAACTCTCATCGGTATGGTAGCTGTTGGTATAGTTTTTCTTGATTTTAGTACCATAACTTGGTGCTATGATGAAACTCCAAACTGGTATAAAATGCCGAAGAGTGTGCAGCACCTTCGAGTTATTGCTGAATCTGTAGAATCCTTGCTCTGTCCATTCTGGGTATACTTTAGTATCTGCATGGCCTTTCCAATATCGTTGGTACGGAATCTTAACTTGTTTATGATAACCTCAATAGCTGCCCTTATGGATGTCATTTACAAACTTAACCTTCAAATGTTTGGTGTCTACCAAGTCTCGTGGAAGTCTTTTCCATCGAATGGTGTTTTTGCTGGAGTGATGGCCATTAGTCATTCCCTTTTGGCTCGACATTTTCATCCAAGATCCTGGAGAAATGCAATAAGACTCTTTCTTACCTTTTCAGCACAGTTTTTGTTAGGAGTTTTCATAACATACTTATTTGTTTATGAATTATTTGAATTGTATGTCAAGCAAACAAAAGGTGTGAAAGTCGTCATTGCAGGATTGAGTCCATTAATAACCGCTTTTCCTAAAGTAGTTTGTCGTCTTGGTGCTCAGAGTTTGAAAGGGGTCATTCATCCTGGTAATGCATATGTTCTTGTTACTACGGTGTATGGGGCTTCGGCCGTGGTGTTTCGTGTGATGCAAGCAGAACTGACAAGCATTGATCTCTTCATAGCTTTGGGAATAGCCCATGCCATCATAGATCTTCTGGAGAGAGTCACTATTACAATGAGAGATCATATCTTGGAGCTTTTGTATCGCTTGGTTCGACGACAGAGAAGTAGACAACCAAAGTACCGCAGCCCAAGAAGCAGGCGTTTGATAGCTGATTTGAGCATCCAGATTATGATGCAAGAGGCAAGTGCGTTGATCACTGCTTTAGGATTCGTGAATGTCTATCGATTGTTGTACAGCAATTCAAAGCCTTTCACTGATTACCCAGCAATTCTAACAGACTTTTTTATCCGCGCAAGCATTGGTTTATCGATAGATTTGTTCTTCAATACCTTGTCTCTCTTGATCCAAACTCGTGTCATGAATATCGCATTCAACAGAGTTTGGAGTAAGAAATGGCGTCGTCATTTAATCGTGAATTGTGGAGTTATTTGGATGCCTGTGTTATATTTTAGCGAACATTTGTTTGTTGTTGTTAAGGACAAATACGATTCCATGCATTCAGATACACATTTGCAAAACAACTGTTCTTTCCCTAGCTTTTTGTAATACAACATCCCGCAGTGGGAAAGCAACTGCAGGTTCATAGTTAATGTCTGTTCTAGTTTATTTATAACCGATATTGCTTAAATAACTCATTTGTTTAAAAAGCATCTTTCATGACATTTCATTTTCTATATTTGGTGCATTTTATGAGTTGCTTACATTAGTTATTTGCTATTATTTGGACCATCTTTAAAAAAAAAAGGGAAGCTTTTTATTTATGCTTTTTAGAACTGTTATTTGCCATTTATCAGTTTGAAAAAAATATATTTACTTGGAACAAAGTGGCCAAATGTTATGTTTTAAATGATTGTGTAATATATATATTTAGGCACTGCCTAAAAGCGGAGCTCCCGATACGGAAGTCAAAGGGAGAACAATTTGAATGAAACTGAAAGTTAAAAATAAGATAGGGGGGAAAATCTTCAATTTTTTTTTATTCGAGCTGAAGATCATTTCTCCCATAATAAAAACCATGCAGTGAAATCGAATCGAAATGCACAACATTGCTTTTTTTTCCGCGAGTATATACTCTCCCACTTAGGAATTTTGTACACAATTCACCACCACCCCCAGGGGCTAGTTTTGCTCTTGTAAGATTTTTCGACAAATTTGTCCAAAAAACCCGACATTTTTAGGCTTTGAATCGCTTTTATTTAAAAAAAAAACGAAAGATAACTACAGATAATCCAATACAATATCAAGTTTAGTAAAATTTACCTCGGATGTCTTTCATTGACGTTGAAATCAAGACCAAAAAACAGACTTGAAAACTGGTTAAGGTTGAGCAAAGTATATATAAGCTTACTTTAATAATTACGTCTTTTACAGAACGAGACGTTTTACATTCAGTTAAACTTGACAAGAACAACTGAGACAAAATAGAAAATAAAGGCAATGCAAAAAGGCAATGCAAAATGACGAATTTCTTGGTCAGTAAATTGGCGTTTGTAAATGTTATGTTTTTGAATATTTTTTACGGCTTTTTAAAGTGAAAGTCTAGGTCTTTCTACAACAACATCTCTCAACAACACAAATTTAAGCTCCTTTTTATAATCAGACTTGCTCGAATAGCTTAATAAACAGTCGAATATTTGGTGTAAATTTATATTTCATTCAATACTTAAATAAATTTTCTGTAGAAATAAAATTATTAAATGAAAGTCTTCGTTGTTTTGAAGATGGGACCCCGCGATAGGAGGCGAATCTTTCTTGAACGAAAAACATACGATAGTTCGTGGTTAAAAACAACGTTTTACAACGTTAACCGAATTGCTAAAGATTTACAAAGCTAAATAAAGGACGAATATTTGTTGTAATATGCTCTTCATGTTATATTCACTCCAACATTAAAATAAATTAAGCTTATCTACAGAAATAATAAAAGCTTTGAGGGAAAGTCTTTGATTTGTCGATTCGTCGAGAAAAAATTAAATGCTTGTCAAAAAATAATAAACGATTGTTTGCTAAACAACACACCTGAATTTTTTGGAGAACACTTCTTAATCCATCTTTGAATACATGAAAGTTTTTAAATTGTCTTTGGTCTATAACTTGTCCTTAAGAGCGATTTTTTTCTGTGCATTTGAGAGTCGCCTTAGCTAGTAGTTTTGCTTCAAATTCCTTTGTATTTCACGCTCATTTTCTCTTTGTTCATTCGTGAAGTTTTGACTCAAATTCCTTTGTATTTCACGTTCATTTTCTCTTTGTTCATCCGTCAAGTTTTGCCTCATATTCCTTTTTCTTTCACGATCATGTTCTCCTTGTTTATAATCGAAGTCCCGCCTGGATTTGGGTCTCTATCTCTCTCTCTGCTTGCCGCTTTTCTTTGGTGAGTCCTTCCTCTTTGCCTTACATTTTCACTCCACCAGAGTTTTTCATTTTTCGAAAAAACTCTTTTACTTCTGGCCTTTCTTTCTTGGCTTCATTCTCCTCTGAGCTTTCTTTCGACATATCGATTTCGGAAAGGGGTTCCATCGTAAATAGATTAAATATAAATATAAGGTTGAATAAAAAATTTAGCTGTTATCTCTCGGTATTTCTATACGTGTGTAAAACGTTTTTACAAAAGTTTAATAGCCGGATTTACCTTTATGTGTACCCGGATGTTGCAACGCGTCGACATTCCCGCCAAAAAAAAAATTTAACCAGCCAATCGGAATTCTTGTGTACACGCCCGGACGGACGGACGGACGGACGGACGGACGGACGTACGGACGTACGGACGGAAGTGACGTCAGCCAAGCCATGAAAAATCAACTCGATAGTTTACCATTTTTTCTTAAGTATGGTGCTCCGCTCGCGCGGGCCTTTGGCCCGCGCGGGAGCTCCGCTAATATATATAGTGTCCTTTTACAGTGCAATAAGGCTTTCCTCGATAGTGAGTTACATTTAAAGGTCACGCGTTGGCCCTTAGAATCGATTAGTGATTTGAGTTTTTGAATTTTCGAATTTTGATTTCATTATTCAGTTGAAATTGACAACGTAATTTAAATTCAATTTACGACATTTTGATTGGTTAATCAGTGCTAACACAGGAAGACCAAGAAAACATGGCGGCCAGGAATAGTCTTCGCCGTGTTTATGTGCCCGGAAGGCTTTTACCTGATATTATTCGACAGGAAATGGTTCATCTCAGCAATAGCGGATTGTTCAATAAAGCAATTTCACGAAAACTGAAAATTTCTAGTTGGGGAGTCCAGAAAATACTTCAACATTATCGACGACATGGAACTGTGTCTCCATTCCCTCAGGCGGGAGCGTTCCCTACAAAATCACTGATGATATCCTCCAAGTAAATGAGCCATGGAAATTACAAAACCTAGTGTGTATGCTTATGAAATAAGATAGCGACTTCTACTCGAAGGTATCTGTTATTTAGATGATTTACCTTAGTTTCTTCATCACAAGTCGAATAATGAACTGAGTTTTCATTTGAATATTGCAATATTGCATTAATCTTGTTCGTACGTATAAAAGGAATAATTGACTAACGCTTTATCTTGTTTGACTATAATTGTAAATGTGAATGAATATCTTCGTCGTCGATCCATGGATGCTTTTATTTTATTTTATTTTATGTAAGTTTAAAGTTACATAGATAAAAAAAGGTAAAACAATGCTAAATACAAATTGACCATGAAAAAATACACGATTTGTGAAAAAAATTAGTAAATAATTAGTTTTAGAATAGGTTGAAAATGTTTCTAGTAATAATAAATATCCAAAATAAATATCGAAGAGAAATAACATTAAAGCAAAAATGCAAACATAAAGGGTTCATCGCAATAATATCAAGAAATGTGTTTATTTTGAATTCTTTTCGATTAAACACACATGTA
Organism: Actinia equina; assembly: GCA_011057435.1. NCBI lineage: Eukaryota > Metazoa > Cnidaria > Anthozoa > Actiniaria > Actiniidae > Actinia > Actinia equina. The sequence continues at coordinate 1,781,368 of WHPX01000126.1, read as the reverse complement.
TTGTGAAACAGAAATATGGCATTCGCAAATCAAGAGCATTATAGCGGAGCTCCCGCGCGGTAAACCATCGAGTTGATTTTTCATGGCTTGGCAGACGTCACTTCCTGCCGTGCACACAACACAGGGATCCCGCTTGATGTTAAGAAAAACTACTCGTTAATGCAGCTGGGTGAAATATAATCCGGAGAGCAAATAGTACAACAAATATTCGAGCTTTATTTAGTATTGTAAACCTTTAACAATTCGCAGAACAATTCGGTTGTTTTTAACCAACTATCGTATGTTTTTCGTTCAAGAAAAATACAGCTTTGTTCGTCTCCTATCGCGGGGTCCCATCGGCAAACATGAGAAGACTTTCATTCAATAATTTTATATCTTTATATCTCCACTAGCGTCTGCTCAAACTTGAACAACATTCCTTTCTTCAAAATTGACCAATCAGAGAGAGCCCCACAAAATCTTGTGGGTATGACCTTGACCTTGGTACTGTATTCGGCGTAGTCTTGGCGGTATTTCAATCCACCAAGTCTTTCTAATATACATGGCATATCCAACTTTATCATATGACCCGTACGGCCCTGCTCGCGCGCTCTAATTAAACCATTGGGAAAAGTCACATGATGGGGGTCGGACGGGTTGACGTAAGCGGGCCGGAAAAACCCGTCCGGCCCTGCTCGAATCCGCGCGCTTTCTTTTTTTTAATTATTTTTATTTTCGTGAGGGTCATATGATAAAATGCTTATTGCCTGAGTTAGGTCGGGCCGTACGGGAAAATATTTGGCTCTCGGTCATTTGTACGGACCTCGCTGCGCTCGGTCCGTACGGCATCACCTCGAGCCAAATATTTTCCCGTACGGCCCTCCCACTCAGTCAATAAGTACATAGACTTCTACCAAATATTCTTGTATGGCTTTACTTAAATTCCTCTTTATAATATATCGTCAAAATTTGAAACTTTTTTGTCGTAATTTCCGCATTTACGTGATACATGTGCAAATATAAACTGCAAACTTTCTTATGCCATTTTGCACGGGAAAATAACGAATTTGCATATCACCTAGCAATTTGATTGGCTGATAGAAAACAATGTAGAAAGGAATGTTGTTTAAGTTTAAGCAGATGCTAGTGGGGGAATGATGGGAACCGGAAGCGGCTCACAGCGGCTGCAAAGGAGGCTACGAGCTAGTATGATTATACAAATAATCTGGAATTTGTGTTGCTGCTAACATGCAACATTGCACGCAACAAATTTGAATCGGGGTGACACAAATTGCAACAAAATCACGCAACATCGCTTGTGTCAGCCTGATATGTTAAGATTTATGGTCAGAAGTTATAAATTTGGTGCAAGCTGATTGAGTGGAAATTTCAAAATGTTGCAGGTAGTGTTGCAGCCATGTTCACATGATGAAATTTGTTGCGCGCAATGTTGCAAGAGTAGAGCGCAATTCAACTTCAGATTTGTTGCATTCAACGTTGTATGAAACAAGTTTGGGGTAAACACACGCTGCAACAGTCCGGTTTCGTGCAATGTTGCATGCAATGTTTCAACGTATGTCAGTACCTTTATTGGATTATCTGTACTTATCTATCTTTCCAAGAAATTTCGTTCAAAGCGTAAAAATGTCGGCCATCCAAAACGTTGTCGAGGAATTTTTCAAAACAAAACTAGCCCTTGGGGTGGACGCTGGTGGGTTCTGTACATGTGACAAAATTACTAAGTGGGAGAGTACTAAGGTCGAAAACAAATTTCTAACCTTAGTGACTACTATCCATGTCTATTACAATTTCTATTTCTCTGTCTCTGAAACCCTAAGCTTCATACGTTCTTGTTTTGCTTTTCCCTATTCTTGGTTAGCGTTGCCTGCAATATCATCGAAAGGTCTCCAAATAGACATGGCTGGTGTTACAGCAATCAAATAAGCCGTCCGATAGTACGAATATTTATAATCAAGTTCCGCACTGCAATTAACAGGTATTTCTACATGCATTCATATACCCATGCCTGCAAGGATCACGGCATGTAAAAAAGGTGCTAAGACGTACCGTTAACATTTTGCATATTTTATAGGTGCTAGTGCTGTTGTAAAAATCGCCAAAGTGCCAAAAGTGCCAAAGATAGTTGTGAATATTTTTTGTCTTTAATTGCCGCATCAATAATAGGCAACAAAAATGGTTCGAGCATAGTTAATAGAGGGGAATGGTTAGGAAACCTAATGTTATCAGGTCTTTGTTCGCTTTTGATGTTGAACCGGTCTTGACCGTGCACAATGTTTGAGTTTATGCTCGTTCGAAATTGCAAAATAAATAAACATAAACTTTGTGTATGGGTTTGTTGTAAGGAATATTCAAATATCTCTTATAAATCTTTAAGTATTTTGAACTAGCAGCCAAAAGAAAGATTTTTGTCTGTTCACTCAGCCATTGCCAACAGTGGTAAAACTATGGTAAAACAAAGGATTGTGCACGGTCACGCTTGAAAAAAGTGAACAAAGACACGTACAAGCTAAACATCATCAATCGAGTGCTGTTGGTTTTTATTTGGCTGAGGAAATACTCTTATCTTCATATCTTAGCTCTGCTGTTCGACGTTTACCCTCAAACCTTTTCAGCTCTACTTTTTCAAGGAATATGTATACTTTGGCGTCATTTTCAAAAGGCAGTAATGTTGCCAAGTGTCAGAGAGTGGACATCTATGTTAAACCATTGGTGGGAGTTTCCTACGTGTGTAGGATGCATCGATGTGACGCCCCATGAAATCTACATTCCGTCGACTGAGCCACAAAAAGATTTCTACAGTGGACGCAAATATTTCCATGTTCTCAATACCCAAATGGTATGCGACAACAATGGTAATATTCGGTTCGGTCAGGCAGGATTCGTAGGAAGCATGCACTGATGCCCAGAGCTTCCGTTTAATGGATCAAATCGTACCGAAACTGGCTCTGGATATCCGATTGAGCGCTTTTATTTTGGCAGACAAAGGGTATCGAGATATGCCTTCCCTTTTTAGGCAGGTACATAAGAAGAATGCTCACCCAGAGAGAAACGCGAAAGGCTCGTCGCTTTAATCGAAAACGTTCTCAAAATAGAATTAAAATTGAACACGTATTCAAGCACCTTAAAGATTTTAGGTGTGTAGAGGGGATATGGTTGGTACCATGTGTGGTCGAACTGTGCACCTTCCTTACACAAAGACGTCTTTCACTATTTAGAGATATATCGTGAAACATATTTTTGCAATTTAAAACTATGCTGTTACGTTTAGGTTTGGCAACAATACTGAAAATGTCATGATCCTTGTAATTTTTTTTTAGTTCATTTCTTTGTTCAGTTCATTTCATTGCGCGAAAATATGTTATTAAACTTGATGCTCGACTTTTTCATGTGTAAGAACTTCATTTAAATATGTAAGTTCAATTGTTATTCTGTTCACATAAAGATGACAACGAAATTAGCATGCGTTAGGAACAAAACGAAAATTTACATGTGCAAAGCTATTGATTTGTCTTTTGCGGAAAAGCTCTAATGGCTACCACTTCTATAGAAGATTCACAATTTTCCATACATTGTTTCACTGGTCAAACAGAAATCGCTCAAGCGAGGCGCCAACTAAGGTACTTTCAAAGGAGGTATGTGACTAATAGGTTGCTATCAATAGACGTCACTTCCGGTAATAGCTCTTTTTTGATGGTTTGTAGAATCCTGGAGGTTGTTTTGATCTCTTGTTTTCTGGTTTGATGCCGTGAAATAGACAAATACAATAGTTTGAGGACATATTTTGATATGTTTTGACTTAGCATCCGCTAGTTGCCCCCCAGCAAACCGCTTGTTTGCCCCATGTCAACTCCAAAAAGTCACGTGATTGATAATAAGCAATTCGAAATAGTCATTAAAATTGTTTTAATAAAATTTTAAAAAAGATATTCTAGTTAAATTAATTAATATAATGGCGGAACTCCCGCCCGGGCCGAAGGCCCGCAAAGGTGGAGCACCATACTTAAGAAACAATGGTAAACCATCGAGTTGATTTTTCATGGCTTGGCTGACGTCACTTCCGTCCGTACGTCCGATCGTCCGTCCGTGTACACAAGACAGGAATCCCGCTTGATGTTAAAGCAAAACTACTCACAAATGCGGCTCTCAAATGCACAGAAAAAATAGCTCTAGGACAAGTTATAGACCAAAAACAATTAAGAAAAATACTTTCATGTAGTCAAAGATGGATCAAGAAGTGTTCTTCAAGAATTCAGGTGTGTGTTTTTTATCAAACTAATGGTATATATATTTTTTGACAAGCATTTTTCTCGACAAATCGAAGTTTTAAAAAACGTTTAAATAATTTTCCAAAAGTAGGCAGTCACCTTAAGTATGGCGCTCCGCTCGCGCGGGCCCAGCTCCGCTATAATCACTTGATCTCATATCTCTATGACGAAAATTTCATTTTATGAGCGCATTTTACATTATTTGCAGTTACAGATTGTTGCAAAATTAACAAAATACCGAATGATTAAACCATGTCCCTTATACATTAAATATATAGGTACAGTAATTGTTTGTAGTTTGGTTCCCGATAACCTGATATTATGTTCAACCCGCGCAGTTTCGAGAAATCTGCCGTTACAGATTATTTTCCCAAATTTTACTTTCTGAACATTGTGACGTGTATCAATACCCTGAAAAGGAAGTCGTTCTTTTGCTTTCACAAATTAAGAGAGGTGTGAGTGGCCATCAATAAGAACGTTATTTCGAAACATTTTTCAGTTTATGTCGTGGACTAAGTGAAAATGATTGCCCAAATTCTAGCTGTGTTTGTCTATTTGTTTGAGAACTGCACTGACGGAGCTTTATCAAAAACTTTTGAGAACACTCCCGACACAAATTCCCTTCATTCAAGACTTCTGGCTCAACCGTTAAATCATGTTGATGACTTCACGGAATTTAATCCCGAAGATACCATATTCCGAGAACACGACCCACCACATCATCTTGAAGGAGATCCTAAAGCGTGGAAACAAAGCTTGCCAAAATTTAGCAAGTCTTTCTGGGAGTGTCTGAAAAATGTGCTTCTAATCCAAGCGGTTGCAGGAAATCTCATCGGTATGGTAGCTGTTGGCGTCGTTTTTCTTGATTTTAGTACCGTTACTTGGTGCTATGATGAAACTCCTGACTGGTATAAAATGCCGAAGAGTGTGCAGCATCTTCGAGTTATAGCACAATCTGTAGAAGGGTTTTTCATTCAATTCTGGTTTTTCTGGAATATCTGCATGGTCTTTCCAATCTCATTGATACAGAAACTTAACTTGTTCACAATAACCTTAACAGCTGCCTTCATGGATGTCATATACCGACTTAACCTTCAAATGTTTGGTGCCTACTATGTCTCGTGGAAGTCTATTCCATTGAATGGTATGAGTACTTTCGTGACGGTCCTAAGCCGTTTTTTGTTGGCCCGACATTTTTATCCAAGATCCTGGAGAAATACAATAAAACTTTTTCTTATCATTTCTGCACAGTTTTTGCTAGGAGTTATCATATCATACTTATTTGTTTATAAATTATTTGAATTGTATATCAAGCAAACAGAAGGTGTGAAAGTCGTCATTGCAGGACTAAGTCCATTAATGACCGCTATTCCTAAAGTAGTTTGTCGTCTTGGTGCTCAGAGTTTGAAAGGGGTCGTTCATCCTGGTAATGCACATGTTCTTGTTACTTTGGTGTATGGGGCTTCGGCCGTGGTGTTTCGTGTGATGCAAGCAGAACTGACAAGCATTGATCTCTTCATAGCTTTGGGAATAGCCCATGCCATCATAGATCTTCTGGAGAGAGTCACTATTACAATGAGAGATCATATCTTGGAGCTTTTCTATCGCTTGATTCGACGACAGAGAAGCAGACAGCCAAATTACCGCAGCCCAAGAAGCAGGCGTTTGATAGCTGATTTGAGCATCCAGATTATGATGCAAGAGGCAAGTCTGTTGATCACTGCTTTAGGATTCGTGAATGTCTATCGATTGTTGTACAGCAGTCCAAGGCCGTTCACTGATTACCCAGCAATTCTAACAGACTTTTTTATCCGCGCAAGCATTGGTTTATCGATAGATTTGTTCTTCAATACCTTGTCTCTCTTGATCCAAACTCGCGTCCTGAATATCGCATTCAACAGAGTTTGGAAGAAGAAATGGCGTTACCACTTAATCGTGAATTGTGGAATCGTTTGGATGCCTGTATTATATTTTAGTGAACATTTGTTTGTTGTTGTTAAGGACAAATACGATTCCATGCATTCAGATACACATTTGCAAAGGAATTGTTCTTTTCCTAGCTTTTTGTAATACAACATGCCCCAGTGAGAGCAATGGAATGTGCATTGAACTTATGATTTAAGCCACGTAGAAATGGGGCGTCATAGTTAATGTCTGTTCTAGTATATTTATGACCGATTTGTTTAAATAACTTAGTTGTTTTAAAAATAGAGAGAATAAGAGAATAATATCAATGCCCTTGGCAGGATTCGAACCCACGTCTTCGGTATTCTAGTCCGATGTGTTAACCACTACACTACAAGGACCAACCACGCTGGTAACGCAGCCAGAATATGATATGTAGGGCACTCGTGAGGATCCCAGAGCGATATTTTTTCTCTATTGATAAGTTGAACACCGTAAATATGTACGCAGATAATAGACATAGTAAAGTAGTAATAAATTATGCGTTCGGTGTGTATACAATGAAGTAGAGAGAATAAGAGAAAAATATCAATGCCCTTGGCAGGATTATAACATAATTTATATACATAATCGGCTACGCCTCGTGAATCCACACTACTTTGACAATGTGATGACGCAATTTATTGTCAATAAGAGGACAGACACATAAAAATCTGATGTCAATTTGTTAATTTCATGACATATCATTTTTCATTAGTTGCTACATTTTATGAATGCCGCTTACTCAGCGGACCAATTACACCTTTAGATCCGACGACTGCAAGTACGAGAACGAGTACGAGTGTTTAACTTTTAAAGAGAGGCACTATCTTTTCGTTGTCGTGATCGTGTACGTAGATTGGTAAAACTTTAGATGGTAAAAAATCGGAAATCGACTACGATTCAGAGTTAACCACGTTCATAGGACCAATATTAAAACTCGTACTCGTACTCGATCTCGTACTCGTCGTCGTACCTAAAGGTCGCTATTTTCAAAGGATGCAGACTTTTATGTTTTATGAATAGATATTCACTATAATATTTCTGTGGATAGCTGCCCAGATTTCTAGATTGATCCACGCGCGATCTTTATTATTATTTGAGCTTATTTTTTTGGAAAAATGGTAAACTTTTGTAACTTTTGCTTTTAAAACTGTTATTCTCAATTTATATCAGTTTGAAAATTTTTTTATTACTTTGAACAAAGTGGCCAATTGTTACGTTTAATATGATTGTGTAAACATATAATGTGCTTTTACAGTGCAATAAGACTTTTATCGATAGTGAGTTAATTGTAAATGCGAATAAATATCATAGTCATCGATCCATGGACGCCTTTTTTTAATCTATAGTTATCATTGCACCTTCTTAAGGTTTAAGATACACAGATAAAAGATAAGTTGAAACAAGTGTGTGAGGTACATAACTGAAACCATATAGCTTTTCTTTGCAACATATTTATATTGATGGTTTGCAATCATTCCTAAGGGAATAAATAAAAATAAAAAAAAGGAAAAAGAAAGGCGGTCATATTTGCAGTCAAATGTAAAAAAGGTCTGTCTTATATACTTCTTTCTAAACCCTTCGCTTGTTAATTTAATTTATATTTTCCTTCGATCTCTTGAAACATTAAATATTTGGTGTAGATATTTATTGCTCAGTGTCAGTTTATTGTATCTCTACGAATAAAAATATTTTATAGGAAAAAAAGTTTATTCCGTACGTACAAGAAGCGTCCCGCGTTTTAAACTTTTTTAAAAGGACTTGTGATATTTGTAAATATTATAAATATTATACGATTTTCCTTTTACTACCATGAGACATAAAATTCGGTTTCATTTACCATGAGAAAATGCGGATTCGCGGTTTGAACGATTACTATTATTTGTGTTTATTACTGTGCGACTACATTAACCAAGGCCACCATATAAAATCAACAAATCACAATTTATAAGTAGAATAACAGGATGGTGATGAATTCTTGAGTTTAATCTGTTCTTGTTTTGTGTATTCCTGATCATATACACGTATAAACTAGAATTTATGCTTTAAAAAATCACTTTCCTATGTTTATTTATAAGGTTAAAGCTATACTTACACGGATTAGATATAGAGAAGTCAAAACAATTGTTCCAAATCTCTTGAGCTACTTGGCTTCGAGCACTTTTGCAACTAAGTCATTTTTTTCGCCTTATAAAATTGAGAATGGCTGTTATTACTTGCTCCAATTTTCTATGCCGGATATTAAAAATACGCTAAATGAGCCTAGTTTCGATAAGGTCTGTGGTTACGGAATGTTTTCATCAATAATGACCTAATTTGGAAATTGTTGTGTTACTTTGTGAGTGGCAATAAAGTAGAAAGTTCTCTACTAGCAGAGTCTCTCCTTTTTCTCTCCCTTCTTTAAGGTAGGGAGGAGGGAGACTCTGCTAATAAAAGAAGAAAAAACCCAAACATTTAACGTACAAATAATAGACACAAGCAAAGATATATGAATAGAGTGCACGCACTAAACCCGTGTGAATAATATTTAGGACTAATTAGTAGTAACTTATACAGAATCCTTTCAGTTTCCTATTGTTTGATTATCCCTATTTAGTACTAAACATTAGCATTTCTTTCACTAGTTTAGTGCGAGCACTCTATCAAAAAATGCGAAAATCATATTTAAATCTTAATTTCATTTTTCAATTTCTTCTCTACTGTAAAATATTCCAAATAAAAATATTTTTATATTTGAATACTCTGGCTATTGCTTTACCGAAGCTATCGAAACAGCTTATTCTATTGACCCAAACACGTGATTGATGGAGAAGAGAACGTGGATTTAGCATGGTACAATCAAAAGAGCCGCACCATTCCAAAAAATCCCCAAACATTTAAAGTACACATAATCGGACCAATAGCAGATATTATGGAGGCATGCAAATGAGATGCAAATGAGACAACAAGCAATGTATCGACCTGATACTGCCTCACTTGTGTGATTCTTAAAACAAAAGGATTTTTCTTGCGGACTCAACAGCTATTCAACTAAAGCTGATGTCACCCTGGACGATTTGCAACGACGATTTTCGCGATACGCCGTAGCGCGAAAAATTGATGCCTTGTAACATGGCACATACAACGATTTTCGGATTCGGCAACGAGTTGCAAGTTTTTGATTCAGCTTCAATTGCGAATTTTTTGCAGGTTGATTCGTGTAACAGCTTCATCTACGATTTTCCAGCAACGCATACCTAAAATGCAGTTCAATTGTCTCATAGGAGCAAGGCGATGTCAAGAAACAAGATGGCGTCTTTGAAATCGCTAAAAAAATTTAGGTGTAACATGCTGATTTTCGAACGAACGTTGCGCGAAAACTTGACTCGTGTGACATGTATTAAAATCAACGAGTTTTATTATGTCTATTTCAGTAGGCTTAGTTGGTCCGTGTAACACCACCTTAACGCAACTTGTTACCCAATTCAAATCTATCTACTGGGAATACTTTCCTTTATCAACGGTACACACATTTCCATATCAGTGCTTTGTTAATATAATTATAATGGACAAAGAAAAGCGTTCACAGTAGATTTGAAATAGTCACAGTAAAACATTGCGTTAGACGATCTATCAGCAAAGAACACTAGAGATTTACAATATCAGGACTTATTATAACTTATACAGTTGTCAATTCAAAGACATAATTTGTAGGTTTAATTTACGACTCCAGTTGTGGGATGGCACAAGCGTATAGTATACGATAGTTGTAGGCGAAAATCGTACCGTCTAAACCGGCCTTTACAAAGAAGGGTTGGAACCATCGATCCACCTCCAGCATCGGGCCAGCCCGTTTACATTCGCATATTTTCCCGAGTTCGAGTCCTGGATTCGGCTTGGCATATTAGTAGAGTTTGAGTTTTTTTTCCAGTTTACATCCTTCCAAGACCCAGCACACTAAATTTTATTTTACTGTGACTTTAGCCGAGCTCTGAATTGATATTTTATCAGCCCAGAGATAGCCGGTTCAATAAAAAGTAGAAATAAAATCTTATTCCAAGCGAAGAGAAGTGAATACAAGAGAATAGAAGGGAAAGGAAAGGAAAACAAGATAAAATGAAGAAGATATTAATTATTTTCTTTTTGGTGCTCTCTTGGGTTCTTATCTCTAAATGAAGAACAAGAAAAAGCGACACTTTTAACAGACTTTCGATATTCATTTATGTATTATATTTTAGATCTGTAAATCTATCACCGACGGTATCAATGAAAGAGGAAGCAAGCTACCTCAAATGTACCAAGGTAAATCAAAGGTGAAGTATATGAGTGGGCAAAAGATGACAGAGGTCTACTGGACGGGCGATTCGAGGCTCAGTGTCATTCTTTTGATAATAAGGATCTTCACCATCCATATCACAAGGGCGGATCCAGCCAAAAAATTAGGGGGGAGGGGGGGGGGGGGGGGCTAATTGAGTTTGTTCCGTTAACACAAAGGAAAACAATATAAAAAAGCATCGTTTTTTTCTGCTAAAGGCGAGCAAAGAACTAATGTTGGGAAAATAGGACAAAAATGCACTAGTGTATATTGTGTTGTAATAGCAAATATTATGGATGCATGCAAATGAGACAAGAAGTATTGTATCAACCCGATAGCCTCACAAGTATGATTCTTATTCTTACGACACTTCCGTATCAACACGTGTAGTATAGCAGACATTAACATCCTCAAAATACGAAATATAATGAAGTCTAATTTATTTTTTATTTTAGACAAGTTCAATGTTACAAAAGTACCTTCAGCTGAGATTCATTTCCCGATACTAGAAAGCCCTAGTATCCAAAGAGGCTTCGTGGATTTTGTCATAGAGGTAAGAGGCGGCATTTTCAACGTTTGCAGTTCTAGAGTTTCCCTTGACGGAAACGAGTGGAAAACTAGTTGCTAGTTTGCTCGAAGAATGGGCAAAAAATTAGGGTACACAGATTTTTTTTCAGATGAGTTTTAACTATGGTAAAACGGTGCAATTTATCACATGCAATGCTCATCTGATGTGAAAACCCAATTCCTGTGTACCCTATTTTTTTGCGAACTAGCTTGTTAACTGTGGTTTAACATTTTCGCAACATTGATTGCCTGCACAGCATTGTGCCCAATGTTGTGCCCTCTGTCTACTCTTTCAGAATATTTTAAAGTTTTTACTTTTTTTCTCTTGCACATGCCAGGGAGGTGTGTATTCTAGTCTGTATACCCTGACCAGTGCAACCATTGTGCCCAATGTTGTGCCCTCTGTCTACTCTTTCAGAATATTTTAAAGTTTTTACTGTTTTTCTCTTGCACATGCCAGGGAGGTGTCTATTCTAGTCTGTATACCCTGACCAGTGCAAACAGCGGTCAAGGAATCAGCCATCTCAGTTATTACCCAACTCCATACAAGATGCTTAGCATTGTACTCTCCGATCGCATGTTCAATTCACTAGCTGAACTATACTACGAGGCAGGAGTCGTGCGCATCGATGAGATACAGGTAAAGTAATTAATTACTATCAATGTGTTTCAAGATATTTGTTTCAAAAGGACGGAATGGAATAGATATATGTTCAAAAACGTCTGGATAAATAAATTTTAAGAATAGACCTTTGTAGGAACACATAAATATTCTACACAAAATCGAGGCTAGCCCTGAGCGACGTCGACAGATACATTTATATTGGAGTATTCACTGATCGATGAACATGACATTTTTAGCTTTTCTTCGTATGTTTACTTTTTTTTCTCTCTAAGAGATTAGCAGACATCTTTCACGGCAACGACGGCGAACATTCGCTCTTATTTTAGTCACATTTCCATCGTCATCTATATCTTAAAGAAAGTGCCGTGTGCAGCTACAAAGCAAGCAAGGATCGAGATTATGCGAGAAAAGTGTTGAGATAAGCATAACAAGTAGCAGAGTTCCTCTCAACACGTTTTTTATGTTCTAATAGTTCCCAAGTGATTTTTTCCAGAAACGAGCAGCAAAAGCAAGTTTGGTTTTTCTTTGTAAAATGAAAACAAGAGCGCTGTTATTTTGTCAGAGACAGAACAAGACATTTGCAAGGGATGAGACGGAAAATAAAAGAGTGGCGAATAGTGACGTCATCAATAATAATGATTTCACTTAATACTGTTTGTATCGGATTTAGAATTTTGAACCATTTTTTATAGAAGTTTTGATTTCTTCAGTGTGCCGTTGATATTTGGACACGCGTATTTAAATGTTGGTTTTAACGCGTGCCAGACTTACTTACTTACTATTATCCCTTATATATCTGTTTTCGTATGCGGTAGTGTCACGGCAAGGGATAAGCCAGACCAATACCATTGCTCGAGAATTTATTCTCCATCCAATCGAATTCCCGCGGAGCACGGCATAAACAAGCCTCGGATACGGTCACGTGAAGGTCACGGCACCCAACCCAACCCAACCCAACCCAACCCAACCCAACCCAACCCAACCCAACCCAACCCAACCCAACCCAACCCAACCCAACCCAACCCAACCCAACCCAACCCAACCCAACCCAACCCAACCCAACCCAACCCAACCCAACCCAACCCAACCCAACCCAACCCAACCCAACCCAACCCAACCCAACCCAACCCAACTTATAAACATCGCACTCATCGTACTATCCTAAGATATATAGGTATTGTGAAAATAGAAACAACCTATTTAGCTTTCCAGAGAGGAGGTTTGGACACGATACAGTGAGCTAAAAATAGACAAAATATCCAGGATTGGAATTTGCCCGGGAGAAGGCTCCGGAGTTCTCAAAACGGCCGCTGATTGGTTCATAAATATGATTACATTATAATAGGGGTTGCTCTAAAAACCTGATATGCTTTATCCATGGGAGGGGGGGGGGGGGGGGGAGGGGGTGGGGAGTACTCAGAAACGGCTTAGATATCTTCTCAGGACCAATGACGTCATAATATGGGTTGTTCCAAAAACGGATATGGCCTTTCCAAAGAGGTGTGACGTCACTATAAAGATGGTGACGTCATTTAATGGGGCTTATGTCATTCTTAGGGCTGATCCGCGATCCGCCCTGATTCGCCCGTTGGTGAACCGCTATTCTATGTACTACTTAATTGACAAGCGTAAGTGGCCCGTAAGAAACTCCAGCCGCATCAGTATCTCCTCTTTTTTTAGATCAATGACGTTAATCCCCCCATGAAGGTCAACATTGATTTGGTACGCCCGCCGTTCACCAATACCAATGCCAGCGGTTCCTTTTTCACGCTTTACCTAAACGGGACAGTTAAAGAGAACTCATCAAGCTACGAAGTGGGTTTGGTAAGTTTGTTCACATACTTGTCAGAGCTAATGTGAATGCATGTTCGTTGGCATGTGATATTCAATGGTCTCCGGTAAATGTGGATTTGAATCACATGATCTCTCGCTAAAATTAAAAATCCTTGACAAAACTTAAATTCCCTCTTACTCCGACGAAGGACAAACGTCCGAAACGTCAGTTTAACGAAGCTTCTTACGGTGATTCAATTTGTCCCTAAGGCTTAATGTTATATTCTGAAACACGGCGACGCAGTCTGCACTAGTTCTATACTAGTTATCATCCACTCTTAAATTCTATGGATTAGCTAGCGCTATTTTAAATGGCTGTCATTCTTACTGCCCATGTTCGACGAAATGCTAGACACTCTGGGAAACTCTATGGTAGCCAGAAAAGTTGTTATCACAAACATTTATTCTAGAGCCTGGGTAAATATGTGGACATACCAATACATTGCGTCTGCAAATTACAAATCGCTCTTGCACTGCACGGAGACAGCGCGCTCGCTTGAAATCGTTTTTCTTTCAAATTTCCCTCTTAGTTTTGTAATAAAAATGTTAATTTTCTGCTGTAAAAATGAACTCCCTCCAGTTTGCCGTGGCATGTCCTCTTTTTTACCATGTTTTCATCGTCTATCCGTCAAAACATGTCTACAGCATTTTCACTGCCAGATGACGAAATTCGTGGAACCTAAGGAGACATACCACATACCGATTGTTTTATAGCTGCACTGCCATTTTATCGGCTTTCAAGGCAATTAATATCCTTCATTACGAGGCCTTTTGTGATTACTAGTGATGATTTTCAATCAAGAGAATTTTTCTAACCAAAAACAGCCGTGAAATTCTAGGGTTTCCAGTGTCTCTTGCATTTCGTCGATCTTGCTTGCGCAGTAAGAATAACGGAGCTCTGGGGTCTTTCATGTCAACTTTGAAATTCTGTGCATTCTTGTAGCTTGTAACAGGCGACTTTAGAATCCAAGAAGAAGACAGAGTCCTGTCGGGTAAAGTTAGCAACCTAAGGTTTGTGTGGATTGAGTTTGTTTTGTTTTTAGAGTTGGTTGGGCTTGGAATGGTAGAAGCATACTTGCGGCCTTCAGAGCTAGAGGTCCATAGTTCGATCCTCTGGAACTCCACGTCTGTTTCGACTTTTCTCTGTTCTGTGTAGCTTTAATTAGCTTTAAACACCCGTAAAAAGGACCACTGATAGTAAGAGAGGGTAGAGGGCGCACCTTCGAGCGCATAAGCATGAGCCCTTGACACGGAAAAATTGGGAAACCACTATCCTTTTTTAATCGAAGTAAAATAAATTGACACTAACAACTAGTTTTTTTCCTATTTGTTTCATGTGTTTTCCCCACAAGGTTTAAGCTTACAGATTGTGCAGAAAACACGCCAAAGGTAAACTAATCCACACTTGATTGTAAGAGGCAAGGTCAAAGTCCTGAGTGGGGACCCAATCCGATTTTATTGATTTATATTGGAGTGTGGGGGGGCATCGAATGTTTACTTTCATAATTTATTTTCTATTCAGGATTTGAGGGACATTATTGTACCTTCTTTATTCTCGTCCAGGGATGATCTTGCCGAAACTGTCAGCAACAGTAAGTTACCTGCATTTACAATCTTTTTTGTTAGAAATTTTAACCAATAATCCCGCCGACGGTCAATGAGTAACGTTCAAATATCCATAAAAGTGATCTCTTTTTCTCAGGTTTCATGAATGACATGGCGCCTCTTCCACTCATTCCAACAGTCAAGATAGTCAACAAGCGTGTTTTGTACGGGCAGGTAAGTGCTTTTGCAAGGTCCTCTAAAGCTTTTAAACTAGATTGCATCTACGTATCTACGCTAAAATATCTAAAATATCTTACAATGATAGTCTTAATCTTAAAATTTGGCGTAAGTTTATTTCTTGCTAAATAAATGATATTTTGGTTGTGTGTTTTAGGGATACACTGTGTTCGAGTGTGACCTTGTGGAGAAGAAATAAAACCATTGCAGCGGAGGCCTCAACTATCTATCACTGATAGGCCTATCGTCGCTGACGTCATTGCTTACATTTTTTTGTATTAGTATAAATCGAACTTCGAGTAATACAAACAAACATAATTCATGATGAAAAAAGAATATTCACCTTAATTATTAGCATTTTTTCTATAGTTTGTCTAAATTTTGCAAAGTTGATAATTTGGTTTATACATTGATCATCAGTAAATTTACACAAGTGAATATAATAAATACTGAGCGCTCATCGATTACAATTTACGTCTTATGTTGCTATATATATATATATATATATATATATATATATATATATATAGAATTAAACAAAAAGCGTACGATTTTGAATTTGAATTGAATGTTGCACGCATTGAATCTTGTCTTACAAGAGCCCCTCGTGCTATGTGGCGAAACTTTACATGATTATCAAAAAGTCTTGAAAATATAAAATGAATAATGCTCAATCTCATACCCATTGATCAATGAGTTATTCCTATAAAGTATAATAAATAATACTTGAAGGAAGATAACTTTGTCTGAAGTGGAAAAGAAGATAAAGTCTGTTCATATTAATTGGTTATTTATTTTTTTCCTGATATGAAAAGTGTCGATACTTTTTCACCTTGTCTGTTTCATCCGACTGTTCGATCTAGCCTACCAAGTAAGACATCTCCACTAGGGCCCGGTTGTACGAAGCATGGATAGCGCTATCCAACGGATAAATCTTATCTAGTGGATAAATTAATCGGATAACAGCATCGACTTATTCACTGGATAAGGATTTATCTGGTCTGGTCTAACTTCTGCTCTGTTTTTTGTCCGTTCTACAGCCCTGTTCCTACCTGCCCACCTGATAATATATATATTTAGGCACTGCCTAAAAGCGTAGCTCCCGATACGGAAGTCACAGGGAGAACAATTTGAATGAAACTGAAAGGTAAAAATAAAATCGGGGAAAAAATCTTCAATTATTTTTTATTCGAGATGAAGATAATTTCTCCCATAATAAAAACCATCCAGAAAAATCGAATCGAAATGCACTACTAGTCACTGTTTTGTTTTGTTTTTGCCCGAGTGTACTCTCGCACTTAGGAATTTTGTACACAACTCACCAACACCCCCAGGGGCTAGTTTAGTTCTTGGAAGATTCTTCGACAAAGTTTTCCAAGGCCGACAGTTTTAGGCTTCGAATTTCTTACTTAAAAAAAACGAGAGCTAACTACAAATAATCCAATACAATATCAAGTTTAGTAAAATTTACCTCGGATGTCTTTCATTGAAATCAAAAATCTGGAGATTTAGGACAAATCAAGACCAAAAAACAGACTTGAAAACTGGTTAAGGGTGAGCAAAATATAAGCTTACTTTAATAATTACGTCTTTTACAGAACGAGACGAAGTTTACATTCAGTTAAACTTGACAAGAACAACTGAGACAAAATAGAAAATAAAGGCAATGCAAAAGGACGAATTTCTTTGTCAGTAAATTGGCGTTTGTAAATGTTTTTTGAATATATTTTAGCTTTTTAAAGACAAAGTCTAGGTCTTTATATAATAACATCTCTCTCAACAACACAAATGTAAGCTCATTTTCATAATCATACTTGCTCGAACAGCTTAAGGTTATTCCTTTGTTTTGAACTGTGCATTTTTCTGCCCATGCAACTAAAAGCATGGAACTAACAAAGTTAAGGCATTTTTCTTTCAATTGTCAAAACCAATTTTCACTTTTTTCTCTATTTTGAGTAGAGAAATTGCGGATTTTTGTCTGACTTGTCCCAGTCTCCATTCGGAAAAGTGTAATTTTTGGACTATTTTGAGAGAGAATATTAACCCCCCATATTATGTTTCAGATTTTTGATAAATGCGATGCTCGTCATTATATATAAAAATACGAAGGAAAGTTTATTGGATAGATTTTGAGATATTTTGATGGAAATAGTTGAAATGTGCAATTTTTGAACTTTGAAGAGGCGTACATACCTGCATTTTTCACTAATAATTCGAGAATCACAGTCATCCAATGACTTTGATGGATTTAATACTAGTTTACCTGGAGATGGTTGAAATGGCAAACCTGTACATCTGGCACAGCTATTATTCTATTTTCGACATATTATTGTGGAATACAGAAAGTAGAGCAGATCAGATTCACGTTTCCTAACCTTGGCTGACTCATCACTTTAGTCCAAGTTAGGATGTTTCCTTCGTGAGTTGGACATTTGCCGGCGATATCTGATATTTCAGAGACTGTCAGGATCTTGTCCCACATGTTCAAGCTTGTGAGATTGCCTTTAAGAGCTTGATTTGGATCATAGCTTCCTTTGTAGCTATCTTGTTCCTGGCCAAGTACTAAGGCCCCCGTTGGCAATCGTCATACCTGTTGCTACGTTGACTTTTTCACCTCTCTTGACTCCATCGATATACAGTACCACGTTACCTGTCACACTTTCCCAAGTGAAAGCAAGATGATGCCAATTGCTGTCGGTGATGTACTGACTTTGATCAGTAAAAACTCTACTGAAAAACGGATATAGATAGTATACTATGAATATCGTGGAAATCTCAATGCACAAGAGCCGGCGATCTCAACCATTTTTCCCAAAGGAAAAGGAAACGAGCTAAAGAGGTTAAAAGGTTGATGAAAAACTTCCTGTACACTGATGATAAAAAAAACTCATAGCTACAAGAGATGGTTACAAGTGAAATATTGTGAATGCTTAAAGTTTCAAAAATGCTCTTACTTCCATTCACTGTCGATGTTATGTGTGTTCCAGTTCTTTTTAAAAACACAACGATCATGTCACTGGTTGCTGTAGTTGAGTAACTTAGCAATGTATGGGGTCCCGCTTTTGTAGCATCCATCTGAAACCACATGCTGACAGACAGTTTACTCATATCAGACGTAAAGGGACTATCAAAGACAACCAAATTATCCACTGATTCTCCGGGAAAGGACATCACGTTGCATCCTAGATAAAAAAGAAGTAAAGACATTACATATTAAAAAATATAGTTTCTGAGTAAAACTGTTTATTCAGTTCCAGCCTGACTTATTCAATCGTGATATTATTTCTTAAAGACTCCTTACGTTTCACCTTCTTCTTTACATTCTATTCCATCTTGTTTGGAATCCACCTACCCCTGCAAGTTACACCATCTCCTTCAAACCCGGGAAAGCAGGCACATTGGAATGAACCAGCCTTGTTATTGCACTTGGCGTTTGCAGAACAATTATGAACGCCAAAGAAGCACTCGTCAACATCTAAAATGAGGTAAAACGAATCTAATAATAATACCGCAATCCGTCTATGAAACACCGAAATCAAGCAGTCACTCAGCAAATATTGCGGGATTTTGAGCTGATTTTAAACGTGCGACTTTTCTCGGAACCCCAAAAAGAGAATCTTTTCGAATAAAAATGTAATTGCGCACTTCGTGGTCAGCAACAAATAGAAATGGGAATGTGGTTTTGGTAACTTCTAGCTTCGTAGCCATGTTCCCGTGATTTGTGGAGAATATGTCTATGTGATGATGATTATACATATGGTATCTTCTGTAATAAGAAGTTTAATCCCATTTGCTTCATCGATCTCCTTATCCTTCTTATTCTATTTCTCCTTCTTGTGTAAAACCCACTTACCTCTGCAAGTGACACCATCTCCTTCAAACCCAGGAAGGCAGGCACATTGGAATGAACCAGCCTTGTTATTGCACGTGGCGTTTGCAGAGCAATTATGAACGCCAGATACGCACTCGTCAACATCTAAAATAAAGTAAAACAAAGTTAATAATAAATAGATACCGTCTTCCACTACCACAATAATTATGATGTATCGTGTATTATCATCATTACTGTCATCATCATCATCATCATCATCATCATCATCCAAAACACTACTTGTGGGCGCAACCATAACTTAACACACATTGAGTTGTGACCAGGAGTTTTAATGCCTTAAATACGGTTTCTACAACAAATAAATAGATAAGTTAAATATAGAGAATAACTATAGTAAATCAATAACTCAAGAACCGGCGAAATGAACGAGAAAAATACTTACAAAACAAACTGGTGCAAACTTGACTTGGACTGACTACAAACACTTAGTTCTAGTGAAATTATACTGGAAATTTGAATAATCAATGAAATGGAAAAAACCTTATAAGTACAGAAAACCATGAAAAACAATGAAACAAAGAGACTTAGGAAACTGACTTAACGAACGGTAATGAGGTTAAATGAAACATAATCCCGTGCATAAATATAAAAGATTTACTTTGCGTCTTGCACCTACACTACTATTATTATTATCATCTTCGCCAACTTCATTATCATCATTATCACCACTAACACCACCGCCACCATCATCACCATCATCCTCTTCATAATCGTCATTATCGTCATATTAATCATAATAAACATCATCATCATTATTACTACCATCACCGATATCATCATGGTCACTATCATCATCATCACTGTCATCATCATCATTTATGATCAACACCAGCCAACACTGCCATCATCACCATCATTCTCTTCATAATATTCATCTTCATAATAATCATAATAAACATCATCATCATTATTACTATCACCACCGCTATCATCATAGTCACTATCATCAGCATCACTGTCATCATCATCATCATTTGTGATCAACACCAGCCAACACTACCATCATCATCAACACATCAACACATCAACACATTAAGCAATATGATGATATCTTTTTTTACTGTCTTTCTCATCGCCTTGCATTACCATCCTATACGTTGATATCAACTTTGCAATTAAAGATTTAACTGACAAGTAAACTTGTAAAAATTCGTCATTTATGTAACAAAATCAACTACCAATAAACATTTACCTATTTCGCAATATTTCCCAGTGAATCCTTTAGGGCAAAGACATCGATATCCTGCAGTAGTGAAACCTGATTGACAGGTTTGGTTTGCGCTAGTGCAGGGATTCACAGCACATTTATTCTGCAAAAATAGTAATTCTTATTATTAATCGAAAAAGTAATTATTAAAGCTCATTGAGGTACGCAAGTCAGACTTGTGATTCCTATGAAGGTACCTCTGTTCCTCTGTACGAGTATCCTGGTCTTTTCTGGTAATCCTGTGGATTTTGATAACGATCAGCATCGTTCAGTTGACAGACCATCATTCCAGGTGTAGGTGAAGTACCAAGGTTGTACGACACGCAGTCATTGTTTAGATAACAACTGATTCGACACATTTGGTCACCTGAGAGTGTTAGTTCATCAATGACGTGGTTCAACAAGGCCTTATCTGATTGCAGTTTTTCATATGATGCAGTGAACCTGCAGTTCGATACTGTAGAGACAAGTTCAACGTTAAATCCGTTAATTGGTTAATATGTATCTCTCGTGGATTAAGGATTATCATTATATTAAATTTCATTTGCTTATTGTTCACTTACGTATCTTAAACAATATTTCGTTACTTTTTTATGAGAAGAAGAAGACAAAGGAAGACAGAAAGGAGAAGGAGAAAGAGAAAAGCGAGACCCAACGAACAATATCGTCCTCATAAGCTCCACCTAATTTTGTTTATTTTATACATATTTTAGAATAACGTTTGGTAGCCTTTTCTCCAGGAAAAAAAACCAAAAACAACAGTGGTACGAGGTGATTAGATAAAATTAATTTACGTGTACATTATGTTGCCCTGCAGTATTGTGCGAGCTGTTCAGTTCGTAATCACTATATCTTCTGTGTACAAGTCACCACTTTTCCGACTCTTTTTCTACAAGAATGTAGATCACTTATCATATTGTAAATTCTTTTTTTTTTTTTAAAACCTTAACATTTATTTCAATGTTAATGACATTTGTAGCGAGAAATATTCCTAGTTCAGATTTGATATATTCTAAATTCAGGGTAAAGGATACTCCTAGAAAGGAATACTTCTAGTTTTCGTAGTTGAGCTAAGGGAAACTCCTAATTCAGCTGTAATATACTTCTAGTTTAGGTGTGACATATTCCTAGTTGAAAGAAGATATAACTAGCTAAAAACTAGTATGAGCTGCGTTGGTGTTTCTAATGAAACAGTTAAATAAAAAGGTAAAGTATACACCGTGAAAGATGAAAAAACTTAATGACGTTTCGGACGCTAGTCCTTCGTCGGAGTAAAAGAGCAAATTAATTTTATCTAGTTCAGTTAAGGCGGAACCAAACTAATTCAGAGCGAATGTTGGACAACTTTATTCTCGCTCGCTTCGCAAAACTATTGCGTCAATTTAACAGTATTTTTCATATAATGTGCTTGGATTATCCTAGATTCTAACAGTGTATTTTATTTAAAGATATTTTAAATGTTTAGCCTATTACGGCCGAAAATCAAAGAGTGCTATTTTTAGTTTTTGGCTTTTTTCTCATCATCCCCAGGTACGATGTTTCTGCAATTTTCAGAATCTTTTCACCTAGTACCATTGCAGCCTGTGTATAAATGTGGATGGAAAGTCTTGGGCAGAAAAAAAGTTATGACGCCGCTTGAAAATTCGATCCAAAATTTGAAGCATATAAGACATCGTGCCTTAGAAACACCACCATTGAATGGATTGCCTTGACGTTTTCACATACCTATTTCCAAGTATTGTGGAATGAGCCTTACGAAAAATCAGCATCAAATCTTAAAAACTCATTGAATAAATGTTTTTTACTAATTGTCGTTGTAAAGCTCAAATATGAGAGTTTTGCTAAAAATCACATTTTCGCCTTTTTCTTCATCTTTATCGTTGTAAAGCTCAAATATGAGAGTTTTGCTAAAAATCACATTTTCGCCTTTTTCTTCATCTTTATCTAGATGGTAATGAAATTTCTACAGCTCGTCCTATCCAAAATTTGGAGAAAACGTTTTTTACAGTGAGGTGTACCGTTAATTAAATATGAGCTTTGCTTTTGACAGTCAAACCAAACCCCAGATCTCTTAACTCGAAATATTTGACTGGTTAATGGCTTCCTGATTTCTATGATTTCAGGACAAATATTATCGTATCTGTATTCTTTATTCGTATTTGTATTTGTGTATTCGTATTTGTATTTGTGTATTCGTATTTGTAATTTGTGTATTCGTATTTGTATTTGTGTTTGTGTATTCGTATTTGTATTTGTGTATTCGTATTTGTATTCGTGTATTCGTACTTGTATTTGTGTATTCGTATTTGTATTTGTGTATTCGTATTTGTGTTTGTGTATTCATATTTGTGTATTCGTATTTGTATTTGTGTATGCGTATTTGTATTTGTGTATTCGTATTTGTATTTGTGTATTCGTATTTGTATTCGTGTATTCGTATTTGTAATTTGTATTTGTGTATTCGTATTTGTGTATTCGTATTTGTGTATTCGTATTTGTAATTTGTATTTGTGTATTCGTATTTGCGTATTCGTATTTGAATTTGTGTATTCGTATTTGTATTCGTATTTGTATTCGTGTATTCGTATTTGTAATTTGTATTTGTGTATTCGTATTTGTATTTGTGTATTTGTATTTGTATTTGTGTATTCGTATTTCAGTATTTGTGTATTCGTATTTGTGTATTCGTATTTGCATTTGTGTATTTGTATTTGTATTTGTGTATTTGTATTTGTATTTGTGTATTTGTATTTGTGTATTCGTATTTCAGTATTTGTGTATTCGTATTTGTGTATTCGTATTTGTATTTGTGCATTCGTATTTGTGCTTGGGTTTATATTTGTTTACAGTGTGTATTTGAATTTTGTATTTGTGAATTGCACCTCTAGGCGACCGTTTCTCCGTTCGTACATCATAGGGCGTGTACACACAAAAGGGTGCCCGCTTGATGTTGAATGAAAACTACTACTCGCAAATGCACGGAAAAGACCAATTTAGAACAAATTTACAGCCAAGAATAATTGAAATAATTTTTTTATGCAGTCAAAGATGAATCATCAAGAATTTGGGCAAATTTTCAGCAAACACTAATTCATATATTGCCTACCGCTCTAGAGAAGGTTTCGTTCGCCTCCAATTGGCACATAAAATATATATCAATAGTTTTAACATTTTTTATTGGTTATTTATTTTCTTTTTAATAAAATATAAAGAAATGGTTACTTGTTACGCCCAATATTTGTCCTTTATTGAGCTTTTCTTCAGCTAGTTTTTTTCAATATGGGGGACATTATCTTCATCTCGAAGGAGGAAAACAATTGAAGATTTCCCCCCGATTTAAATCTTAAATTTTAGTTTTATCTAAATTGGGAATGCCTAAATTTATATATTATCTTTTTTAAAAACTCGTTTTCTATATCATATGACTCACTCACTCGCAGACTCGCTCGTTCGCGATATCATATGAAAACTCGCGAATAAAAACGATATCTAACAAATAACATGTCATAATCTTCTATATACCAAACATCAACCACGAGAAGTATAGATATGTTAGTATTGCTTACTAGTGAAATACCTTTTTCTTACCTTCAGAATGAACCAGTCTTATAAGTACCTGTTAGCAAATTCATGAATATTAATAAGGTGATTTGACCAATGGCGTCGTTGATTTACAGCATGTGACAAGTTTTTTATACCCCGCTAAAAAATCAAGATTCTTGAAGTCGGGGGCGGTTTTGAATTTTTCAGGGGAGTGCGGGGCTGATAATGAATACGCGATGCATTAAACATCAGTGGTCTATCACATTTAAAACACTCATGTTTATATTCATGAGTGTTCTAAATCTGATAGACCACTGATATTCAATGCATAATACTAATTTGCTCTAGAGGCGTGTCAAGATTTTGTAGCGTTTCTTTTGCGTTGAAATTGAAGCTTCTTTCTTCCAATGCAGCAATGAGGTTCGTTCTTGCCATCTGCCATTCCTTGAATATTTTAAAAGACCATTTGATCGCTGCTCTTGTCTTGCTTGGAATTGCTGCGGAAACGCACTGCACCTCTTCTAAGGGAGTTTTTGGTTTTTTGAAACGACTTTGCGTAGACATTGCTCCATTCGTAGCGTGAACCAAATGCAAATTTTCACCAAAATTCCTCGATATTTAAACCAATCCCCAAGGACTTTGTAGTTTTTGCATACCTTTACAGGATTATACTAATTGATGCCATTTTACTCTTGTTTAATCAAGGCGATATTTGTGTAGAGTGGTCGTTACCCATAAAACAAAGTGTGGTAATTAAAGTGGAACTTATCGTAATACTCTTGTAGAGATTATAAAATACAGTGGAGCAAAATTGTAATTCTGCTGAATTCCCAAAAGACTGTTTCTATATTGTATGCTATGTTTGTGTTGATTCCTGAATGCGACAATCAATCCTAATCAGTTCACTCTTGCATTGGAATGTATTCTCTAACTTAACAATTGCAATTACACAGGAGGATAGTTAACATTGGGCAAACAAGAAACCAACAACTTCGATGTTAAAATGCTTTATCTTTTTGCGTTTAACCACTCGAAACTTTTTTGTTTTTGAAAGTTATAGAAATACATGAATTTGCTAAGATGTTCAGAAAACTCGAGACCGTGTTTTATCGGCTATAAAACTCTCGCCTCCGGCTCGAGTTTTATATGCCGATAAAACACGCTCTCTCGTTTTCTAAACATTACTTAAAGATAAGAAACAAAATTGCTTTAAAAAAAAAAAAAAAAAAAAAAAAAAATTAGGCACGCACTGTCTAAAATCGGAGCTCCTAGTACATTGTTACTTATTGTTTTATCTTATAGGAAACCTGACAAAAGAAGTGTGGTAGATTGTCACTTCAAACTCGATAACTTTTCGTGTATCACAAAGCCGACAATTCTAAATACCCAATGTTTGTTAAACATTTAAATAGTGAGACGAAATTTTGCTTATTTAACCTTGATAATGGAGTCAAGATGACTCCGAAATGTCGGATTTTAGCGTTGATTTTAATTACATCAGTACATTTTCAAAACCTGTCTTACTTAAAATCATAAATAGGTCATTTTTCGAAAACGTTTATTAAGCTTTCAGAAAATGTGTATTTTTATGGCAGAATATTGTAAGGTCCGTGCAACACGTTTCGAGGTCCAAATCCACTCCTAGTATTCCTTAAAAATACAGATCATTTTTCGAATACTTGTTTCAAAATAATTGCTACATACAAATATCGCCTTTCAAGAGCTCTGTTAAGGATGTTTCTTTTCCTTCTCTTCTTCTTTATCTTTAGAAGTTGACTTTAAAATTAATTAATTGTTTCCCTATGTAAGAAAGTGGTAAAACCTAAATATTATCAAACGTACCTGGAAGTAAAATAGGAGATACCAAACATGCTCGATGTACGACAACATCCTTCAACTCCGTCACTTACAAAAACTTAATTAGAGAACTCTAAGCAAATTTATTATACTAAAGATAAAATTGGGTTATCCGTTATTTACGAATTTCAATCCTTCTGGAAGGATGAATAATGCAGTAGATGCTTTTGATTCTTTTGGGAGTTTGATTTGTATTTTTTAAACAGCATCAATAGAAAGAAAAAAAAGAAGAAAAAAAAAAAGAAAAAAGAAAAGAAAATCAACCTGGTAGAGAGGGTAATTAGCCCATCCAAAAGATATTTATTCTCCAGTTTTAACGGGAATTCGAAAGGAAACAAAAATCTTTTGGCATATCCGCTATTCTTAGTTATATATCCTAGACATATCCTTCGAGTGAATGCATTATTTTATCATACATAAATTGACTGAACACACGACAACACAGTGTTCTTAAATTATGACGTCATTGCAGCCACAGGTATCGAAATAAAACGTCTGAGTAGCCAATATATCTCAATACCCTTCTTTTGCCCTCATGCTTTTATCTCGTTTATTACTCGTTGTTAGTTTTCAGATTGGAGTTCTAATCCGAATTTGCAATCTACCCTTTTAACATCATTATCATGCTAATTCTCGACAACCTAGTAAACCTTGCTTGATGTTGCAATGTGCGGTGAATTCATTGTTAATCCTTTCCATGCGTTGTGTATGATTAATTGATAATGTCCATATTGAATCCCACTAATAGAGATTTCTCATAAGTCCGATTATTTTACGCAACGTTTTACGCGGGTGTGAACTCGTGAAAACCGTATATTTGCATGACTAAGACAGCTGGGGAAGTCATTGTAATGGTCTAAGAAAAGAAAAAAACCAGTCCATTTTTACACAAATTAATTCTTTATTGTCAATACAAGAATTTCATAAAACATATGAAATGCACAACTCTTAGAAAGCGACATATTTTTCATTTACACTAATCTCACTCTTTGTTCTGAACATTATACAAAATATATTTTATTTTTCTTTATACTTTTTTGTTAAGTGTGAGAGGCACTTTAGACTTTTTGAGGCACTTTGATATAGTATATTGTTAAGTATTGTTGTGCATGTCACTTTCTGCAAAGAAACAGGATTCCATTGTTTTTTGTCTGTTTCTAAATGACAATATTAAGATATGATGAAAGAGAATATGACACAATATAATGCAAAAACTATAAAGCAAAATCGTATTTTAATACTCTCAAAGTGACTGGAAAAGTCGTATGTGCCTCTAACCTAACCCTAAGGATTCCATTGTTTTTTGTCTGTTTCTGAATGACAATATTAAGATATGATGAAAGAGAATATGACACAATATAATGCGAAAACTATAAAGCAAAATCGTATTTTAATACTCTCAAAGTGACTGGAAAAGTCGTATGTGCCTCTCAGCCATGAACGCACATAATTCGAAAATAATTGGCTGAAACCACCGTGGATGTCGCCATATATTTTTTGAGGCTTTGTAGTCCTTTATATGTTTAATGACATGCTCTACTTTTATTCTATACTTTCTGTGATATTTAATTTGCTTAGTAGCTAATCGGCGAAGTCTTCCAGGCATACGCCTCAGTTGCGCTTGTCTCCACGATATGCGAAGGATAGGACGAGCAGGATATCCTTTATCTGCAAGCAGCTCAAAGTTAAAAGGAAAGTCTAATGCTAATCCAGGTCCTATCGACTGCGCTCTGAGATAAGTCCCAGCGTCATTCAAATGACCTGGAAATCCAGCTTGTATGAAACGAATGTGGCCTAAGCAGTCGCACACCACTTTGATGCTCATCAAATGGCAATGTCTGTGCCCATTGTAAAAGTTCTCTTGATTCTCCTAAAGCCGATTTATTGGGATAAATGTCCCATCAAGTGCTCCCACGGCGTTAAGAAAGTGTCTCCAGGTGCCTCAAAGATTTCTCCATTCCTGAATGCTCGGCCAGGACACGAAAGAACGAAAATGGTGCCATAAGATTGGAGCAATCTGATGAATAGTCCCAGAAACAGTAGACATGCTTACATCAAAAATACAAGCCAAGAAATCAAGACTAGGATATTTGCGTAGCCATATCAGTACTAACAAAACCCGGTTAGTTACGTCAAGTGTATATGGTAGGTCTGCCTTCTCTAACTCTGGGTTCGGTGTTTCTCCTTGATATAAGAATTTCACGACGAACATTATCAACCAGTTCAGTTAAGGACTCGGGTGTCTCTCCGGACAGCAGCCAGAAGATATACTCATGTCTCGAAAACATTCCAAAGACATCTCGCCCGATAAAATCATGCGAATTGCGACTTAAAGGGAGAAGAGACTGTGAAAATGGTTGATTTACATATTGAAATATTGTCGGTGGAAGTATGCAGAGTGAGGATCTTGAAAAGCATTCTTTGATGTGTAATGCGGCTTTAAGTACAATGCAGAAAATGCAAGTGCTTTTCGATAAAATTGAGAGAGAGCCAGAGATAAAGACAAAAAAAGTCGTGTCTAGCTACCGTTAGTGTTCCTAGGAATTTTCTGAATCAGTGTTAAGACTGGTGTGTGTTTTAGTGTAAATGAAAAAATGTCGCTTTCTAGGAGTTGTGCATTTCATGTTTTATGAAACTGTTCTATTGGCAATAAAGAATTGATTGTGTAAAAATGGACTGTTTTTTTTTTCTTAGACCATTACAATGACTTCCCCAGCTGTCTTAGTCATGCAAATATATTGTTTTCACGAGTTCACACCCGCGTAAAACGTAGCGTAAAATAATCGGACTTATGAGAAATCTCTAATACATTCTGCGTAGCGATGGCTACGATTTTTTCTTTGAATAAGTGACAAAAGAAACTGAATAAGTTACTTTTTATTTTCTGTGATGCGTGATCGTGAGCAATTGAGAGTCATATTCTTTAAGAATCAAACCTCGGCCTGCCTGTTGGAGGGTTATTTTGAAAGCCTCTGCAAAAAATATTTACATGATCATACCCCCTCTTCCCTAAGCGCATTTACTTTGGAGACTCACTCAGTTGTGCTATGCCGTGTCCATTGTAAACTTCTTTCTCAATCTTTTTTCCAATTCTAATGTTAGTTTTGAGTGAAAGAATAAAAGAATATGCACCTTATTTCTGGTCGCGAGGGAAATTAGTTAGTTATGTTTTCCCGAGAGTCTCGATGTTCTCGCTTCGTGAAACATCGAGATTCCAGGGAAAGGAAAACTAACTAATTTCCCCAAGGGATCGGACATAAAATTTGTTGATAGCAATTAAGAAATATTGAGAAGTCAGTTTACGAAATAAGAACTTTATTTAACAAGGTAATGGAAACTGACCATGATTTTACAAATACAACTCACACACGGTCTCGTATTTCTCGTAATTCGTATTTTTGTAATTGGTGCAAAATATCACGTCACCAGCGTCTTTCACGTTCTGACCACGTTATTGTCACGTGCAACTTATTTCCCGGCTGGGATACATTTTTATTAGATTTAGCTAGTGTCACGTGGTCATGTTTCAACCAATAAGAGTGTCCGTTATATAGGAAAGTTTCGTAGCTATATAACAAAATTGGTCATTCTGATAACTTAAATTTATAATATAGTCAAGTAAATCCGCGCGATCTGATTGGTTGAAAAGCATGAACCATTTGCCCATGGGTTGCACGCTCACGTCAGCTTTTTTTGCTTCGGCGAAAAAAAAAACCTTTTTGTATCTTTTTGCTGACAATTTATCTAGAAAAGATAACTGAAAATTATTGAAAAAACTAGCGAAAATACTCATCAGTCTCAAGTGGGGGGATGGATCACCCAGTTACACCAGGCTAGACAACATTGAAAAAAGACGCAAGTGTACGGATACTGCAGATAAGGCCACCATGACTCATGATGTTGAAGTACTTGAGCCACCAAGACCTAGGTAAAACAAAGTCAGCTCGAATAAGGAATGTGCGAAGAAGATGAATCACAACAGCGAACCATCACAAAAATGAACAAATGAACTGCATCTCTGAACTACCTTATTGATACGCTTGTTTGTTGCATGATTTACTATCTTAATAAAGAAAAATGTGATTTGGAAGTTGAAACATGTTTTATGGGTTCTCGCTATAAAAAGGTAGATAAGAATGGCGACATTTAGCATAGACTTGTTATTTGATCAGCCTAGTAATAAAAAACCAAGATTTATTTTCAAACAGTGAGCTGGACAAGATTGTGTTGTTAGAGTCACTCAAAAGAGACAAAGCAAACCACAAATCGGTCGGTGTCTACATTCAAAGGGTTTTTAGCAATGATTAAACAAATACAAAAATATTGTTATCGTGTATTTATTCAACAAAAGTATTTCCAAAGTAATAAACTATAAATATCACGCTCACTTCTCCTTCGCAGCTTCACAACTGCAGTGAAGTCCTTTCTAAAGCTCTACATGGGAGTGAAAGCCGACAAAGCATACTATACCCAGAGAAAATCAATCCAGTTCAGTCAGTTAGGTTTGATCCGTGTACAAGAAACTTTCCATTGCTAAGTCATTGTACGATAACAAACTTGAACATCGCCAACAACAACGAAGACAGCCACTGTGTTTTTCTTTGATTTTTTTGGGCATTACTGTACTAAGATGTGTCAACATTTGAAATGTGCTTGGCTTACAGTTGAAAATCACTCTCTCCGTAGATTTGGACATTTTTGGTTCACTTGTAAGCTAAATTTTTGCCATTATTTTAGTCATAACAGTCTTCAGTGTAAAGCGGCCATTTTCAACTGTTTTTCTGTTGTTTTTTTTTTGCGCCTTTGTGCATTTCATTTACGCAAGAATTCATGCGTAAGGAGAACTTAGGGCATGATCAACAAATGAAGTCAATATTTTGTATTCATTTCCTGTTTGTTGACTTGACTATATTATAAAAGCAAGGGATCATAAGGAGCTGTCCGTCCATCGAGTTATGGATGCACTTGGGAGATTGCTTAAAGTGCACCTACACCCTATTTTTTTAATATTCTTAACTGTTTGTACGGAACTTTTTAAAATGTTTTGTGGTATTTCGGTCACATTTGAAAAAAAAATTGAATGCGAAAAATTGTTTTAAAAATACGAAATGCGTGGTCCATTACCGCAGAATCAAAGCGGGAGTCTGGGTCCGAGTGTGACGTCACCCCAGGCCATGACTTGTTGCTTGGTGCACGAAAGTTAGTAAACAGATCGAGTACTTTTGAAACACAAGAGATTTTTGAAGACAAATTCGTGAAGATGGACTCTGATAACTCTGATCTAGAGACATCTTTTGACTTACAAGATGAATATGATGTTGAGGACGAATGTTTTGACTGTTCTGCGCAGTCCGATTCAGGAGAATATTTGTCAGTCGAAGGAAATGATGATACCTCTGAGTGGTACGAAGGGCATCATTCAGGAGAACCTCTGGCAGACGAAGAATGGACGAGACAGTATGAAAATACTGAACGAGAAAATGCCAAGATTGAGGAAATGCTTCACAAACGATTGACTGCCGTTAGCGTAGTAAGCGAATGGTGAGTTTTCTGTGCTATTGAAACATAAAAGCGCCCCGTGAATTTATAATGCGAGAGCGGTTTCGCCAAACCGTAAACAATGTTTTTGAATGAGCTCGAGGATGACACTAACCAAGATTGCGACTTTTGTAAGCTTTACAGTTTCTTGTTACGTGTACATTGAACATTCGTGTTTTTACTGTTTGTTTTGAAGGTGCAAGTGTGGCAATTGCTCTACTGAGATGCTAGTAAATATAAGCGAATGCTATTGCTGCAAAGAACTCGACGGATGCGACGAAGCTCTCCATTCTCAAGAAGTCCTTCAAGACCTTGATGAAAATGCCGAGCTGAACTGCATAACCGAACATCCTGGCTTCTCAGCAGTATGTCTCCAAAAATGGAGTCTTAAGCTAGCAGCTGATAAGTACAAAACCAGAGGTCGGAAAAGATATCAACAATCAGGATCAGAGGAAAGGTAAGCTGAATTTGTGGCTTCTTTATGTACACATTATACTTTAACCAAAGAAATTATGAAAAAACCTTATCAATAAAAAGTTAAATATGCCAAAAATATTTTTATAAAGCAGTTTGTCCTTCTCGACATTAATTCCAAGGATTGCATGGGATATGATAATTTTTGCAGTGAACCAACCCCCAAACTCATGAAATTACCTTAATAAATCAAACTATTTTATATTCATTAGTTATTGATCATAATTTTGTTGTAATCACACACTAAACTGATTCATTATTGACATTCCAGCTTCCTTCGTAGCATTGCATATAGGGAGTTCACAAGACTAGTGCATGGGTATTTGGGATACAAGAGACGAATTCCACTACCAGCCTGTGCTTACACACGCATCAGAGAATGTTTCAGAATTTCTGAAGATGAACTACACAGTGGGTTTGAAATGGATCTTGAGCCTTTAGTTTGACTGCACAATGACAAGATATAAAAATAAAAAGTATTTAATACAAATTTTGTAGATGAAACAATTTAGTGTTTTAATAGTCGATGTTTTTTTTAATTTCTTTGGTTTTTTGGACAGTCAATGACATTCTTGTGTCCTTTCATAGGATATTACTTGGTTTCTCAGCAGTCTCCTTTCTTTTTGCCATTTGGCTTCACCAGTCGTAGGGTCTCTAGTACTCGATGTCTCCTCCGTTTCCATGAAATCGACATTTTCGTCCTCCCTGTTCTCGGCACTCTGGTGAAAGAAAATCGATAGTCGATTGAGCTACACTGTATTATGTAAACAATCATCCTTACTCTACCATAAACAATGACTCGTGTTCAAAACATATGAGTAATAAAGCCCATAAGACTAAGTTGTAATAATAATCACCGTAATATCTTCAGTATTAGAGACAGGAGCAACTTCTAAAACCTCTTCTCTTTGTGCCACAGGCAAGAGCATAGGCTCAGGCTCGCTGACTGGTTCAGTTGTACCAGGGTCTTCGACAGTGGCGTCATCATGATGATCTTGATGTGCAGTACTACTGGGGACGCTTTTAGAAGCAGCAGTCGACACGGTGGCATTTTTTAATGATTCTCTTAAAGTCTATCACGAAAAATACACTTTATTAGTTTCATAAGAAGGTTGCAGTAAATGTTTTAGCTGAGTTTTTTACCTTTCTTCGATTGCGATATGTTTGCTGTTTCTTTGGCGAGTCTAGTTGACCAGCATGTAGCGTGGGGTAAACATTCACTCCAAAACTGTCTCGTTTCAGTCGAGGGATGGCCGGTTTTCCCAAGGTAGCAAGAGTTGTAAATCTTCGCTCAAATGATTCTACTCTAAAATGCACAGAACATATGCACGAGTTCCTTGTAGGCTCCCACTTTGCACGCTTCACCTTTACAAACTTTATCCATCTAGTCCTTCGCTTCTTGGCCTCGGGTCTTTCATCATTAAAATACGGAATACTATGAAGGGCAATCCCTTCAGGAATATTTGGAACGTTGCTACATCCCCAAACTACACATTTGTTGGGCATTTTAGCGTTTGGAAATAAAACGTATTTAAGAAATTTGATAAAAGCAAGCGAATAGTCTAGAAAAATCTGTATAGAATCTGTGGTAATCTTTGGTTGTGTTGGCCTGTGGTGACACACACCGCTCGCCCCAATCTCCTCTGTAATTACGGCCATGGTTCACTTACTTCGGCTAAAATGGTCAATTTTTCAATCTTTGACAGAGCACCAAAAATTCCCGTTTTGATGGATCTAAAAAATTTTTCCACAAATCTGCTTTTTGTGCCTTAAAGTTTTACTCCAGATCAGAAAAAAATAGGGTGTAGGTGCACTTTAAGCACTCAAAAAAGCTAGAGTTGCACTCCGCTTCGCGTCGTGCAACTCTTACGCTTTTCTTCGTGCTTAGCAACCTCCCGCGTGCATCCATAACTCGATGGACGCACGCTTCTTATGATCCATTTCTTAAATTTTGAATCGATAGTTGGTATCAAAGCCTTTACGCGTGCACATTCAATGAAGCACGACAACAAACAGTAATGCTTCTAGTGCTTCTTGCTTTAAGTAACACTTCAACGGATTATCGTGTAAAAATATATTTATCACTGTTTTTTGAAAATTGCCGTAATGTTTTTTATTTTTGTGAAACTTTGATTTTGCGTGTTTTTTGCAATAACGAAAGAATCGCGAAGATTTGATGTCGAGGAGAACATTATTAGCCGTCGTTCAGCCGCTATATTATCTCTCAAAATAACTGTTATTCCTTTATTAACCGTTATTTTCCCGGCTGAACGCAGGCTAGGAGAATATCTGCATACTTGAAAACAGACCTCCTCAGCTCGGTGGCAATATTTTCCCTTTTCAGACCACGTGTTATTTCCTTGAGAACAAGATTCTTCGTTTGTGTTGTATCAATATTTATGTTCCTCCTCATGTGCCACTAAGCGAAAGCGTTAAACAAAGAAATGATACAGTAATGATAAAAAGGTAAACTATACACCATGAAAAGATGAAAAAACTTACTGACGTTTCGGACGCTAGTCCTTCGTCGGAGTAAAAGAGAAAGAGGTGGTAGAAAGGAGTGTATATAAGATAGAATAAGACAAAAGAAACCAATGAGAACAAGGTAGGCAAGGAAACAAAAACAAACAATTAAAAAACAAAAGAAAAGGTTAGTTAAAAGTAAAGCGTTCAACAATCCCGTTGGGACTAAGAGTGCCCAATAGGTGAATAAGCCGCATTTCTTTGGTCTTGCGACAACCATACAAAAGATTACAGCGGGTACATTCAATACAATATACAACATTACAGGTGGTACAAACAAAGTGGTCAGTTATTTTAACAGTAGATTTAGGAACGACAACAGAAGTGTGAGAAACTATGCGAGGACAAGTATAACAACGTTTGCGAGAACAGCGAAAAGTACCAGGTTCTTTGTCAGAGGAAACAACTCCCTTGACTAAGAAAAAACGAAGATTACGATCACGTTTATAAAAAAATGAGGGCGGTTGTTGAAAAAACAGAATTGCGAGTATCAGAGTCAAGCAGAGAAAAGTTGCGGCTAACATTGGGTTTAATGGAGTTATTAATAGGATTATACGTAAGAGTGAAAGGAATGCGATCATTAGAGGGACGAGTGTGAGGAGTGAGAGCGGTGGTACGGTTAATACATAGTTTATTAGAGGGGAATGATTTGGAAACTATTGTTATCAGGTCTTTGCTCGCTTTTGATGTTGAACCGGTCTTGACCGTGCACAATGTTTGGTTTATTCTCATACGAAATTGCAAAATAAGTAAACATAAAATTGTGTATGGGATTATTGTAAGGAATATTCAAATAATTTTTAAACTAGCAGTCACAAGAAAGATTTTTGTCTGTTCACTCAGCCATTGCCAACAATGGTAAAACAACAGTAATACAAAGGATTGTGCACGGTCACGCTTGAAAAAAGTAAACAAAGTCCTATAACAATAGGTTTCATAACCATTCCCCTCTATTAACTATGATCAATTAATAATTGAAACTTTGCGAATGTCGTGATCAATAACGTGAGCAGGATAATTACGCTTGAGGAAGAAGGAACGCATCTCAGAACATTTAACAGAAAAATCAAGATCATCACTACACAAACGACGAAGACGAAGAAATTGCGAGAACGGAATAGTGTTAAGAGTGTTCTTAGGATGAGAGGACGAGTAGAGTAATCTACATGGCCAAGAATCGAGGACAGTTCAGCGGATGTATACGCAGGCGCATAACTTCTTGTTAAATAATATTCCTTGTAACTGCTTTGGCAGCATAGCTCAATGATGGAGATTCAATACTTGATTTATCTTTGAATTTCGAAAAAAACATTGGTACATCTGACATAATTGCAAAATTTATTGAAGTTAAAAATTGTCAGGGAATTTTACTCACAGAACCACAGGTAGCCCAACATTACAAGACGAATTGGCAAAGGTAACCCATGCAAATGGTT
Source organism: Actinia equina (assembly GCA_011057435.1). NCBI lineage: Eukaryota > Metazoa > Cnidaria > Anthozoa > Actiniaria > Actiniidae > Actinia > Actinia equina. The sequence continues at coordinate 1,745,585 of WHPX01000126.1, read as the reverse complement.
GATGAATTTGACCTATTGATATATTAAATGTCACTTTTTTTAGACTAAAAAACTCTTCTTTTGATTATGATGATGCTAGTAGAACTGTTTGAGGAGTAGGAATGGAAGGAAATTGTTTTTGGGAACTCAAAATTCCTGAAAGTGGTCTAGGAGCCACGAGCCACGTATATTCTATAAAATAATATCTGCTAGAGCCAGTCTTTTACGGTAACACAAAGCAAGATGGCGGACAGGGCAAGCTGAAAAACATGGAAAGAAATCAAGGGAAACGACTTTTGGGGCACATTTAGAACCCAAACATGGCCAAAATATCAAGTGATACTTGCTTAAAGTACATGAACTTTAATAAGGTTTTGCATCTAAAATGTATGGAATTATTGGCGATCTATCGAACTCTGAAGCTGGACGTGCAGACTCTGTCGTTCTTTTAACAGACAGTATAACTTTTGGAAAATATATTAGATGACCTCTAATATTCGTGAGCATTAACAAAGCATTATAAGACTCCAAAGTTGTCTTTTTTGGATGAGATTTGCCGAATGGTTATAGCTTCGAACAACATAAACTTTACATGACGATGTGGAAATAATGTTGATACGCATTTCTAGATGTGCAGACCAAGGGAAAACTTCTTCAGATGCAAGTTAACTTATATTTTTTATTAAGGCCACACATTTCTTTACAGCGCCGCCATATTGAATCGTGTAGAGATTCGGTTACGAAGCATTCTCGGCGGCCATACTGTCATCAATTCTTGGCAATGAGCTGCCGTGTTCTGTATGTAGCTTGTCCAGTTGCGAGTCTGATAACCCATACAGGATAGCATTACAAATAGTCTAGCCTTGATGTTATAAAGGCGTGTACGACCTTCTCACAGTCCGCTGCTTGCGTCAGTAATCTGAGCATCCTGCCAATGTTCTTAATGGCAAAAGGTACCACTTCTAATGCTGTGAATTGCATCAAATATTCCCGCTGTAATCTTTTGTATGTGGGCGAGACTGGTCGCCGTCTTGGTGATCGCATTTGCAATCATCTTTATGATATTCGCAATAACGATCCCACCAAACCAGTTTCCCGCCATTTTAATCTAGCTAACCATTCTCTTTCTGACTTCATTGTTTTCGGTCTTTCTTTGATTAACGGCTGATTGCTTGTTTTTGTTTCCTTGCCCACCTTGTTCTCATTGGTTCCTTTTGTCTTGTTCTCAGTACATAAACACTCCTTTCTACCACCTCTGGTCTTCTTTTTTACTCCGACGAAGGACTAGCGTCCGAAACGTCAGTAAGTTTTTTCATCTTTTCACGGTGTATAATTTACCTTTTTATCATTAATGAGTCAAAACATGGTTGACAATGAAAAACCATGGTACCATGTCATTCTAAAGCAGGGATAACAGGTCACGATATTTACGAAAGTAGTACAAACATTGGACGCTCTTAAGAATTTTATTTCATAAATATGTAGCTGCTGAGTATAATATATTCTTGCTAGTCCATGTACTACTTTATTATTTTTTTGGGAGGAGGGGTTTTTGAATTATAATGTATGGTAATTTTCGACCACGGCGAAGTAAATCAAAATAGTGGTCAAACAAAAAATATTCCCGAAAAATCCTGTTTTCGAAAAACTTAAATAAAATGAAATACTTTGAAGACATAATTGTTTTTTGGGGAAAATGAGCATATACTAAGTTCCATATTTGTTTAGTAGTCTAATAGAGCTGTTGAATACAGTCAACTCTGACGCACACCATCGGGACCGTCACTTCATGTCCGTAATAGCGAGCGTTCGTAATAGCGAGCGTCCGGTCATTTCTTTGGCAGTAATTTTGTCGAGGATTTTTCTATTGTCCATAATAGCAAGGTGTCCGTAATATCGGGGTTTCTGCAAGGCGGGATTTGACTGTATCGGCATTGTGGATGCATTAAAATGGGTCGACGAATGTCAAAATATAAATTAGAGTACTCGATTCGCCAAAGAAAGATCGGATGCGCCTAAAAGTTATATTTTTATAATGAGGGCTCTAAGGGCGTTATTTGGACAATTTTGAAAATGTTCAATTTTTCTATTCTTCATAACTCAGGCGACCGTTACAGATAATCGCTCTTAAGCCCTAAGTGACCACACATGTAAACGAACGAAGTACGCGATCCAAACTACTGTACGACAGTTTCTTCATTCTTGAGTTTTGATTCTTAAGACCCAAGGCTGTACGATTTTTAATTATAGTTTCTATGAGCAAGAAAGCAATTATTGACCCGATAGCCAGTCTTAGATGCGAGAAAGAAAGAAAGAAAGAGAGAAAGAGTGAAAGGAAGAAAGAAAGAAACTCCTTTCTTAGCGATTAAACGTAAAACAAATAGCTATGACAGCTATTGTATAAAATATTCTTCTGATTCCTGGCCGGGGGATCGAGATTAATTCATATTAAGTTATTCTAAAAAAAGAGCAAGATTCAAGATAATTTATTAATGCCAGGAATATGACAGATTTTGATTTAAAAGATGTAAACGAGATGCGAGGCATAGGCTAATTATAACAGAAATCATAACATAACTAAGATATGACGCGCGCTCTGATTGGTTCACCACCTATGAAGAAAAAATGTATGGAGCACTCGTATGGAGCACGCTGGCGACGTCAATTTGGTAAAAATTCGGTGAAAATTGCAAGCATTCGAATAAGACTAAAAATACTGCTAAAAAACTGGTCTACCTTGCTGTACATTTTAAAGGTAAAATATTATTATTGATTTCCTTTCCATAAAAAAAGTTTTGTCATAGCACAAAATGTTGGCCAAGTTTGATTATTGTAGATCATCATAGGAAACAGATTATCGAGCACGAAACTTAAGTAGGAATCAATTAATCAATTAAGAAAAGTAGGTATGTTTGCTCTGAGTGTTATTTCTAGGATTACATGAATAGGTTCGACATTTTTGTTCCACATGTCACAAAGGAGAACAGAAACGCCTGTCAAAGATAAACAGTATCAATTGATCGGCAGTGGGGGTTGGACACAGCGCGCGAAGCATCAAGGGACAAAATGTAAAACTCTCTTCATTTGTGACTGGACGTCGAGAAGTTAAGAGCTCCTAAGATAAAACTTGGTGTAAACAAACAAGGGAAGCGAAGATTGTCAAAAGTTTATGGAAACACAGAAAGTTAGTTAGCTATTTTACGATCTTACATACATATTCTCGAGTAAATGAATAAAATTTTAAAGTAAATAAAGCTAATTATTTGTGCCCTAGTTTTACGAAGTACAAAGATTTTCATATGACAATGAGTTATCTCAACTCAAATGATAGCTAGGAATTTGCCTATTATTAATTTTTTTTAACGAGAAAGTATTACTAAATCCTACTACTTATGAAAACAGAATGCTGGCAAAATATGGGTTAGTCAATTAATCAAATAAAAAACAAAACAAAACAAAAAATCTTTAGCAAACAGTCAGCAGTGTCAGACTGAATGGGTTTCACTGAGCCGTGCAAAACACTAGAAGCTGAGAAAGCAAATATAAGTTTACTAAAACGCGTATGATAGGGTCGAGATGGAAACTATGAGAGTACAATAGATTGTTGAGTGTCAACAAAGAAAACCTTTCTTTTAATTGAGGAAGCTACTAGCTTGTCCGCTTGTGCGTGCAGAGCCAGACGAGAGCCAGCTTGCAAGTGTCACAGTTATGTAAATTTCTCGCGTTAATTTAAATATTTAAGAAGAATTGGCAAAAGTTGAAGAAGAAAAAGAACAAAAACACAAACAAGAAAACAAAAAATATCTAAGAACAAAGCGAAATAAAAAAAGTAATAAAATACAAGGCAAATGATCATCTTTTAACCACAAAACTTCTACTGTTTTGGTGCTCAACACTGATATCGAGCAAAAAAAAATCGTGTGATTATTTAAACCTTTGGCCCTCTAAACAATCAAAATTATAACCTTTCTCAAGGAAGCATTCAACAGATTTAAATAAAATAGGACAGAATATAAGGACATTAGGATATAGAGAAGGATTATTTGTTCGTTTGACGACCAAAACTACAACAAAAGTTCCTTCCTTTTTCGGTGAAAAAGTGCCAACGTACCTATAAAAGAAGAAGTAGTTCTAGCGTCAGGTCATTATCGGCTTGACGTCACTTTCAATAGATCACAAATAATACTTAAGTGCTTGTAGCACACACTAAGAGTAGAGAGTAGTAGAAGAACTACGGACGAGTAGTAGAGTAGAAGAGAGGGCAGACCAATAGTCAGAAGAGTGAAGAAGAAATAGAGCGAACTTAACAACCGTGTAAAAGAAAACAATCGAGCGAATAAAAGACCAAGAGAAAAAGAAAATCAGAGAAAGGCTGCATGTGTGTACGTGGGACGAGCTAGTCCACCCCATCCCCGTCATCGGGAAAAAACCTTCCACGTCACAGTTTAAAGCGTTTTTGTTTGAACTCAAGTTTGGCTTACTAAAAAACTTGCCCTTCCATCGGCCAGCTCACTACAGCGCAAAAGAAAAGTCTCGCAGTTGAGAAGTCAATTAGTTTAGTTTTTCTTGCTCAATCCGCCGTACAGGTCGCCACAGCCGTCCAGCAAACCACCACGATGGTTACTCTAGTAAAACCAGTAATGCATTCTTTGGACTCAGTTTTCGAAACATTTACGGTTCAAAATGTTTAGATAATTTGTGTTACAGCCAAGCGCCAAACGAAGTTCACTAAGTCGACTTCTCCTCAGTCAAATTAACTTTAAAACTTGTGAATGAAAACGTTAAAGAATACATTTAGGAACTGCTTCCCTTACATGAATGTTTCGGAAAAAGTTTTCAAAATAAAGTTTAAGATACAAATTGAGCTGTTTTTGCACCGAACACGAGACTTAACTGATTTCGAATTTAGCTCGTAAAGTTTCGTGCTCGCATCTTAGGAAAATATGATTTGAACAGTGCAAAAAAAAAAAAAAAAAAAAAAAAAAAAAAAAAAGAAACAGTTTTTATTCTTCATGTTATATAAGCAATGGCGTAAATCTGTTGATGGTGCACGCGGATAGTTGAGAGAGCACTCTGGTACTACGCTAACATTGTGCACTCCCAACTATCCGCGTGCAATCATCAATAGATTTACGTACGCCAAGCATTGATTATTGCTTAAATTGTATATACTAATTTCATTGCACTTTGTAAATGTAATATCTAAAGCAAACAAAAGTATATTTGTTAATTGTTAAGAATGCTTTCTGTTACACCAGGTTCACTTGGTCAACCTTCCCTAACAATTTATTATTTTGTGCAATCTTGGCACTGATTTTACGGTGGAACACAGAAAGTAGAGCAGATCAGATTCACGTTTCCTAACCTCGGCTGACTCATCAACCTAGTCCAAGTTAGAATGTTTCCTTCCTTAGTTGGACATTTGCTGGCGAGATCTGATATTTCAGAGACTGTCAAGACTCTGTTCCAAATATTTAAGCTTGTGAGATTGCCTTTAAAAGCTTGATCTGCACCATAGTCTCCTTTGTAGCTATCTTGTTCCTGGCCAAGTACTAAGGCCCCGTTGGCAATCGTCTCACCTGTTGCTACGTTGACTTTTTCACCTCGCTTGTCTCCATCGATATACAGTACCACCTTACCTGTCACACTTTCCCAAGTGAAAGCAAGATGATGCCAGGTGCTGTCGGTGATGTACTGACTTTGATCAGTAAAATGTCTATCGAGAAACGGATATAAATAATATACTATGAATATCGTGGAAATCTCAATAGACAAGACCCGGACCTCAACCATATATTTTTTCCATAGGTAAAGGAAACGAGCTAAAGGGGTTAAAAGGTTGATAAAAAACCTCCTGTCTACTGATGATAAAAAAACTCATAGCTACAAGAGATGGTTACTAGTGAAAAATGGTGACTGCTTGAAGTTTCAAAAATTTTCTTACTTCCATACGTTGTGAATGGATATCTGTGTTTCTGTTGATTTTAAAAACGCAACGATCATGTCAAAGGATGTTGGAGTTGAGTAACTTAGCAATGTATGGGGTCCCGCTTTCGTAGCATCCATCTGAAACCACATGCTGACAGACAGTTTACTCATATCAGACGTAAAGGGATTATCAAAGAGAACCAAATTATCCACTGATTCTCCGGGAAAGGACATCACGTTGCATCCTAGAAGAAAAAAAAAGTAAGATATGACACATTTTAAATGTATTTCTGAGAAAAACTGTTATTTTATTCAGTTCCAGCCTAACTTATTCAATCGTGATATTATTTCTTAAAGACTCCTTACGTTTCACATTCTTCTTTACATTCTATTCCATCTTGTTTGAAATTCACTTACCTCTGCAGGTGACACCATCTCCTCCAAACCCGGGAAGGCAGGCACATTGGAATGAACCAGCCTTGTTATTACACGTGGCGTTTGCAGAACAATTATGAACTCCAGATACGCACTCGTCAACATCTAAAATGAGGTAAAACGAAGTTAATAATAATACCGCAATCCTCATCATGCATCATCACCACTATTGTCATCTATCACTATCATCTTTGTCGTCATTATCAGCATTTTATTCACTACCATTTCAGCCATTATCATTATTTGTTCTTTTTCATCAATAGAAGCACCATCAACATACTCATTATCATTTTGTCTACTTTTCATCATATTATTCTTCGCCATAACCATTACCACCCCTATCTTCTTTTTCTTGTGGTAGTTTTCAACCATTTCCAAGAGGATCAAGAGACTAAGACAGGGCGGCCATGCTGGCGAACCATTACATAAGGAACTAATGAGAGGTTTTTTATTGAAGTCCACCAGATGACGTATTATGAAAACTAAGAATTATCATAGCTATCATCACTTTCAAATTTTAATGAACCATCCTTAAGAATAAAGCTTCTTAATTCTATAATCTATACATTTCTATTTAATTACAAGGAACTAGACCAGTACACGTGGAAAATTCAAAGCTAATCAAATACCTCCTTGTTTAAGAAATCATTTATTTTGATCTAGAAACATCCATAAAACACCGAAACTGCTTATGCACTGGCAACCCAAAAGTCACGCAGTCACACAGCAAACATGGCTAATAATTAATAATTGAGCTAATATAAACGTGCGACTATTCTCGGAACTCCAAAAAGTACATATTTTTGAATAAAAATCTAATTGCGCACGTTGTGGTCAGCAATGAATAGAAATGGCGATGTGGTTTTGGTAACTTCTAGCTTCGTAGCCGTTTTCCCGTGATTTGTGGAGAATACGTCCATGTGATGATGATTATACATATGATATCTTCTGTAATGAGAAGTTTTAATCCCCTCTGCTTTTCTATCTCCTTATTCCTTCTTATTCTATTTCTCCTTCTTGTGTAAAACCCACTTACCTCTGCAAGTGACACCATCTCCTTCAAACCCAGGAAGGCAGGCACATTGGAATGAACCAGCCTTGTTATTGCACGTCGCATTTACAGAACAATTATGAACGCCAGATACGCACTCGTCAACATCTAAAATAAAGCAAAATAAAGTTAATAATAAACAGATACCGTCTTCCACTACCACAATAATTATGATGTATCGTGTATTATCATCATTACTATCATCATCATCATCATCATCATCACCCAAAACACCCTCATTTTCATCATCCCCACTAACACCACCGCCACCACCACCATCATCTTCTTCATAATCGTCATCGTCATAATAATCATAATAAACATCATTCGATTACTACCATCACCGATATCATCAAACTCAACATCATCATTTATGATCAACACCAGCCAACACTACAGTCATCATCATCATCAACACATTAGCAATATGGTGATATCTTTTTACTGTCTTCCTCATCACTTGCATTACCATCGTTGGCATCACTTTGCAGTTAAGCATTTTGACAAGTAAACTAGTAAAAATTCGTCATTTATATAACAAAATCAACTACTAATAAACATCAGTTACCTATTTCGCAATATTTCCCAGTGAATCCTTTAGGGCAAAGACATCGATATCCTGCAGTAGTGAAACCTGATTGACAGGTTTGGTTTGCACTAGTGCAGGGATTTACAGCACATTTATTCTGCAAAAATAGTAATTCTTATTATTAATCGAAAGAGTAATTATTAAAGCTCATTTAGGTACGCAAGTCAGACTTGTGATTCCTATGAAAGGTACCTCTGTTCCTCTGTACGAGTATCCTGGTCTTTCCTGGTAATCCTGTGGATTTTGATAACGATCAGCATCGTTCAGTTGACAGATCATCATTCCAGGTGTAGGTGAAGTACCAAGGTTGTACGACACGCAGTCATTGTTTAGATAACAATTGATTCGACACATTTGGTCACCTGATAGTGTTAGCTCATCAATGACGTGGTTCAACAAGGCCTTATCTGATTGCAGTTTTTCATATGATGTAGTGAATCTGCAGTTGGATGCTGTAGAGACAAGTTCAATTTTAAATCAGTTAATTAACAGAGGTGCTATGATATGTGTACATTTTGCATGCCCTGCAATATTGTGCTGGTTGTCTCTTTCGTAATCATTATATCTTCTGTATACAAGTCACCACCGGCATTTTTGACTCTTTTTCGACAAAAATGTAGATCTGTTGTTATATTGTAAAATTGTTTTTCTTGAAATCTTAAATTTATTTTAAAATTAATGGTATTTAAAGTAAGAGATATAGTCCTAGTTCAGATTTGATATATCCTAAATTCAGGTAAAGGATACTCCTAGAAAAGAATACTTCTAGTTTTCCTAGTTCAGCTATAAGGGAAACTCAGGTGTAATATACTTCTAGTTTAGGTGTGACATATTACTAGTTCAGTTAGGAGATACTCCTAGTTTAAGAAGGAAATACTGCTAGTTCAGATGTGATATGCTGTTAATTCTGAATATGAGTTTTACTTTGTCTCACTTTTGACAGTCTAACCCGAAGCCCAAGAGTCTCTTAACTCGAAATATTTGACTGGTTAATGGCTTCCCGACTTCTATGATTGCAGGACAAATTTTCTTTGAATGTTAATTCCCCAAGTTTTTTATCATCAATGGGTAAATATCACTCTTTCGAACCACCTCGTATCGATGCATCTTCGAATTTTTTTTCTGCATTGCTCTTACGGGCTTTTGAAATATGCGTTCATGTTCCAATGAGTTTGTGTTCGTGTATTGGAATTTGTATTCTTCTGTTTGAATTTGTATCGGTCGATTTGAATTTGTTTTGTGTATTTGAATTTGTGTATTTGAATTTGTATTTGTGTATTCGAATTTGTATTTGTGTATTTGAATTAGTATTTGTGAATTGCACCTCTAGGCAACCGTACCTCCGTCCGTACATACAACATACGGCGTGTACACGCAAAAGGGTGCCCGCTTGATATTAAAGGAAAACTACTACTCGCAATTGCACAGAAAACATTGATTTGGGACAAATTTAAGGCCAAGAACAATTGGAATAATTATTTTTATGTAGTCAAAGATGAATCAAAGAGGAATCATCAAGAATTCGGGTCGTTTTCAGCAACCATTAATTCGTATATTTTTTGCCACTGTAGAAAAAGTTTTGTCCGCCTCCGATTGGTACAAAAAAAAATATTTTAATAGTTTTCTTATTGATAATTTATTTTCATGTTGAATAAAATTAAAAAAAAAAAAAAAAAAAAAAAAAAAGACAAGATTACTTTTTACGATACAATATTTGCCGTTTATTGAGCTTTTCTCCGGCTAGCTTTCTCTCTGTGTTGCTACCATTGCAGTAAAAATACGGTCCTTCGGTTCTTATAAAAACATAAAACATCGTTGTGCAAAAGAAGTAAAAGTAAGCTTATATTTTGTTCACCTTTTCTTAACCAGTTTTCAAGTCTGTTTCATAGTGTTGATTTGTCCATAAAAGTTCGGAAATATCCGAAATTGGGATTTTAATGAAAGACATCCGAGGTAAATTTCACTAAACTTGACATTGTATTGAACTACCTGTAGTTATCTTTCGTTTTTTTGAAATAAAACTAACCAGAAATTCAAAGCATAAATATGTCATAAATATGTCGATATTTCAGGAACAAAACTATCCCCTAGGGGGGTGTTTGTGGTGAGTTTTGTACATGTGATAAAATTCCTAAGTGGGAGAGTAGTAAGGTCGAAAACAAAGACTCTTGCAAAGAAAACGAAGTACATTTAGTGCATTTCGATATCATTTTTCTCACTTTTTCCAATTTTGTTTCTCATATGGGGGACATAATCTTCATCTCGAAGAAGAAAAACAATTGAGGATTTCTCCCCGATTTTAAGACTCAGTTTCTGATTTATCTTAATAGGGAGTGACAAAATTTATATATTATCTCTTTCAATAACTCGTTATCCATATGATATCACTCACTCGCTCGCAGACTCGCTTGTTCGCGATATCATATGACACTTGCGAATAAAAACGATATCGTGCAAATAACGTGTCATAATCTCCTATATACCAAACATTAACAACCACGAGAAGTATAGATATATTAGTATTGCGTACTAACTTTTTTCTTACCTTCAGAACGAACCAGTCTTATGAGTACCTGTTAAAGATAAGAATTAAAATTGCTTTTGAAAATAAAAAAAAATCAGACATGCACTGTCTAAAATTCGAGCTCCTAGAACAATCTATGTTGTTACCTATTGTTTTATCTTATAGCAAATCTGACAAAAGAAGTGTGGTAGATTGTCACTTCAAACTCGATAATTTTTCGTGTATTCCAAAACCTACAATTCTAAATAGGTTTTCGAAAACGTTTATTTTGTTTTCAGAAATGTGTATTTTTATGGCAGAATATTGTAAGGCTCCTTGCATCGCGTTTATAGCGTTTCGAGGTCCAAATCCACTCCTAGTATTCCTTAAAAATACAGATAATTTTTCGAATACTTGTTTCAAAACAATTGCTACATACAAACATCGCCTTTCAAGAGCTCTGTTACGGATGTTTCTTTTCCTTCTCTTCTTCTTTATCTTTAGAAGTTGACTGTAAAATTAATTAATTGTTTCCCTATGTAAGAAAGTAGTAAAACCTAATTACAATAAAACATACCTGGACGTAAAATAGGAGATACCAAACTTGCTCGATGTACGACAACATCCTTCAACTCCGTCACTTACAAAAAACTTAATTAGACAACTCTAAGCAAATTTATTATACTAAAGATAAAATTGGGTTATCCGTTATTTACGAAGTCCAATCCTTCTGAAAGACTGAATAATTCAGTAGACGCTTTTGGTTCTTTTGGGAGTCTGATTCGCTCTTTATTTAAACAGCATCAATAATTTAATAATAAAAAAAAAATAATAATAATAATAATAAAAATAATAATAAAAATAATAAAAATAACCAGGTAGAGAGGGTAATTAGCCCATCCAGAGGATATTTATTCTTCTCCAGTTTTAACGGGAATTCAAAAGGAAGCAAAAACCTTTTGGCATATCCGCTATTCTTATTTACATAACCTGGACATATCTATCGAGTGAATGCATTATTTGATCAAACATCGATTGGCAGATTGTCCAACATACAATGACTGAACACCTGAACACATGATATCATAGTGTTCTTAAATTATGAGGATTATGACGCCTTCGGCGCTTTGATATTCATCGCAGCCACAGGAAGCGAAATAATACGTCTGAGAAACCAATCAATGTAAATTCTCTTCTTTCGGCCTCGTACTTTAATCAGCTTCTTTTGATCAGTGCTTGATCTAATATCTGAAGACTCATCCATCTGACCAAATACTATGATTCGTTGTTGAGAATATGAATTATCAACGGGGTTGTGAAGGCCAAAAGTCGAACCTCATGTGAGTGGAAAATAATTACCTTCTCTACGTTCCCATACCCATATACCTTTGCGGCTGTGGGCTTTAAACTAGATGAATAAACCCTTAGAATTAGCTTAGAATTGAATCTTTAATCCAAGTATACAAGAAAAATACCACTTTCTTGCTCCTTTTTTTAAATTTTCAACATCATTATTATGCTTAATCCGCGACATCCTTGTGTATTTATTGTGAATCCACTCAATGCATGATTGTACATGATTAATTGATAAAACAAAACTGCACGTATTGTGCTAAATGATGATCAGAATATGTTGAAAATACATCGTTGTTAGTTTTCCTAGTTTGGATTACAGCTCTAATCCAAATTTACAATCTACCCTTTTAACATCATTATCATGCTTATCCTCGACAACCTAGTAAATTTTGTTTGATGTTGCAATATGCATTAATACATTCGGCATAGCGATGGCTACGATTTTTTCTTTGAATAAGTGACAAAAGAAACTGAATACGTTAAGGGGTTATTTATTAATGTTCTGTGATGCGTGATCGTGAACAATTGAGAGTCGTATTCTTTAAGAATGAAACATCGGCCTGCCAGTTCTCGAGGGTTATTTTGAAAGCCTCTGCGAACAAAGATCTACATGATCATACCCCCTCTTCCCTGAGCGCATTTACTTTGGAGCCTCTCTCAGTTGTGCTTTGCCGTGTCTGTTGTAAAATTTTATATCAATCTTATTTTCAATTCTAATGTTAGTTTTAAGTGAACGAATCAAGGAAATTAGTTATTCTGTTAATTTAAATATTTCGAACCGATAGTTGATATCAAAGGCTTAATACGTGCGTCTTCAATGATCATGTTAGATAGCACGACAACAAACAGTAGTGCTTCTAGTTCTTCTTCCTTTCAGTGATACTTCAACGGATTATTTTTAAAGATGTATATCTATTACTGTTTTTTTAAATACCGTATTACACTTTGAGGATAACTTTAGCATGCGTTCAGTCGCTATATTATCTATCGAAATAACCGTAATTCGTTTATTACCCTATTATATACCAGCTGAACGCAGGCTAGGAAAACATCAACATACTTGAAAACAGACCTCTTCAGTTCGGATGTAATTTTTTCCCTATTTCAGAACACGTGACATTCCCTTGAGAATAAGATTCTTTGTTTTAGTTGTATCAATATTCATGTGCCTCCTAATGTGCCGCCAAGCGCAAGCGTTAAACAGATAAAATGCGTCCAAACAATGCCCTTGGAGCCCTCATAACAAATATGTATCTTTTAGATGCAGAGGAGGGTGATCAAGTGGCAAGTGACCTAATCGGCCAATCACGATCATGATCACAGGCAACAAAAAATATCACAAGAATTTCATATACGTCGTAAAGAATCATTAATTTGGCCTCATATTACTTACCACAACCTCATATTTTTAAATTGTCGCATGGATTAATGGCAGTCATTACTGTACAACAAGTCTAGGTCCAAGATAAGACATATTTCTATGTAAATTTATAACATTAAGATGCCACGACAACTCTAAAGGAAATAAACACCGGTACTATCGGTAAATCGGTACTATAACGATGGAATGACAAGTAAGGGAGCCGCATGTGCTCAAAAGATACAGGCTGCTGCTACCGAGACAAATCTCGAAGCAGACGAAGTAAGGCTTTACGTACTTAGAAGCATTACAACGAGAATTGATAAACAAAAATTTAGAAAGCCTTTGATGTTTTTCCTATTGATTCATGTTTTTCGAGACCCGAGTTGTTTGATTCAAACATTAAAGCTTATCCCTATTATAGCAGATCCTTATTTTCACCCTTACTATTCACATAAAAGCCGATATTGTAAGTTTGAGCTGTTATTAATCATTCTTTTTATACATCGCCAGAAAATTCGAATCGACATGCGCAATTGGAGCGTGGCACTTGGGCTTGGGTTTCACTCCCTCCTCGTAAAAAATGTATGGCGAAAAATTTGAATCTCTTCGTGAATTAAAATATACGTATTTACACAAGCTGATGTGTATCTGGATAAGTTCTCATAAACGTAAAGTTTATTTAGAAGCTACTTATGGGACTTAACATAGTATTTTCGGTTCGGTTTTAGGAAATTTGTAGACCAACAGTTTTTGACGCCATGTTAGGGTGTCACTTAGTGGAAGCGATGAATATACCTGCACTACAATTAAATATTCTATACCTATATGTGCGTACTAACCTTGCCGCATATGTATTTCACGAGCTGAAATAACAGACCATTGCTCAGCAAAATATTTTGTTAAATTCCTCTCGATATAGGCTCGGTTTTTAAGATTTAAACTATGCCACAAATGACGTCTACACAAGAGCAATATCATCCATAGAAAGTGCTTTAGTTGATGTGAAAAGCGAGGAAAACTACTTGCTATCTTCTTTGTCGAAGCAGCCATCTTGAATAAATTGTGCTAGGCGTTCAAAATAAAGCCTAGAGAGTCTGAACCCTAGTTTACCCATCTGACTTTGCAGTTGATTTCTCTCACTGAATGCCCCAACACAAAGCTCCACTATATCTTGCGCGACCAGCCGCCATTTTGAATTCCGGTTGAATTCCTTAGATTATGCTAATTACTTCGAGCACATGAACTAATCAGGTATACGCTCAGACAATACGAGGATTGACAGATGATTTGATATGGCCGAGTGAACTTAAATAAGCACCTCTCACTATGATTCGGGTATTCTGGCGATGATTCTTGATGTATTTCTTTTTCATAATCGTTCGAATATATAGAAATGGATTGGCAATGAAACGCAAATGCGAGCGAAGGCTCGGAAAACAGATTTCTCCTACCCGCTCGATCGCGAACCTCCCACAAGTGTCGTTGGAACAAAAAGAAAATTTCCAGGTTTTATCAAAGGGCCGAGCAAGTTCAATGGCTTCTGCTCTGAATACTTCAAATCAGGTGAGTAGTGCTTCCGTTGGATTTGATACAAATCACCATCATCACACTACTAAAATACATGTGTTTTCACAGTTTAATAGTGGAGAACTATGGTTGATATGGACGATACGATTTATTATAGATTATTCGTAGACAAAAGTCAGTCTTTGCATGAAATTGGGAATCGGCGCATTATATTTTAAGTTTTATAAACCTTAAAGTGTAATGAAGAGTACGAATTTGAAAAAAAATAGAAGCCAAAAATAAACCCTTCAACCACAAAAGGATGACAGTCCTCCTCCAAAATAATGAATTTCTGCTTTCCATGTTTTGAAAGCTTACATGTATTTTGTTTGCTTTTTCTTTTCATTTGGTGCTTCAAATAAATTAGCTCGAATTTATAAGATACAGTATGTACAGTGATTGATATGCAATATAAATTTGCGCACTCTCTTGGTTAAGAAAGTTTTGAATTGTTTTAGCTCATTTCAAATTTATTAATGATGGTAATTGAACTGAGTGGAGTGCAATTTGGAATCAAACGCGCGATTCCAAAATCGGACGACCGCGTAGCGGGGGTGCGATTTGTAATTGCAAGTTTGATTTCAGACTAAAATTGCACAACACGAAGTTCAGTTACCACTTAATCATATCCTTTTTGTAATCATACACAAGAAAAAGGCACAATAAAGAGTGCAGAATAATCAATTTAATGTAGTAGAAGAACTAAATGCTAATGCATTTTTTAGGATGCGATTAAGGGCTCCTTTGAACCAATCAGATTGCAGGATTTGGTAGAGATTACCAAAAGGATATAATTAATGTTGAAATTGTATTTAATATTTTGTGATAATTATGAAATAAAAATAAATAAATTTATAGCATGCAACATATTGCAAACAATATTGTTATCATCCATACAGCACCTCCACTATTATTTCCTTATTTTAATTTGGTTTGAGTATGATAATCCATGACAGATGACATATACAAAATGTCCAGTGCAGTTCAGATATTTGTTTTTAAAATGACCATGTTTTAGATGAATTGTTCTGGATTGCACATGGCTTCCAAAAATTCATTGGCTTCAAAGGCTTGGAAGTCAATGAAATCAGAAGACAAGGAACAATATTCAAAAAAAAGCCAGAGAAATGAGAAACCCAGAGCTTGGATCAATTTCAGATGAGCAAAAGCAGCATCTGATAAAAGAACACAAAAAAACAACTACTGGCAGAGGTCAGTACAGTCACTTCAAAAACTCATTAATAATCCATAAGACTTTTGGTCCATATTGGAGTGACCACACATGTGACTGGCATAGACCTTTATACCTGATAACCTGCCTTGACTTTTGTATGTGGTTTGAAATGAAATATCTTTAAAATATTATTGTGCATGCCCATGATGTCAAACCTCTATTGAAGTTTAAAAGTCTCAATGGTCATCATGTGCATGGTTGCTTCAACTTGAACCAATGGTTTTAAATGTACTATTAATGAGTTTATGAAGTCATTTAAATAATTTTCTTATGGTCACAGAAAAAAAAAAAATGGTCAAAATTTTTATATTTTCCAAGAAATTGCTTAATATATTTGCGTAAAATTGTCCCATTCTGAAACAGCACGTAGAACGAAGACTACTAATGCACTGCATGATTCCCTCCAGTGGGACAAATTGCCGATTAGTAGGTGAAAACTCAAAGTGACGCTCGTTTCTGTAAAATTGGCCCATTCCAGAACAAGACATAGAACGAAGACTACTAATGCACTGCATGATTCCCTCTAGAGAGACAAATTGCCGATTAGTAAGTGAAAACTCAAAGTGACGCTCGTTTCTGTAAAATTGTCCCATTCCAAAACAGCTACTTTCTTAACTTTTTGCGTTACGGTTAAGTGATAAATCGATTGTTTCAAAAGTGCAACAATCGTCAAACAGAACTTATCACTACGTAAAGGCGTTTTAATTTGCAAGCATAAAACTTTGTTTAGAAATAAAAGAACAGTCGGTGGTTGATAGGATGTCAATTTTATTCGTGATTTCGACATATCAGGACATATTTTTGGGTGTTGAAATTAAGCAAAATTCGATCGGTCCGTAAAATGTAGTAAACTGTTGTCCAAAACAAGGCTAAAAATATACTTTTCCGTATTTTTTTTCCCAAACTTTTTCCACTAATTAAAACTTGAGATATATTCCTAGAAGTTTATGAAGTATGAGCTTTGTTGAGCTTTCTACGCGATTTTGGGAATACTTTCAATTCCCACTATTATCAGCGGTAAAAATACGATGAAATACCTAAAAAATCGGGTTTTCAAACTTTCTTAAAATTCTAGAAAACTAAAGCGCTTCAGGATCTTTTAATGCGATTTTCTGAAACAGGTTACCAAAGGGTTTTTTTAAGTGAAATAAAAGAAGTTTTGATTTTTCCCAACTGATTTCGGATTCTCGACCCTTACGGACATTCGCTCTTAAACCCGTATCCTGGGAGTCCGTCGAGCATTGGTGGACCTTTTTTATACAGTAAATAGAAATACCGAGTTTTGATTGGCTCAAATTTAACAATAGAAAATATTTTGCGTCGATTGATGGAGGTGATAATCGGAAATGGGTAGAACCCGCAAGTCTAATTTTAGCTTTTTGGCTTCAAGCCGGTTTAGACTTTGCGAGGACGGTGCTCGACGATACGGCGGTCATCTTGCCAGGGGGCAAAACCAATTAAAGGTCACGGAGAATATATAGAGTTTTGGGTCTTTGTCTTTCTGTTTGGTGTAAAAATGATCGATGTACCGCCTTCCATTTGCATTGTTCGCGTGCAGTCTTTCCAACACCTAACTTAGAGAGGGCGCGCTTATCGTGATGACGTCACTCCAATCTTTTGATAAGCAAGATATGGTGAAAACGTCTTTGAACTTTTATAGCTCTAAAGCAAACTCGGGGACCCCTCCTTTTTAAGTGCGGACATTAAAAAACAAGCAAGAGCAGAATTTTTGCCACAGTTTTATCCTTTTTTTAATCTTGATGTAATGTTTTATTATACTATAGTCATTTTTCTAATGTGGGTTGATAGTTGTTATTATATATATTATATATTTTTAAATTTGTAAATATAAGTAGTTTTATTGAGGGCCACAAGTTTACCTCATTAAATAACCGAGAGTGAGGTCATTACAGAAAAATCTCAGACCGAGGTCTGAGCAGTACGGACCGAGCGCAGCGAGGTCCGTACAAAAAAGACCGAGGTCTGAGATTTCCCTGTAATGACCGAACGGACGAGGTTAATAAGTTATTTATTATATGGCCTTTTTTAGTGCTGTATTTCTAATAAATAATATACCTAACTATGGACACCGGAAGTAATTTTCAACATCCGTTTGCGCACGCAAGGTCAAAGTTGAGGTCGTGTTCACTGAGCCTAGCGATCCTGGATAATTTATTGAAATTCACAGAGACGGTTTTGTTCAAAGCGAGAACATCTTTGTCTTTATTATGGCAGGATCTAGGAAAATGCGAACACTTTAATTTCACAAAACTCAGATACCTGTGTTTACAAGTGTTTGAACTCTTAGAAACTCAAAAAAATTAGAAGAAAAATAGACCCAAATTGTAAATGAATTTTGAACACGTGGGGAGAACTTGCAGTGATTTCAGTGAAGTGTTATTCTTCGTCGTCGTTCTCGTTAACAACGTCGCTTTGCAACTTGTTGGATTAACTTAACTGGGCCATTGAAGATCTCGAACTGACATTGAGAAATACTACTGATATTTGCTCCAGGAAAAACACCATTTAAAGCTGCTGGGTTGCTTGAATTATTCACAGCGAGCGAATTCGTCGTGTTTTGGAGACTCAGGCTGCTGTGTGACTGCTGTGAACTTGTTATTAACTGGCCACTGCTATTGTCTGGAGGAGCAGTTATCTGTTTGGAATTTTGCGAGTGACTTGAAGAACTCAAAATGTACGACATTTGTCGCTGATGGTGCTGGTATTACTTCCGCCATGTTGTTTTGCTCACTTTTTGCCTCTTCTTCCTCTGGATAGTAAAATTCGCTTTCGCTGTGGCTCTCTTCGTCGCTCATTGTACACTGAGAAGTATCTCTAAGCTATCCAATAATTTTTTTCAGTCCTTGAAAAGATAAATGTATTTTGTTTATGTTTTCGGTTGATTTAATGTTTGGTTTCGTAGCTTTTGATCGCAACTGAAAAAAGCCGTGAATGAAGCCGAGAACAATTTCCGTAATGACCGGTCATTACAAGAAAATCTTGCCCGCTAAGCAGCCAATCAGAGCGCGCAAAACATTGATGCCATATAATAATATTATGTATTATTATTATTATTATCATCATCATCATCATCATCATCATCATTATCATTTCATTTTTTGAAAGTACATTATGATACCCAACTTTAAAGGGAAAACTAGACGCCTATCTGCGTGAACTCGGGCTTCATAGCAGAATATTGAAAGAATTCTTCGTGAACACTATCATCCTTTTAGATGGTGCCAAGTCTGTTAAACTTTCGGTCAGGTATCTGTCCTTGTAAATCAAATATTTTGAACCTACATTACCATTACCATTACAATAGATAGCAACTGCAGCACTATCTACTGTTAACACAAAATTGGTGTAGTTTTCAGCTATTAGTGATTCAATGGCTCTTTGAAAAGAAGTACAGTACTGATATCCTTCTATGGCAGCCCCTTGATGTATAGTACCAGAGTAGCTTTCATTGTATTGAAGTTCATAGTCATTGTCAAACACTTTTAACATTGGTGGTACTTCTGACTGCATTAAAAAGGACTGTCTGGCTAATTGAGATTAACTTGAATACAACTGATATCCAATATCCATAACTAACATGAGGTCATTGGTAGAATTAACTCCTTGCTTGTTATTGTAAATCAAAGAGCATAAACTCATTTCAACAGACTGTTGTCCAGAATTTTGTCCAAATACTAGTTCATTACCTTGGCTATAAGTTACTGTTATTGTTTTGCTAGGGTCAATGTACATTGGAGCAGGACCAGGGTTCTTCTCTATGTCTGTACTCAGTTTAAATTTACAATAATTTGATCACAGGCAACCCAAGCTCACTATACTTATAAGAAAATGTATGGGGATTTAGAATATGCCGTATATTATTTGGAAAAACGTGAATAAATGTGTTTTGACTTACCTGTTGTGTCAATTTGTTTATTTGGAACTCCTGTATGTAGTTTCAGCTAGTTTTGAAGGGTATTTAAGAAAATAATTCCAACACTTATAATAAATGACAAGGTAGGAAGCTGCCGACCCGAATTCGATGTCACTGGTGTACACTTCCAACTGGTGTACACTTCCATGTCAGATTATTTTTCAGAGGTGTATCTAGCAGCATGTAAAATGATTTCATTTTGTGTGCATTTTTAAAAGAGATACAAAGCCTCAAATTTCATTCAAATTACGTACTCAGGAGGTGGCCAAAAACTCAATTTTTGCTCGAAACTTGACCCCCCCTGAACTTAGCGAATTTGTGACGACATTCAAAATAAAATGCATTTTGATACTACCTGTAGGAAAGGCTTTCTGTACATAAAGTTTGGAAGAGATCTGAGACCCCATGCAATTTGGTCTGGTGATTCTTAGGGACACAGCCTCTTAAGATATTGAATGATTTTAAGTTTTAAGTCATCTTGGCATGATCGGTCGAACAGTGCATGTACAGTCAAAGCAAAAGCTGACGGGTAACATCTGATTCCAAGAACTGTTATTGATTCTACTGCTTATAATCTAGGTTGACCTTGGCAATTAAATCACAGCACTGGTGAGTGAATTTAGGATTTAAGGACAAAAATCCAAAGAGAAACCAAGAATTATCTTACCGGGCCGGAAGTGTAAATAATTGCTCTTTATAAAAATAAACAAGACATACAAAATATAAAAAGAATCAGTTTAATAATTTACGTATAAGATTATTAATTATTACATGAACTATAGTTGTTTTAAAAAAGATTTTTACGACTGAGAAATTTCGTATTCAACACATGTAAAAATACGATAATTTCCTCATGTAAAATTATAACCAATCGGTTTTCAGTATTCTGTGACGTCATTGTTTTCACAGGTGCGGGAAAATCACAAAGGTCGGCAGCTTTGTCTCGTATGCGGTTGCAAAGAAAGCACACTGTATCGATAATTTTGTTAAAATCATCGAAAATTAAGTTCAAAAACATTGCTTAAAGTGAGTCGGTGATTACAGGGCAGATTTTTTCTCGAACGAGAGAGACGCTCAAGACAAAACAACAACAACTTAAACCGTTTGAGAAAGGAAGTAAACCTCGGAAAGCATCCAGCCACAACCGTGAGATATCAAATTGAAAACTCGAAGATAACATATTCAAATTTCCGGCCATGTATTATTTTCTATTTATATACCCTACAACGTCATAAATTATATTTAAATTGCAATAGTTTGATAAAACTACAACTATGTAAATACATCTCTACTGCTGAATATGGAAGATACAACGATAAACTTTTAAAGCACTTTATTGAGCTTTCGATTCAACGCTAGTCACGATATCTTGGCTTTCTAAACCTTGAAACAGGTTATTGCATGAAATGGTCCCAGATGTGAGAATACTGATGGCTGCCCTCTTCCCGATTCAAATCAGGACTTCTTATACTGATGTGAAGGGCCTATAGTGGAGCTCCGAATTATTAAAACATTTTAAAGCATTTCTTATTTAATTTAGGCTAATGCTGGTGTCATTAATTTCTTAAATTATATATCACGGTTTTTGTTCAGGGAGAATAGATCTTAAGGATGATTAACGTTATTTTTACTCGAGCTACCTGTGGTAGACCGAGTCTAGGGTTAGGTTTTCTATCTATCGTTGTAGTCGAGAATATGCCATGAAAACGAGGCAATTAGAAAAACGAGGCAATGTTGAAATCACGTGACCGCAGAATCGATTACCACGCGACTGAAATGAACTCAATGAAACTCAAATAAATGTAACTCAATTAGATACACAACACTCGTTGGGGTTACTTGGGTCATTTATTGTGCGAGACCAATTGCAATGTCCCCCAATCCCAAGCCCCCCAAAATGAGTATGTGTAGTTAGTGAGTGATAGCTATGCCCATCATGTTTGCTACTTGTATAACTGGATATCGAGTCCGCAATGAGCGATAATTGTCTTAAGCCATTGAGTAAATGTTGCGTAGGTTAGTGGTTTGAGTAGGCCATTTTGTTTGTAAATGAAAACAGTTATATTGTTTTGTAGTGAAACACTGTCTCTGATACCAGCTAGTTCGAAAGCGTTAATAATCGCAGCACGCGGACAAAGTGTTGAGCCATCGATTCTTGGAACGGGCAAAGTAGGATTCTATTTCGATATTGAATGGTTTTAGACCAACGTACAATCAGAATCAAGCCCCTATATATGCGGATATCACCAGCTCGTAAATGTTCTTGTGGATCGAAGGCGTTCCGTGAAGGAGTCAGCAGGTTAGATTTTCAAAAAAAAAATGAAAAAAAAAAGCGACAAGGCATGCCGTCCAGAAAGTACAGCTAATACACTGAATGTTTCTTACAAATTGATGTGTGCCGCGGATAACTCGGGATGGTCAGTGTTCCGGTAAATGTAAAACCAATCACCACCAAAGAAACCTCCGCCACCGACTGAGCATGCGTCACTGGAGAACTCTTCTTTCTGTACTGGTTCAGATTCAACGAAAAACATTTTTCCGTTAAAAACGCCAAGGAATTTCGACCACCATGCCAAGTCGGCTCTTAGGTGGAGGTTGGGTTGGATGTGGTGATGTGGGCGCATTTTATTTATTGTGTCAATTATTCGCCGCAAGAATGTTCGACTGCCAAATACTACTCGCGCCGCAAAATTGAGTTTGCCAACAAGGAGCTGCAAGTCCCCTTTCGTGACAGATCGCTTCGCCACAGTTTCGCTTAATAAAATTCTTAGTTCGCATAGATTGCGTTCGCGCAAAGTTAATTGCCTATGCACTGTGTCAATTTCTATTCCGAGAAAAGTTAGTTTTTGACAAGGGCTAACAGCCTTGTCCCAGTTTATTTGTAGTCCAAGTTCTCCTAGCAAAGTTATGAGTTCCTGATATGATGTCTGACATTCATATTTGGTGTCGCTTGTTATTAGAAAGTCACCAAGATAGGCAAGTATATTGTGACATCCCCTGTTTTTCTTCATTTGCGTTATCGCTTGAGTGAGGCTATCGAAGACTTCAGGGCTCTTTGCTGCTCCAAACGGCAGTTTGCAGTCATAAAGATATGTTAGATGATCGTCACCATGAAAACGCCATGCTTATCCTGTCGCGTTGTAGTTCGATGGATGGATAGGCATGTGGCGATAAGCACTTTTGAGGTCAATCTTAGCGAGATAAGCATTAGTTTTGATGATCGACACTGCATTGTCAATGGTCACGTATGAGAAATGCTGTGAGTCACTGTATGTATTTACCCCGCCGTCTACGGGTCTAGTGCAGTAATGTATTAAACGTAGTTTGTCACTGTCAGGTTTAGGTACTGCCCCTAAGGCACTCACCATTATAGGTTTTGTTTTTGTGATAATGTAGTTTCCTAGTCGTATCTCGTCTCTAATCGTTTGTTAAACTTTGTCGCGTACGTCATGTGCGGTCGCGGATTTGTAGTTCGTGACCTCTGCCGGTCGTAGAATGCTGTCCTGTGCTACAATTCGGAAACCGTTAGAAATACCGTCAAGTAAGAAGTCTTGGTCACAGTCGTTTGTCATGTTTTCTTTCCATGCCTCTACGTTTACAGGACACGGGTGTAGTTCTGTCTTGTCGAGTCATGCGTTATGTTTCGGTGACGGATGTTGGTGTTGCGGTTGAGGTTGATTGCAGTTAGCCACGAGACAAGTGTGCTGAAGGCGGCAATTAGGCTCATGAAAGCCCGACAGGGAGTTAAACTGGTGGCAAACAGGTTGCGGTTGGCTATTGATAGTTGGGCGTGAATTAGAGGCTGTGTGTTATGTTAGATTGGAAATATTAGCTTGATTAACAGGGCGTCGCTTTATTAAAAAGCGAGTATGAAGATGTTGCGAATCGCTGCCCCATCGTAACCCATACATGTGCTGCAACTTGCGGTACTTGTATCGTAAAGCAAAACAGAGGCAAGTGTGTGTGATTCGAACAGTTCCGCTATTTTAACATTATAGGCAAAGTAGTCCGAGATTTGACATCCTGTACATCCTTTATGACACTACATGTATTACTAGATTGATAGACCTTGGTACTCGATGCCGTTAAGCTACTAAAAACATATTTTCTATCCACACCTTTACGATATTGAGTATAAAATATACATCATCCATGAAAGTGTAACTTACGTTACCACAATAACTATCTTTAAAAACAGCACTACTCTTCCTGTTTTCAAATCATGCAAATACTTATTATTTAAATAATAAGTTGTTATACCACGAGTGAGCCAACCAACCAACCAACCAACCAACCAACCAACCAACCAACCAACCAACCACCAACCAACCAACCAACCAACCAACCAACCAACCAACCAACCAACCAACCAACCAACCAACCAACCAACCAACCAACCAACCAACCACCAACCAACCAACCAACCAACCAACCAACCACCAACCAACCAACCAACCAACCAACCAACCAACCAACCAACCAACCAACCAACCAACCAACCAACCACCAACCAACCAACCAACCAACCAACCAACCAACCACCAACCAACCAACCAACCAACCAACCAACCAACCAACCAACCAACCACCAACCAACCAACCAACCACCAACCAACCAACCAACCAACCAACCACCAACCAACCAACCAACCAACCAACCAACCACCAACCAACCAACCAACCAACCAACCAACCAACCAACCAACCAACCAACCAACCAACCAACCAACCAACCAACCAACCAACCAACCAACCAACCAACCGGATGGGTGTAGGGGTGGATGGGTGGATGCGTGATGCGTGGATGCGTGGATGCGTGGATGGGTGGATGGGTGGATGGGTGGATGGGTGGATGGGTGGATGGGTGGATGGGTGGATGGGTGGATGGGTGGATGCGTGGATGGGTGGATGCGTGGATGGGTGGATAGATAGATAGAAAAATAATAAAGTAAATAAATATAAAGCAAATAAATAAATAAAGAAGAAAATGAGGATGGAGAAAACAGATAGATGGAAAAAAGGACAAAAACGGAAAAAATCCCTTGAAAAAACGAGACATAAGAAAACAAGATTTTGTGCAAGAAAACTTTATTCAATTTTCACCAATGAAACCCTTTTTTAATCTATAGAAGAAGCTTAAAAATTAAAAATTAAAAATTATGAACGTTACCTGACGAAAGAATTTCAGATTGAAAATGGACTTTTAATAATGCTGTGTTAAAACTTATATTCATTTACTTATATTCATTATATGACTGCACGAACGAAGGGTAGTCAATCATTCTACAATAATACATGGATATTTTCGACAAAAAGACAAAGAGACACATTGATTTATCATATTTCGTAGGTTCGGTGCTCTTAAAAAATCTGATCAAGTCGAAAAAAATCCCTACAAAAATCTATTTTTTCATGTGTTACGGATTTAAACTTTTTCTAAAATGTTGATATAACCTAGATTTTTAGGAGTTTTTCCAATGAGCTATCAAAAAATATAGAGTCCCGTGCAAAATTTGAGGGTTTTTCCCTGTTGAAGCTCAAAAAGCGTATGGTTCTTCAATAAAATCTCATAGATTTTTCAGCGGTTTTTGAGCGCACGCTCATCGTGGGCTTAATTCGAACGTTCAAAAGTAGGCAGCCACCTTAAGCCTTCATGAATCGAAATATTTATTTGACCGTTTAGAAAAATTATTACAGGGGATTGCGGTTGAGTATTTAGTGTTTTGAAACATGAATCCACATCTCTAACTATATGGGACGTCGAGACGATAAAAAATGACGAACAGTCGAAACAGAGCAAAATTTCATTAGCCATTCAACGATGATCGAGCTTGACTAGATATAAATGCTTGTCGCGGCTCTTTGAAATTTGAAATTCATTTTGACTTAATTAACAGAATACTGAATCAGCCAAAAATCCAATAATAACCTAAATAATACCGTCTTTATGTCCTTTGGCTGTAAGGTTAACTGTTGACGGAAACGACGAAGGAATGGACTTAGGTAAGGTAAACCAAAGTATAAGTGTCGATAATTTATAATGCTTTGAAAAGCACATGGTGTGAGATAGTAAAACAGGATAAAGTTTGTTCATATGAAATATGTGCACATCGAGAATGTAATAGGTAAGGCTAACCAAAGTGTAAGTGTCGTTTAATTTAGAATGCTTTGAATGCTTTTTGGTCTCCCTGATCAAACTACTTTCTTAGAATTCTGTGCAATATTGATATTTTGTTGTGGGATTAAATATTGATATAATAATGGGTGGGCGATCATGAATATGCTGCAATTTGCATATGGAAAAAGGCCAAAAACAACTTTGTAAAAAAACACAGGCCTTTCAGGTCATTTTTAAGGTACCCGGTGCGCTCCGGTTGGTTACGGCCATATGGAAACACAGAAAGGAGAGCAAATCAAATTCACATTTCCTAATCTCTGCTGACTCAGCAACTTAGTCCAAGTTAGGAGGTTTCCTTCCTGAGTTGGACATTTGCTGGCGAGATCTGATATTTCAGAGACTGTCAGGATCTTGTCCCACATGTTCAAGCTTGTGAGATTGCCTTTAAGAGCTTGATTTGGTTTATAGCCTCCTTTGTAGCTATCTTGGTCCTGGCCAAGTACTAAGGCACCGTTGCCAATCGTCTCATTTGTTGCTACGTTGGCTTTCTCGCCTCTCCTGGTTCCATCGATATACAGTACCACCTTACCTGTCACACTTTCCCAAGTGAAAGCAAGATGATGCCAGGTGCTGTCAGTTATCAACTGATTTGGATCTGTATACTTCGCCTGATCACTGAAAAACGACATTAATACGATATACTATTAATACCGTAAGGAAATCTCAATACACACATGAGCGGCCCCAACCAGGGTCTTTTCATAACTCTAAAGCGAAGGAACGAAAGAGAATTAGAAGGTTGACGAAAAACTTCCTGTTCATCACCTATGACAACTTGAAAAAAGTCATATCTACAAAAGATGGTAGCTAGTCAGCAATATAATTGTGAATGGAATGAATGAAGAATGGACCAAGATTAAATAATTTTAGTTTAAAAAATGTTCTTACTTCCAGTATCCTTGAATGCATATGTGTGTTTGGTCTGGCTTTAACATTGCAAGAATCACGTCGTTTAATGTCGGAGTTGCGTAGCACAGCAATGTATGTTCTCCATCTTTTGCAGGATCCATCTGAAACCACATGCTGACAGATAACATACTCAAACTAACCGGAAAGGGATTTTCAAAGACAACCAAGTCATTAACTGATCCTCCGGGAAAGGACATCACGTAATCAGAGTTGGTTGCTAGACAAAAAGAAAAATATGTAAAGAAAGAGGGACACATAATTTTTTATATCTAACTAAATACTTACTAGGTACATCACACAACTCTCCTTTCCACTGACAGCGACACAGACATCTGTTTTTTCCAATTGCATAGAAACATGTACCTCCATTAAGACACGGATCTGATTCACACTGTAAAATAATGATGAACTGATTAATGGACCAAACGTTATAGATACCTATGATGGATAGGATGAACAAATAGATGGTGAGTGCGATAGATAGGATGGACGTGGATAGGGAGATACATTTATGATTAGATGCATGAACGGACGATTAGATAGATTGATAGGATGGTTGGATGGATGGATGGATGGATGGATGGATAGATGGATGGATAGATGGATGGATGGAGGAATGGATGGATGGATGGACGAATTGATGGATGGATGGAAAGATGTATGATTACCTTCAAGGCCCTGAATATCCAGCCTTTTCTCTTCACTACATTAAGAGAAGAAGAACGAGCGTCGAGTACTTCACAGCGACCATCATCCAAGTTATAATTATAAGCATCACAGTTCTCATGAGAGTGGCAGCTGTACTGACAGATAACTTCTTTTGTGTTTGATGAGCCAAGTATTTTACTGGTGAGTGTAAGGTCAGAAAACTCCTTATCAAACTCTTTCCTCTTTGGTTTACACTGCAAAACTAAAGGGTAATGAATAAGAAATAATAAATAAATAAATAATAAATGATATTCATTATTTCTGAGGACTATATTGAAGCTGAAGGAGGTGTAAAGGAAAAAGAAGACACCACTATTGTATTTTTTAATTGGTACGTACTGGACAATTCATTTTAAGTTTTCTCTGCAGCATTAAAATTGATTTTTGTATACAGTGTCTGGCCCAATTCCAGCCAACATCAGTATCCTTCCAAAAAAAATCAACTTAAAACATCTCGTCGGCTTTATGTTTCTACTTAATCCGAAGCTTTCCAATTATTACCGAAATACTTCCCCTTTCCAAAGACAGTTCACATATGATGTCATTTATAATGAAAAACAGCGGGGAAAAAATCCTCGAATTGCACAACAGACTTTTTAAGCGCTAGTCTTTGTTTTTTGATTTTTTTACTATTCTCCTACTTAGGAATTTTTTCATGTCTACACAATCCACCAACAACCATTTACCTCAGGGAGCAGTTAAAAACAATTTCGACAAAGTTTTAATAGTCGACATTTTTACGCTTTGCTGGTTAATTTAAATTGAGAAGGAAATCGAAAGCTAACCACAGATAATCCCTCACAATTGTGAGGGATTATCTGTGGTTAGCTTTCGATTAAGTGATATTTACGTACCTTGAATGCCTTTTATTCAAATCCAAATTTTGGAGATTTCCGATATTTTTCAGAACAAAATTAAATCGCACTAAAGAAACTTGAACCTTGTAAATAAATGGTGTCAGAGCCAAACATAAACTAACTTGTACTTGTTTTACATAAACAAGTTTGGTTGTCCATGTCCATAGGAAAACATTCAATTTTTCTATGGATCGTTTTTAGACGCAATGTAAAAGAAAAAAAAAAGAAAAAAAAAAAAAAAAAAGAAAAAAAGAAAGAAAAGAAAAGGTTTGCAATTGGTAGCAAGAAATGACATTGCTGGAGGTTATATTTAATTAAACTAGTGAAATTAAGAGACCTTGAGTTTTTGAAAATCTTCTATCTCTTTTGTTATTCAAGCGGGACTGAGGACTTTGCTTTTAGTGTTTTTCATTCAAAATATGTACTTAAAAATCTTCCTCAAATCTTTTCAAATTTGAGATTCTAAAACATTTTTCCATTTCTGTTTCATGCAAAATTTATTGACGGGTTTTCTGGTTGAGGAATAAATTGTATTAAACAGTCAACGGCGGAACGGAAATCGAACCCCTGCAAAGAAACAATTCCCTACTTGCGATGTGGTACCAAATCACACTAGGCCTGAGGTCACGCGAGGTGGAGCACGTGCGGACTGTTGTTATTGCCTATTTTTTTGTGTTTAGATTCAGTTTAGAAAATAGATCGTACAGTACTGTACACGGACGTACGGACTTATGTACGTGAGTACGGACGAAATTGACGCAATAAAGTCATGAAAAATGAGCTTAATGGGTTACCAATTTTTCTTATTTTAATGTACCTAGCATTTGAATATTGTTTGTAATAATTTGTTTGAATATTTGTTAGATTCAATTATGCAATAGATTTCTGGCTGGCAATTGCAATTAACTAAACTACTACTGCTTCCTCCTATGCTTACCTTAAAAGTAGGAACTCGATGTATTAAACGGGTTTAATAGTTTTTCCATTTGTTGTGCTATAATAATGTAAATCTGTAAAAGACATCGTGTTATACAATTATAGAAACATCTTAATAAATTAGCTTCTTTGTGACCGAGTAAAAGCTGTTGTTTTTCGATCTGAAAACTTGGAACTAGGAAATACCGGCTTTGCACAAAATGTTCGCTGATTGGCTAATTCGTTCTGGCCGAGAGAAGCAGAAACGCCTGCTTGGATAGCGGTTCATAGTGTACCAAAGCAAACTTTATTATTTATCTATTTAGCAATTCAATTTTTAAAAAAAACTTCTACAAAAAAAATTCACTTAAACATGATATAAGAAAAGTTCAAAATCCAATTAGAAAACTCAATTTGATTGTTAAAGTAGGCATGGAACACTTTTGCCAAGAGAAGAATCAGTATCATTTTTGATTCAGTCAATAGAAATATCTTTCCTTCTCACACGTTTTTGATAAAGTCAACTGATTATGAGTTTTTTTTTTTTTTGTGCTTCGTAAATTTTTGGAGATGTAAATAACGTTCCGTCAAGAAGATTATTTTGCTCGGATTGAAATATCTAACGTTTATATTGTTCATAAGAAATATGGTCAGATTTTCGCTTCTTGCTCGTTAAAAAGTCGTTTGAAATCCGATTTCTCGAGCAAAGACTCTTTTGTTGATTCTAAAAAAAAACTTAAAAAACCAAAGTATTCAACGTTATAAGAAAGTCTTACCAAAATAATTTTATTTTATCACTGTTTGGTTTTAGGTCTATTGCTATGCCAAATTCCTGTCACGAATTCCAAAGCATTAGGAATAGGGACATTCCATTGAAATAATAGCGGAGCACCATACCTAAAAGAAATGGTAAACTATCGAGTTGATTTTTCATGGATTGGTTGACGTCACTTCCGTCCGTCCGTCCGGGCGTGTACAAAAGCATTCCGATCAGCTGGTTAATTTTTTTTGGCGGGAATATCGACGCGTTGCAACATCCGGGTTATGGTTGGCCAAATGTTGCAAAATTCAACAGCATGTATATTTATATTCAACAAAATATAATTACATTCAACAATAAAATTGTGTTCAAATTCAACCTTCGTTATTTATATTCAACACTTATATTTGCATTCAACTACAAAATTGTGTTTTGTAGGGTTCGCCTGGTCTAAAAGAATAAAGTTTGAGTAGTTTGGAATCGATTGGTTATATTTCTAGCTAGATATAAATAAAAATTATCGACTGCCGGCCATTTAGTAATTTGAAGACCCTGACCGGCTGCCGGTCATATAGACACAGCGAATTATATAATGTGTATAGATAAACGAAGGCAGCCTTGAATAGAAATATGCATCATTGAAGTTGAATAAATATGATGTGCTGAACATAAATAACGAAGGTAGAATTTGAACACAATTTTGTAGTTGAATGCAAATATAAGTGTTGAATATAAATAACGAAGGTTGAATTTGAACACAATTTTGTAGTTGAATGCAAATATAAGTGTTGAATATAAATAACGAAGGTAGAATTTGAACACAATTTTGTAGTTGAATGCAAATATAAGTGTTGAATATAAATAACGAAGGTTGAATTTGAACACAATTTTATTGTTGAATGTAATTATATTTTGTTGAATATAAATATACATGCTGTTGAATTTTGCAACATTTGGCCAACCATACCGGGTTTACATAAAGGTAAATCCGGCTATTAAACTTTTGTAAAAAACGTCTGACACCTTTTATTACGTATAGAAATACCGAAAGATAACAACACAATTTTTTATTCAAGCTTATATAATTTATAATCGATATGTCGAAAGACAGTTCACAGGAGAATGAAGCCAAAAAAGAAAGGCCTGAAGTAAAAGAGTTTTTTTCGAAAGAGGAAAAACTCTGGTGGCGTGAAAAAGGAAGGCAAAGACGAAGGACTCACCAAAGAAAAGCGGCAAACAGAGAGAAAGATAGAGAACGCAAATCCAGGCGGGACTTCGATTATAAACAAGGAGAACATGATCGTGAAAGAAAAAATGAATATGAGGCAAAACTTGACGGATGAACAAAGAGAAA
Organism: Actinia equina; assembly: GCA_011057435.1. NCBI lineage: Eukaryota > Metazoa > Cnidaria > Anthozoa > Actiniaria > Actiniidae > Actinia > Actinia equina. The sequence continues at coordinate 1,713,966 of WHPX01000126.1, read as the reverse complement.
ATGAACGTGAAATACAAAGGAATTTGAGTCAAAACTTCACGAATGAACAAAGAGAAAATGAGCGTGAAAGACAAATGAATTTGAAGCAAAGCTACTAGCAAAGGCGACTCTCAAATGCACAGAAAAAAATCGCTTTAGGGCAAGTTATAGACCAAAGACAATTGAAAAAACTTTCATGTATTCAAAGATGGATTAAGAAGTGTTCTCCAAGAATTCAGGTGTGTTGTTTAGGAAACAATCGTTTATTATTTTTTGGCAAGCATTTTTTCTCGACGAATCGACAAATCAAAGACTTTCCCTCAAAACTTTTAATATTTCTGTAGATAAGCTTAATTTATTTTAATGTTGGAGTAAATATGGCATGAAAAGCATATTACAACAAATATTCGTCCTTTATTTAGCTTCGTAAATCTTTAGCAATTCGGTTGTTTTTAACTAACTATCCGCATATGTTTTTCGTTCAGTCAAGAAAGATTCGCCTCCTATCGCGGGGTCCCATCTTCAAAACAACGAAGACTTTCATTTAATAATTTCATTTCTACAGATAATTTATTTAAGTATTGAATGAAAATATAAATTTACACCAAATATTCAACTGTTTATTAAGCTATTCGAGCAAGTCTGATCATAAAAACGAGCTTAAATTTGTGTTGTTGAGAGATGTTGTGGAAAGACCTAGACTTTCACTTTACAAAGCCGTAAAAAACTGATTCAAAAACATTTACAAACGCCAATTTACTGACCAAGAAATTCGTCATTTTGCATTGCCTTTTTGCATTGCCTTTATTTTCTATTTTGTCTCAGTTGTTCTTGTCAAGTTTAACTGAATGTAAAACGTCTCGTTCTGTAAAAGACGTAATTATTAAAGTAAGCTTATACTTATACTATCACTTACCAGTTTTCAAGTCTGTTTTTTGGTCTTGATTTCAATTTCAATGAAAGACATCCGAGGTAAATTTTACTAAACTTGATATTGTATTGGATTATCTGTAGTTATCTTTCGTTTTTTTTAAATGAAAGAGATTCAAAGCCTAAAAATGTCGGGTTTTTTGGAAACATTTGTCGAAAAATCTTCCAAGAGCAAAACTAGCCCCTGGGGGTGGTGTTGAGTTGTGTACAAAATTCCTAAGTGGGAGAGTATGTACTCGCGCAAAACAAAAAAAAAACAAAAAAAAACAATGTAGTGCATTTCGATTCGATTTCACTGCATGGTTTTTATTATGGGAGAAATTATCTTCATCTCGAATAAAAAATAATTGAAGATTTTTTCCCCCGATCTTATTTACCTTTCAGTTTCATTCAAATTGTTCTCCCTGTGACTTCCGTAGCGGGAGCTCCGCTCTTAGGCAGTGCCTAAATATATATTACGTTTTTAACTGAGTAGATGGTTGGTATAACTTTATTTTGATGATTCTTATATCGTTATTGAAAAACTGAAGTGTTTGCAATATAAACATTATTTTCAACCTTTGTGCTTTGGCCTCCAAGTTTGTGCCCCTCGAGTTGGACACCAAGATGGCGGAGAAATACATTTCAACTTATAAATTATGAAGAAAAGAAATTGCTACTATTTTGTATCTAAAATTTTTTTTAACTATAACTTTGTCTGAGATATATATTTTTGGTTGCTATTTCTACCTATGGAAGCTTTGCTTTATATAATTCCTGCAATTTTATCATGCATCGGATTTTAGAAATAGGGAATAAGTGAAGGTATCGCTGTTGACATAGTAACGTATTTTAATAAAGAATTTTTGAGCTTTTGTTTTCCTTAAGTTTTCATCGATATCTTTACATTACCGCTTAGAAATACGAATTATATTTAATTTTTGTAACTTGAAAAAAAAAAAAAAGCTTTAAGTTTTAAACAAGTTTGTAAGCCACAATTTAAAAAAAAAAATTAAAAACTAATCAGAAGATATAACTAGCTAAAAACTAGTGTGAGCTGCGTCGGTGTTTCTAATGAAACAGTAATGATGAAAGCGTAAATTATACACCGTGAAAAAGATGAAAAAACTTACTGAAGTTTCGGACGCTAATACTTTAAAGAATAACAACGATGAAATTAAAAATGAAAAAAGAAAGAAACAATCTAGCCGGGATGTCTGTAAAGAAATATTAGATACTATTGAAGTGCAAAAAAAAAAATGAATTAAGTGAAGACATTGTATCTAAATATCCTACAATGACATGAGAGAAAAAATTCAAAGAAATGGGACAAAATAAAGCCAAATATACTTAAAAATTGATTTAGAAACGTTTTCATTAAAAAAAAGTAATCTGTGAATATCATTTTCCAGAAATGTGAACTTCTTCAAATTTTTGTTGAACCTAAAAATGTTTTCTTAAAACAATTTTGACAATGTTTTTTTCTCTCTAAAAATAACATTATTTCTAAATAACTGAATAATTGAAATTGAATTTGAAAGCTAGAATGAACTTAAAACTTAACAATGAAAAAAGTAAATCGTGCAAATTGTAATTAAAACTTGCTTATGTCTTTCTTAATGACTACCATAGTCGGTTGTCGGACGTGTTGAACTGCGCCACTGCTGTATAGATAGCGGCAAATACCAAACAATAAATTCTTTTTTATTACAAAGACTTCATAGTCTACAGAACTAAGTATAACAAACAAGTTAAAAACTTACCTGTCTTATCTGCTTTCAAGATTAGAATGATCGTCGTTACATAGAAAAACAAGTTTATATCCATGTTTTCAAATTGAGATTCTCTGCTTAAGCTTGGATTTTCAAACTTGTATCACTGACTGAGGTGTCGTACGGGTTTCAACTGCTTCAGCTTACAGTACAATTTGAAATACGAAATAATAGAGTGAAATAATTATTCGAAACTTGATTACAATATACTAGATAAATACAAAACTTTCTCTACATGCAGAAAACAAGAGACACCTTTCATTCATAAATATCATCATATCCTTGTTAACTGAAAGTAGATGATGGCTAGTGAACACTAGCGTGGACTGCGTCGGTGTTTCTAATGAAATAAGTTATCGTAGAATTATAAGTTGAACACCGTAGTGAAAATGGAAACTGACGTTTCGGACGTTAGTCCTTCGTCGGAGTCAATTGACTACGGTATTCAACTTATAATTCTACGATAACTTGTTAACTGAAACTCATGTTTCTTAATATAACGCGTTAAAGATTAAAGTTACGAGCTCTTTTCTTATGACCAATTTGGTCCTACTTTAGAAATATCTTTCACCAAAATGTACCGCCTATAATACTTAAAATTGTAAGACGCATTTTTGTAATATCTTTAAGTTCGAACATGTTGGAGCCAGTGCCAATGCAGTATTATTGCTTTGAATAGCGAAAATGCGTTTTTTATTACAAAAACTGCATTTCAACAGAACAAACTTTAACAAATAAGCTTTAAAATTTACCTGTCCTTTCTGCTTTCAAGATGAGAATGATCAACGTTTACATAGAAAAACAAGGTTATATCAATGTTTATAATTGGATATTCTCTGCTGACTGACTGACTGAGGTGTCATACGAGTCTCATTTGGTTTAGCTCACAGTACAATTTGAAATACGAAATAATAGAATGAAATTATTGCAAGACATTATTACAAAAAAGGGTTTTTTGATTGTTAAAGTAGGCATGTTTTAAGCAGGACCACTTTTTCAAAGTTGACCAATTATAATCTTGAGTCAAAACTTTAGCCAATCAGAAAAGAACAGAATCAGGTTTTTGATAAAGTCTAATTTATTTTGTATGTGCTTCGTAAATTTTTAGAGATCTCAATAATGTTCAGTCAAGACGGTTATTTTGCTTGGATTTAATTATCTAAAGTTTGAAATGTTCATAAGAAATATGGTTAGATTTTCGCTTCGTTGCTTGTTAAAATGCTTTGAAATCCGATATCTCGAGGAAAGTCTCTCTTATCTTGTTTTGCCGCGCTGCGGGAATTCTTGTCTGTCACGTTATCAAAAAACTAAAATCCAAAGAATTCACCGTGATAAGAAAGTCTTACCAAAATAATTTCATTTTCTTTGTCAATTTCTGTCACACATTCTCATGATTTGATTGAAACAATACGTTTTTAACTGAGTAGATGGTTGGTAACTCTATTTTGATGATTTTTTTATCGTTATTGAAAAACTGAAGTGTTTGCAATATAAGAGTGGATGTCAGAAAAAATCAGACATTTTTGAAATTTCGTGGCAAGTGTTTGTCTCATATTTTGAAGGGAGGTAGGCTATGATGTAATACAAACCCCTACACACTTAGCTTTTAAAAATATTGTTTTATTCCCAAGAAATTAAAATATTTCTTTCGAGGCGTCAATATGCTAATTAGATAGGTCTAAAAATGAGCAGAATTACAGACCTCCTTTGCTAAAACTATACAAGATTAAACCTTTAAAATATAAAAAACTTCAAGTATTCTATCTGTTTAGTAAGTAGAGTGATTTTTTCGCGTGTAACTTGAATAAAGAATTTTTAGTAGATTTTTTTACAGAACATACTTTCAGCACTCTCAAAAGTAGCTTCAAAACAAGTGGCAATTTTACTATGGCCGAAACATTGGAATCGTTTTATATCCATGCTATTTAAAGAAGAGGAGTTTTTCTTCAGCTTTTTTCGGTCCCAGCTTAGCTTTCGAAACGAACAACAAAGCCAGCCTTCTCACTCACTAACCAATACTTGAAGTTTCACCAATGCTTCTACACTTAACTATATGCTTCTAACCATGCCAACCTTGTCAATATAGAAGTTTAAATCTTTTTTGAGAGATTTTAAACGAAGATCCGGTGTTGTTTTGTAATATTATAAACGTTATCTGTATCAACAATGGCATTCAAAACAACGATTGAATTCGTCTGCACTATTTCGCAAATTTCAGCCTTTTAAATGAAGATCGCTTAGATTTCCATATTTTTCAAGTGCTTAAGATCCCACTTGATTTCTGAAGCTGAACAGCGAAAACTATATATCGATATTTTTGGGAAATATAAAGAACCGCATTTATTGAACATCCTTCGACTATAAACGGCGACACCAAGTGATAATATACATAATTGGTCTAATATTTGATTGACGGGTCGTAATCAGGAATCGCGCTTTTACTCGTGCGGTGTTCCCTAAAACGACATTGCTGTTGATCACGACTTCGAAATATTTAAGTCATTTAACAATTGAAATATGGAAAGTTATTGTTCGTTTAAAGCCCTTGCTGGCGGAAATTGCAGCATCGATCGAAAACATCCTAAAGACGAAACGCAAATTATTCCTCTACTAGCTTGTTGTAAAGATATTTCCAGCCATAAAGCAAGTTTAATGTTCACGGGACCACAAACAGAAGTTGAGTTGATTTTGTGCCGAGTATCTATGTTTAGAATTCCTTCCAATGCAACTTCAATGACGATATGTCCAAACCACGGTGACCGTTCCATCCTCGGTGTAGGATGGAGCCTAGGGGCAAGCAGCAGGTGTAGAATTCCTCAAACGATCTCTGGCCATGGAAAAAGCGGAAAACGTGTGCCAAAAGCTGAACCGGGTCTAAGCAGTGAATCGTCTAGGTTTATCCTAAAAGAGACTGGCATGTTCATTCAAGATGGTTCAGGTAAAAAAGTGATGTAAAAAATGTACAATAGGGAAAAGGGGGATACAAATATATGTATACATATCGCTAAATTGTCGACGTTTTTTTAATAGTGGTTGCCACGCCCTGATCTTCGTGTGAGAGTCAGAGCGATTGGTACGGTAAGCGAGGGATATCGTGGCACATAACCGTGGTCATCAGGAGAGACAAAGACGGCGAGATGCAGATGCTAACATTTGTGCATCCTTTTGAAAGCTGCACCCAAGAAAGCAGCAGTGTTTTGGCAATAGTTGATGATGTATTTCAGCAGCTCAAAACAATAGCGCCTGAAATTATAACCATTTACCTAAGAGCAGACAATGCAGGATGTTATCATGCCGCTTCGACCTTGCTGTCCTTGCAACAAATTGCCTCAAAGTATCAGATCACTCTGTCCCAGCTAGACTTTTCCGAACCGCAAGGAGGAAAAGGATCTTGTGATAGAAAGGTGGCAACAATTAAGAACAAGATGAGAGTATACCTTAATTCAGGTCAAGACGTTGAATCTCCAAAGCAAATGATGGAAGCCATAGATTCATCAGGAGGTATTCCTGGCGTGAGGGTGACTGTATGTGGCAATCAACCTGCTTCAAAATTTCCGGATATCAAATGGAAAGGTATTAGTTTCCTGAGCAACTTTAACTATAGCGACAAGGGTTTGAGAGTCTGGAGAGCGTACGGCATAGGACCTGGAAAATTTTTCGAGTGGAAAGATCTCAACGTACCCCCAAGCATGCCTTGACAGAATTAAGTACCAACACCGATATGCCCAGTTCTAAAACTTCGTTTGTTGCAGTTACCGCCAGACGCCGTTTGCAATCCACGTCAAGTGCATTTGATACCCAGGCAGTCCAACCTTCCTAAAATGTTGAAAAAATGGATGATGACGACACAGACTGTAGTAGCAGCCTTGAAGAACAAGCTTCAGAACTATTCATCTGCCCAGAAGAGGGATGTGTTAAGTCTTTCCAAAAGTTTTCATATCTTCAAAATCACCTTGACTGTGGTGCGCATTCATATGCTCTTGAACACGAAACATTTTTTGATAAAGCAATAATACTCTACGCAACCAAGCTAGAGCAGGGTGCTACCAGTGCCATACCTGAAATTGCATCCGATATTCCATCTCTAGAGCTGGAACAAAAGCTAACTATACTTGATATGGGATGGGCGTTGAAATCTACAGGACAGCAGAGAAAGCGGTTTTCTGAAGCTCAGAAAAAATATCTAATGGGCTTATTCAAGATTGGCGAACAAACTGGACATAAGGTAGATCCTGTTACAGCGTCCAAATCAATGAGAAAAGCAAAAAACGCAGTTGGTGTCCGCATGTTTGGTCCCGAAGAGTTTCTCAATTCTAAGCAAATTGCGAGCTTCTTTTCAAGAGTTAAAGCAAAACAAGTCATTCCTGATGAAATCGATGAAGACGAAAACATTGAAGAGAATGTCAACGAAGCTTCAAGAGAAAAGGCCTTAAATGATCTTGGAATAGAAGTATTAAGTGTTCTGGCAATTCAACATCCAATCATATATGACACTTTTAACATCTGTGAACTTGCGAAATCCCAATCACGATTATCTAAGTTTTCAATATCCATGCTGCAAGAGATCTGTGCTTCCTGTGACCTGGACACGTCTGGTATTCAAGTGAAGCGGAAAAAGCCATACATCGATCTCATTGTTAGTTTGGTAATGAACAGCTGCAGGTGTATGCAATCTTGACTTTCTTAAGATACCTAACGACAATATAGCACAGCAGACCTTTTACCGCCTAAAATTTCGTTGAAAGAAATTCTGGTGAATTAAATTTTTAAATGACCGTAAAACAGGAATATTTTTGTTGCAGGTTAGAGGGCTCTTGTGGGCTCATAGACGTGGAAACTCATAAAAGCCCTGTTACACGAGGCAATTTTTCTCGCAAATTGCAATGAAACGCCGGTGCATTACATGTCGGAAAAAATATTGCACATGTAACACCACCCTTCCTTGCAAAACTTGCAATGCAACGTTGCAATCTGCAAAAATATTGAATGAGATTCTACTTTTTGTCACGTCACACCTATCTCGAAAAATGCAGTGCAATTTGTGTTGCAAATTACCAATACAAGCGCAGCTCTTCCATAGGCCCCGCTGATATATCCGGTTTTATCGCAGACCAAAAAAAAGTTGCGAAGAGTTGCGCGCGTCTAACATCTCACCTACGACTTGCAATGTTCTGCTTTCAATAGCATTGCAATACATCTTGCAAGAAAAACTGCATATTTCGTTTAACAGGACTTTTACAGCCGGAATTTTACGGTATATGTGTATAACTTCGTAACAGCATATCCAGTATCCTTTGATTGACATTTACTTTGTAAACATTCTTGTTTAGGGAGCATTCCTTTTTTAGGGGAGAGGGGGGGGGGGAGGAATCACACGGAAAGCAAGCTCCTTTACGAAATATAGAATAGTAAGATTTAATAATTCAAGCAAATGCAAATAATCGACTTTATCGAAAATACTCGAAAATAATCATGTAATATGCATTCTTTGGGCTACCAATAACTATTCAGAATCTTCGAAACGAAAGGTTTTTACTCAAAGGTCGGAAAAAGTAAATAGTACTCAAGTGTTTAAAGGCGTAAAAGCGCGATTCCTGATTACGACCCGTCAATCAAATATTAGACCAATTATGTATATTATCACTTGGTGTCGCCGTTTATAGTCGAAGGATGTTCAATAAATGCGGTTCTTTATATTTCCCAATAATATCGATATAAAGTTTTCGCTGTTCAGCTTCAGAAATCAAGTGGGATCTTAAGCACTTGAAAAATATGGAAATCTAAGTGATCTTCATTTAAAAGGCTGAAATTTGCGAAATAGTGCAGACGAATTCAATCGTTGTTTTGAAAGCCATTGTTGATACAGATATCGTTTATAATATTACAAAACAACACCAGATCTTCGTTTAAAATCTCTCAAAAAAAGATTTAAACTTCTATATTGATAAGGTTGGCATGGTTAGAAGCATATAGTTAAGTGTAGAAGCATTGGTGAAACTTCAAGTATTGGTTAGTGAGTGAGAAGGCTGGCTTTGTTGTTCGTTTCGAAAGCTAAGCTGGGACCAAAAAAACGGCTCATTACGGCAACTTTGACCGAACGTAAAAATCCGAAAACTGATTTACCCAAGATAATGTTTTGTACAGCTGAAGAAAAACTCCTCTTCTCTAAATAGCTTGGATATAAAACGATTCCAATGTTTCGGCCATAGTAAAATTGCCACTTGTTTTGAAGCTACTTTTGAGAGTGCTGAAAGTATGTCCCGTAAAAAAATCTACTAAAAATTCTTTATTCAAGTTACACGCGAAAAAATCACTCTACTAACTAAACAGATAGAATACTTGAAGTTTTTTATATTTTAAAGGTTTAATCTTGTATAGTTTTAGCAAAGGAGGTCTGTAATTCTGCTCATTTTTAGACATATCTAATTAGCATATTGACGCCTCGAAAGAAATATTTTGATTTCTTGGGAATAAAACAATATTTTCAAAAACTAAGTGTGTAGGGGTTTGTAATATATATATTTAGGCACTGCCTAAAAGCGGAGCTCCCGATACGGAAGTCACAGGGAGAACAATTTGAATGAAACTTAAAGTTAAAAATAAGATAGGGGGAAAAATCTTCAATTATTTTTTATTCGAGATGAAGATAATTTCTCCCATAATAAAAACCTTGCAGTGAAATCAAATCGAAATGCACTACATTGTTTTTTTGTTGTTTTGTTTTTGTCGAGTACATACTCTCACACTTAGGAATTTTTACACAACTCACCACCACCCCCAGGGGCTAGTTTTGCTCTTGGAAGATTTTTCGACAAATATTTCCAAAAAAACCGACATTTTTAGGCTTTGAATCTCTTTTACTTAAAAAAAGCGAAAGATAACTACAGATAATTCAATACAATATCAAGTTCAGTGAAATTTACCTCGGATGTCTTTCATTGAAATCGAAAATCTGGAGATTTAGGACAAATCAAGACCCAAAAAAACAGACTTGGAGCAAAATATAAGCTTACTTTAAATAATTACGTCTTTTACAAAACGAGACGTTTTACATTCAGTTAAACTTGACAAGAACAACTGAGACAAAATAGAAAATAAAAGCAATGCAAAAAGGCAATGCAAAATGACGAATTTCTTTGTCAGTAAATTGGCGTTTGTAAATGTTTTTGAATATTTTTTACGGCTTTTTTAAGTGAAAGTCTAGGTCTTTCTACAACAACATCTCTCAACAACACAAATTTAAGCTCATTTTTATAATCAGACTTGCTCGAATAGCTTAATAAACAGTTGAATATTTGGTCAGTGTAAATTTATATTTCATTCAATACTTAAATTATCTGTAGAAATAAAAGTATTAAATGAAAGTCTTCGTTGTTTTGAAGATGGGAACCCGCGATAGGAGGCGAATCTTTCTTGAACGAAAAACATACGATAGTTGGTTAAAAACAACGTTTTACAACGTTAACCGAATTGCTAAAGATTTACAAAGCTAAATAAAGGACGAATATTTGTTGTAATATGCTCTTCATGTTATATTTACTCCAACATTAAAATAAATTAAGCTTATCTACAGAAATATTAAAAGTTTTGAGGGAAAGTCTTTGCGAATGATTTGTCGATTCGTCGAGAAAAAATGCTTGTCAAAAAATAATAAACGATTGTTTGCTAAACCACACACCTGAATTCTTGAAGAACACTTCTTAATCCATCTTTGAATACATGAAAGTTTTTTAATTGTCTTTGGTCTATAACTTGCCTTAAAGCGATTTTTTTCTGTGCATTTGAGAGTCGCCTTAGCTAGTAGTTCTGCTTCAAATTCCTTTGTCTTTCACGCTCATTTTCTCTTTGTTCATTCGTGAAGTTTTGACTCAAATTCCTTTGTATTTCACGTTCATTTTCTCTTTGTTCATCCGTCAAGTTTTGCCTCATATTTCTTTTTCTTTCATGATCATATTCTCCTTGTTTATAATCGAAGTCCCGCCTGGATTTGCGTTCTCTATCTCTCTCTCTGCTTGCCGCTTTTCTTTGGTGAGTCCTTCGTCTTTGCCTTCCTTTTTCACGCCACCAGAGTTTTTCCTCTTTCGAAAAAACTCTTGATTCTGGCCTATCTTTTTTGGCTTCATTCTCCTCTGAGCTTTCTTTCGACATATCGATTTCGGAAAGGGGTTCCATCGTAAATAGAGTAAATATAAATATAAGCTTGTGTTGTTATCTTTCGGTATTTCTATACGTGTGTAAAAGGTTTTTTTTACAAAAATTTAATAGCCGGATTTACCTTTCTTTATGTGTACCCGGATGTTGCAACGCGTCGATATTCCCGCCAAAACAAAATATAACCAGCCAATCGGAATGCTTGTGTACACGCCCGGACGGACGGACGGACGTACGGACGGAAGTGACGTCAGCCAATCCATGAAAAATCAACTCGATAGTTTACCATTTTTTCTTAGGTATGGTGCTCCGCTATTACATCATAGCCTACCTCCCTTCAAAATATGAGACAAATCGAATTTTTCACACTTGCCACGATATGATCGAGTTTTACTGACCTGCACTCATAAACATTATTTTCAACCTTCGTGATTTGACAGCCAAGTTTGTGTCCCTTAGTTGTCAAGTCAACTCAAGTCAAGTTTATTTCACACACAAAAGTTACAGTAGAAAATAGTAATATTGTTATTGAGTTTAACAGCAGTTATGAAATTTACAGAATAAACATTTACAAAGCGAGATCAAGTTAGTGTGTAAAAAGTATAAACTATCGAGCCATAACTATCAAGCCAACAGCCATTTGGACACCAAGATAGCCGAGCCATGCGGTTTTACTAAATTATAAACAAAAGCAATCTATCTTATTTTGTATAAAAAATATTTAAACTAAATCTTTGTCAGAGAGATATAATTTTGGCTGCTATTTAGGCATTTGGAAGTTTTGTTTTATATAATTCCTGGAAAAAATTGCGATGACGTATGTGTCAACGTTTTCAACTCATTTTTGATGATTATTGTTCCTGAAAAACAGAAGTGGTCGAAATATGAACACGATTTTAACCTTCGTGATTTGGAAATTGGAGGCTATGTTTGCGCCCCTCAATCGAACACCCGAAGATGGCCGACCTATACATTTCATGACACGAAAGCGAAAGAGCTAAAACGAATGAACTCTTCGAATGAAAAACTAATATTTCTATACTAATTTCCATTGTGATGTTATGATTGTTACTCAACAACGAAGAAGTTTCTAGAACAAGTGTCTTCAAACAAATTCTATATTTCTATCACTTAAGGATGGTGGGTTATTCACTGTTTTCTTTGCGCGAGTATACTCTCCCACTAAGGAATTTTGTACAAACTCACCACCACCCCAGGGGCTAGTTTTGTTAGTGGAAGATTCTTCGACAAAGTTTTCCATGGCCGATATTTTTAAGCTTTGAATTCCTGGTTAATTTTACTTTAAAAAACGAAAGATAACTACAGATAATCCAACACAATAACAGGTTTAGTGAAATTTACCTTGGATGTTTTTCATTGAAATCGAAATTTCGGAGATTTACTAACATTTTACGGACAAATGAACCCGGAATGAAGACAGACTAGAAAGCTGCTTAAGAGGTGAGCAAAATATAAGCTCATTACTTTTGCTTCTTTTACATGAAAATGTAAGGTTATCCATGTGAAGAGTTCAGTTTTTTATGAGAACCAATTTAATCGCAATGAAATTAAGAAAATAAATGATAAACTCGCACGATTTTTTTCTTTTTTCTTCTTTACATTCGCTCAGATTGAATAGTGTCATGAGATTCAATAAAAATTAATTGGCTTGACTTGGGAATTCCAAGTTGAGTTCACTCGAAAAGGCAATATCGCACTTGTCGCTTCGCGACTCGTGCGATATCGCCTTTTCTCGTGAATTCAACTTGGAATTCCCTCGTCAGTCAATGAATTTTCCTACAGAATCAATGCTGAAAATTTTGGATTAGGTTTCCTTGGCACTTTGGAGACATGTTTTTTTTTCTTTATTTACTTTATTTACTTAAATTTATTTACCATTTGTGGGTTCCAAAGGAAGTATTAACGGTTTTTACCCTCAGGGGAAGGTTTTTTTTTGTCTTGACAGGTTTGTTTATTGGTACCATTTTTTCCGTTTGCGTCTAGGCAGATCTGTCACTTTATTTCTTCTTTTACACGAAAAAAATGTAGGAATTTAAAAAAAAATTTTTTTTTATTTTGAAATGCTTTTCATTTTATTGACAAATATTATATTTGTTTAGTTGGTTTGGCTCTTATTAAGCTTTTGTTAATAAATTGAACATACTTTTACTTTTGCATAAAGATGGCGAACAAGCGCACTACATAGCTTAGTACGAAGTTGGAAGCTCGATTCCCACTGCTCAAGTGATTTCACATTTTTTCAGCTTGCTTCCAATGCTGATTAAGCAGGACTCGAAAATACACTTAGAATGGCATTTTTGCCAATTCTTTCTCTGCATGTCATTCACTGCAAAACTATAGATTTGCTTGAACGTCAACAAATAGAGCTTTAACTTTTAGAAAAAAGTTCGGTTTTGACATATGTCAATGTTGGGTCGATGACCTGAAAGCTTGGGCAACCATTATGGCAATTATTAATTTCCTAAAAAATTGACGTGAAGAAACCAAATAAAAAAAAGCTATAAAAGAACCCTATAACATTGAATCCTACGTACGAGTGAGATGATTCCCAACCCTATCAAGAAAGAAACGCCATAATGCCAGAAACGCGCCCAAAGGACGAAGACGATAATGATGAACAATGAATCCTTAAACTTATACGTGATTAAATCTATTTACCTTTCGAGGTAAGTGTAACGCAGCAATAAATCTAGTGTCGTGAAGCAAGGTCAAAATTAAGCAAAGGCACTTTGCTCGCAGAATTTTTTAATTTGGTTAAGCTTGATGACCATCATGCACTCGATAACCGGATATAGCGATGGCTTTCATTAATAGCAGTTCAAAAATATATTTCCTTATTTGCTTAACCAGTTATTAGGCATCTTATAGTAAACTCAACAAATTACTCGACTCTGATTGGTCGAGATGAGTACAATTATAGCGTTACTTGTACTCCGTAGGAGTACCGAATTGAGTCGCTATGGCAACACGGACCAAAACAATGTCAAAACAATTATTTTCTATCATTTTGTACTTAAAAAACATGTAAATGATATTTTAAAGCCGTAAGAACTAATCTTTTTTACGCATTTCAGTTGCGGATGGACTGAAAATCGGCCGCCAAATAGACAAAGATGAACGGGGTCGCTTCGCATTTTTTACTGAAATTTTTTTGAGTGAACTATAAACAAAAAATTCGCACGATCTTCTCGCCTAAGGGCTCGTGCAATTACAAGAACTTTCAAAACATTACTCGTGTCTATTAATTTCCAAAATGTACTCGAGGATCGTGCGATTTCCTATACAAATACCTATATACATAAGAACTACTCGCTTTTTAGCAACAAAACCATTTGTTAATCCCTAAATGTATTTAACCGAATGACCCTTGAGAATATAACATGACTGCTTAAGTACTCACGTGTATAATAATGATTTTAAAAGTGACTTTAGTATTTTCTGGAATTTTTCTGCTTAAACAGGTTTGACGAAGTCTCGTCCTCTTCCATATCAGTTGAGGCAAGTATTTGTTCTAATTAACTTTCGAGGTAAGCGTGTTCCTTTGAAGGAATCTCGCCATCAACTGTTAAACGGATTATTTTTGTTTGTTTGGGGGTGGTGGTTAGACTGTTTCACAAAATTCCCAGCAAAGTAAACTTGGGTAACTAAGCGATCTGGAACTTGCATGTTCCATTTATTTTGGTCAATGTTTATACATTTTCTCTCCGTTCTTTGTAGAGCTTTGGTTAGCCTCTAGGCTGTTATCATTTAGATATATTATTACATTTATATACTTACCGCCTAGTTTTGTTTATTGTGAAAAAAAATAAACCCGACTAACCGGTTACATCAGACTTTAATTGTAATGATCGATTAAGGCTCATACAGTGAGACCGTTACCCGGAAAGAAAGAAGAGCAAAATTAAAGGAAAAAGAAAACCGTGAATGAAAGGAATTAAGATTAAGGACAGAAGCAAGAAAAAGAATGAAAAAGAAGGAAAGAAGAAGAAGAAAAAAAAAGGGCATTCTCGATGTTATTATGAATACGTTAACTTCCTTTTCGAGATATAAACTAGCCAAGAGCAAAGTCTAATTTCGCAGACCCCGAGGGTTGATCACTTAAAATCGCTGTTTGTTTATTTGATGACATAAGAGGTGACAAGAAACAACATCGATATGACCATATATCGTTTCACTCAAACTCCTATTCGAGATATAAACTAGCAAAGAACAAAGTCTAATTTCGCAGACCCCCAGGGGTGTTCACTTAAAATCGCTGTTTGTTTATTTGATGACATAAGAGATGACAAGAAACAACATCGATATGACCATATATCGTTTCACTCAATCGGCAGTTAATGACGACAATATACCCGAGGCCAATTGAGTGTTAAGTACATGATCAAACAAGCTCGGCAATTACAAGAAAACCCCGTGTCTTTTAATATTGTCTTCCGCTCTTTTCCCTCTACCAATCATTCATCACCAACTCCAGTATTTGGAAAATTGCCTACCACGTGACTTGCAAGAAGGCCATAAATATCGCGAAAAATCGCCTTCTTATTCAATTCACAATTGCAGGAATAGAAGACTCTTTGGATCTATCTAACTTTTGCTTATTTTAACAAGTTTGCTCAAGCATGGTCAGGATGTGGCTGGTAGTTTGTTTAGTCTTTGTTGGTGTTTGTTTTGACGGAGTTCGTTCATCGTTGCCTCCTCCATCTAAGGCTAGTGTTGGTGTTTACTTCACCATGAAAGGAGCAGAATACGGTAAGAAATAGTATATCAACAACTTGTATATTAACACCTCATAACTTGTCTTTAATTGCTTGATTCTCTACTTGTTCATTGACTTTACACTTTTACCGTAAAAAAATATTGCATTTAAGACTCGTTTTACAATTCCTATGCACACCAGGACCTACGTGGAGTGATTTCCTAGTTGTTATAATTGATCTTTTGGAAGTCAGTTAAGTTGTTGATATGCGTTGCACGATGAAGGCATTCTTAGCTTTTGTAGTCGGATGAAACTATGAAATTTTTATATTTTATAATGTCTATAATTATAATTATTTTTGTTGTTTGTTTCGTTTATATATTCCCCTCGTATACTATCTGTTTTATTTTAGTTCTTTCCTTTGTCTTTCAGTGAACCTTGTTCTAGTCAATAAGACCAAATCCACGATGGAAGGTCAAAAGGTCCCTCCTGTAAGCATAAGCAAGTCTATATGGTGGAATACGATCCGCATGTCTCTTACAAAGTAAGTACCTACTTTGTTATCTTACCTTGTCTTCTCCTTTTCGTTTTCTTTTTCCTTTTTTCTCTCTTGTTCTTTTTTCATTTTCATTTCTTTCCTTTTTGTTTTTGTTTTTGTTTTTGTTTTTCCTTTCGTTTTTCCTTTCGTTTTTCCTTTCGTTTTTCCTTTTCCTTTCGTTTTTCTTTAATTTTTCTTTTTCTTTTTCTTGTATCTCTTCGCAGAAAACAAAACACGAAAGTGTAGTTTAGATTTCTCCAACTGTCATCATTTTGGCACTTGATCATATCACACTTGCGGCTCCAATTTTCTTTGGATTTATGGTTTCTGATTTGCCTATCTATATATTTTTTCCAATTTGTTTTCGAATGTAACGCCTTTTAATGCAAACGTGAGTCACTCTATTGACTTTAAAAACCTTAATAGTTGTTCAGAGTCAAGATACACTGGCAATAGAAAACCATTACCCGAATAATGGACAACTAATCAAAAGCTTTTTGCTTCCACACAGTTCCAAGATCGCATCTGTGTCCTTGGGAACTACTTCAATCCAGTTTCACAATGGTTTCATAAAGGTGTTATTACACATAGACTCAGCTGAGGTTGTTGGTGATTATAATTATAATGGAGGCATGTGAGTATAGAGCATGAATATGATATCATATTATAATATACACTCAATATACACTCAATTGTAAAATCACTTCAAAAATTACACATAGAAGCTGAGATCGAAAGGTAAAATTGGAATAACAGCAAAATTCTCCACTAAGTTATTCATTTAAGATACACAGACGATATGAAACATGTGTTATAAGCCTCCATGCTCTCTGTTTGTGTTAGTGAGTCGTATCACTAGTGAGCTCTAATTACTCTGCGACTACACCAACAAAGGCTACCAAGGAAAATTTTTATACAAATTAGCCAATCACGATAGAGTATTTAAACAATAGAATATTTTACTTTATACGAGTGTGTGTATGATCAGATGGTGAACAAGAAACATTTTAAAATCCAAAAATTAACTCTCTGTCATGCAGCAGCGTCAAAAATGTAATTTGGTGAATTTGATTTATAATTTGCTAGGATGGCCTTGGTTGATGTAGTCGCACTATAACGTATTTCTCAGGTATCATTTTTTGGTTTCGGCTTCTATATTCTATTTCCTACCTCTTTGATTTTCACATCATATTCCTATCTATTCCAATCATATTACGATATACGTATGTATTTTGTTTGATGCTGTAAAACGGCAGATGTCGATTAGTGAAAATGATTATGGCGATTCCATTTTGTTTGTCGTTTTAAGACTCGGCAGTGGAAGAGGAAGGTACGTCGTTAAATTGAAGAATGTTTGGATCACCAAATATCTCTCAGTAGGTAAGGACATGTTTTATTAAAGCGACTTCCGTATGAAGTGAAATGTTTAGAGCACGTAGAACATACGACGTGCCATAACATTGTAGTTATACAGTTACGGAAACGTACGGTATGACTACAGCATATCTAGGGCCGGATATGACGTATTGTTCCCTATATACTCATACATAAAACCACTCTATCAATAAGCTACGTATTCATTACCCTTTTTTATATTTAAAGCTGCTAAGGCCGATGGAAAGCCATTTTTGATAAATGGAAAATGTTTAAACTGGATAGAAGACACATCACCAGAATTTACAGGTGGATCAAGGTATGATGCACTTATTACATATGTAGAGGGCTTCAAAACTTAACCTCTTGTCTGATGTACTTCAGGACATGGTATACTTAAATGTCTCTTTCTAATGCTTTCATTTTCTTCTTCAATCAGTTTTATTATCAACCTGCTTGTTTCTCTGGTGAAAAGCTCCGTTAACAATGACGTCAGAAAAAAGGTACAAATTTGAATGCACAAAACACGTCCAATGGCGAGCCTTTTCTCTTTCTTATAGTAAAAAGAACTAGATGTCAAATGCCAAACAGAATATGTTAATTTTACCGGCCCTGAGCTATGCTGCGTGTACATATATGCTTTCACTTAAAGCCAGCCGGTGGGCAATTTGTGATGTAATCACGAACTATTCTTCACAACCTTGGACATTTACGGGAAGCCCGAGTAACCGCATTACTATAAAATCCGCCGCATAACTTCATTGTTTAAGCTTATCGGATTTGAATTTATTTTTAGATCTGTACCTCGATCAATGAGGCTTTTCAAAAGAGAGAGAAAATGCTAACAACGTTATATCCAGGTAAAGCATAAGATTAAATACTAACTTAATAAGTTTTGCTGTTAGCTATTCCGAAATTGAGGGGAAGAATGGGTCGAGCTGGTATTGAAGGACATTGTGGGAATGTTTTTGGCATGCTTGCAAAACAGCATCGGTATTTTTACTCTAAAACAACCACAAAACGCACTGCAAATAAATGCCAAATTGAGCCACTTTTTCCCCTATCTCAAAATGGATAATGGTAATTGAATTCTGTCTCGGGGAAATTCTAAGGTTCTGAGGAATTAAATAAAGATAGCAAACAGTGCATTGTGATCTAGCTTCTTAAACACTTTTTAAACACATAGGGTATCCTGTGAAGATGTTTTCACATTCATACAGGAAGAAAAAGGGAAGAGGAAAAAGTTGGAGAGCAGTCGGAGGATAAAAAAAAGCATGACATATCTAGCTACGGATGGCGTAGTGGTTTATCGCTCGCCTCTCAGGATCATATGAGATTTGAGTTTGTTTGATGTGTTGTTCTCTTTCTTGCCACGAGGGTTTTCTTCGGGATCTCCGGTTTCCCCCCTCCTTAAAAAACAACACGTGAGTTGTGTGTTTGTATGTTGTAAGTATTGAGTGAAATGGTAGCGCGTGTGGAGGGAATCTCACGGAAGAACCCCGCACGAGGAGTGGCGGTTGTAAAATATAAGTTTGTTTGTATCAACCGGCCATTACCTCTCAATAATGACTGCTCCCTCGAATATACGGAACTGATACGAACGATTGCATTCCCACTTTTAGAAAGATACAACGTCAGTCGTGTCCAGTGCGCACAAATCAGAATTCCAATTTTACAGCAGCCTTTGATTCTTACGAGCTACATTAAGGTCTTGTTGGAGGTAACAAAATATTTAATTCTATTTCTCTAATTCACCAGAAGTATAATGGTGTAATCTGGTAATTCTTTGATTGTTAGAAGTGTAACGAATTCATGCGACCCAAGTTGTATTATTCTCTTTGCTATTATGTCTGTTTTATTGCTAAAACCAAAATAAGGAGGAAAAACATACGAAAAAGAAAAGAAACAAAAATACACAGAAAACTAAAGGAAATATCAATGCGGATTTTCATGATTATTTACTAATATCAAAAATTATAATTAATGATTCACGGACTGTAACGTTAGTATTAGACGTGTATTAATGCCGAGCTTATGAATCCTTCAATTAGAAAATCAACAGCTCTGACCGTACATTTTTTCTTTTTGTCGTGTTTGCCAGGGAGGAATTAACTCAAGTTGTTATCGACTGAATGATTCTTCCCGAGGAAGAGGAGTTCATCAAATCAAGTACATCCCAAATCCATCCAAGATGATAAGTTCCTTGCTGTCTGATCGAATCATCAACTCCATGGCTGATTTCTATTACAAGGCAGGGCTCATGAAACTGGTTGAAATCAAGGTAGAACTACGAACGTTTGAATGAATGATGCTATGATAATAGGTTGCTATAGATAGACTACATGTTCAGTCTCGCATTCGATAAGCATGTCCATGATGAATCGAAAACAAATAATAGGAAGCAGAGTTTGCCCTTCAGCTGATTGATACCAAGCAATAGAACACTCTCTGGCTGATAGAAATGTAACGGACAATTATTGCCCTTCTCTAACGGCTGGTAATGAGACTCATGAGATTCATCAACCTGGTCGATACAAAGCAATAGAATACTATCCGGTTGATAGCACGTGACGGACAAAGATTGCCCTTCACTAACAGCTGATAATGAGATTCTTTGAATTAATGGAGATGGTCGATACTAAGTAATAGAAACTATCTAGTCGATGGGCAGTGCCCGTCATTGCATGCTGGTGTGCTAACAAACACTGTATGCGTAGGTTGAGGTATGGGATAAATAGAATGCATTTATCAATTATATATATTTTGTATTGTTCTCTTCATATTTATATGGCTACAGTCTAAAGTTTTGTTAGATCCAGTACGAGTTGCTCTTCACGTGACCAGCCCACCACGGATCAACACAACAATCAACAGTTCACTCGCTGCTCTTTAAGATGCAAGCAAATTTGACTACCACGTCTGCAGTCGAATGAAACCTTCTCAAACATTCTTAGTGCCAGTGGTAAGTACAAAAACGAAGAATTTATGTTTATGTATGTGAACATCAGCAATATTTTTGCTTTCGCGAGTAACTACAAGCTTATACAGATTACCTTATAAGAATAATCAGACAGTTCGTACTCATTGACGGAACAAAACGACGTGTGCATGAGATTATATAAGAGGTAGTAAATTACGAGTTATATATATTTTTGCATTAGTTTTAATAATAACTTAACAAATGTACATTTATTCCCATAAAATAGGAAATGATTTGTGATTTCTATCTGGAGAAAGAGGAGCAGGATATCTCAGGGATAGTAAAGAACCTCAGGTTTGTAACATTTTCACCATGTCCGCACACTTCGATTCAAAAGCCACATGGTTACATAACACTTATTGACTGGGACCGAGGGAAGCTTTTTGTTTTTGGCCACGAGAAGCGCAACGCTGAGGTAGCATCGCCGTCAAGCGACAACAAAGTACACCTCTTTGCCGAATTCCCAGTCCATAAGTGTTTGGTTATTTAACAAGTGTCAACTACAGTAATATCAACTAGACACTATTGCAGTTAACCGGGCTTCGTCGAGTATGAACTACGTCATTTGTACCCCTAGATACAATATTAGAACAGATGCTGCAAAGGCAAATAGTTTTAGCAGTCTTTTCGAGGTTTTTGCTCTCGACTGAATATAGCTAATTTGTTACCTCGTGAGAACTAGTATGAATTTGGCTAGTAAGCTTACATGTTTTCAAAGATTTCAACGCCTTCGATCCAAGCTATAAGATTCGTGGACCGACCCGTTCCGAAAAAGCTCTACATCTTTTAGTGTGGGCAAAGCACTTTCCAAACATTTCTTTACGCAACAACTTTATAATCCCACGAACCGAAGCAGATGGAAGGAAAGCAGGAGATTCTTATCCCCAGTTCCCAGCGACTCAGCTAGCAACGCCTGGGACCATGACCCCCATTTTGGCGACCAAATACCAAATACGACGAAAAAGAACGGCCTGCATTTTTAGACTCGGGTTCCTTCGGAAGCCCGAGTAATTAACCAAGCAATTATATATTTAGCAATTCTTCTCCAAAGGCGAAGTGAATATCGGGGAATATTTACCGAGAAGCGAGTCTTCGAGCGTCGAAGTAAATATTCTCCATATTCACTGAGCCTGAAGCGAATATAATTGTTTTAGCATATACCACCTTGTGTACAGAGTAACCTATTTTTATATACAATAATTCAACGTTTAACAAAACGTTTAGGCCGTACTTCATTGCATTTTTAGTATTGATAGGAATGACACTTACTTTCATTTTTAACAATTTCCTCATCGGAAATTGTAGAAAAACGATTGCCGGCAGATGCAATTTTGTTGCCCACTCAATATTCCGAGATTCAAAGGTTAATATCGTACAATATTCACCTCCAATTAACCAATGAGCGCGCGCGTTCTTCGGAAGTACACAAGTTGGCATATGCTAAATATATATACACCTAACCAATAACATTCTGTAATATCAGATATATATATATGTCTTTTGTTCTCGAGAGACGAAACAATAGAGAAACAAAAAACATACATGTTATTAACATCTTGTTTTTGTAATCGTTTTGCTTTGTTGTTCAGTTAGCGCGGCAAAGGGTACCGGACCGCGGTCAGCTGCTGGCAAAATACCGTCCGCTAAGACAGCCAATCAGAACGCACGATTTTTAAGAATACCGGACCGAAAAAAAAAAAAAAAAAAAGTAAAGTTGCAGAAATATATTGTTTGTAAAAACATAGAAAAACTTATTCCACTGTCTTTTTATATAGCAACAAACTATATTTTACGTTTCAGGTTCGAACTGTTCTTTACCAAAGATATTCCAGAGGTGAGTGAAACAAATTTACTTCTTCGAAGTTCTTCATAATTAATTCGCTTTCAAAACGTCTTTTAAACAAGAATCTTTGAATTTCTTCTTACAAGGCTACGCGTAAAGAAAAGAAAATAGTTCTATTCTTTGGGTGTATGTTACGTCAACGCCGCTTTGTTGGTTGAAGATAACAAATCATTTCTCATTGACTTAGCTTTTTTTTAACAACAAGAGTTATTTACATCTCGAGGATTTTTCAGTCGTGTGGTAGCACTCCTAGAATTGGTCGGGAATTTGGATATATTTTTATGAACGTTAATACCTATGATTTATATTTGTGTGTTTTATTGTGTGTGTTTTTTTTTCCTTTTAATTTAGTTTGTGGGATTTTTCATTATAAAGTTCCCATTTCTGCATATACGTTACCATCCTTTAATTGCTATAAATTTCATTTCAGAAAATCAAGTCCCTTGCTTTGCCAGTTTTAAAAACTCACGACAGTCAAATTATCAATAATGTCAACGGTGAGTTCGATTATCAAAACTGCAAGTGTTGGTTATTTGTGTTGGGGCAAAATACATTTAAATTGGAAAATAAAACCTGGTGAATGGTTAAAACTCGTTTGTAGTGTCCCGTCATCGATAGAGTACCTCGGCCTTCCCAAGACACCAACTGCGTGATTGGCCTTTCTAAAATACTAATCAAGCTCGTGTTCCAAACATGGGTCACTGAGAGCTATTGATATGCTAGACATAAGCAAAAAACTTCATGCTTAGTATGGAAATTAGTCCAAAACGTCTTCTAATGTAAAGATACTCTATTTCCATAGGCCCCTTGCATATGACGTCAAAGCAGCTCGGTCTGGGGACAAAACAAAATAATTTCAATCTCCTGATAATTGGAACCTATTGTTTTATCCACGCTTAGATTGAGCTACTTTCCAAAGTCCTGCAAGGGGTCTATGGGAGGGCATTGGCCGAGAGATGTCTGACAAAGTAATAATTATAAAAAAATAAAGTCAAACTTAATGTATTCTTGATCGTAATTTGTTAAAGGATTTTTCAACAAATTGGTACCTCTTCCAAGGATGAATTACATACACTTCACCAACAAGCAATTTATACGTAAAGAGGTGAGTCTTATAGGAATGGACGACTTGTACTAACACGTCATGTGACCTAGCCCTAGCAATAAGCCTGAAACGAGATCACGTTTTACCCCAGTCTCTAGACCATAATCCTTTTCACACTGCTTGTTCTTTAATTATGACTATTGTTCCTGTATTCTCTAAGGAATCAAAAATTTTAATATGAAAGAATTTTAAAAACTATTATGGTATAGAGTCGGGGGTAAAACGTCATCTCGCTTCAAGAATTTGTCTTACAAACCATGGACACCATTAAAATTAAAGAACAATAGCATATTTGAGTCGGTACACTAGCGTTACATAGGTTAAGTTACATATTTAGAGTACGTTATGCTTGCAAACCATTAATTGATGATTATTAATACTATTATTATTTCAGGGTTACACGGTCTTCGAGTCAGATATTACAATGTAAGCAAGTGCGCCCACAGTACTTCGAAATTCATCAATTTACTTTATTTTCATTTTGCTCTAATTGGTCTGTACGATTGGGTATTTATTATATATAAGACTTTTTCCAGTTCGTAAAATATCACTTGATTGCATTCCGGGGTTAAAATCATTTCACTGTCAAAATATTTACACCTTTTGCTGTTCATTAACAGAAAATGTACATTCATTTGTGCCAATAGTTGTATCAATAACGTGTAATGTAATTTCATCAACACCACGAGTAACATCATTAGCGCGGATCAACTTTCAATAACGATAATTGAATATGCGTGTACATTCATAGGCATCAATAGACAATCAATAGCGCGTTTGTACATTCATATGCGTGGAATGTATTTTCTTGTGCGCGAAATTAAACTTCAATAACACGAATTGACAAACGATTGCATTTATGGACAATCATTTACCCAAAAGTGAAAATTCATTAGTGCTATTAGCATAACCATTGACAATCTATAACGCGTTTGGACAATCATGAGGGTCAATGTTACATTCTATAGCGTGGTTCGACAAACATTTGCATGATTCAAATGAACAATAAGAGAAATAAAACAATCATTAGCGATGTTCTTTTATTTTAGCCTTCAATTTCTTCGCCATTTATGCATCGTGGCAAATACGTTTGCATAAATCTGAACCACTGACCACTTTTAGCAACAGTGATAGTTGCCACATTTCTCTGGAACCCTTTCAATAGCAGCTGTGTTCTGTAGTGACCTAAAGCAATCCCTTGTCGTCTTGCCTCAGCCCGGTCGTTCATCCGTTGTTGGATTTCTGGACGGCTGATATCGGCTTTGATTGCTGCTTTAAGTGAACTAATTGCTTGTTCAACAATGTTTAGGAACGGGCTGTATGGAGGCAGTTTCCTGAGTTCAGTGTTCGGGGCGGGAATGGCGGCATTATGATGAGCTGGTACACCATCATAGATAAAGATGACGTTTTCATCTGGATCTAGATTAAGTCGTGCTTGTGCAAGGGAGTCTGAAAACCTTGTGCGTTCATCCCCCCTATAATTGAAGAGTGGAAGACGATGCCCATTGTCGGTGAAATTGCGAGGGCGATCGTCACATTTCTTCCTCTTTGACCGCAGACTTGCCTCTAAGCTCTCTCTCCTCTTCTGGCCCTTCCTTGGCTTCTTGAAGTCCACATGTTGTATCCGCATTCATCGACAAAAACACTATGGTGTACAACTGCGTGGCCCATGAACCAGTTTGCTTAGTCAACACGTTTCTGTATGACATCTGGTCGGTTTCTCTCTGCTGGAAGACGTCTAGCAAGTTTCACTCTATACAACATCCCTTCAGGTGTCCTTGCCACTGTACGGGCGCATATCCTAGGTTTTCCAGGAAGGCGTTGCCTTAATTCTTGGTTTATCTGCGCCAGTGTCAACAGGCAGCTTTGATTGATGATGTCATTAAGACAATCTTTCATAGTATCTTCAACACTGACATGGTTTCGACCGCCACGTGGTCTTTCTGCAATTCTTCCTTCTCTTATATATCTTGACACGATGCCTCTTGCTGTCGATCTGTTGACTCCTATCGTGTCTGCAACCATTAAGTAGTCCTCGTTACCATCTTCAAAAGCCCTTACAATTCTTTCACGCTGTTCTAACAGTATTCGATTTCTTCGCGGTGGCATACTGTAGCACACAGCCCTCTAACGCACTTTCTACATCTCTGAGGCGCCTGCGGTATTGACCGATCGGCTTTTATATTCTGCTTTGGCTCGATTATGTTTTTTTAAAGAATGCATATAAATGTAAACTATGATGTAACCCCTTTTGGAGGATTATTTATATGTCTTAAAGTGATAAAAAAGAACATCGCTAATGATTGTTTTATTTCTCTTATTGTTCAATTGAATCATGCAAATGTTTGTCGAACCACGCTATAGAATGTAACATTGACCCTCATGATTGTCCAAACGCGTTATAGATTGTCAATGGTTATGCTAATAGCACTAATGAATTTTCACTTTTGGGTAAATGATTGTCCATAAATGCAATCGTTTGTCAATTCGTGTTATTGAAGTTTACTTTCGCGCACAAGAAAATACATTCCACGCATATGAATGTACAAACGCGCTATTGATTGTCTATTGATGCCTATGAATGTACACGCATATTCAATTATCGTTATTGAAAGTTGATCCACGCTAATGATGTTACTCGTGGTGTTAATGAAATTACATTACACGTTATTGATACAACTATTGGCACAAATGAATGTACATTTTCTGTTAATGAACAGCAAAAGGTGTACAAAGTATAGAATACACAACACTTAATAATACAAACACTTTGAAATTAATTCCACGGAACTCACTGGAACACATGTTTATTCTACACAAAACTTAGATTTCGTACATGACTGTAACACGGTATGTTACGCAGCACGAATACGACATGGAGGAGGCGATATATGAACCAATAACAGTACACCAAATCACTGTTATGCATTTTAAAAATGTATATATTTGGAAAGCGTCCTGGTCTAGGAACACGTCCATACCATCCGACAGTAGTACGAAATCTCCTCTATTTATCTTGGACGCAGTATAAATTTCGTCTTACCATACTTCCCTGCATCAGTTAGTGCGCGCGCGCTCTTTCCGTTTGTTGTTTAGATTACCAAAAACGAGATCAAAATGAAAAACGGAAGGAGAAAGCGCCGGCGCCCGCAGTTGATGCACGGAACTAGGAGGGAGAGGCATCACTTATCGCTAAGGCTGTCGATAAAGACAATAGCAGATATCAGAGTTACACTCTATTCGCTTTTGGGCGCCAGTTTCTATAATTTCCATTGACTGACCACGAAACAGTGGTTTGAAGTCGAGACTAAACTTGATTCTTTTATTCATCAAGTTCAACCTCGACTTGAAGCCATTGTTTCGTGACCAGTCAAGCGAATTCGGGATAGGTCTATTGACTAAAATTCTTCTAATTGACTTGAAACATTTTTTCGGAAGTAGTAGCGTGTAAGTGTAATATCATCCCCTATTTCATCATTCTTGTATACAAATAAACACCTTATTTACTGTATATAGCATTTAAAACTTAGCCAATCCAAGTTCTAAACTTTAACTGCATAAGTCAAACTGGGGACTTATTAGGGCAACTGCAGCATTTCGAGGGAAAAAAAAATATTCCATATCGATAATTCAACAAATATTATATCATATTTTCATATTTTTTTGTATTATTTATGTGAGCATGTTTTGGGGTATGCATCAATTTACTATTTGGTTAAAGTGATTTCAAATATGAACCACATTTAATGAAAGTGTTTTAAATCAAATATGAGAATTCTACTTGCGAGTATAAACGGTTTGATGGATTTTTTTCCTTTCTCGAAAACTAGAGCAAGATTTTTTTAAGGTTATTTTAGGCCTTGAACTGTATGGATTCATGAATGAAGAATTCATTAAATTTATTTGAATTGAACGATTTATTTTGTAAGAAAATTACCATGAAATCAAAACTCTTATAATCGAGTCACTAAAATATCAAAGGAAAAATTCGAAACATTACTTCCAACAAAGGCTTAACTTTGCTTGCTCAAGAAAACTAGCTTTGGACAAAAACAAAAAAAAAGCAAAAAAACAAAAAAACAAACAACAACAACAAAAGAATAAACAAAAGAATAATAAATAATACGTTTTCAACAGACTTTATTTTTTATATCATAGAATCCATATGTTGAATAACCAGAGTTTTATTAATTAGGGAAACTCTGCATTCCTCACCGGCAAATTCTGCATGTACCTCTCTCTCTCTCTCTCTCTCTCTCTCTCTCTCTCTCTCTCTCTCTCTCTCTCTCTCTCTCTCTCTCTCTCTCTCTCTCTCTCTCTCTCTCTCTCTCTCTCTCTCTCTCTCTCACCCGGACACACGCTTGCACGCACTCATTAAGAAATATATAAAGTCCTGAGTTTTTCTTGTGGTAAGATCAGTGCCTCTTTTCTTAGCTTCCACAGTCACACTGAATAGTACATCTTCTGGAATTTCAAAATACATAAAAATCATAAAAATAGGTATCGGACTTTTGATCAGTAATATTTAATTTTTAAATTTAGTATTCCAAAACCTGTCTATGTCAGTTGTACGCAGGCCTAGGAGAAGACCTTGCAATACTTGAGTTGAAAGTGCAAGTAAAATGAAGCCATACGCGTCTTGCTTCTCCTAACACTTCTCTCGTGTTCTGCCAACTCCCGCGTGACTTATGACAGCACATAGCACGCGCGCGCGTTTTCTATTTCTTCAATAGATAATTTTGGGCTTAACAATTAGTGAAAATAAACAAATCGGTTCAATGAAATTTTTTTTTGAATTTTCATTTTTATAGCTCGAAGCTTAAGACTTCTTATTTATTGTGAAGCTATAATGTTTAAAACACGGAAACAAAGAGTACCTCAAACAGATGTTTCGATGGCACCAAGTAGCACTTCCATCGCCATGGTGATATTATCCAACAAAGAGGTTCTACGACTAGATGATCGTTGCTTGATCAAATGACGTCGGTGGAAAGCATTTTCATTCCTTTCTTTGTCATCGTTTGATGGTAAAATCACATTCTTGGCAAACTGAATCTATGAAGACAGTTAAACATTACATGACTTTCGTGGAATATTTTCAATCGTTCCTGATATTACAAACGCTCAACGAAGACGATTAAAAGCTGCCGGCGTACACTATTTATCTTTTTTTAACTCGTGGATACGCGAATCGTAGAAACGAGTTAATCAGTGTGAGGGATCCGAATGTGCAAATGTCTCACTCGCTCACTCACTAAGATGTTAGCAGATCGATAATTAAACGTTTATCGATCATATTACGTCATCTAATTACGAGCGTTACACGACACTAACAAGCACAAAGCTCTTGTGTTCTATTTATATGGCGAAATGAACTGCTGATCTTTCATGTAGGATATGTTTATTAATTTGAAGAGTCGTAGTTCAAAAGATTCATGGGAAAAAGCATTCTTCAGTAGATATTTAAAAAAACAAACTCCAGACTTCATCTTTTGGAGAATTTCATAGAGAAAGGTAAGAAAGTCACCTGTATAACGAGCAAAATAAGTGATAAGCCAAAAGGCAGATTGATTTACGACGGCAGCACTTAATAGCCAGTGGCTAACAAACCTGTGGTTGAAGAATATGGTGCCACAAAGGAAACTTATTATATAAAAAACGTTTGTCATATAGGATAGATTATGTTACCTCTTCCAGAAGTGATACCCTCCTCTCGTTAGCAGTCACATTTTTGATGACTTTTCTCCTTTCATGGCCCTTTGAGAGGAACGAATTGACCATTAGTAACTATATCAATTAGAAAGCAACGATACTTCTATCAATACTAAATCTACAGAAGTAGACTTTATGATATGCTATAAAATAAATGTGACTGGGAATTATAAAGCGAAAGTAACCCACCCCCGTGAGCAAATGAATCATTAAAATTCCAGAAATTGTAGGTTCATTGTCTTGACTAAAATGGTACATCGCACTAAATACAGTATAGTTGCAAACTTTACACCTCTCAGCAAATCATCAGGGAGACTTAAATATGAACTTGATTGCATAAATTTTCTGTAAAGTTTTTATTCTATTTAATTACATGCCTTGTCATTGGACGATCTTCCATCCATGATGACCTCTTGAGCAATTTCAATTTCATCGAGTAGTGATGGTCTGCCAATAGAAGACGAAAGCTTTCGGATAACTTTCACTTTCTCCGAAGCTCGTCGCTGTGAGGTTTCCATATCGCAATCCACGTCGCTCTGGAATGTAACTTTTTTTGTAATCAGTTTTGCGGAGACATGTTTTTCTTCTTTTTCAAATACCAATGTTTTGGGCATTGGAGGAGGTAGGGGAAGGACAGCTCGTTAAACTTTCTTTTTCTATTGTCTCTTTTTGTGTGGTTAATGAAGGAGCGTTCGTTAAATCCTCTTCGTCAATAGTCTCTACATGACAGTATCCAGTTGGTCTTCTATCATGTTTTTCGTAAATCGATATTTCATTCTGATTGTTTTCGGTTTGGTTTTCTTGTCCCGATTCAATATCTTCCATGTGACGTATGCAACGGCAATCATGCGCCCCCGATGTATCATCATTCTCACACTTCCCGCGACAGATCCACCTGCACTCCGGTAAATAAACACAAGACAATCATGCAATTATTGCGATCATAAATAATTATGGAATAAATTATTATTATTATTTCCATGCTATATTTTGTTTGCTTCCTTCTATGACTGATAATATATGAATAAATTGAATTATTGGAATGAATAGAAGTTATTTAACCGTCAGGAGTTCCGGATAAGGTAGAAAATATTGGCCCAAGCTCTTGATATACAAGGACGATTTTCAATGCTAAGGGCACAGTTTTTTTTCTTTATCCGTACCATACTAGGACGTTCATGCAAGTCTGAATGCACGATTTGGAGGATAACGGACGCCATTTTTATTAGTTTAATTATGAAGATTGTCCCCCCCCCCCCCTTTAAATTTGCAATGTCATAAATATTCTTTTATTTCATCAGCTTTAATGCCGGTAAACAAACCTATATTAACCACAAAGGCTGTCATGGATGTCTAGGTCTAATGTTTTCTTAGGAATGATTTCCAACTTAACGTTTGAGGCATGACCGTCACGTCATTTATAACATCTTACCCAAACTTTAAGCAGCATACGACCATCATGAAGGCAGCAAATAGCCATCCAGTAATGGCTAAGACTACGTACACAGTCCTTGACAATTCGTTATAGCAATCATCCTTGGTAAATAACGATAATAATGTTAGTAATGAAACATTTGAATAATGAATTACAATAAAGATAACATTCCATATAGTTTTTTTCCCCAACCATTGTGTATAAGAAGTAATTTTTTTAATATTTCGATTTCAAAATTGCTAGATATGGTTTTTGATATTGTTCCTTGACTCCGATGAAGAATAACGTCAGAGCCGTCAATTAATAATAATAATAATAATAATATAATATAATTTAATCAATATTGTGCGCGCATTCATACAATGATCATGCAAGCATTACAATAATAATATATATAATATAATATCCATCACATCACATACATCACATCACATCACAATCACATCACATCACATCACA
The DNA here is from genome assembly GCA_011057435.1 of Actinia equina. Lineage (NCBI taxonomy): Eukaryota > Metazoa > Cnidaria > Anthozoa > Actiniaria > Actiniidae > Actinia > Actinia equina. The sequence goes on along the minus strand of WHPX01000126.1, from coordinate 1,682,992 downwards.
TCACAATCACATCACTCACATCACATCACATCACATTCAGCAAATCACATCCCAATCCCATCCATCCCATCCCATCCATCCCCATCCATCCCAATCCCATCCATCCCATCACCATCCCATCCCATCCCATACCATCCCATCCCATCCCATCCCATTCCCATCCCATCCCATCCCATCCCATCCCATCCCATCCCATCCCCTCCCACCCATCCCATCCCATCCCTCCCATCCCATCCCATCCTCCATCCCATCCCATCACCATCCCATCCCTCCATCCCTCCCATCCCATCCCATCCCTCCATCCCCTCCCATCCCCATCCCCTCCCATCCCATCCCATCCCATCCCTCCCATCCCATCCCATCCCATCCATCCATCCCATCCCATCCCACATCCATCCATCCCATCACATCACATCACATCACATCACATCACATCACATAACATAACATAACATAACATAACATAACATAACATAACATAATATAATATAATATAATATAATATAATATAATATAATATATAACTATATGACTATACACAATTAAGATGAATAAATATAAATTGATAAATACTAAAAAAACTATCAAAATGCTAATATAAAAAGGTGGGTTTTAAGATGGCGCTTAAACAAACTAACATATTTAATGGCGCGAAGGACTGCGGGAAGTGCATTCCAGAGAACGCGTGCCGCCACAGCAAATGACCTATCCCCGTTTATCTCTTTTATTTCACGGTTTTCTAGCCAGTTATGTCATCCATTATATCAATACTTAATATGCACCGACATAGACTTGTTAGACATTGTCAAGCTAAGTGAGTGCTCGCGAAGAATTGATTTCACTTAAAACACAGTTTGCATGCCTGCAATTTACTTGCCTATCTGTAGTCTTCTGAAAATTTCTTACCGTTCTATTAAAGTTTATCAAGCGATACCTGGAAGATCTCCTCACATCTTCATTTTCTTCCTAAAACAAATGATTGGGTTATCTCTAAAGTATATTTATTCCATAAGATCACTATTGGGTGTGCCACGTTTTAATACTGGAATAGAAATTGATGGTTAGTCATGTCAGAGAGGTGGGAGTTGTCACTGAGTTTAGTCTCGCCAGTGCCTAGCTTTCTTTGCGTCCTTATAAGTATTTCTATTGCGTATTTTATATTGGAAAATTATGATAGAGTGTAGAGAGTCTTAGGTCCCGTTCTCACGTATCCGGAAATTTTTGTATCCGGATATGTTTTTTTTTGCGTATAGTATATTTATACTATATTTTATAGTGCCTAGTATATTTGACGGATAGTTTTTCTTTTTGAGCATGCTCAAAATCGTGTTTACGTCATCCTATGCGAAAATTTGCGGATACGTCCGTCCACACGTATCCGTATTCGGAGCGTATTCGGAAATTTCCACTCTGCAGACCGTTTTTGAAAACTGCCTCTCAACTAACATTTAGCTCTTTTACTCCGACGAAGGACTAGAGTACTTCCGAAACTTCAGTAAGTTTTTTCATCTTTTTCACGGTGTATAATTTACCGTTTCATCATTACTGTTTCATTAGAAACACCGACGCAGCTCATACTAGTTTTCAGCTAGTTATATCTTCTCTCAACTAACATATTGATTTGGCCGGACGAAGAAAAATCAGTGAACCTGGAGGAAAACCCCTTTGGCCCGCCGGGAAAGAACGAGACATCATACAACCTCTATTCACATGTGGCATGATCGTGGCCATGGTTTCCTGAACAACACTGTTGTGACTTGTTGAGACTAATGACCTACTGAGGCCACCATTAGATGGCTATTAGAAATGAGCAACACAACTCTTTAATAAATGATTATACGGGATCTAGCTTGTTACAGCGTAGATGCTGTCGTATGAAAAATACTCAAAGTTTTTGCCCTTCTCTTGTTTAGTTCTTGGTTTTTTTGTGAGGGTTCGTAGCACTTAATAGAGAGTTTTAGATTGACTTTTTTTTTACCCGCAAACGGTAAACTTAACCACGTTTTCATAGTTTCCCTGTATTTTACTTAAACTTTTACAAACCTTCTCACCAAGCACAAATATTCTTTTGGCTATCTACTACTTGGACTTTTTTGCGATTCGTTTTCAGTAATTTAAAATGACTTTTTACTGGTCAACTGATGTTTTACGTTTGCCGTGAACGTAAATCTAAAACCCTCTAATAGCAGCTTATGAACTTGTGCCCGTCATCGTTACGTGATCGAAAAGGGGCCGAGAACCAGGAGTAAAGCCTGTTGAAGTACAGGAAAGAACCATCTAGAAACTCTACTCAATCAAACATGACTACTTTCACACGATGGTGCACAAAGTAGTAAAAAGCATCAGTAGCTAAATAAAGTGCTTAGACAATTGACTTACATCTACAGAACGTCTTCTACGACGCAATTTATATCGACCTCGTTGTGAAAATCTTGCAGAAGTTGACGTTGGAGGAATCAAGACTTCTGGAATAAATAAGATGCAAAAATGTGAAAAATATCATTCTGGGGTATATAAATTGTATTGAGAGGAAAATGAGTTTGCAGGTTTATATAGCGGCAGAATATATAATATGACTTACAGCCCTTCTTGGTGGATATGATTACGTTTTAAAACATCTCCGTGCATCCGTGTATACACAGAACATATATGGATTTATATATAACCTTTGATTCTTATTGTGTATTTTCAAGTAATTGTCATTTGTATCTCATAAAAAAATAATGCAAATGTAAGTTAAAAGTGAAATGGTACTTATGGATTTCCATAAGATAAATCCTCTCCCTTCTCCACATCCTTCACCACTCTAAATGGTGCCCTGTTTCTCTGGAGCTGTGTGGGTCCCCTAGACTAAAGGCTACACACTCATAGTGATCATGCCGCCTGCCCATACATGCACGAATACATTACCTTCTGAAGAAATTTCTTCACTGATTGTGGGTCGCATTTCTCTGAACGTTTCGTCTTTATTATCTGATTCAGTGATGACAGGATCATTTACTGTCGGCATAAACCTATCATGCGTTGTGTCATCTTCTTGAATACTAGGAACTACAGCAGCACTAGTAGAATACACACTACCGGTTTGCAAGTCGTCGTTCTTGGCTGCAGCTTTGGTGGCTTCTTTTGTCTCTTGGTGAGCCATTGCAACATCTTCAACGCCGTTGCTATTCATTTTTTTCGCAGATGTGTTTTCTTCTACGGGGAGTTTTGCAGGAGCACTAAGCAGTTTTCTTTCGTTGTTCCTAACTGGAACCTTAGTCGGCAACTCTTTTGGTTCCTCGGCATTTTGTGGCAATTGGGTAAATCCTGTTGATTCTCCCAAAAGTTGAGGCCTTGGAATGGCAACCCCTTGAGGTTTCCTGTTTTCATTTGACAAAAACTGGGAAAACCCTGTTGGTTTTCCTGTGTTTTGTGGCAAATCAAATGATTCTTCAGATCTTCTGTAAATATCATTTTTCAGCTCCTTTACTAATGATCCGTCATTGATCCCTGCAAAGTGTTCTGGCTTCGGGCTTCTGTTGAGCTCCTTGGCATCTACTCCCAGAAATGACTGACTTGAATAAGATTCTTGTGTGGTGCTGCTCTCGGTAATGGCATTATTAATGTTTGCTGGTTCGTTACTACGTTTCTGTTACAAAAGAATCGAATAATGTTTTAATGTTCTTAGTCAGGAAAACATGCGGAATGTATTTCAAACACCGCCAAATACAGTTTGAGGAGGTCGAAGGAAGGTTCATTTAAAATGTGTCTCACATATAACGCACGTCTCATTAGCTGCTGTCAATTCTGTCCGTGCAGACTAAATGCAACTTTAATTTATTTGCAGCAACCTTAATTTATTTTATATTCTCATGATTTCTTTGCTTCAACTTATAGAATGAAAATATATTACCTCCAAGGTCTTGAGATAATGAGTATTGGAATATTCATTAAGTGAATTCTCGTCAAGCGACGATTCTTAAAAAAAAGACAAAGAATATAAGTAAAAGGGTGTGTGTATAAAAAACATCAATGTAGAATATGTTCAAAATATAACGGTGTAACTTAGTTTGATATTAGAAATTGAATCAAATTCATAATAGTAAGCATTTAGCAAGATTAATTTTTGCCCTTAAGATAAATTTTCATAGAAATGTTGATAGAGAGCTATTTTATCAATTGATTTCCCAAACGTGTGCTTAAGAAGCAGTTTCTTAATATTTAAACTCTTTATCTCTAGCCGTGCGCAAGTTATGGGTTGCCTTGTTCTTAACCGGAAATTATTTTCATCAATTTTGTATCAAAATTGCTAGTAACTTCTAATCCAAAATGCGCGCGCGCTTCCTGTTCACTACATCAGAACAATCTTAGATTCTTTCAAAGAAAAATTCTAATTCAAAGTCATGATCATTTGACTTACCGCGTGAAGAGGCGCCTTGGAGTGCAACCAGAAAACAGGCTAAAAAAATTAGCCACTTTTTCATCTTTTTATTTTAAATAATTCAAATCTCTCATAGCGTTTCCTCGGAATCTATCCATCGTAAATAAAGGCTGGATAAATGAAATAATTAGCTGACGTCATCAAATTAAATTAAACTACTCAATATTCTAATTACCACTTTTAATATGATTTGATTACATCAAACAATCGTATGGAAAACGACTTCCGGACTCAAAACTTAAATATATCCATGACATTGCCTTTTACAGTGATTTATCAAATAAAAATATTGCACTCTATTCATAGAACTTTTTGTTGTTGTTGAGAAACAATCTTGATCAAGAAGTCATACCTCAGGTGGCTTGTTAGAGTTTTGTTACAGAACCGAACATTACTGGCATTTCATTTCCTCACGATCTTTATTGAGTTATATAAAACGGTAATTGACCAATCAGAGCGCGTTTTTTACACCTTGGTATTTTAATTACGACTTTAATTTTGATTATAATAATCAATATTTTTTCTATACCAACATTGTAATTGATAGTTTTTATATTATGAGGAAATGAAATGTATTTTTTTGATTTTGAAAGGGGGGAAATGTACATGGTCCTCACCATAGGATCACTGTTAATTTCAGGTTTTTCTTTCCGAGCAACCTATCACACAACACTACTTCAACCTGATTGGACTGTTCGTTGTCATGATGTCGGGCAATGAGCCACGGGTACTATTGCGCAACTTGTCGAATTTGTGGCGCAGGAAACAGGGGAAAAAAACTCCAAAAAATATGCAAATTCTCAACCAATCAAATGAAAGGATAAAGTCATGCTTATTTCTGCTTCTATGAGTCAACCAATCAAAATTAACTTTCGGATTCTGAACGTTCATAGGAAAAATCGAGGGGGCTCATTGCAGGCCCTCCCTCTCCTTCCTTCCTCTACCCAGTCCCCCTCCCCTCCCCAGTCCCCCTCCCCTCCCCAGTCCCCCTCCCCTCCCCAGTCCCCCTCCCCTCCCCAGTCTCCAGTTCCCCCTCCCCTCAGTATTCATGGAGGATTTTATATTATTATATTTTATATTATATATTATTTATATCATATTATTATTAATTTTGTTCAATGGTCTATCCATTGCAATGTCTTGAGCAGGGAAATAAGATTTTGATAATTTTCCGGTAGGATTTCAAGAACTGTTCGTCTTTATAGCTGAAGATTATTGGATTCAAGGCCGAGTTTAGATAGCCAAAAACAAGCAGAATCTGAGAGGTTTTGTAATTAGCCTGGTTGAAGCACCGTGCACAGAAGTTCAAGATGACACTGTGTGTGGTGAATGGAATCCAGCATAAAAGAAAAGCGCCCACAATTACTGCAATCGTTCGAGCAGCTTTCTTGTTCTTAACGAAGATTTTTCGTTTTTTGGCCAATTCTTTATCCAAATCTTTATCGGAGCAGCTTAGATTGGTCTCTGATGCAGCACGCAAGCTATTGTGTCCCTCTTGAACGGAGCTTTCATCCAATTTTGATTCGCATTTTGAGTCTGACGAACATGGAATAATGAGCTCTGAGATGTTATTGGATGCTTCAGAAACATATTCATCCAATGAGCGAACAATTATTTGGTTAGATTCACACCTATTTGTACCAGACGTCGAAGGTGCTACCATATTAACAGCGAGTACTGGCGCTCTCGTTTCTACGAATTGTCTATTTGTAGAAGCTGTTTCTCGTATGACACCATTATTCATAATGGAGAAATCAAAGCTCCGATCAGGCGTGGTATGGATGAGTTTGGAGTTAGTTTGACCTCTTGTAAAATAATCGTTATCTCCTTCCACACCACACAAACTGTTGGTACTTGTGTTATGGTGAAGTGACGAACACCTGAGCTTACCATCGTTCGTTTGTGTTAGTTTCCTTTGATTTTCTTGTTCTTCTCTCCAGGTGACCATGCTCTTGTTATATTTCTCAACAAGGTCTGCACAAGTATTTTCCATTCCTTCAGTAGTCCTATCCGCATGGAGTGTCTCGATGTCCTTCTTGTCTTTATAATTCCCCACTAATCCTTGGTTAACTACGATTTGAGTATTGCCTACAGCCAAAACTAAACTGGTCTTGCTAGAGGTTTTAGAGTCATTTCGATGTCCCTCTTCTAGGCCTTGTACAAAACCTCGTGAAGGCAACTCCCGCTCTACGGCAGAAGCGTTTGGTTTCGTCTTGAGGCCCGTGGGAATGACGTATTGTGTTTGCGCAATCATATAAATTTTGTAATAAATATAACACATAGCAAACATTGGAAAATAAAAGCTTAAGAATGAGACAACATTTGCGTAGATTGGGCTGATATTGAAAATACAATAACCATATATGAGCGGGTTTTCAATGTACTTGACTCCCATGATTGGGATCAAAGCCATGGCTAAACAGAAAATCCACAACGACATAATCACAACTATTGCTCTCTTAGGGGTCAAGAGTGGTGAATCTCTAAATCGATCCCATGGATTTTTAAGCATCTTATACCGAAAAATGCTCAGTACGAAGAGAGTCCACATCGATGTAGGTACAGTTATCAAATAGGCTGTAGTCCAAATTGAACACAAGGCTTCACTGTGGCGCCATTTTCCATACGTTACGAACGTCTCCAGGTCGAACGGCATAGAAAAACAGGCAGTAGAAATGTCTGTAAGTGCCAGAGAAACTACAAAATAGACCGATACGTTTTTACGAAGATTTGGGTTGATAACGACTGCTATACAGACCAAAATGTTCCCAAGAATAGCAGCAATGATGATCAAGGAATAAAGAATTATCATCGTCAAGGTGTAGGCATTGGAATACCACAGTGCTAGCTGAAATGGCTTCTGCAAATTCGTGCTGTTTGATGTTGAATTGTAAGACCTATCCATTGCAAATAATGGTCTTGTCTTTTTAGGTAAATTGAAAGGAAGATTTTGAGCACCTCATGGAAGAAATGTGGCTTTGAGAGTTACTTCAGAGAGGCACTTGCTTTTGTACAGACAGAGACGAGACAGCTGCGTTTGAATCGATCGACATAAATGAAGTTATGGTGGCATATTCGTATCGATATTGACATTGAATAGTCATTCAATACATCTAATTAAACCGATTAAATGGACAAAACGACCTCAGAGAATTTCGTTTCAAGTTTCAAAGTATTATGTACCGTAATTCAAACAATGTTAACTGATTTTTATTTTACTTTATATTATCATTTTTATTTCTGTATTTGCACACGCATTTTAATCCAGTTGCTCAAATCAACTATCCTACATTCGTTTATTATATTCAAAATAATTTTAGTTCAACGATATTAGATTTCATTACTCTTATTATCTGCCGGTTATTTCAAGACGGCGTCAGCTTGTCTGACAAAATTCTAAGTTTTACATTTTCATATGGCTTTAAAGAAGGAATTAAAGATTTTTAATCGCTATGCTTGGTTATAAAGTGATTATTATAAAGAGGTTTTGCAGGGTAAGTTAGGAATAAAACACTTTTATATATAATGTCAAATAGAAATTATATTTTACCTAAACTTGATCAGTAACTTTTACTGAGGTTTTATAATGGATCCTCTTTAAAACTGAAATCCTAATTAGTAAAATCGACCTTTAAAAATCCATTTAATGAGAATTTTAACGCTCTGATGGAAGTTGCTTCGGGAATAACATTAAAATTAAACTTCCATAAGTTCGAATTGTTAATGGGCTTTAGTTGATAGGGGGTACATCTTTAGATAATAGATTGACCCGCGGCAAAGGCACATTAAAATGATTTTCTTTTTTGGCCGTTTTTTTTCCGATTTACTTTTGTAAGGAAAATACTTCTCACCGAGAGATATACGCCTGCGTTTCAAATTGTATTCCGGCCAAGGGTCGCTTCTGATTTTTACATCTCTTTTCGTAGGCGTTTTCTTGGAATTTTTCCTCAACTCTCCTTTTTCATTCAAAAATTTTTTCCGGAATCTTTTCTCTGCATAATAATCTTATTTTATGCCGTGTTTCTATCTACCCCTGAAGCTGTTGCTTTCTGTTGAGAGAATAACTTCAATTTATCGTTCAGCAAGTCAAGATCTAGATTCTTCTCAGGAATTCTTTTTAGCTCGGACCTTTCTCATAGCTTTCAAGTCCCCTGACTCATTAAGAAGACATAGTTCATACTGTATTTAAAAAAAATTCTTCATAACGTCACTTCTTGATTTCGAAATTTCATCTGTCATTCTTAGTATTAACCATTTTTCTATTCGTAAATTTCAACTTTTACAAGGACATTCCAATAGCTTTTCAAGTTCTTTTGAAGTCAGTCCCTTGAATATTCTGAAATAATGTCTCTTATTCTTGTATGTTAGTTTTCAAGTTATTTTTTTCATCCCAAAACCTTTTTCTGCCCTGAAGCGACGTTCTGGCACCAGTTTGACGCTCATTGTCAGTGCGCTTTCACAAAACCGATATGAAATAATTATCAAAATAACGATGTTGGCCTTCATCAATCTCCGGTACGAATATACTGAGCAAATTCCATAGTGACAATCATTCAACTGAATTGATTATCAAATGTTCAGCTTTCTGCCAGCAAATGTTACTTTTGATTTAAAAAAATATATTGGATTGTGGGTGGTGGATTTAGAGTACCCTTTTAGTGTTTGCTACGCGTGATATCGTTTGTGGCCATCCAAATAGAGTGGTTCTACTTGGTCTATAATCAGTGATAGTACTTAAAGTAAAACTTTATTAAGAAAAATGACTGTCAAGAAAAATACAGCTTGTATTATCTACATACCATCGAGCTAATAAAATCACGTGTGAGTTTTCTGCATGTATATATGTTAGTGAACGTACCATTTGTTTTGACGGACACAAACCTTCCTTACAAGGTGAAGCAACAACCACAGCAATAACAAAAGACAAAAAGAAATAAATGGACGAATGAATAATTTGTGTTTGTAATTAATTAAATATAGAGAAAACATTTGTTTGAAGCCGTCGAGAAAAAGTAGATTTCGCTAGACGTCAATCTGAAGGTGTTTCCATCACATCTCACAGTTCGCATACAAATGGGAATGTTTTCCTGCAGTCGATCTTGCTATTTCTTTACTATTTGTTTTTATGACCATACCAATGATTGGTATATATGTAAACTTCCCACGGATGTTTGCAGAAGAAACGTTGTTGAAACTTGGAGCGGCTGCAATATATGGTGGTTCATCATCCTTAGCCACTATAAACAGGTTGATATTATAAATAATGCATTGAGTTGTATCTGATATTGCTTGTTGTAATACACAATTTAAAGGGAGTTTTTAGAAGCGCTTTCCTAAATAAATTTGATTTCAAACAAGTAAGTCAGTGTTGTATTGTTCTTTCATATTTTCAAGTACTTATTTGGTGTTTTTTTCCTTCTTAAAACAAATAAGTAGATAAAAACGAAAAAAAAAAAAAAAAAAAAAAAAAGACTAGCGGTAAAGGGAGTGAGTTAACGACTGCATCCCAATATTCGGAGTTCCCCTGTATCGACGTCTGGCAGATCGACATGAAAGATGATCAATTAAAATGTTCATGCAGAAATTATCATGTCCATGGCCCAGTGATATATGCTATCGCTTAATGATAATACAGGATTGTAGGAAATTTAAGATGCTGTGAAAAGATTTCTCTTATTTGTCTACTCAAATTTTTAATCTAGTTTCTCAACGCAGCATTCTATACAGGATGAGTTGTAGAAATTTCACTACAATTTAGCTTTAGCCTATATATGTAGGAATTTTAAAGAAAGCATTTGGAACCGTTTTGGAAAACGGTTAAAATATGATTTTTAGAAAAACTCCCATATTTGAGGATTACACGACCATTAGTAAGAAAATTCTTAATTCAATGAATTTTTAAGATTTGATGCCAATTTTTCGTAAAGCTCATCCGCAATACTTGAAAATAGATATGTGAAAACTTCAAGGCAATCCATTTAATGGTAATCCTTTTTTAAAAGTTTACATGACCATTAGTAATAAAATTCTTATTCAATGAATTTTTAAGATTTGATGCTAATTTTTCGTAAAGCTCATCCGCAATACTTGAAAATAGATATGTGGAAACTTCAAGGTAATCCATTGAATGGTAATCTTTCTACAGTTCAATGTTTTATATGCTTCAAATTTTGGATTGAAGTTTCAAGCTACAATTTCAATACACAGGCCACACTAGTACTAGGTGATAAGATTCTGAAAACATTAAAAAAAAAAAAAAAAAAAAAGAAAAAAAAAACGTACCTGAGAATGAAGAGAAAAAAGCCAAAAACTAAAAATATAAAGGTTTGGTTTTCGGTCGTACGGGTAAACACTTACAAAATCTTTAGAAAAATACACTGTAATCAAAGCATGTTATATGTAATATCCAGTCTTATTAACGTACTAGTTTGCAGAGCGAGCAAGAATATAATTTTTGATAACTCATTCTGAATTGTAGTTTGGATCCACCTTATTTTTATTATTTTATTTACTTTGAAGATATCTACTCGAGACTTAATAATGATAGCGCTATAAAATATTATAGAATGATATACTTAACATGAATAATGCCATTAGTCTTTCTAGACATAGGCGCTACGTTTGACACTATTGACCATACGATATTGCTTCAGCGCGTTGAGGATTAGCCTGCGCCTATCAATCCCATTCGGTTTGATAGTGTTATCCAATGGGAGTTCACGTTCATATTTTTCTGTTCTTTTTTGACTAAAATATAATATACGTGACTACAGGAAGCAGAAATATGGAAAGGAAGAATAAAATGAACAATTTCACTTTACAGCCATGTTTTCTTTATCTTTCAAGCTCCAAAAAAGATTAGGGTGGGTCATTTTATCCACTCATTTGATTACACTCGCTTGCCGGGTAAAAGTACTAGTACTCATTACTAAGGGGGTATGACAGGTTTATCACCAAGAGGATCCAATACATTCTTATCTATAGCCTTGGCTCCTTGTTTACCTATGTACATCTTGCCTAGCGATTTCCAAGTTGGTTTTCGCATACATCGGACTGGTTCAAACCGATGTCCAATGGCAAAGCTTTTCCAGTCTACATGCTTCGCAAGATTACATGTCTTCTCGAAAGGAGGGATTTTTGGGATCTCAAAATTTGTTTGATTCTGATTGGACTTTCGTCCAGTATAGAAGTGTGTCCTTTTTATAAGCGCTATTTAGAGCAAGGTAGTTGTGACATAGGCTGACATCGTCGACTAAACTAGACTTAGCTAAGCCTGCTTCGTGGTAGATTCTTTTGTCATTAAAGTAAGTAACATCGTCAACGTTATTCACCCACATAGAAACAGAAATATCTCCGAAGGGATTGCAAAGCAAAGAATCTTTTTTATCGAGGAATTCATGAACGAGGTCTGCTGATAAGAGAAGAAATTCTTCATCCACACGAACTTGTCCTTCCTTCTCGCAGTGAACATACCCCCAGTACAATCTGAATGTAAAAATCAAATGTTCATAATTTGCTGGGTTTCGATTGAATCCAATAATCTGCTATTAGTTGTCACCCAGGGCCCGGTTGTACGAAGCCTGGATAGGACTATCCGACAGATAAATCTTATCCAGTGGATAAATTTGTTGGATGACAGCATCGACTTATCCCCTGGATAAGGATTTATCCGCCGGATAGCGCTATCCAGGCTTCGTACAACCGGGTGGAGATGAATAATACTAGATATCCAAGTTACGCTCTCTATATTCACCTTTAAACAACCATCATGTAATGGCAACCATGACAGAAGGCACAACAACAGTATTTTTTCCCCCAAAGAAAGTGAATTCTTTCTCATGTAACTAGACTAGACCATATTCAATTGTTCCTGTCCTCTTGTCATGGCTGCCATCATGTGATGGTGCAAAGCCTCTATTGTTGTTTTTGGGTCTTTTTAAATACATTTTATGCGATGGCCCAGAAGACTTGACTTGAATAATTTACTTGAAGGTACTAGAGTGTAACTCTGATATCAATATTTTATTAGCCATTCATTAGTCATTTAGAGCTCGAGGAAAAAGCTGAGTGGAATTGGCATTGCAGTGCATTGTGGACATTTTAATGGGACTATATTGAAATTATGTCATGATTCTAACACAGCCTAATCTATTGAGATAGTATTTACGAGATAATAGATCACTCAGCAGCAACCATTACTACAGTCTTCATAAACATGCGCACGCAAAAAATGAAAAAGATATGAAAGGTACCGCTTGACGTATTAGGATTGACTGGCAGCGAAAAACTAAACTTCAGCGTGCAGCTCGCAGACACAGAGTTCGTATACTGTATGTATATGAAAACTGCAGTAAAAGAGCGACACATTCAATAACCTAATTTTACAGTTACCGCACTGTAGCATCTTACCGCGTAACTACGCGTTAAGGCACGATGACACGTAGTTTTCTTTAATAATTGTCTCGCAACGGTGTTAAGTTGCTTATATAGTATTGCAGCGTGTAACTTATGCAGACAAGAGAACAATTCATATTCTCTTGAGGCAGCACAATTTGAAAAATGTTGCAATACGAGTTGCAGCATTCTTTGCCGAAAGTAGAATTCGTTTCTACTTTTGGCAACAATTGAATCTCCATTGCACTATATAGACAATCTTGCAACTTGTCTCACAAAACTTTGTAGCAATCAGACAAGTTGCAAAGAAAATTGCTCTCGGTAATCGCGCCTTTAATGCGATTCCCTTCCCAGAAGAACTTTATCATAAACGAAAAACTGAGTTTGGGTAGAAGTCAATCAAAAGGGTTTCTACACGGGAACTGGCGTGAATACTCACGTGCACATGTGAAAAAACCCTTGCCCTTATTTCACACTTCTTGTTGCTGTGAATTTCTCCGAAATTTCACAGCCGGATTCAGGCACCGAATCTCAAACACTTGACTGCAAAGCTATCGCTATGAATTTCCTTGGGTTTCTTCAAAATCAGATAAGTCAATGCCAATAGCTTTGCAGTTGAGCGTTTGAAATTCGGAGTCGGAATCCTTATTAGACATGTTCAAGAAAGCCTTTTGATTGACGTCCACCAATACTCCATTTTTCGTTTGTGATTTAGGTCTCAGTTGGTCGCGTGTGACTGGGAATCGCAGTAAATGATTTGGATGAGCAACCGAGACAATAGTCATTTACATATAATGAAATTCAAATTGAGGCGTAATAAGTCATGCGCGAAAACCATACCTGTTACTCCTTGAATAATCGATCTAAAGTACGTGAAAGGATCATATCAAAACCGTCTCTAAATTTAGACAGTTAAAGTTCAATAATACATAAATAGCATTTTAAAAGACTGTTTGTAAGGGAAATAAACCTTTTTTCGGATAATTTTTTAAACTGTTACAAAGCGACACTCAAAAGTATGACCCCATTATTTAATATATTCGAATATTTCTTTCTATGTATGTTAAACCGACATATTTCGCTACGAAGCTGTCCAGTTACCAAATAAAGCGTGTAAACGTCTGTTTGACAGCAAAAAGCCCGTGTATATAGAAGTATGTAAACAATAATGTGGTCATTAGCGCGTTGGTAACTTAAGGGTTTTATATTTGCAGTGATAAATAAATTACGGTATTAATCGTATTCTGAAGAGAGCACTTTTTTTGTCGTATGTAATATTATAATACAATACCTTTTCTCAGAACGATATGGCAACTCTAAGATTAGTCTTTGAAGACACACGAACATATCATCATCAACTCGTAACACAAAATCAAAAACGTAATTTTTTGCAGTCCATTCCAGAATCCACAAAATCCTCCTAGCAAAGTTGACTCCGCGAGGAACTCCCATATATTCAATGTCACCGTATTTCGCATTCTCATCCTTGATTACTTTATCCATCCCTTGATCCATGTCGTTCAAACTATCCAAGAAGAACTTGCAAACAATGTCTGGTCTTTTACAAAATGCCATCCATGTTAGCCTTATCCCTTCGCGACGATGAGCAAGATTCGGTGCACTTATTACTCCTACCACTAGAATAACTCGTTTCTTTCCTAGTATTAAAGTCGCAAAGAGGTTTCGAAATGTCAGGGAATTATTAACACACAAGATCAGGAAAAGAATTTCGAAGAAAACAAAAGTTATGGCGATCAGTAAAAGTTTTCTTTTCATACTGAATGACTGATCATAAACAACCTGCTACACAGGGATCCCAGTTCAAGTGGTTTTGTTTTTTTACTTCCGCGAATTAAGGAATAACGTCCAAAACATCGGTACTGTTACATTTTTTACACAGCGTTTAAGTTTTATTTTCTTATTCGCTTGCTGTACTCGACATACCAACGCAGTCCCAACTAGTAACCGCTAGAAAACCACTAGTCATTTCATGGTTTTGAAAACTGGTGTTGGGTTTCCTGTGTGTATTAATTCAAGATGGCGGCCGCAGCAGAGGCACGTGTGAAGCAAGAGTTAGAAAGATCTTTAGAAGTGATCGAACGAGAACAATTAAGACCAATACAGGTTGGTGAGATATATTTAATTCATGCTTGTCTTTATAGGTTTGGGAAGGGCTTAATTATTAACAACAAAATACTTTTATAATATTATAAAAGTCAATAAAAGTGTGTGCATGTATATGGCCTCGAAGCTTGAAAGCTTTTATACTCCTAAGGTTATAAGCTTATCTAAGCTTATTTAAATATATGAAGTTTTTTCATAGATAATCCCCGGGTAGGGAGGGGAGGGGGGATACTCCGCCAGAATTTGCGTAGGGATGCTCCGCTGGGATTCTGAAAGGGGTACCCTGTTTATGACAAAAGATGTAATTAATTGCACTGAGTTCTTGTTTCAATTATCATGTCATCTCGCGTATTGTTTTTTAACGATCATGACAACCAGTTTCGGTCAATTCGAAAGTAGAAACCCTGAATATGACAAGAAACTCAGGAAAAACTTGGGCCTTGAGTGAAATTGCATACCCTGCTGTTTATGACAAGAAGCTCAAAAAACCATACCCTGTTCAGCGGATCATCCCCATATAGTCCATATATGGGAGTACCCCCCCCCCCCCCCTTCCCCCGAAGATAATCTTACCTCTATTAAGCAGACAACCTTTATCAAACTGAGACAACTCAACACCAGGCAATCCAGAATGTTTCCTTGGTCATACCATGAGTCCAACAAACCAGCTAATAATTATTATACTTATCATATACCCAAGTGTCAAAGGTCAATTTTCCTCAATTTCTATTGGTTGAGAGTGTGTCACATGAACGTGAAGAAATTTGACTGTTTACTGGCGACCATTCTGGGAGGGGAATATTATGTTATGGACCGGAAATAACGAAACCTGAAGACATGTGATTGAAAAACATATTAAAACCGGAAAGCAACACATTTTAGCTTGCGTGAAACATCAGCGGTCTCGGGACCACAAAACATACTGTTTCTAGATTCTGTCGGTCCAAGTAAATAAGTGCTTTATTATCACACCAAGTGTCAAAGAGAACAAGAAAATCAGAAAGACTCCATGTTCAATCTGATGTTTGTGAAAGAAAACGTGTGAATGAATTTTGCAAACGTGTGCTAAACATGACTCGATGCTTTTTCAATCTTGCATAATATGAGCATTTTTGAGTAAACCTAGCTTTAAAACAAATTTCTTATCTCTTTTGTGAATCAGGGCAAGTCTCATATATGTGCTTCTAAATGTTGTGAAAATAAAGTTGCCAGTAAAGAGAGTGCACAGCAATGTATGACTAGATGCTTCCAGCCACTACAAGAAATGCACAAATATATCGAACAAGAACTTGGAAGGTTTCAGGTCAGTGGTTGCAATTTACTTAAACTGGGGGACCAGAATTAACAATATTAAGATAGGTGGCTACTGTACATTAAATTTAAAAACTTCAAATTAATCTTCTCTGAAAATCAGGAAATTCAGTGAGAAGTTCAATATGTAAGAGGAGCTGCCATCTTGATACTCCAAGTCGAAAAAATTCCAAATATGGTATTAAAACTCCTAATTTGCATAACTCAGTATTCTGGAGCATGGTTATAGTGTTATTCCTTTTGACTTTCTTATCAGTTTCTGCTATGTTTTGGCCAAGCTAATACTTATTTGGCCAGTCATCAAAGTGGCCACGACGTGGCAAGCCATTATTTTTCGCCCAGGGTAGATCCCTATGCTTTTGGCATCTGTTTTAAATGCCTTAAATTAACCTACGACTTTGTTTGTTTCTACAGGGTAGGATAAGTAGATGTGCCCAAGAATGCCAAGATAAAGTCCAAGATAAACTAGATACCAATACAACCCAGTCACAGGTTGCAGAGTACCAAGGACAAGTAGATAAATGTATAGAAAGTTGTTGTTCCTCACATATAATTATAGCACAGCAAATGTTTGAGAAAATGAAGAAAGTAATTTCAGAATCAGCTCAAGCAGTGAATAAATAACTTCTTAACATGTACACTTTCCCCCTATTTTTTTACAGTACATTTGTTTTCAGGGGGGGGGGGGTATTCATACTGTATCTTTTAGCCATTTTATGTAAATGTTGCTGGACAACGAGTGTCTGTAGTGATAAACAGTGCCTTCCTCTAGAATACAATAGCCCTAGTACCTCTATATTTCTACTCTCTACTGTTCCGAAGGTATTTTACTCACAGGGGTGGGGGTATGAAGTCAGGTCTAAGATTTTGTTTTGATCGGTAAATAAAGACACATTTTTCAAGTGAAGTGTAGTTTTTACAGTATTTATTTTTTCATCATGTTTCATTGAAAATTATGTGCAATTACTAATGACTTCTAAGATTCTAGTAATGTTTCTTTTGTCATTTGATATTTAACTTTTCTCTTTCACCTCCATCCTTTCATTTATTTATACAACTAATTATTACATTTTGCAATTTTTTAAGGTACTTTACCTGTAACTCATTTTTTAAGTAGTGTTTAAAAATCATAATATAGATGCAGTACTTTACAAAGAATTACAGTACAAGAATCGCCAATACATGGGATGTGCCCCTGAACAAACCCTGCTAATGTTTTCAATACACTTTTATGGATTGATATCCTACTTTGCCATATTGGCAAGATGTAGGATTCTGCATGTGCTATTGAGAACTGAAAAACATTATGAATGTCACTGATATACTTTGAAAATTTAATTTGCATTTTGCATCTAAGAAATAGAGACCTCTTAGGCCCAGTGTTGTGGATATCCCACAAATTTAGAGTAGTTCTAATTGGGAACCCTGTGTTGGAGATAAATTGTAATTTGGGAGCCCTGTGCCACCCCTTAGATTATTATGGGATAGGTGAAGCACATTGAGGTAAAAAACTACTGAGTTTGAAGAGAATACTTTTTTCCACCACATAGGTCTGGTTGGGCATAATATTTCCCCCTCCCCAATTCATGACTATGTGTCATTACTTAATTAATCATGATAATGCACATGAATATGCCAATAAAATATTATTAAAATAAAGAAGCTTACTTTAAAACTTAGAATGAAACATGGTCTGAAAAACAGTGCTTCTAAACAAAAGGTCTTTACAGTTTTCCAATTGCCAAAACCTTTTCACATTTGAAATTGGACTGTCACATTTTTAGGTGGTGGCATTAGTGGGTTCCTTGACAATGTCTTTCAGTCTTCTCAATCTCTGTTGTATGGCTACATTATCCCTGACTGTCATGCTTCTTGCTTGGAGCTGTAGAATATTGGTGTATTCCAGCTCTGTGTACTTGGCTCCTTGCTCAACTATGAGTGTTAGGATATCCTTTGGAATATAATGAGATCATTTGAATGACTTGTTATGTAAGGTGCCCTTAATATAGGTGTCCTTAAATAAAGAATTAATGACTGAAAAAATAATTGATTTTGCCAGGAACTAAATATCTGTCTGTAATAAAGAGGTTCTATTTTTAAAACACTAATTTCTTGATTTTTGAAAAAAATATTTATAAAGTATTGTCAAATTAAGAGAGCAAAAAAAAGGATGAGATAGGTTGCTGTGAATCAGAGTATGTACAAACATACCAAACAATGCATTAGTTTTGATTGCGGATAGTCTATTTCCCGATATGAAATGAAAGCAGTGGGAATCAGTGTGTTTTTGGAAACAAAGTATGAATGTTTTATTCAATGAAGTTGCAAAATTAAAATGGCTTTATTTGAGCAGATAAGAAAACGTCTTTCTGGACTTTTATTTGGCGATATCCAGATATTAAGGTGGCTAAAATCAGTAACGGAAAGCTCTGACCAGTAGCATTCAAAGTGCGCTAAAACAGACTTCCTCTCTTTGCAGCCATTTGATTTTTCAATATAAATTGGTCAATTGATTGAAGTTTAAAATATTGGGTGTGGCATGTCGATCGTCTTTATTATGCAAAAGTTATGGGGAATTCCCGAAAAACAGTTTTTCTGGTCGGTCTCAAAAAATCCCCCATGTATTTTGTCCAAACTTAAGGATGTAGAGCGTTTTCTTTGATACACCGCCGCCCACGACCGTTGACGAATGAAACCAATTTTAAAACCGGTTTTTAACCAGGTACATGTAGTGCGCCGAAGAAAATGTAACGCACCGTGGCGCCAAACGTCGTTTGTTGAGAGCGGCTGTCAAACTCATGACAGCGTTGCTAAGGTATGCCACGCAGGCGTGACAAGTATAACGTCCTACATCGGCAGAGTCTATTTTTTACTCCAATGAAACAAAAGGAAAATAGGCTTGCTAACAGGGAAGCGAAAGGAAAGGCAGTTTTAACAGTCTAATTTGGAAAGGTGAATACTTACGTCTTGGTTTAGATACAACAGTTCATAGTACTGACGTGCTTTGTCTAAATCACCTTCTCTGGACATGGTGATGTTGGTTAGATTTTGCTGAAGAGCAAAGATGTTGCGGCACCTGTGGTGAGAAATGAAACAAAAAATGATGATGATGGTGATTGATGATGATGATGATGATAATAATAATAATAATAATGGGAGGTTCTTATATAGCGCATTTCACATGGTCTCATTGCACTTTACAATTATGACCAGTGGAGGACCTTACCGGCTGCATATTAAGGCGCTATTATAGCAATGACATTGGAAAATTGAAAATGGAAAGTGCCAGCCAACAATGAAGGCATTAAAGACGAAAATGACAGCAACATCAACGACGATAACATCACCAACGACAGCATCAGCAACAGATCCAAGTCCTAGAAAACATTCTAGACACCCATATGGCACTGAGCTGTCACAGTCATACGAAAACTGCTCCTAAAGGAGAGTAGCAACAACATCAATAGGATGATATAATGAATGCTCACGTGAAGGGAAATACTTACATCTTTTTAATGCCATTTTGATTATTTTTCTTAATAAAAGCAAGATTAGATATCAGGATGGATGAGACTAGATGACCAAGACCTTCAAACAGGTACCTTATAATGGAAAAAATATACTTTGAATCATTGTTATTATGGTTGATCATTTGTCCGTGTATGAAGGATAAATGCTAAAAACGATGTACTAGCTAGTCTCATAAATGTCGGTCCCAGATACTCACGAATACTCACGCCAGTGGAAAGTTGGAACCGAAACTAATGACGGCTGCAGGTGAGACTATGCACTAGTATGATTAATCGAACCAATTGGATTGACGAGATTCAAAAAGAATTTAAAGCTGTTTCCGACGACCAAAACGTCAGGCTTTTATTTGAAAGTTATTCGACACAAAGGCTGGACTCCATGAGTCTTACTATGAAAAGAAGAGACGCAGACGCAAGAGAACGGGATTTTAGGTTTTCCTTGCGTTGGCTTGCGCATGTGCTCATGCTTGTGTCGACTTGCATCGCTAATCTAAACAAGGCTTTAGAGATAAGTGTTACTTGTCGCACCATTATACTGCTAATATGGTATGAATATGGATGTAATTTTCAAATGTAAAAGTTTATTGGTTCTTATTAGCGCTGCAAGCCAAGACAGCATAATGTTTTCACTATGGACTGAGAAGAGACGGAAGCGCAAGAGAAGATTTTTTTTTTGCGTTGGCTTGCGCTTGTGCTTATGTTTGTGTCGCTAGTGAAAACAATGCTTTGCAGATGATTGTTACTTGTCGCAGCTTAATATCGCCATTATGGTATTTCTCACCTGAATTTGTGCTGTGCCAGACAAGCTGTTGCTATCTCCTCTAGGGACGTCAGATCTTTGTTTAATGCAATGACTGATGGATCAGGGTCAACAGCATCCATATTGCACACGTAACTCGACTGTTTAACAGGGGAAAAATATAACGATAAAAAATCATGCTGAAGAGACACTTTACTTCGACATTTCAATGGCTGTTTGGTGAAATTTGCTTTTCACTGCTGTTTCGACTGATTATTTTTGATTGACAGCAGCGAAAAAGCAAATTTAAGCGTACAGCTCAAATAACGAGTTTGTAGGATATGTAAAACCGCAGTAAGAGGGCTTAGCGTTACAATTCGTGTACGACGCATATACAGATATACTCTTTATGATTAACATAGCGCCCTTTCTATGTGAATATACTCAAAGGCGATTTGCTTTGAGTTGTGAATGATAGATTGCTTTTATGCAATTTACAAGCATGAGAGATGGTTAGTATGAGGTGTAGGCACTGAGGGTGTTCACTGCCAGGGTTTCTTTACGTCCTCAGTGGTTCTTTTTCATTCCTCCGATGTTGATTAGTAATGACAGACAATAACAATGAAGGACATTTAATGTAACTTATTGTTTATGCGTAAAAGATTCCGAATGAGGGAACCCTGTGTTGTGTGGGGAGAGAGAGAGAGAGAGAGAGAGAGAGAGAGAGAGAGAGAGAGGGTCGTCTTTGTCTCGTAGAGGATAGCGTATTGTTGTTATTTAATAAAACGAAAAATCAATCGTATCGACTTCGGTCACTTATTGTTGTCCATACTAAAAAGAAATCCAATCATCATGCGTGCATTAGGCACCTTAAAGGCATCATTATCCATTTCAGAGGGGACCGCTTCTAAATTCTCCATCTTGGGGAAAAAGGTCTGATGCAAATATTACTTGTTTTCGCGAACCCCCACTCTTTTTATCTAATGGGTGCTCGGCTTCGCCTTGTGAAACTCACCAGATTACCCTATAATCGTTCTCTTCCGACTATCCGCGTGCATCCAGAACACAATCTAAGCACGCTAAGCATTAACTAATCAATTAAAAGTCGGCTCTTGTACACCACAACAAAAAACGGAGGTGCATAGACCTTTTCTGACATAGCAAACGCGGTGCATTGTGGTCAGGCTTCGGTACAAACATCTTTTGTTTATCATGCCTTATATGGTGTTGTTTGTACCGAAACTAGACCACAATGCATCCTGTTTATCGAACTCAGAAAATGCCTATATTCCGTACCTTTCTGACAGCAGGCATGAGGTAATAAAAACAATGACAACGTATCTCAAGGTGAAGAACAAGAATACATGTTTCTGCTAGCTGCTGGAAATCCTCTGCAAGAGAAGTCAGTGATCTGAAAGATAACAGCAAAGACGGGGTTAGAAGGTAATTCATTACGTTTTTCTTAAGAAATTTATCTGTTTTAAATGATTTCAGCCCAGACGTAAACTGCCGTTTTGGTCAAAAAAAATATAGAATATTCAAAACGCTCAAGGTGGGGAGCGAGAGGAGGGGTCGAGTTTAAATCACCCTTCTTAAAGATGAGACGTCGGTAAAAAGCTGCGCATGCTCAGCAGTCAATATATTAGCATTTTAGAACCGTTACTTATAAAACGTTTTCGGAAACAAGGCAGTCAGATGTTAGCTGATTATGTAAAATATTTGTGTGAATTGCCCTGGGTTTCTCGGGCCTCTGGAGCATGGGGTGTGTGATTGGGCTCAAAATGTCAGAACTTTGTTTTTTACCACAGGGATCCCGACACCGGCGATGGAGCAATGTGTGGGTACAAAGTAACATTCTTTCAATGTTGGCATCCAAGGCAGAGGTAACCCGTATCAGAAAAATAGATTGTTACTTTGTACTTAAGCACCATAACCGGGTTCTTTGTGCCTGTAGGTAAGGCTAGGGGATTGTAAGGTGTTTTGGTTTCAAAGATCTGAAAACCTGTTGTGGCAATTTTTTTTTGAAAGTAGTGAAAACAAGATAACTTACTTGAGGATTTCGTCTGTCACGGGAGGTATTTCTTGCTGTGTTGTTGAAAGCAGAAAAAATAATACAGAAAATTAACTTTTAGAAATTTTACATGTTTCAAGGAACCTCTGCTTTGTAATGCATGACCTTTACTGCTAATGCAAAAATACTGTACATTCCAATATTAAGAAGAAGAAAACTGGGACGACGTGGTATTGCAGTGTATTGTGGGACTGTTAAGGGTGACACATTCCCAAGATGGAATTTATAACACATATATTTCCTGAAACAGCCCCACAATGCACTGCGAGATGCAAATTCGGTCCAGGTTTTCCCCCATCCTCGGAATGGCTATAGTTAATACATATATCGGCTTTAATATTCATTACGTAAAGCGGTTTTTAATTGCGAATTCGAATGGCCTAATTAGTTTGAATGCTTCCATAGGCCCTGCTCACACGAACGTAGGGTGATCCCACTACTGCTGGGACTAACGCTTTAGGTTTTTGGTGTCCTCTGATGAAAGTATACAAAAGACTTGTCCCTAGAACCAGGGTCACCCGGCTACCTCGTGTAAGGAGGCCCTTTGGGTATGTGTACTTTATAAATTATCGATTTTTGCTTGAGAAACTCAATTACAAAATTATCGTCTGGTTCAAAACATAGAACAGAAGTAGAAGAATAGGCCGAAAGGTATACTGCGAAATGATAAAATTATTTTATGGGTCCAGTTGTAAGAATGGTGGATAGCACTATCCAACGGATAAATCCTTATCCAGTGGATACATTTATTGAATAACCGCATCCATTTACACACTGGATAAGGATTTCTCCATCGGGTAGCGCAATAAACCCTTTGTACAACCAGGCCCTGATGTATTTATTTGAGATACAGTCGATATGAAACAGGTGTTAAAAGCCCTATGCTTTCTATCGGTGCAACAATAGCGCAGCGCAACCGTGACGTCATTAAAACGAAGTACAAAAGCGAAATTCGGACAAACAAACTTACAAGTTTACTTTCAGCAGATAATTTTCACAGCCGATCGCATAAGTTGATCTTAGTTTACATGGGTTATTGTAACTTTAAGTAAAAATAATAAAATCGGTTCGTATAATCCTCGTAGCGGTTAAACAGAATACAATGTTTGTCCGAATCTTTAAGCTATTTTTAGAAACAGTGCGCTGCGCTATCTATAAACGTCCCACGAGTTGTATCACTAGATACATCTAATAAACGTACTTCCATGTACCATTCCGTTTTTAGCTTCATGTTCTATGTTTTCAAGTTATTATTACCAAGATACTTTTAGGATTTATTAGGAGTATTTAAGGTTTATTTTTATCAGCTGTTAAAAACAGCATTGTTCAAAACAACTCGTACTTTGACTTACCCAATTCTTTCCCTGCAGAAACATGAATCCAGAGCCACAGTACACTTCTTTTTGATGCGGGTTTAGCTATATCACGTATTAGTTTTAAGAGTAAAGTCAACACTCACAACTGTTTATTTTTATAATGCATTATTCTTTACCAAATCTTTAATGTCCAGCCCTTATATAGCGGGTAAATTCAATAAATTCATGTTATCAGCATTTTGTTTTACATAAGATAATGTGGCTTTATTTTATTTACTTACTCATGTGCAGTACATCTACACTTACCTTATCTTATCGTTATTTATCATTTTATGTTTACGAACTGGCCTTTTCCTAGTCTCCTACGCAGCCGCTATTAGATTCGTCACGCAACGCTTACTCAGGGGAGTGAGCGTTGCGTGACGACCCTATAGCTTAAGGAACATGTGACTTACAGAAGGAGGTTTGTGTGTTCTGTGTTGTGACTGTTTTTTTATAGTAAATACTGCCAAAACGGCCACCATGATTTTGTCTCTTGACTATCTTGGGAATGCTTTCAAACTATCAATACCAATACCCTCCTGAATTGCTGGTTTTCAATCATTCCCAAGGGAGTGAAATAACTAAAGACACGGCGTCCATGTTGGATGATACAACAGAAGAATTAATTGACAATCCTTTTGTTGAATCAATCAACAAGGCGACTATGACGTCATGTGGTAACGAAGAACACTGGCTATGCTACTGGGCCATTAGCTAGATTTAACTAAATACGTTTTTATCATTATAAAGATTATTATTAACAGATAAAGCATAATCATGTACGCATAATTTCATTGATTTACCTTTTACAACGATATAGTTCATCATTTTATGGCATTATATGACAATGACTTACATTGATGTGTTTTATGCTTACATTTTAAAAAGGCATTAGTTGTATAACATTATTGCAGGGATTCCCATTGACCTTTCAAAAGGTATAAACTGCTGCTTTTAAAAGCGTCATGTTGCTTGAATTTGACAACATTTTTTGTTATTTCATTGACTTTTGGGAGTGATATCAAGATGAAACCCAAAACAAGTAAGAGCCCCAACATCAACAGCAACGGTAAAACGATAGCTGCTGCAACAGCAATATTTACAACGGCAACCATAACGGCAGCAGCAACATCGGCAGCAATACCAGTAATAACCGCAACAACGAGCAAGCAGCAACACTGGCAACAACTGCATCAACAAAAATCGCAAAAGGTGTTTACAATATTGCAACAGCTACAGCAACAGAAATGACAACAATGCGTCTTTTAAAATGAGAAAAGATTATAACCAAACGAATCAGAAACTGCCAAACTTGATTGCTAGTGAGCTATTATCGATGGAAAAGCTTGTTCGTGGGAAAAACTAGAGAACTGATAAATGCCTAAGTAAAATGAACCAAATGCTTATCTTACAAATCAATCTAACAGCAGCTTATAACTAGCTCAGGAATGCACTCTATTTTGGGAATTCCTGCAAGATGAGAAGAAAAGATGTGTGTATAATGAAATATTATCATACTCACAGCTTTGATCCTTTCCTGTGTCTCTGAGGTAACAATACTGATGGACGTTGACTGAGCTGACAAACCGGTACTAAACAATCGAATGTGGTTCCCAAACCATTCCTTTGTGTAAAAATCAATCAAAAATCTAATTAAGATTGGGGCTTCCTTTAACTAAGGAATGTATACACCTATTTTAATAACGTTGTCAGTCGGAGATCACAGATGGGCGATCTGAGAAGAAACTTTGTGTTCTTTTATGTTTTCTTGCTGAAATACGAAAAGGCACATTTCTAACTCTAAGATCATGCTTCATGTTCCAATCTAAAAGGAAACTACGTTGTTGGGTTGTGAATATATTACATTTTGCAGCGTCCTGCTCGGTCTCAGATTTCAGACCTCAAACCGACAACATTTTTTGAAATATCGTATTTACTCGGTTACTGCTATCTTCATATGCTTGCGTACTAGCTGCCTGCGAGCTGCACGCTGAAGTTTGGTTTACACACCGCATGTCATATATGCATGCAACTTCGAGGGGTGGGGGGGGGGGGGGGGGGGGACGCTTATTTGGGGGCGCCGTTTAATCGGGGACAGTGCTTACACCAGTAAATACGGTTGGTGTATATTGCGGTTATACAGAATGGCAAAGGGATCGCTTTTATTGCCTTCATTCTCTAGATTGGGCTTCCTGTGCTGCAATAGGCATTGAACTTACCATACTTTCTTGGAGATTAGCAAGTGTTTTAAGATCTCCAACATCCAGAAGAACTTCAGACTTTGACAAGATGTGTTCTCCTAGGTTACTAGTCAATATTTCAGATTCCTAGTAACATCAAAAAAATCAATAAGCCAGGGACGCATTGAAAGGTAATTTCACTCCTGGGACAAGAAAAACATGTTCAAGCGCACACAACATGACTTCAGAAAGCCTCAGAATCAAAATTTCCCTTAGAGGCTTGTTTTCAAATGCCTCTTCCTCAGGAACAGCCGGCATCAGCAAAATATCCCTTTCAGTATGTCGGAATGGAGGACATAGTAGGTTTACAATTCACAGAAGATTGAAATTCTTTTGTTTTGTTCTCGCAATTGAGCTGCTTTGACGTCACATGCAAGGGGCAGGGTGGAGTCTTCACTCCACACCCCCCACACCTCAGATCCCAAATTCCCTGAATTTCTAGTATTACATCCTGACGTAAACCTTGTTTACGACTTACCCGTGCATTTCTGATCTTCTGATCTTGATTGAACCCCCCTCCCCCTTCCCGGATCCCCTGAATTTCTAGTATTACATCCCGACGTAATCCTTGTTCACACGGGTAAGTACCCGTGCATTTCTAATCTTCTGATCTTGATTGAACCCCTCTCCCCCTTCCCGGATCCCCTGAATTTCTAGAATTACATCCTGACGTAATCCTTGTTTACGACTTACTCGTGCATTTCTGATCTTGATTGCCTCCAGGTCTTCTTCCTCTTCCTATAACATTTATTTCAAACTCATGATTCACTAGGTAAGGTATTATGTAAAGTGTTGGTTTCATTATTTTATTTTATGTGATTGATAGCTGGATTGATAGCTGGATTGATAGCTGGATTGATAGATGCATACATGAATAAATGAATGGAAGGATGAATAGATGAAATGCAATGAATAAATGTATACACGGAAAGATGCCGGGGAGGATAGATGGAGGAATGGATCGAAGAACGAATGAATAAATAAAATGAAACGAACAAATTAGTGTATGAAGGTATAGATGGAAACACACAGGTGGCTGAATGGACGGATGGAAGTATGTGAACAAGCCAATGAGCAAACAAATAAACCACAGAAATACCTTTCTCTGTCTATGGTGCTGTTGCTGAAGATTGGTCCAATTAGGAAGAGACCTACAGATAGACAAAAATATCAAGTGAGAATACCTAGTGGAAATAACACGTGATGGGAAAATAGGTATTGTACCTCAGAAGGCGGCTGATATCTTCATCTTTAGCCCACGTGCCACTGATGATTTTGGTTGGTTTGTCTCTGTCTCCAGAATAACGTAAGAGACCTAATAACAGAACAACATCAAGTGATACTTCTATTAGGCAGACACCCTTCAATAAACGGGCAGCTAGACGTACGGAACCGTATTTTCCCCTCATATTTGCCGTAAAACACTTATCTCCGAGCAAAAAAAAAGACAGACAGCCAAACTTCAAAACAGAAATTAAAACATACGAGACAATTTTAGAGGTTACTGAGATCGAAAAGAAAAGAAAAAACAAAAAATACAGAAAAACAAAGAATCAAACTGAACAAGAGAATACGAACTAAGAGAAGGAATCTCCGTGCCCCATGATATCAGGCATGGTACGCACGCGCTCTACGCTGTTTGCTAACGTTTTCTTGTGCTTTTCTTGTGTTCAAATGTTCCAATCTGCCCTCAAGATGACGATGTAGGTTGAAAGCTTTGGAAAATAATTGTAAAAATACTCCAGAAAGTTGAACAAATTACTATTTTCCAAAATTGCCAAACTTTCAACGTGCACATTCATATTCAGGGCAGAGTCAAAATAACGGAAAAAACCCCAAAAACTTAAGCAACAGCGAAAAATGCGCGTGCACAAAAACCAATGGCTTAAAAATAGCATCAAACTGTGCACATGATGGTTACAAGGTTATATAGGGGGAATTCCTCCTCTTAGTTCATTTTCTCTTGCAACTAAAGCTTTAAAAAGTAATATAAGGGTGTGAATATATTTATGCTATAAAAATAAACTGTACTTTTGTAAGCTGAATGGCAGTTGTCTTTATAGTTGGTAAGGGTTTTACAGATCATTTCCAGGAATTGACTGGAATACTGTGGAAGATTATGCATGAGGTTCTTTAGGTCTTGCATCAGATGATACAATGTCACAGTACTCTGGAGGATAAAGAAGATGAAATGTACCTTAATATCTAAATATTCAAGACATTTCAATCGAACCAACGTCACCGCTTGTTTATAAGGGGGGGGGGGGGGGGAACAGAATGGATTCATTTTACTTTGCAGCTGAATGGATAGCTCTGATATTCATAAAATATTTTATGAACTGATATTTATTCTACAAAACATTACAATATACAGTTATTTTTAAAAAACGTTGAAGGGGCGAACGAATGACCAATGCGATCGGTATTCGAGATTGCACGACCGAAAGGCACAGTCGACATGCATCTATACATGAATAATTGTCAACAATATAATCGTCACGAATATGTAAACAATAACATCTGAGTTACTAACAAGAATAATGATAAGAAGTACAAGTCATTTTAGATTTTCTTGCATCTTGAAATGACTTATCTACAACTCTTATCGCCTATCGCTTGCTTTAACATATTTTTCAGGTGACGTCATTATGAAATAGGGCAATTACGATTTAAGGTGGCTGCCTACTTTTGAACGTTCGAATTGAGCCCACGATGAGCGCGCGCTCAAAAACCGCTGAAAAATCTACAAGATTTTATTGAAGGACCATACGCGTTTTGAGCTTCAACAGGGCAAAACCCTCAAATTTTGCACGGGACTCTCTATTTTTTAATAGCTCATTCGAAAAAACTCCCAAAAATCTATGTTATATCAACATTTAAGAAAAAGTTTAAATCAGCAACACATGAAAAAATAGATTTTTGTAGGGATTTTTGTTCGACTTTATGAATTTTTTAAGAGGACCGAAACTACAAAATATGACAAATCAATTTATCTCTTTGTCTTTTTGTCAAAAAAGTCCATGTATTATTGTAGAATGATTGCCTAGCCTTCATTCGTGCAATCATAGAGTCTGCAAATAACTATTATCTTATGGATCTTAATTTTTTTCTACTCACTTCCGGTGGCGCAATTTTTACTCCAAAAGCTCGTGCGTAGGCTCCATTAAATGCTGATTATCTCGAAAACAAGCTCGAGACACCCTATTTTTCTTTCCAGATTTGAAATCAGTATTAAATTTCAATTCGAAAAATCGATGTTTAAGAAAAAGCTTAAATCAATTTTCAAAAGTAGGCAGTCACCTTAAGAATTTTATATTTTTATCGATTACCGGGGAAACTAGAGCCCAGACGTAGATGACTGCTTTATTTACCGGCCTATCAGATCCATACAGCCTTGAAATGCAAGTATCTTTTGAAACTACAGACAACAAACACCATTCGGATGGCAAGTGATAGTCACGTGATACATGGACAGACAGACAGACAGTCAGACAGACAGAATGTTATGATAAGACAGACGCAATATACCCTAGCTAATTTACCTGTAGTAATGGTCTTGCAGCACCAAGTGTCTTCAGTGTATTTGCATCAGCAAGGTGCTTAAAAGCATCCACACCTTCAAAATAACAAAAGTTAAACATATTTTCTTATGCATTAATTTTGAGAAGCCGATACTTTGGCCAAGCCAACATTTTTAACCTAACAAAACAAAAAAACACTTTGAAGTAACTTGACACGTAAATGTGATATTTTGCATTTTGTGCGACACTCTTTGAAGTAGTGATAATGGTAGTAGTGTGGCAGTAGTCCTAGCAGGTCAGTACGCCTCAAGATTCAATTCCTGCTTGAACCGGTCTATGGTTATGTGTTCCAGATCAAGATCAGGCGCACACATTGTGGATGCTCGCAAATTATTCATCTGCAAAATTAGTCTTTCTTGAGTATTTATCAATAATACCTTTAGACTGGGAGTAGGAAACAGCTTCCAATTTCTCTGTTATTTCAAACTTTATTTTCTCAACAAAGATGTCCTTCACATAGTCTGTGATGAATCCATACAAAGTGCATTTCATCCTGAAGAAAGAAATGTTCAAGTCATCATAATTGTCATTATCACCATCATCATCATCACCACCTCGTCAACATCACCACCACCACCATCACCACCACCACCTCGTCAACATCACCACCATCATCACCACCACCTCGTCAACATCACTCTGACTTCTATCACCACCACCACCATTATAATCATAATAATCAATAATAATCAACATAATAATAATAATAATAATAATCACCACCATCATCACTAACTCCACCATCATCATCACCACCACCATCATCATCATCACCACCATTAACATAATTATTCTCCGTGCATCGGTTGACATAACTAACCCTGGTTGCACACTGATGACTTGCTCTATTTCCTTTACAAATTCCATTATTGGCGAAAATACAACTAAAACACAATGATAATATTAGAAATGTTATTAGTGGCCAGCCAGTCGTCCGTCCGTCTCAAGGTAGCATCAAATGGTACCAAATGTACTACAAATACTGACCTGTGATATTTCTAGGGTCTGGTCGGCATACTAACTCTGGTTTAGTATTGTGTAGTTGTTCACCATAGCCATCATCCATGGCTGACACCTAAATCACATTCAACATTATACATCAGTATGCCATACCAACTGTCCAAACAATGTTTCGCAGGTGGTCGGTATTCTTTGATTGCACGTTACGTCATCTTGGACATGTTGGTACCATTTAACAAAATATTCCTCATTAGCATCCATTGTTAAGTCTACCACAATGGCCGCCATGTTTTTGTTTTAAGTCTCTTGGGAATGGTTGCAACCCATCAATTGTAGGGAGACTAGAGAGTTTAATTCAAATTTTGTTCACAGCAAACGTGAAACATCGTACACTACGACATTATTCCCGTTAATTGGCATTTCCAGTCTCCATGCAATTTTTAAAAAGTGGTGGAGAAAATCAAATCTTGGCAACTTTTTACAACATTTTGGGGGACTGTTTTGTAGGTTCACGCTGTTGTAGAGAGACAATTGAGATTAAGCCTGATCTCGTCTACGGCAAAGGTGAAAATATCGTCACTTTAGCAAGTGAAAAATTCTTAAAAACTAGTGTCAAGTAGTTGATTAACGAAGAAAAAATACTTGTCTTTTGGTTTCCCTAAAGTGAAGTGTAGGGAAACAATGAAACCATGGTCAAGTTTGCCAATTTGAGGGAAGAAAAAAACTCGATATGCACTATCTATTATCTACTATTCTACAGTGTATAAATTGTAATATTTCTCCTTAAGCTGGTAATCCAACAAAAATTCCAATACTATGTGGCTGAAATTCAATGTGTATTGGCAGCCTTGTTAATGTTGTTTATTAGTGAAATTTATTGATTGGTTTTGCTTTAACTAACCCACTCTTTTGTCTTTTGATTGTTTGTTTTTGCTTCCTTGCCTACCTTGTTCTCATTGGTTTCTTTTGTCTTATTCTATCTTATATACACTCCTTTCTACCACCTCTTTGTCTTGTACTCCGACAAAGGACTAGCGTCCGAAACGTTAGTACGTTTTTTCATCTTTTCAAGGTGTATAATTTACCATTTTATCATTACTAATTGATTAGTTGCAGAACTTTGAAGTTATGGCAGACGTGATGGTCAGGTATTCCATTAAGGGTTGATTGACAGAAGCCCATGTGTCCAGATGTTGTTATGGTGCAGATAAAAGAAAACATTTTTTACTAACCCCAGTGCCCGCCATACACTCTTGACGTCTCTCCCTGATGTAAGTATTCATACTGATGGCTGACGAAGAGCATTCAAATCTAAACAACGGCGTCTAGGGGAAAAAATACAAGAATATTTAAAATCATCCCAAAACATGGAGCCTATATTAAAATGTCTTCTTGAAAATGTATTTGTTTTCTTGTTTTGTCATTGTTGTCGTAACATATTTTAATAATTAATTATAACTAATATACTGTAGTAAGAGCATGCACTTATTAAATGAAAATCACACGCTATCATGAAAAAATATAAATAGGACACAAGGATAAAAATATGAATGGTAAAAAAACGAAAACATTTTGAGACCAAGGGCATCTAATAACTAGTGGGGCATCAAAGCGAGCGTCAATCCCGAGGGGGGGGGGGGGGGTTGTTTGGAAGGTAGCCACAACCCTTTGGAGTTGTAAAATAATAGAAATGAAAGAAAGGATAAAACTGAAAAAAGGGACGCTGCCTTTGTGACGGCTTATTTTTAGGTTACAGCCAGCATCCTTGAAATCATTCTGGATCCAATACTGGGGGATGCCTGTGACTGACTCACTTGCGTAACTTGTGATGTGAGGGATGAATAAATTATTATGGGATACATCTAGAGAAGTGAACATCGCAATGGCTGGAAAAGTTGGCTTCTCCTGAAAGCTATTAGCATAATTGGTAGCGATGTATGTCTTTTAACAACTAATTCTATCAATTTTAACTCACTCTAAGTTCATTCCTTGAAGCACCTCTTCTCCTTGGCAGAAAGAATACAGATATGTCACTGAAAAATATTCACATTTTAGACATTTAGTATTTTTAGTGAAAACTGGAAGCACTGAAATCTCTGAATGCAAGGAAACTGATGTTTTAACCTTGCATGTCATATTGCAGTCCCAATCATATGTTAGTTATTGTAGTAAGTTTATGTACCTGTCAGAATCAGAGAAAGTAGCAGACGTCTGTTTAGATGACACAATGTTTTCTACGTCCAGGTAATCAAGGTAGTCGTTGAGAAGAACTTGAAGCTAGAAAAACAAATGCACATTACTCTGTGTTCAGAATTGGTTGAAATAGTTTATCCAATTTCAGCACAAACTGTAAATGTTTCACAGTAGTGCTTGCATTTCTTGAATTTCTAGTCAAAGCATTTTGGGAAAATTACTAAATATTAAGGAAAATAACTTTATGTACATCAAGATTTTATATCCTTTCATACGAAAATAAATTACAGCCAAAACCAGAACACTTGTTTATGATTGAAGATTCTTAAAACTCCAGTGTATGTGGGCTTAGCCTCATTTCTGTGGTCAGTAAACAAAAAGCAGAAATTAGAATAACGATACAAGCAACTCCTGAATTCGAGGCTAGGAAGCCTGCATACACTGGAGTTTTAAGAGTCATCAATAAAACACGGGGTTTGTAGAACACTCAATGAAGCAGTGTTAGGAAAAGCTTTCTATCCTCTAGTAGATTCTTTAATATAGAAATATTAATCCCAATTGTTTAGTCCCTTTATCCATTAAAAAAATCACAATTCCTGCAAATGTATTTATTAAAATGATTCCCTTGAGCATTTCTCAAACCCATTAAACCAGTTGATTAAAAAAAAAAAAAAAAAAAATTAAAGAAATATGCCCTAGTATCTACAAATTCTAACTATTATCATTTTAATATTACTTACTGCAAACTGTATTTCATACCACACAGCATCAATCTTGTAGACATTTGTTTCTTCTGAAAAGGATGCGGAGGTGTATGTTATTTCAAAATGTTAACCAAATTAAAATAATGAAGAAATAGAAAATGCGTGCTCGTGCTGTCATAAAGCATGCAGGGGTTGGCAGAACATGTGTTAGAAGTGCTTCTGGACACTTCTCAAGTGTTCTGCCAATCCCCAAGTGCTTTATGACTGCACACAGCACATCAAGCAAGTTTTTTATTTCTTTTATAAAATACAAATTACAATAATATAGAAATGATGCAACGGAAAGTGTGCGCACGTGCAATGTATTCTCATAAAGCACACGCTCCAAACCAATCAGAACGCGACATTCATAACAGTTATAATTTATAATTGATAATACTGCACTGTTACTGTATGCAAATAGCACCAAAGCAGTTGAAAAAATCAGACTTGTTTACGAGCAGGTTCTACAGGATTTCTCATTTTAGGTGTGTAGGTCAATTCCCTTTAGTATTGTTTTTTTAATTATGTTGGTGTTCCCTCATAACAGGTGAGCTTTTCTCATGGGTATATATATACACTCAATAGAAATATATATTTTCATTAGGTAATCACGAAAAATGTCACATTTTTGTATTGTCTTGGACTGACTAATCTTGTGTTCACATGAAAAAAAAAATCGTTTTTCTTTTTTCATCTTTTCACGTTGTATAATTTACCTTTTTATCATAATTACTGTTTCATTAGAAAAACCGACGCAGCTCACACTAGTTTTTAGCTAGTTATATCTTCTTGGAAAAAATAAAAGCAATTCACATGTGCGATAGGCTAGTCAGCCCAGAACACTAATAAAGCTTAATTGCCCTAATTCACTATGACGTCACATCAAAACAATCTTCAACAATCTATTGTTTAAACGCAAAGGATCTTGGTTGTCGGATGGGGTCAAATCAATGCAAATTCACCAAAAATTGTTCTAAAACCTGTATCAATCCACGAAGAGAAGTAGAATAGCCAGCAAACGCTCAGAATATTTTTGAGTACATATTAACCCATATTATATCTGAAAAACCAGGCCATTTTAGATTAAACTGTTTCGTTACTAGCAAATTTTGGTGAATTTTCTATTGGATTTAGCGATGAATCATAGTGAATTAGGTCAATTGCTTGCCGTATTTCAATTTGGTGAATAGATTAATGCAGTATTTGTAAGCTAAGTTTTATCTAGCGTACCAAGATCTGTTGCTTCTCTGTCCTTTCCCATCCCCTATGAATAGTCATTTATAAAATATAATTAATGATCAATAATATCATTTATAACATAGTACAAAAATTTGCTTTTCACACGACAACCACCCCACTACACCTATTTCAAAAAACGTTGTCAGTTGGATATCTGAAACCAGAAATCTGAGACCAATTGGCACTTACATTGTACCCAGATATATGGTTTGCCAGTGCAGGTCTTCCCTCAAAGTTAGTATATCAAGATATTAACTATTTGCAAACTCCAGATAATTGCCCTAATTCATTATGACGTCACATCAATCTATTGTTTACATGCAAAGGATCATGGTCGTCGGACAGGGTCAAATCAACACAAATTCGACAAAAATTGTTCTAAAACCCGCATCATGATCAATCCACGAAGAGAAGTACAATAGCCAGCTAACGCTCAGAATATTTTTTACTACATATTTACACATATTAT
The DNA here is from genome assembly GCA_011057435.1 of Actinia equina. NCBI lineage: Eukaryota > Metazoa > Cnidaria > Anthozoa > Actiniaria > Actiniidae > Actinia > Actinia equina. The sequence continues at coordinate 1,647,614 of WHPX01000126.1, read as the reverse complement.
GTCTGAAAACCAGGTCATTTTAGATTAAACTGTATCCCTAGGAGCAAATTTTGTTGAATTTTCTATTGGATTTGGTGATTCTATCCCAATAGTCATAGTGAATTAGGGCAATTAAAACCACAAACAATTTGCAGATTACAAACCACTTTTCCTTTCAGTCTCAGATTTCAGATATCCGACCGACAAACGCTTTTTGAATTACAGCCAATGTCATGAATGTTGTCTGCTGTAGAAAGCATTCGCATAGCAGCAAATTTACACATTCTTAAGTTGTTTAAAACAAACTAACAAAAAATAATATTGTGACTTTTGTTGTTATGTTATTTCTTCTTGTTTTTTAGCTGGACAACAATAATGTCATTTATTGTATTTCAAAATCTTTCCTTCTAAGCACAGTGTGCATCATTCAGCATTTGGACAAACCCCCCCTCCCCCCCCCCCCCCCAAAAGAAAAAATTTGGCACATACTTGGTCTTTTTTGTGTTTAACTAATTGAAATATTAACTTACAATGAGTCTTTCAATTGCAGCAAGAATCACACTGTGAGCATGTGCCACACCCCGGAACTTGTCAAAGATCACTTCAAACAGTTCAAGTAACAAATGAGGCTGATTCTGAAAACAAAAATAAAGAGCACATTCCATATTAGTCACACAATCATGTTTCTTATTTTAAAGTGTCTATCAAACCTACAGGATCTCTTACTGATTTCAAAGCTCCTATAAAAATAAATAAAAGTGGCCTTAGTTACTTCTTTTTGATATCTCTTTTCGTTGCTGATAATTATTATCATTCAATATTGAAATGTTAATATCAACCCAGGATCCTCGTAGAAAGTCAAATTATCAAAAATAGAGAATATCTTTGTGAGAATTAGCTCAAAATACCTGAATCTTAATATATGTTGGTTATAGTGTGCAATATGATATACACACCAAACCTTATCACTTTAACATAATATTTATAACAAATATAAATATATTCCAAACAAATCTAGTTGTAAAGTAAAATAAATATGTGTACAGACACACTGACGAATGAATAACAAGGAATGTAAGAATGAAATAATGAAGGTTTTGATCAGAATGACTTCTTACCTGTTGTGCTATTGGTTCTCCCTCTCTTCCAGCTCTAAAGTTTAAAAAATAATGCTTTAATTATCATTCGACAAAATCAATTAAAGAAAGGGGCGTTGGGGGTTGTGGTAATTGCAATGATTGCGACCCCTCAACACCTCATTTAATGCTACCAACTGGTATCTTCATGCATGACTATCATCATGGTAATCTCCCTGATGTATTTAAATCATATTTTACTCATGCAAGTACTAAAACATAAATACAACACAAGATTTTCTAGTAAAGAAAATTATACTCTCCGACCTGTAAAGACCAATTACGGTAAATTCAATATGAGATTTGCTGGCTCAATATTATATGGAATTCATTGGATGAAAATTTTAAAAAAGAAGAAAAAACAGAAAATAATTTTCTAGCCTTATTAGTAGCTATAATCAACAATAAGTTGTAATAATACTTTGAAGAATAATGTTTTTAATTGTTTCTTATTCATGCTGCCTATTCACTTTCTCTAGTCTTGTTTTTGTTTCCCCATTCTTTTATTATTAATTTGTATTATTTCGTGTTTAATATATTATACATATAGATTTTTTTCTCTCTCAAGTCTCTTTTCTGACCTAAAATTGTAAAATACCTTAGTGGCTAATTGTGTAGTTCAGTCCTCTTAGTCAATGCCTCAAAATATGTAAATTGTATTTAATACTATGATTAATTATAATCACTCAGAGGCATTATTATGAAAGAATATTGAATCTTATTAAAGAAGCAATAATATTGGAATTCTTCTAAAACTTACCTTTCAATAACTTGTGAAGTTGCTCTGTGAACTATCAATGACATCTCCATTTTCATTCTCCCCTTAATAGCCTGCCCAATGAAGCAGGGGGAAATAATTGTAAGAAAAACATAATATTATACTGAACTAACCAAAATATGGTGAAAGAAATTTCAAATTTTTTTGAATGCTATGTAACAACAAGATTACATGTACAAAAAAATATATTAAATAAATCTAAACTTCTGTGCTTGATTTTACAGATGGTTGATATATTAACAAAGCTAACATATCAATCAATCAATCAATCAATTAATCAATCAATCACAATTACATGTAATCAATCAATCAACCAATCAATCACAATTAATCAATCAATCAATCGACCAATCAATCAATATTTTATTTAGTACTTATTAATATAACACAATATTTAGAAATTTACATTTGTGAGACATACATAAAAGTACAAGCTACCTATGATAACTTAAAAGTTAGACTAGATAGGTATAGCTACTTAGTACATAGATTTAAACTGTAAAAGTTACTAGGTAGATGATACATTTTTCTATTTACATGGTATGTGTAGATACAAAAATTAATCATTGAAAGATTGTATAGAAAATATGATCAAAGAAGAAGAAGAAAGAAAAAAAAAGAAAGAATAATGCAATGGATTACGATAAGATAAGCTTGGGAAAATAAGGAAAGTAATAAAAGAAACAAAAGTGTTTTGTCTTATTATCGGATGTTAAATGTTCATTTTTTCTTTCCTTCCGCACCAATAAATAATAGTAATAAATGCATGGACTTTACTTCAATAATTCACCTCAATTGCTTCGGGTATCTTGCCCAACAGTGCTAGGGACTCAATCAGCAATGTCATGAAATGGTCGCTGTCTTTTTCAGGATCAACATTGAGATCTTCAATGAGCTGGAAAAAAATTATTCAATTACAGTATAGCCCAATGTTAAGACAAAATATTCATTGTAGTAGTGGTTTTCGCAGTTATCAGTGATATAAGTTTTGATCTGATTCTATAAATTAATGTTTTTGACTGGAATCTCAGTCTGTACCTCATTGTCAATCTTGTTGTTGGTGTCTGTTTCAGTGCTACCTTGTTCAAGCATCAGTGATCCTGTAAACAATTAAGCACGGCCGATAGTTGGCCAACAATCAGTTAACACACAGTAATGTTAATAGTCTGCTGACTATAGGCCAACAGTCGGGCAATAGTCAACCAACACATGTCACCTGGTCATGAAGTACATGATTACCCAAATGAACATACTAATTAGTCCACAAACTTACACACACACACACATCTAATCCAATAACAACTTTTAGTTTTACAGGTATACAAGGTCTGATTTTACTATCAATAGTAATAATTATTCCTTTCCCAGATTTGTGTTAATGACCACAAAATTTAGTGTTAGGCAAAAGATTATATTAAGCCCTTTTTATCATTTTTATCAAATATACTGTATAGTAGCCTGCCTTACTTGATGCAGATCTTGTGTGTGTCTTTTGAAAATTCCCCACAGGTGTCTGGATACTTGGCACTGTCTCTGTAACTATAATTGTATAACAATGGTAAAACTAATAATGCATTATATAAAACAGATACAGCAGTGATCCACTGTGAGATGTGAATCAAACAAGTTATTCTCTATCAGACATTTACACGGAACCTTTAGCCACCTTTGGTCTAATATAAGTCATTGTCAATCCAGTAGTACAATGTAGTCAATTTAAATCTCTCGCTACCAGTCACTGAGACACACCCTCTGCAACTGTCAATCAATGTACATCCTTGTCAATCACAAAGTGTCTCAATATCAACCACTACCAGTTACTAGTTATCGTAGAATTATAAGTTTAACACCGTAGTGAAAATAGAAACTGGAAATAGAAACTGACATTTCGGACGTTAGTCCTTCGTCGACTCCGACGAAGGGCTAACGTCCGAAACATCAGTTTCTATTTCCAGTTTCTATTTTCACTACGATCATGTTAAACTTATAATTATATGATAAATTGTTTCATTAGAAACACCGAGGCAGTCCACGCTAGTGTTCAGTAGCCATCATTATACCAGTTACTGAGACACACCCCCTGTTATTGTCAATCAATGTACATCCCTGTCAATCACACAGTGTCTCAATATCAACGACTACCAGCCATTGCCAAACACCCACAGCAACTGTTAATCAACTTCGAACCTGTCAAGATTTACAACAAGTTATTCAATATCAGTCAGTCATTAGCAAACACTGTCAGTCATTTCCACTAGTCTTATAGGTAGTCAATCATGATAATTTATCGTATATATTTACTGATTACTAGGCTGATTCCATATAAGTCAGTCCCAGTTCGCTCTCTGTTGATTAATTTTTTGGTCACTCATGGGTCTCTAGTTTGGCAAGCACCAGGAACAAAGGAGCAAACTTATGACTTATAGAATCAGTCTAATTGATTACTTAGTAAAGTTCAGATTTGAATAAAATACAGAATGGTCATGTCAGGAAAAACAAAATTTTGCTTTTGGCAATTTTTGATCCTCAATTTCAATAGAACATCAAGAAAGACGTTAACAAGCCAAATTTTAGGATATATTGGTTAGTTTTGGCCTGGTTTACTACGTAATAAACCAGGGCAAAAATACAGAGATTTGTATGGGGAAATTATATATTCTAACAGCCATATCTCTGTTGCTATTCAACCAATTCTCATGAAATTTGGCTTGTTAGGGTCTTTCTTGATTTCCCATCGAAACCAATGATCAATATTATGATACAGTGGAAATAATATTTTGTGACATCATCACTTAATTGGTACTCTATTATATTATTTAAAAAATCCAATGTCTGTACCTTTGAGTCTTGTTGCAGTCCTCTGTGTTTTACTATCATTAGAACCTGATATCAACCGTTCTCTCTGTTTTGGTTTACAAGACCTGATATACAGGTGCCTGTGAAGTTCCTCTATAAGTGTCTCATGAAATACCTGGTGTACTCACCAAAAAAAATATAACTGAAGTTATAATTGGTACACAATAGTGACATGGGAGGATCATAACCATTTGAGTGTTATGTCACTTGGAATACATTAGAGAGGTTAAGATTCTCATTTACGGCAAATATGAAACGTCAGTTGACTATTAAAAAATTCTTTAAAATTAGTGAAGAGGAATCGCAAGGATCTCCAGGTAGTAGATAAAAATAAGAATATGAGTCTTTGTCAGGAAGATTTACAAAAGGTTATAAGTGAATTATAGGTAAACAATGAAAACATGGTCATGTTTGCCGTTTGCAGGAAGGAAAAACGGGAAGCTCAATCGGTCTATGAATGCAACAGTAACTTGTAAAACACTAAAAAAACTTGTTAGACCAAACAAAAATAAAACAAGTGTGTTTCCTGTTGCATGAGAAAGATAATTGTGGTCGGTAGGTTAGATTTTTTTACTGATACAACAGTGGAAATGAGCTTATGAGGAACCCTGTGGTGCATTTGGGAGTAAAAAAAAATATTAGGGTTGGCAAAAATTGGCAAGAAAATTAGGGTCAGTGGCGCAACAAGAAACACACTTTTTATGTTGTTTGGCCTTATTGCTATTCTCACAATATGCAAATACAGCAGCTGTACATCTATATACCTAAGCACTGAGCAATTATACATGTACATAAGTGTCTCGTAGAGTGATCATTTGTCTTAACCAATTTACCCACCTTTTTCTTGGCCTGCAAGTCAAGTCGTACATGACGTAATGCTTCCACACCTGACAAACTGCCTTCTAGAAGTGAAACTGAATAGAAAAATATAAAATAGTAGTTCCCACTTATAACAAATGTTCAACATAATTTATGAAATTAGTGACATTCAACATTGGATACATGCGCTTATAAAGATTATACAGTAGGTTGAGGAGCATGCTGCATTAGGGAACAGAGTATTGCACCCTTGGCAACATTTTTGTGCTGCGATGCTTAACAAAGAATAAATAAATAAATAAATAAAACTAGTATGTGTATTATCAATTTTACTTAAGGCCTGACTGGTTCAATGTTAAAACTTTGAATTGAAACTTGTGTGCAACGGCGTTGCAGTTTCAAGGGTCTGTTATGCAAAATTCTTAGGGAGTGACTATTATCCGCAACTTTATGTTGCATGCTCGCTGGGAATATTGCCAGGCTCTGATAGGATTACTCAATGGGGTATGTCGAAGAAAGTTTCATATCATTATCTGCTTTATATCATATATCTTTATATAACAGAACAGCTTGTAGATGTTATAACATTGTACCTGTAGAGACAAGTAGTTCTGTGGCATGGAGATAATACTTTTGCTTTTTGTGTTTTTCAATTTGTTCTGGAACATTTTTGACTTGATCACTACAAGAAAAGTGAAAAAAAAGACATCACACCATAGACTTTAATTTATTATCTTTGCCTTATGTGGTTTATACAGGACATCTGACAGGTTGCAGGATCCCCACAATCAGGTCAATCCTGCACAATCCCACACAATAATTACTCAAAATCCTGCACAATTTGTAGACATTTTCAAAATAATCTGGCACTCCTCTCGATCATTTTAATATTTGTAAGGAATGTAGTGGTCTTTTTTAATGGCAGTAACTTTCAAAACATGTTGAGAAATTCTCTGTGTTTTTTTGAAACTGTTCTAGTAGATAAAAAACAACAAGACATCTTTCTTATATCTTGGGATAGCCTGAGTTCTAAAAAAAGGACGAGCAATCTATTCCTAAATAGTGATAGACGTCAAATACTTGTTTTAACATTGTTGTTCATTGGTAGAATGTAAGTAGTGAAAAAGATTACAAGTGACGTCATGTGACTTTTTTGTGTGATTATTAATTTAAAAGATTTAAAAAACCCTTGTATACAGGATTTTGAAACAGGATCGTATAGGATTTTGAAACATGATCCTGAGAAGGATCCTGTACGAGATCCTGTTCAGGATCCTAGTAGGATCCTGGCAGGATTCTGAAAAGGATCCTGTCTGATAAGAACAATAGAGTAAGTCATTAATTAGTATAAGTAAGATGAAAGAAACAAACGTGAAATACAGTTCTATTGTTTATTCGTTAAGTGAAATTTCCTTTTTTGGGAATAATCTAGTTTTCAAGCAAATACAAAAAATTAACATAGCAGTAAGTCAAGCAGTTAACATCAAAAGACTGAACTGAGAACATCAAGAACTGGATTCTTTTTGAAATAGTAATAGCAGAAACAGAATTGTAAGTATGTTTTCATTTAAATATTCGTGAGAACAAGAATCAGAAATACCAAGATAATTAAAATTATATTCATTTTTACTTTTTAGTTTTCCTTAATGAAAAAGTGCAGAATTTAAAGCTACATGAGTCAGCGTGTCCTTATCGGCACAGAAGATCCGATACAATGTTTAAGATTTGTAGCAGGGAATGTGGTACATGTACATGTACTTATGTTACTAGGGTATGAGTAAAATACTCACATTCTATCCAAGAGGCTTAAAACTTCATTGTATTCCATTCCTTCCATCCAGTATTTCTTCAAATCATCTCGTTTACATCTCAAAAGTGTCTTACAAGCTTGAAGACTTTCCTTCAAATGCCTGACTCTGTTGCGGGATGCTTTAAATTAAAAATACACATCAACTTATATTATACAAGTGTCCGATTATTACAATTAATTACACAATGACATTAATGGAAAAGCTACCAGTGGTCTTTTTCTCAATAAAATAAAAATTGTCTATAACATGACTGTGTCTGTGCAGTGTGCATGCTGTGTTAGTGTATTTGATTGGGTGGAGAGGACATTTTCTCACAATGTTATTGGTCCGGCCATATCTACTATGGTCTGGAGCATACGTAACTTGTCCGTTCACAACAGGATTCATGCTGCAGGCTTTTCATAGTAATACGTACAAAAATTACTCTAGTTTAAGTAAATTAAAACATTTAAAAAGTAGGTTTTCTCTGTATTGTAACCTTCAACTCTAGATGCTATTCCTGTAAAGATCCGTATTGTATCCTTGAGGTGCACTTGTTGTTCTGTTAAAATATGAAAAAAATATTAAAGCACTTTGTGTGCTCCAGAGTAGGTATCTGACTTCGTTAGACCATGCAAGTTCCATCCAAATGGGATGAAATTATCTTCCTTCCCTAAGTAATGGTTTCAAAGAAAGAATAAAGTAATTTATCTTTGTATGTTGTAGCTTAGGTATATCTAAAACTTAATATTAACTCAAGGACAAGATATTTAAGGCAGAAAAAAGTAAGTGGAAAAACATCGTAAGATTAAGCTTTAAGTTTTCTTAAAGCGGAAAGAATCGATACTAATAGACTGACCTTCAACAAGGCCGTTAAGTTTATCATCACAATCCCTAAACTCATACTGAAGTCTTTCCTTTTCTATCTCTCTTTGCTTGATATTACCACTGTAGAAGACAAGAAAAGACGATTCAATTGATTTATATTTCCAAAAGAAACCTCTCATTTCCGTCAACAACAAAAAACACAATTATTTCCAAGTGTCAAAAATATATCTCCTTTTACCTTGAAGATAAAGTACGAATCACCGAAAGAAGCACTGCGGACTATGAGAGAATAGTTTGAGATTAATTTAATGTAATAAAAATGGTTTAAATAAGTAGAAATTAAATAAAATTTACCGAGGAATCGTAGTATCTCTTTGGCTTGTAAGGCGTCGCCATCTTGAATACCACAATGAAATGCTACACCGCTGACACGATATACTAATCACAGGGATCCCGCGTATCCAGACAGGGTGTGAACTTATGCTGTCACGGTTCGCAGGTTTTCACACACAGCGTAGACTTGCGGACTTTGCGGATATGTGTGGACGGGGCCTACAGCTGCGCTGTGTTTAGACTTGCCCCAGGTCTCGCTCGTTATTTTTTCCGTTAGCGAATCGCCGAATTCAAAGATCCGACAGATTGCCCTTCTGAAATTTGTCGGTGTCACAGGGATTTGTGTTCCCCCGAGTTATGTGTTCCCCCGAACACTGGGCACTAGTGTTTTGTGTTCCCCCCTCCTCTCCCTATGAAACATCTTTTGACACGATTCTCTCCCCCAGAACGAGGAATCTCTATAAATGATTTGTTTTCGGTTGTGACAAACTGGCTAAATCTGAGAATTTTCTTCAAATCTAAATTCAACGAACGAATTCAAAAAATCATGAAAGCTTCACAGTATGATAATGTTTTTACCTATTTAGGCCGAAAGGAACATCCTCTTGATTTTGTGAATAAAGAAAAATATGTTTTACAAGAAGTTCTTGCTCGAAATAATTGCACACGAAGAAACTCATTAGCATCTCGTACTATGGTACGTAGAAAAAGGAGGGAAAAAGAGAGTGGTAATCAGAGGACGTGAAGAGAAGCAAAGCTAGGTTCTTTGAGGAGTGCCATTCATCTATTTTCGGCGCCCATGTAGGGCTAGATAATATTGAGCAAAGAAATTTTGCATATGAATTTTGCCGAGACCAAGAAAAGAACTCGCTTGAATTATTGCATTCGGTAAATACAATTTTATCTCTCAAAATACCAACGGCAGTAGAGGATCACGCGGTTATACGGTTTACGATAAAGATGTACGATAGAAAAAGTCCACTGATTTATTTTTCGATTTTAGAGTTAAAATGTCCTTGTTCTGGGGGAGAGAAACGTGTCAAAAGATGTTTCATAGGGAGAGGAGGGGGGAACACAAAACACTAGTGCTCAGTGTTCGGGGGAACACATAACTCGGGGGAACACAAATCCCTGTGACATCGGAACCCGAAGTGCCGAAATTTAAATTCGACGACATGCAACTCGCCAACGGAAAAAATAACGAGTGGGACTTGGAGCAAGCCTACACACAGCGCAGCTGTAGGCCCCGTCCACAATTATCCGCAAATTTTTGTATCCGCAATTATTTTTTTTCGGATACGGGTTGCGTCCATACGAAAACGGTCTCCAGAGTGGAATAATGAATTCTTTCTCGGTAAAGCGACTGTATTGTCTCTGCCATCTAACATGGCTGCCGTCACGTGATGATGCAAAAACCTCTATTTGTCCGTTTGTCAGTTTGTTAGGGAGGCTAGCACTATCCGATGGAAAAAAGAATTTTCAGTGGATAAACTAGCTTTTTGGATAACAGCTTAGATTTATCCACTGGTTAAGGATTTATTCACGGATAGCGCTATCCACCGGGCCCTAGACTGACTCATCTAGCCTCGTGTTTCACACGTGGACATAAAGTAGCCTTCTCACATATATGCCGGAGAGGCAAGTCAGTGCAGAGAACAATAGCAATATGCGAATTAGACGCCATATTTCGGTCAAACTAATGAGGTCTCTAGATATTAACACGGTTTCCAATTCAATGATAAATTTGCCTTACAGGGGATCGATAAAACAGTAGGACTTACACACTCAGTAAAGCAATTGCTTTTATTTTGTAGTGATTTTTCTTGAATATTAAAAATAAAATTTAAACCAACTGTAGACTACGGTTACATTCCTGTCTCGTGCGGAATGTTCATCGGAATGAATGCTTTCTAGCGGTCAACTAGTATTTAACCACCAATTTTAAGCAGTTATAGAGATTAATTCTTTTATTACCTGATTGAAAACCAGTAGAGTGAAGTCATTAAACCCGTGAAATAGATATTAGACTAACACCGCTTTAGTAGACCCTAATTCCATTGTTTTCTTTTGTGTCTATTTGACTATTACATGTTGACTAGTAATTTTTATTTTACGGGTTTAATTCCTTCACTCTAATGACCGTGTATTAAACGTAATTCTTTTAAAACAGAAGTTTCATTTTAATAAATAATGTATTTGGAAAAAAAAAAAAACAACAAACAAACAAACAAACAAAAAACAAACAAAAAACAAACAAAAAACAAACAAAAAACAAAACAAAAACAAACAAACTATAAAGGCTCTGATGAGAGCTTCGTAGAGTAAAACAAGAAATAGTTAATAGAAGAAAAATCTGCAATTAATTTTATTTCATATTTTTATTTTCCAGTTTACTTGATACAAAATGTCAACGAAAATACCTTGTTCTAGAAAAACCTTGCTCGTTATCGAGGAAGTTTTGTAAGTTTTTTGTATGAGAAATGTGCTAAGTGCTGACACACAGTGCAACGTCTTATGTAACAGGACTGTTGACTAGACTGTTGCAGCGTGTGTCTACCCTTGAACAAATCTGAAGTTGAATCGCGCTCTACTCTTGCAAAGTTGCGCGCAACAAATTTCATTACGTGAACTTGGCTGCAACATGTTAAAACTTCCAGCCATTTTCTTGCACCAAATTTATAAATGCTGACCAAATATCTTAACATAGCAGGCTGACACAAGCGATGTTGCGTGATTGTGTTGCAACATGTGTCACCCCGATTCAAATTTGTTGCTTGCAATGTTGCATGTAATGTTGCACCGTGTGTCAGCATCTTAAAGGTAAAAGTTTTTACTATGCAAATGCAAATGCAAAAACCACAACCACCACAAACAAAAATAACTACAGCAGCAAAAATTAGTAAAACAATTTTTCAACGTTTCCTTCTTTTAATTTATAACATTAAATTTCTTATAAGTGAAATGTTTTCTAGTCAATATTATGAGCTAAAATTCCACCTCCTTACTAATATATTAAAGTGCACGTTTCATTTGCGGTTTTAGGTTTGACACGAGTCCTAGATTTCTGGAGGCGTGCGAGGACACGCGGCCCATTATAGCAAATAACTGAAGAAAAAAATGAACGTGCGAAAACCAAGATCTCGTACTTATTTTAATTTGGTTTTACTACGACCCTATCATAATAAGTCTCAAGTAATCAAGTATCCTCGTTGTAAACTATATTGCCATGCATATTTTGCATACTTCATGCGTGACAGCCTTGACTTTGCGTGACAGGCCTGGCGTTTTCATGCGAAGGGTCAATTGTCAATTTGTTGGGAGAGAAAACTTTGTGGAGCTCTAGTTGGCATTGCAGTGATTTGTTGTACTGTTTTAGGGGGGAAATATGTCATCTTGGAAACATGCACAATGCCCTGAAACTGAAAAGAAACAGCAGAAGAAAAAAGAAGAAGAAGATTTGAAGACAAAGAAAAAGAAGAACAGTGTCCTGCAATGCCGACATTGCCCGTATTTTTCGTAACCTCGGTATGGCTATTTAACTAAAAAATAGAGAAGGTCAAAAAAACAAGTTCCTGTCTACATTCTAATGCACTGTACAAACTGAATATATATCATTCCTAACTGACATCCTAATATGATGGACATCTAAGCGTCTGAAGATTCAGCAAACTTTACAAATGGACTTTTCTTATCGTCCAATTCCTGCACATCTTCCCGCATGTTTTAAACCAATAGGCGATCTCTTCTTTCTCTTATTCTGGCACTTAATAACCCTCAGGTGACATTTGCTACGATAGGTAATACCATCTGTGCCACATACCGGAGATCCACGTTTGTGGCGGCATTTTCGTACCGTCAGACAAGGCTTAGGAGTGCTGGGAGCACCACAGACCCCTCGATACTGCATTCGAAACTGTCGCTTTTGACCCTTTGGTAGCATGCACTTCGCTTTGGCTAGCAAACAGCCATTGTCGTAGGTTTTGCCGTCGGTGCCACACACGGGTCTTCGTGCAGTGGGACAAGTAGTGGGACATGGCTTTGGCGTGACTGGGGAGCCACACGCTCCTTGAAAGAGGATTGAGAAGAAAGATTTTGGTATATGCAATCGATGTATAAATATTTGGGAAATAACATAACTACAAAGAATTTAGAAATTATATTTTTAGATATGCTATAACATTCCAAACTCTATAATTTACATCAGATATCATTTAAAAAAAACAAACCCAAACCTACACATCCCTTCACCCAAGGGAAAAAACGAGATAAAAAAGACAGCAAATAATAAAACAAATAAAACAAACAAAAACAACTGATAAAGAATATAAGATTAAGAGAACACGTATGGGCACTCAAGCTAGAAAAACAAAAAGAATAAACAGAGACTGAACTGAAGACAAAGCAAAAACTATGGTCGCACATGCTCGTCTTTGTTTGTTTGTTTCTCTCTTTCTTCCTTCCTTCCATTCTTTCTCTCTCTCTCTTTCTTTCTTTCTCTCTTTCTCTCTCTCTTTCTTTCTGTCTCCCTTTTTGTCTTTCTTTCTCTCTCTCTTTCTCTCTCTCTCTCTCTCTCTTTCTTTCTTTCTTTCTTTCTTTCTTTCTTTCTCTCTTTCTTTCTTCCTTCCTTCCTTCCTTCCTTCCTTCCTTCCTTCCTTCCTTCCTTTCTTTCTTTCTTTCTTTCTTTCTTTCTGTCTCTCTTTCTGTCTCTCTTTCTGTCTCTCTTTCTTTCTTTCTTTAGTTCCTTTCTCGTATTTCCTAATTAGGAAACCTACTTGAAACTCAATCGAAGCCAATGAACTAAAAATTAAAAGGTAACTAAAATAACACCGACAAATTAAAGAAAGTCTCAACTCAGGAATAACTCTCATAGTATGAACTAATCGAAAACGGCAAACAAACCATTTAGAAATATAATAAATGCTTACACTGATTAACGTAAAGCGGCTAACTGTCTTAGGTGATTGGAATATAATCTTCATTTACGTTGTCATTAAGACTATGGAACTATTCATGTCATGCCTGGCTAGGTTCACTTTTGATCTCAATAATGTTTTCATAACTTCCAGGTTTATGTGAGAACTAAATCTACTTCGTACATATTAAATGAACTTGCATGGGGTCGATAACACTGGCTTTTTTGGTACAACATAAACATAAACAATAGCCTTTGAGCTTGTAAAATTCTTTTGGTATAGAATAAACAAAAGCCTGTTGGGATTTTCTTGTGTTGATGTCGATAAGCTAACTGAATTTTGATAGCTTTTCCAAGCATTTTATCTCAACATCTGGAATGAAGTAAACAGCAAAAAGTAATTTTCGATGTCTGACGATATTCAAGTTGAAAAAGGGATTTATCCTTCTGTTTTCAAGTAAAGACAAACTGATTGGTTCACAAAATATTTTGTCTCAAAAGTACGCCAATTGTTTTTCTAGTTACCGAAGCTACTCACTAATAGAAGAATTTATAGACTAAAAACTTGGATTTTTTAAAGCAGGTTTTTTAGCAATTGCTCCGTTAAACGGCAAGCAAGGTCAAATTGATGCGAGTCTTTAGGAAGCGTTGGAATTATAAGCAGTTTTATATAACACAGTTTATAGGCTTATCAACTCGGAATTACTATCTCGGTTTCAATTAAACAAGACGTCTTAATGTCAAGATTTGAAACGTGACCTAAAGAAACATGTGCAGAAATTACATGTTGATAGCATAGCACAGATCAATACATTCTCATTTAGTACACTCAATCACTAAAAGGTCTTCTTACCCTTAGTAATTTCCAGAGGAAAAATGACCGACCTCTACCACAAATATCAATTCATTTAACATCTGTTTTCCCAGACATTCTTATTTTCTCAAACCAATCACGCATTTTAAAGATTTTTTAAATAACAATTCAATCACATTCGTCATTCCAGGACATTATTATTTTTTCATAAAGTCAAGCAGGAAAAAAAAAAAAGGCCCAGAGAAAAAATTCAAGTATATTGTATATAAAAAAATTCAAGTATATCGTATATTCCAAATACTGCAAGGCAGAGATATGATGATGTTTCTTATCTGAGCTCAGTCAAGTGCTCAGACCCTTGCATTACACATTAGATAATATACATGAACGGCTTTTGCAGAATATTCCAGTGACTGAAGAGCTGAAAGCAATCTGTTTAACATCTTCAAGTTATCGAAATAATTTGTCAAACATTTACAATTTTCAAGTGTTGCTTTTGAACGATTATAACTCTCGAGGGAAAGACACGCAAACCTGAAATAAAAGGTGTAAAACCGGTTCATTCTCGCTAGCGACGCAAGCCAACGCAAATGTGAGCACAAGCGCAAGAAAATGTGTCTTCCTTGGGTATAACTATTGAGAGAAATCAAGTTGTTCGTGATGGTTAAGTCTAAACTACTTTAATCACCATTGCACACTCTGTTAACTAATCCACGTTTGTAACTTCCGATTTTCTTTTTTCTTCTTTCATTTTATTGCTAATAATTTTATGCAATATTTATAACCTAGTAAATATGTAACTGCATTTATGTGTGCACAATTAACCTGCAAGTATCGACATCACAATGTTATTTGTTTTGCTTTGTTTGTTGTTTTTTTCACTCTCTTCTTTTCTTTCTTTCTTCTCGTTCTTGTTCTTTTTTCTTTCCTTTTGAATGCTTGGGAAACGGAATAGAAAATATAAAGTAGTGATGTTAAGCATCACTTTTATAGAAAACGGCTGAATAATAACTAGTGAAATAGTAAAGAATCACAATACAGCCTCAGAATTGGAACTGCCGATGTCCTTATATAGTCGTGTCGCATGGCCGGGAATGCGTGTAAGCAAACTACAGCTAAGACTTTCAGGATTACCTTAGAGATGGTTGTTGCTTCTACTATTGTTTATTTATTTGTTTGTTCGTTCGTATTTAGTTAGAAGGTTTAATAAACTAGGGAGGGGAGAAAAAATCGAAGCGAATCAAACTGACGACTTTAGATCTGTAGCCCCGGAAAGAGGAAAGGAAATCTTATACATTTCAATATTCATTCCATTCTAACTAAGCGATTGCTTTTTAACGCGGTTTACCTAATTTAGAACTCCTGTTTCAGAAAGTCACTTGAGGTTTGGCTTTGCATCAAGTGAAGTAACACAGAATAGCGGAATTCTTTGAACTATTTAGAAATCCCCATCAGGCGAAATCATGCTGAGGTCGTTAATTAGCGTTGTAACTTGCTGTCAATATCTATTAATAGTATATTCGAAAGTGAGAAACTTTGTGGCCAAGCAGCTTGTACTTATTACTCTTATCATAAATACTGCACCAAAACTAATATCTAGAAATATTTGCATACCATTATAAATAACGTTTCTTTTTTCGTGATGAATTGATATATATTTAAGTAATTATAATGTGTGGCATTCATTTCGTTTAGATTGAAGAGAAATAGTATTTATACAAGAGGAGTTGGGAATGCAAAAATAGGTCAGTTGTACCTTGCGAGCAGAGTTTCCTTTCAACTCCTCTACGCCCGTAGAGGAGTTAAAAGGAGACTCTGCTCGCAGGGTAGGTCAGTTGACACGATGATTTAGATATTAATTCAGCTCAAACATGCTTGCCATACATGCTTGACGTACCCATTCGCACAGTAACCAACGAAAAACCTTCTCTGAAATCCCTTGCTAGTTAGAAATCGAATATTGATATTTACCTCGATATCGGAGTCTAATTTTTCCAGCCTTTTGTACGTGTGATTCACACTTGGCAACCAAGTAAAAGCAAAGATTCTTGTAGGTGACACCATTAGAACCACAGATAGGACTATTCCTGTTAGGGCATTGTGTCTTGGGTGGACATACTATTCGCCTCCTTGGTCTACCACACACGCCTCTGTACAGCGCAGTCAAGCGTTTCCCAGCCATTCTTTCTTGACATTGTGCAATTCTGAAGTGACAAACAGTGTGGTACGTTATGTTGTCGCTACCGCAGAGGGAATTTCTTGTAGAATTGAACGTCTTGCAAATGGAAGAAACTGTGGGACAACGTCTACTCTTCTTGTTTCTCTTGACATTTCTTCTCTTGGTGGTCTTCTTAAGATTTGAGACTGTGATCATTTTATTTGGTGCTCCACACGCTCCTTCGTGTTGTAGAAGCAATTTTTTCCCGAGTTTACTAGCACCACATTTTGCATTTCTGAACTCGCACTTGCTGGCGTAAGTCGCCCCATCACTGCCACAGACGGGATGATTTAGCCTTCCGCACGGTTTGTTACAATCTTGTGTTTTCTTTTGCTTCACAGCCTTTGTAAGTGCAACTATTACAAAAATAAAAAATAAAGATCTTCAACTTACTGACTTACATATAAATTACCATCTAGTTTCATATTCGAGAGAAAAATTAGCAAAAAAATATATATATATATATTTTTTAACTTTCTAGCATCATGGTAAATTGATTTCCAGCCTTTGCGCGCAAATGCAGCTATTCCGAAGGACAAAAGATAAGAAATTACTTACAAAATATTACTTACTTACATAGCAATTACCATATGATTTCATATTCTAGAGAAAAATACAAAAACCAATCGGTCTCATGAATCTTTCCGAAATTTGTAAATTGATAATGAAGAGAAACAAAAAAGCGAGTGCTTTCAAAATATTACTTACTTACATAGAAATCACCATGATTTCGTTTTCGGAGGGGGATATTTGGGATCTTTCACAACTTTTCGACATTTGTCATTGATAATGACATTTTGAGATTGTCCGAATTGCCGATGACTGATCTAGTAATTACTTCAATCATTTCTTAATTTTGCTTTGTAAGCTGCGCTTCATAGTAATTAAAATAACTGGTGAAGTAGGTAATCTTTTAAAATATTAAGTTACTTTTTGGCAAAAGATTGACTAACGATAATTACAATTGGAGAGAACAAAAAGGTATTCAAATAAAGTAACGTACTTTGTATAGGAAAACATTGTCATAACATCGGTTTATACATATATACTATCATGTATATGTATATATGTTAAGGCCAAAGGTTTTAGGCGTTTTTTTGATAACAACAAAATGTATTCATCAGAATGTAAGCGATACTGAAGAAAAAATCAAGTCAATGTCTGGAAGATATTGCGAATACATCAAAAATCATTTACAATATTGAAACCATAACAGATTACCGAACCTAACAACAATATCAAGACCCACTCCTGTTCTGCAAATTAAGAAGGGATGAGTTTTGATTGCTTTTCTCAAGCAATCGTAATATACATATTCTTGAAAAAGATTATAACAGAATTGTTTTGACGAATATATGTCCAAGAAGCAAAATAAATGGATCGCCGCCGTCTGCTTTCAATCACGGAGTACTGATTGAGAGCTAGTTTCGCCATCTCTAATGGTGCTTTCGCTTACTTATCGCCTCTGGCAAGAGTAGAAACGGAACTCACCGAGCCCTACAAGAACGTAAATGCGGTCAGCTCCACTTATCGAAGACAATCATTAGAAGACGTTTCGAACTTCTTCAAAGAAAGGTTGTTAGAAGGGACACACTCCGACGACGAATGGACAGGAACTTCTGAATTATCTCATTGTTTAATAACCACATCGTCATTTGTTATGGAGTTCTTGCTGTGAGTTGGGAGGACACGCGGCGCCGGGCTCTTGACCGCACAACACTTAACCTCCATTTGTAATAAAAACCGAGTTTTAAAGCCAACTTGGTAATAACTGTTCCATTATGAGATGAACATTTTAATTCTAGCGATGCAAATAAGTCAGACAGATGAGATATGAACGCGCCATATCATATAGCTGATAGGATCGAAGTGGGTTCAAAATCTGGCAACAAAAATAACCTTTCAAAACATCGAAAACCATAAAGAACAGGAATGCCGTCCCATAAATGTGCGTTTGTTCGAGTTATTTCTAATTAAGCAAGCTGTTTCATTCGCAAAGGTTTAAATTAACAGCCAAATGAATTTATCGTTTCAAGATTACAGTCCCGAAGTACGTCATCGAGTCATTATGGCGTGGTTTTTCTGTTTGACGACTTTGGTTTCCTTTTTGTTTCCTAATCTGGTTAGCTTCTTCATAATCATTGCTTTACATTACATACAGTACTCTTCCCTAAAATGAATCTAAGGATACCTTCTTCTTGAACTGCGACCAAATTCACATAAACATTGACTGGTTCACTGGGTGAAAAGATATCGGGCAAGTCTAAGCTCATCTCTTGAATAAACAAATGTAAAACCTAAAGTAAACTCCCTTAAAACTTTATTGGAAATTTCAAGTTCTAAGTATTCCGTATTTCAAGAGGGAGACACAAGAATACAATCATGTCAACAACTTGTTCCCTCAGTATCCATGGTCTAGCGAGGCACGCACGCTTCTACCATTCAATTGAGTCACTTGACAGACACACTTTTGCTGTTAACAAAATTGTTACTTTAGACCATCACGATCGTATTGTAAGTAAAGCTGGGAGGTGAGGTTACGTTAGAAACCACGAACTAAGAAAAGCGTAGAGTCAGAAAGGAATCATGTTGGAACTCAAATGAAGAGTCGTCTATCAACAATTTATCACGACCATCCTACTTACCCGTCACAAGTGCGGACAAAACGAGGAAAATGGCCAAACGTCTCATAGTGGTGTGTAAATATAAGCAGTTAAACTCTTTTTGACCTTACTAAGGTACGAAAATTAGGCCCTCTGCATGCAAACTGTGCTCCTAACGGCTTAATGGTAGAACGTAAATGAAGAGTCACCTCAACGTGGTGGCCAAGTTAATAACCATTGGCCTCTCAGCCCTGCTTATTGTCTATGTGAGCACGGTTTACAGTCATTCCTAGCATAACTGTGTTATTAATTAAAACTATGCCTGTTTATGTTCCAGATAACATCTCAGCTGGACCCATTTAACAAAGCAAGGAAAGAAAACAGGAAACGGGTATCATCAGAGGGTTGATCCTGTCTCCGACAGATACTATCATAATCGTAATTCCTTACTTTCAATAATTCCATTTGGAATCGTTACTTCTAACCGTGTAAGTAATTTATCACACGCAACATTTGGATTAGAGACAGTCCGCTTTTATAACGCGGTTGATGAAAATGGCAAAGGTCTTTGAACGTATGCAATAATGATTCGTGATGATGATGCGTGCCCAAACTCAGTTTCCTATCAAGATATTAACTCAACACTGACGCTAAGCGATGCCCATTCAACACATTTAGAGTTGGAAATTTTATCCATAATGTCATGGCCCTTCATTAGTTTTGTAAACAAAACCCGTATCTGGGGATTTTGCTGTGATGGGATGCGCCTGCATGGTCATAACTGTTAAAAATAGGATTTTCGTTCGTGGGAGGGCCAAATGTTCCATCCACTTTGATTCTTATAATACAAAAGGCATTTTGATCCTTCTGATCTGATTTTGTTCGGGTAAGTACGTCGTAAATCGCATTTTGATTGAATTGATCATAGACGATCTCAAACTATAAGTGACATGGTTTCAAAATCGGGCGACTGTGAATCAAATGGGAAAACTGAAATAGAATAATCGTCAGCATCGCATTTGGCGAAGATTTGGAAACATCGACCGCGTTCAAGCGTTATTGACATAGAGATATTTATGCTACGACAAAAACTCATCATTACTATTATGATGTCAAGCGACTAAGTATAATTTAAGGAGTTACGCCAAACGAAACTGATTTTTAACCCAAAAAGTTCCCCACGAGTGGTGATAATCTCTAGCAGAGTATAAGCGTGGACTGCATCGGTGTTTCTAAATAAAGGTTCCCTGATGATTGCACTTGGTATTTGTAAAAAACCGCATAGAATACCACCGCTAGGCCACAAGAAGTCGTGGTTCAAGACCCGTTCAAGGATGCATAATTAAATGGGAGCCCACTAATTCGCCACGTGAAAAAATGATTACCTACTACCAACCACCATGGTAGCTGATAATCCGATGAGCTGCAGCAGTCTTTTTTTCGAGGCTTATCAGTCTTAGCCATGCTTAGGATACTAGGTTGTTTACATTAAGTTTTACAAGAACAACAGCTGGAATATACGCCCTAGCGCGATCATGTCCGTGCATTGAAGTTTAAAATAGCCATATTTTTCTGTCAAAAGACATTTACATTAGATAAGAACAAAAAAGCCGGATCAGAAAACCTTGCCAGGATTTTAAAGAACGCAAGAAAGCAGTCGTGACGGGGTGTTTACATTGCCGTTCAGACTCGAGTGGTTCTCGTATCGTGCAACGTCATCAGCTACTTTATCATTGACTAAATATGGATCTGTTGTACTTCTATGTGTTATTATTCCCACGACATACTAGGAATACTAGTACATTACGGCCTTATGATCCTCGAATCTCAATTACCGCCTTCAAGTCTTTAAATGTTTGTTCTGGGTTATCACAAGAATGAAAACTGACAAGACTCTTACCAGGCCTACTCCAACATTTTGCTGGAACTTCACCTAAGGAATAGAAACGAATTATTAACCAGAGAAAACATTTCTACACTGTATAGAGTGAAAAATAAATGCCTTCTTCAACATTTAAAAAGATAAATGAATTCGAGGCACTTGTAATTGAATTGTCACCAAATATTTCTAAGCGCCGCCATTCCTATCTCAAAATCCAGGTTTATTAGTTTACTTTGGAGAGCTATCTTTAAATCTGGAAGGCTTTGATAATCCTGACTTTTGCTTTTTCTGTGATAAAGTTCAGGTTTCCCCCCATGTATAGTAAACAGTCTCCGATCTAGTGATATATGACAGACAATGCGACGACTGACCAATTTCACTAGAAGAAATTTTTGTTTTATTGATCCAGTTTTCATCATAAAAGTCAAACTCTCAGAACTCATTTATTGGATTTTGCTCCCTTTTTAATGAAATTTTGTAAATGTGCCATTGAATGCGATAAGAAAGCCATCACATATCAACAGTTTATAAACTAATTGGCCATATTTTAGTAAGTCACACGATAAAATTTTATCTCATTTAAGAATGCACAAAGCATCAGAGAATTATATTGACACTTTAGGATTCCATGAAGAGCCTATCTTTGTCCACTCCTTGATGTACGGCCTGATGAACCAAATATATGTCAAACACTCGAGATACAACGATAGTTTATGAACGGGAAACCACAGAGCAAGACTGCTGTCATTACAAAACTCTCCTCGTGCAGATTGGTTCCTAAGAAT
Source organism: Actinia equina (assembly GCA_011057435.1). Lineage (NCBI taxonomy): Eukaryota > Metazoa > Cnidaria > Anthozoa > Actiniaria > Actiniidae > Actinia > Actinia equina. Next base: position 1,625,881 of record WHPX01000126.1, on the reverse strand, counting down.
ATTGTGTTACATGCAGACCACATGAAAGGCTTCTTCTCTTCCTAGTAGACTTCGAGATACATTCATTTGAAACCCTTCTAAATCTAAAGCTGTCCTTTCTGTACAAGTATTGTAAAGAATATTTGCCACAAGTACTGTTGTGGTTCCGGTTAGGGAACACACCCAACAAAATAACATCCAATCCCCGCCATCTTTTTATCGCAGGATGTTTGTGGCACTATTTTCTTGTCTAGTACGGAAATGCACTTACTCGGCACTTGTCCAAGCATTTATTTGGGCGAATGAAAGTCGTGCCTAGAAAAGCCCATAAAAAAGGCTCGTACTTTGGTAGAAACCAAGGGGGAGGGAGGGGTACTCCCACATATGGACTATTCGAGAATGATACGCAAAACAAGGTATGGTTTTCCGAGCTTCTTGTCATAAACAAGGTATGTAATTTCACTCAAGTTCCAAGTTCTTCCTGAGTTTCCCGTCATATTCAGGGTTTCTACTTTCATATTGACTAAAACTGGTTATTATGGTCGTAAAAAAACGATACGCGAGATGACATGATAATTGAAGCGGGAACTCAGTACAATTAATTATATTAATTGTCATGAACAGGGTCTACAAATTTGTTTTTTTTTTGTCACAAACAGGGTACCCCTTACAGAATCCCAGCGGAGTACCCCCATCCCCCCCCCCCCCCCCCCCCAGGTAGATACACGTAACTATTTCAGGATGACTTAATGCATAATCTTATATCCCACAATGACCACAATGTTCTTTCACTTTTAAATATCAAAATCTTCAAGAACTGTTAGCTGAATTACGACAAGTAAGCTGTAGCACCATTTGTAAGTACTCTATTTATAATTATTTGTATTGTTTGTAATGCGTAATTGTGATTGTTAATTTAAAAAAAAAACCCACAATTTTCTCTAATCTGAAGACAATAGGCCAGCGGTAGGAAGAAGTCCCGTTGTCATATTTGCTATATTTTTAGTGAGCTTATTTGCCTCAATCCAGTGGTGCGGCTAATATACTTTACGTAAGTACTTCTTAGGCATTCTAAGGAGCCAAAATCTTTCCTCATCAGGTTTGCACTCCCTCTCAATCGGATTTTCGATAGTAACGACAAAAATAACTATTTCTCAAACTGGTTAACGTGGTAATGCAATTGAAGTACCTTCGATTGCGGAGACACATCCAACTTTGATCGTCTACCTTTTTTGGCTCCCCGGCACAGTTTAGTCTGAAGGAGTGTTCCTCAAGTTGAGATATAGTGAGACAGCCATCTCTACCTAGTATATTTAACTCTATTTTAAAATATGCCAATGAAATACATGGATATAATACAAGATATGCAAGTGGCCATGACCTCTACAAAACCCAAATAAGAACTAACCTCGGAAAACAATCTATTCACTTTATGGCCATCGTTATTTCTTTATTAACTTCACTTGTTCAAATATTTCCCTTATAGCAGTTACTTTCATATTTATTTGGTATATATATCTGTATATTACAAGTTCTTAAGTGTTTTTTTTTCTTAATATACATGTCAAATACTAAATTACGCTCTTAAACCTACAAAATGGCAACAACTAAATACTGGGAGCTAGCTCGAAAACCTAACGGTTTATCTAGCTCTCCGGCTTATCGTCTACATGTAACCTTTCTCTATTTATAAAGTAACCTTCAAATGTATCACGAACATAAAGAGCAATAAAGATTCTATCTTCAGACCAACTGCCGGCTTCTCGGCTATACGGTTAGTCTATGAGTCCTCTTTAACTTGGAAGTAATGTTTTCCCAATTCAGACCACGTAACATTATACTGAAAATAAGATATTTTGAGTTGTATCCACTGATTCACTGTGTCTTAATACCGATCATATACACGTGTCTCCGTACTGCGATGTTAGTCATGGCGGGATATAATAAAGAAGCAAGCATAGCAAGCTCAGGAATACTACGACAAACCGGGTGAGTGCTTCGCTTAGTTTCAGATTCGAGCACCGATTTCTAAGATAAGGTTTAAAACACATCTAGTCAGTTGTTGTTCACGAAGTTGAATTAATTTATCTGCTTATTTTGATGCCATATTCGATCTAATCTTGTAATATCGAAATCCTTTATGGATATTTGCTAAAAGCGATGATTCAATAAATAATTCATCAAAACAAATCGTGATAGCAATTTTTGATAATGTATTAATAAATTAGATCTGAGCCGTTGCAATAATAAGTTCGCATGGGTGTGTCCACGGACTACGTTACACACGTAATGGTGGATATCAGCTTGTCTGATTTGTAGATACTACTGATAATAGCAATCTTATTAATCAACGGCAAATGAACAACAGCTGTTGAAGCAGCTGGAACAACACATTCAAAAACAAACAAACAAACAAGATAAATGCAAAAAATCTCCTTTTTATTGAATATATTTAGCTTCGAAACACTCTCAAATCCTCTTTTCTTTTGAGAGTGAGGGATGGACGGCTCAAAGAATTTTATTTCTAAATATAATCAATGTTATAAACTTGTAAACCTCAACAAAAACATAGCTTAGCCTACCGTGGTTTCTCAATTGAATGACTGAGTAGTAACGGCAGTGGAATTAGTCAATAAAAAACTAGTGATGTGGAGCTGTTGATGATGTTGCGATAGAAGCAATCGAGTATTTGTTGTTTAATAGGAAATGAAATTCTAATTTACAGCATAATATAAGAACGTTTGCAAAAAACCTGTTTAGAAAAAGCATGTAATCGACTGTAACCGCATAATTACTGGTTCCGCCATCACACGACATACCAATTTGTCGATTTTCTGTCGTGTTTGGACTGCGGTCTGTTAGAAGTTTTTAAGATGTCATCATTTGGTAAAGGAAACAGCAGTAAATGCCTGCATACTCTTTATAATGATTTATAGATACATTTGAGTCGGAAAATGGCTTTGTGACACTTGGATGGAAACCTTAAACAGAGAATAAAGAATCCTCTGTCAGAAACACTATCAAAACTTATGACTTCACATGGCTTCACATGCATGCACGCGGTAGATATGGTTAACAAGGCCGCAACTATAGCGTAAATCTTCGTCTAATCCTCTTAAAAGACTTCAAGAGTTAACGACCTGCACAAGCGTGTCTTATCGTATACTTACTGTACTTTCCCTTAGTGCGTGCCGCAAACTAAACTGAAGATTATTAGGGTCATAATGGGCCACAGATTTCTTTACATCGACACAAATTTTGAAAATACCGCTTTAACTCTTAAACTGTTTTATTTTCACAACCATCGCTGCCGGCCTGTAAGGGGCTCTTACGTGAGGTTTACCGCTCATACGCACTACAACTGTACAATCACTATCTATAAACAAAACAATCAATCCACAGGTTGGAAATTGAATCTATACCTAGTTTGGTACCATTCACATTCAATTGTCTCCAACTTAAATTATAGCTACAGAAACAAAATGAAGCAGTTCGCAAGAAGTAACTTCAACAGTCTTTCCTTGAGAAGAAGAGTGTGTGACAACAAGCAAACTAACAAACAAACAGCTTTATCTAATCTAGTGGTCAAGATATACTGTTACCCAATGGATATATCCATCGGATAGTGCTATCCACCTTTCGTACAACCGCGCCCTGATGTGATAAAATGAAAATCAGTATATAAACATTAATAGCTATTGCAAACGACACGCATACTTTGAGCGTTAAGGCTTCGATCAATAAAAAAAAATACTTGCAACCACCTTTGAAGTGTAAATGCATTACATCCCACGAGAGCACTGAAATGGGATTAAAGATAAGAAACATTTCTCTCAAAGAAAATGTATTCATTAAGTTCAGGGTCTTCATAACGGAATCTTTTCTTGTTCCAGCATAATTTAGTCTGCCATTTTGAGACTTTTCATTTGATCTAAAAAAATTTAATTACAAAAGTACATACTATTTACAGTCGGAACATTTTAACTTCCGCATGAATGATTAACGCGGTTGCCGAATACCAAATGGGAATGATGATATAGAGCCGGCAAGTATGGTGTTTGGACTTGCCGATAAGCCACCAAGACACATGGAAGACGCATAAAAAGTACACCATTACTACCAACTGGTTATCTACATAACGTTCAAGAGTGCATCAGGTTTAACTGCCTTAAATCTTGCAAATGTGTGAACACTTTTTTCTGAGAACGTGGAGATATGAAAACGAGAATAACATGCGTTAAAGGTGAACACAGATAAAGACTGTATTTTAGTTTGGTTTATTCATGAGACGGCTGATCTACAGATTAACACAGATTAGGTTCAGCTTAAAAGTAAATACATCTTGTAAAAGTATTAAAAATTCTTTGGTCTAAAAAGGAAGTCTCTGAGAGCAACAAAGACAACTAGTGTCCATGTCAACGATGTTGGGCGGTATTCTAAAAGCATTTTGTGCATACTAAAGAAAACTGGAAAGATCTGTTGTCGAGAAATTTATTTTTTCATAATTGATTTTCTTCGGGGGTTATTATTGAATAATTGTTAAACTGAAATTTAGCGGTCGGGCAACGCATTTCCGATTTGTTACCTGTAATGTAAAGCATGCCTTAAGGCGTCACAATAATTAAATATAAGAATCAAGGATTCAAGCAGCCTTAAATAACAAGGAAATGTTATTTTAAACCGAAACATATATAAAAAATAGAAAATGAAAAACTTAAATATCAAATAATTTGCGCTAATATAGTTGTCACTCGGCTGTACACTATTCCCCCCCCCCCCCCACCCTTTCCATTCGTAGAGGGAGAATACGTAAAACGGTGTTTGATTGAATAGAGCGGGTTTCGTATGAGATGGGAACGAACGGTACTGACTTAAAACCCGTACACGGTACGACTTGCTGTAAAAATGAAATGGCTTCCAATAGCAACGTTTTTCGTATCAGTAGAAAAGTATACGGTACTACGAAATGCCGTTACACCCAATTGACTTCGAACCCGCTGCATTCTTACGAATTATCCAATCACGACGCTTGGCTACAGTTACTATAAAATATACAGCCTCATATCAATCCCTAATTTGCCGTATCTTCCAACTGCAATGAAAACCATTTCATTCGTAACACAAGCCGGATATTGCTACTTCCTCTATTGGAGAAGCGATCAGAAGTTCAAACATGGACGATGTCTGCAAGAGAAGGCGTTGGCTCTTTCGTCTCTCGTCTGCGCAAGCCAAGATGATCACGTGATGCTGTAAAAACCTCACGTTTTCGCTGACGCTTGAGTTTCTTTTTCCATTGGAAGGCTAGGTCAGCGGCTTCTGCCTCGTCCGTCGAAACGTCACGGGGTTTGACCAACTCCTAAGATTTCAACCACAACGTTCTGTTTCAACTATTTTGCACGTTATTTAACCAATCCCACCCATTGCACGAACATTAGTACCATACGCATACGTACATATGCTATAAGCATAGGAAATACCATCACCGTTCAAGAAGCTACGCACTCGTGGTATTAAGCCATTTTCATCAAATGCGCGTGGTATTTTTCATCAATTCTTCGAGACCTAAGGTAGTATTTCTTTTTAATAATACATCTATTAAAATACGCGTTTCTGAAGTAAAAAAAAAAAATGGTAGCATCCGACTCCATTTTTTGCATTTCGAGCAACAACACACAGTAAAGAGTTCTAAGATGTGCCGCGCGTGCGCAGTGCAATCAATTTATTGCACGGACGAAGAAAAGTTTACGGCCAATCTACCAATCAGAAACAAGCATTTTATGTAGATGTGGTATTAAACATTAAGGTGGCTCGATACAATAATTATGAAGCACGACTCCTCTACTTGTATTGCGAACTGCGCGGCACCAGATATAACTTGGCCAAATATGAGTTTATACTAAGTGTAGGGATAGATGGACGTTTTAAATCGTGTGTGTTTCGTGACCATCGGACACGCCCTGAAGGCACAGTGACGTCATGTGATGATCTTTTAAATCTATTTTTGGCATAATCTGACAAGACTCGGAGAAACGGAGTTCACAATCTGAAACATACTGTGGTAGTCTTCAAGGTCAGAAAGTTTCATTCATTCCATTACATTTGTATATCATGAACGCATGAATTACTACCGAACAATCTCCGAGCAATGTAAATTCAAGTGATTAAAAAGTATAAAAAGCGAGACGGTCAAAACAAAACAACGCAAGGAATTATACAGAAAAAAAACGGGATTCAATAATTCTCGATAACACGCTGTTACTTAAAATCAGATAAATAAAATAAAATGTATTTTAGTCAAATAATATGAAAAACGTTTCCAAGTTGCAAATAAGTATTTACAAAATAGTATAAAACAAAATGTATAACTTCAAGGTTTTTGTGTGACAATTTAGTGATGATCGCCATGATCGCAGGTCGAAACCAAGGGTTACAAAATGCGTAAAGGTCCTCACAAATGTCATCTTTTTTTTTCGTATTTGAAGGACTTCTAAAAATTCCACTTACTTGAAATTTCAGGAGCAATAAGTACAATGCCCATACTAAACATAATGTCACGCAGAAAAAAATTCTTCGTCGATTTCGTTTTTTATGGCGCCGTGAATAGACACAAAAAAATTGCAACCGGGCCAAGAGTTTGCAGACGCGCTAGGACTTAGATTTACTATTTACTTTGTCGGCTCAAGAATCACATTGCCAAATGTTGTTACCTTGACTGAAGCGGCTTCTGCAGCTTTGAGTGTCTTCACTACAGCTTGCATAAGGTTATCAGCATTTCTGACCAACATGGCGTCCGCCTAGGAAGACAAAAATGCCATAAAACAAGACTACATATGATTACAATTATAAACCACGGATCTGGCCAACAAATGTAGTTTTAAAGACTTATGGCAAGGAAGACCAAGTTGGTAACACATTTGAAGAGAAAGGTGGATTTGTGTGCGTTAAAATAAAATGAAAACCAGATAATGTTTTTTAGCTATGGATAAACACATTTCTCTTGATATCATTACACCACATTGATTGTTTTTTCTTTTCCTACGTGGAAGGTGAGCGGAGGTGAGAGACGACGCGGACGGACAGAAGAAGAAGAAGAAGACGAAGAAGACGAAAACGAAGACGAACAAGGAGGAGGAGGAGAAGGAGAAAGAGGAGAGGGAGAAGGAGAAGGAGAAGAAGAAGAAGAAGAAGAAGAAGAAGAAGAGGAGATAGGGAACAATTAGATTAGTGCGGGATATTTACCGAGGGATCACTAGGAGTTGCTGCTTTAACCGAAGAGATGATCTTCAGCTGTGTACTCATGGTGGGCAGACATTCGGCATAGTACAGCAAGTCTTCTCGACACCTTCAGAGAAAAGGTAATAACAAAAGTTTATATCAAAATGTATTTTAAGACTAACAGGAAAATGAAAAAAAAAAAAAAAAAAAAAAAGAAACAAAAGGAAAAGGCAATAGAAAGAAAAAGAATGATAGAAAAGCATGACAAATGCAAGCAAGGGAAATGACAAAACTGGAATCGAAATGAAGTTTTCTTTATAAACGGATCATTCTATATAGATAAATAAAGTAAATAAGGATAAATAAGTGTTTGTGGGTTGTGTTTAAATTCATTTCTAACACATTAAAGGTTACTCTAACTCTACGTTTAACAAAAATTTTTGTGAATTAAGCTTTTGACCTAAGTGGTCATCTTCAGGACTACTAAAATGCTGGTCTAAAGCTCCACAAAAAATATTGAAACCATTAAAATATAAGGAAAAAATTCTCAAACCTTTTATCGACACAAGCGTCTGCTATGATCTGAGCAAATTTCAAGATGGTTGTGGCGTTGCCTGCAATGGCTTTAGCTGTGTTGATCATTTCCATTTTGTCCTGAATAAAAAGAGAGACATTCCCAAATGAAAATTACAATAACAAAGAAAATATCTGAAAAGAAACTAAAAACCTCAATTGTGTAAGAAATAATAGCTTTTTTATGAAGAAATCCTAAGAATGGAATTAACATGAATTGCAGGGTTTTTCCTTTTTCCAGCTTTCAAGCTCTTAACATTGTTGCTTATTATTGTTGCTGTCGTACGTTTCTGTTGATGTTATTGCTAAAATTGTTGTTAACACAAACCTGCAGATCGCCTCGTCCTCTTGAAAACTGCGCCATTTGCATCATCTGCAGCGCCATTTTCTTGGCTACTTTGACAATGGAGTTATTCTCTTCTTCCCATTGGTCTGTTTCATCATGGAGAAGCTGTGCTGCCATCTGAAAATAAATAAATATAAAACGTAAGACTTGGTATTAAGGCTATGTGCTGGCTGTGTGGGTGTGTACAGTAGCTCCACAACTGTTGTGAGTCTTTGAGAACACACACACACACAAAACGAAGACAAGACAAGACAAGACAAGACAAGACAAGACAAGACAAGACAAGACAAGACAAGACAAGACAAGACAAGACAAGACAAGACAAGACAAGACAAGACAAGACAAGACAAGACAAGACAAGACAAGACAAGACAAGACAAGACAAGACAAGACAAGACAAGACAAGACAAGACAAGACAAGACAAGACAAGACAAGACAAGACAAGACAAGACAAGACAAGACAAGACAAGACAAGACAAGACAAGACAAGACAAAACAACAACAAAACAAAACAAAACAAGACAAGACAAGACAAGACAAGACAAAACAAGACAAGACAAGACAAGACAAGACAAGACAAAACAAAACAAAACAAAGCAAACATACAAACAAAAATTCAAACAGACAGGCAAAATAAATAAATAAATGAATGAATAATTAATTAAATAATTTAAGAAAAAATAAATAAAACCACTAAGATATTTCAACTAAATAATAATTATAAACAAACAAACAAAACCAAAACACACTCACAAAAAAAAAAAATAATAATGATATGAAAAAACAACAACAACAAGCAAACAAACAAAAAAATAAAAACAACAGAAAACCAAAACAGTGGCTACGTCTACTTACAGCAATGGACTTTGAACTCTTCCTTGCCCTCAAATCTTCAGCCGAATCTGATCTCCATTCAGGACTAGTCCTCGATAGATTAGCCATACTGAAGGCACGTTGATGTTTCATTCTTTCCACTTCAAACTTAGCCCAGTACCTCGCATCCCATTTAGACCGTTTAAGAGACTCATTTGACGAAAATCTATCGTTCAGTTCTTGTACTAATAGAGACTTGAGGTCTGTTTCACTACTTGATGCACCAATAGGAACACGTTGTTCAGGGCTGTCTTGAAGGGCTTCACTATCAGATAATGCACGATGATGGTGACGTGTCTAGCAACAACAAATATATGGTATTTTAGATTCTCTTTTTCAAAACGAAAGTCTTATTATTCTAGTTTACAAATTAAATATGAGATAATTCAAAATAATGACTATGGATCCCTTGCTACGAAAAGATTCGTCACAAAGTACAGTAAAAGGCAATATATTGACAAATGTCTTTTACCTTTCTACCAATGTAAGAATCATCAAAAGCTGAGAAAACCTTTGTTGCCCTTTTCCTTGGTGATGGTTTCTGTGCTGGTTTGGGAAAAACGTAAGAAGTCTTCCTTGGAGGAGATGGGGACCGTCGAGGTGGCGTGGATTGCATCGCAACAGGTTCTTGGCGTTTACTCGAGTCTGTAGCAGATGGTAAGAGTCGAGGTGTTCCTGATATCGCAATGGAATCATCTTCTGTTAAAGACTCAAAACTTGCTGCTCCTTGAAGGTTTGCTCGAGTACTAAGAAGATCTTGCACCACAGCTTAAATAAAAACATAGGTCTTACAAATAGCATAATACCAAAACTGGAAAGACATTTTTCCTTTTAGAGTATATGATTTTAAATTCTGACTCATTACAAAACTACAAGTTAATATGCATTACAAGATGAAAACACGCAAACAAACACACAAACGAACGGACAAACAAACACACAAACGAACAAACAAACAAACAAACATACGAACGAACGAACAAACGAACAGACAAACAAACACACAAACGAACGGACAAACAAACACACAAACGAACAAACAAACAAACAAACAAACATACGGACGAACGAACAAACGAACAGACAAACAAACACACAAACGAACGGACAAACAAACACACAAACGAACAAACAAACAAACAAACAAACGAACAAACAAACAAACAAACATACGGACGAACGAACGAACAAACAAATGAATGAATTACAAAAGTACTCGATTCTGATTGGACAAGAGAGTACAGTAAGGTTTTAAAGGAAATCGCATGATCTTCTCGTACATTTCGGAAAAATTCGCCTAAAGGCTCGTCCAATTTCGAAAACTTTCAAAACATGACTCGTAGCTATGAATTCCGAATCGTTCTATGCTACTGTATTCCAATTTAAGGCACGAGTCAAATGACTTACACATTACAGCTAACATGTTTGCATCAGGTAGTCCTTCAAGTGTTGCTATTAGCAACTGGGCCTTGGATGCCCATTGACGTCTGAGCATCTGAAAGTGTTCCACTGTATCTTGGTCAGGATTATCTAAATGAACCATCGTATAGCACAATTAATAGCCTGGGAATCTTGAGATTCTAATGTCTAATGAGGTAAACTTTTTTTATGAATAACTTCACCTTCACCTGAACACTAATCTATGCGGTGACCATCTAGAATCATAAGACATTGTAGGGGGTCGGGGGGGAGGGAGGAAGGGTTTTTTTTGGGGGGGGAGGGGCAAATAGACAAAGCTTCGTTACAATATTAGCGTCCATTGACATTTACGATTCATAACAATACAATTTGACAAGAGATGAATAAAAAAAAAATTTTTCGAAACAAAACAAAACAAAAAAAAAAACAAAAAACGAACAAAACAAAAAAACCCACTAAACGGCCTAAAATCGCGATGAAACGTCGCCAGAAGACTGAACAAAGAAAGAGCAACAACTGCAGCAGATTTGGAGGCAAATTATTGAGTGGAACATTTTATTTTCGTAATTTTATCATAACTCCCATACATTCCCTTATAAACCATACACAGGAATCATGTTTGGGCTGCCTGTGCTTTATCATCCATTTTACTTTTCTGTCATTCTTCATTTTTCGTCCTTCATTTCTTGTTCATGTGTTATTTTTATTTCTTTCCTCCTTTTATTCTCCCCTTATTTTTTTCAATGGAGAAATAAAAAAAAGCCGTGTACCTCCAAAGACACGTTAATTGTTATCTTGACACATTGTCACATACCTGCCAAAGCTCTTGCCGCCCCGATAACCTGTGGTGTAAGCCTATCAATAAAGTCCCCAGTAACTCGAACAGTCCTGACTTGACTCGGATGGGTGGATTTTTCTACCGCTTTACTGGCTTGGTTTCTGACCCGCACTACTCGTCTGGACAGTTCTTGTGCTTGGTCTTCAAACTCTCTCTCCATAAGGTGTTTCTGTCCTAACTCGGTTTTAGTGGCGGCGAGTGCTGCTCCTGCCAAGCGGTCTACTGGAGCAGAGACATGCGCAGTTAGGTCGTCTACCAGAGCGGTCAAAAGATGAACCTGTCAATACAAACCATAATGTATACACGTCTTTTTTAACGCCAAAGGAGCCATTTCAGTTTACTTGTCATCATTTGTAAATTGAAACACCAACTATGAAACTACAAACTTGTAATAACCTTTCTAAACCCCGAGAAAGAAGTTTGCTGCCCCAGAAAAGTTTTGTGGAAGTATAAGCCTTGATATGTGAAATATTTTACCATTCAACACTATTTACTTCATAAAGAATTAATACTGAAAATATAGAGTTAGGTGTCATAGGCACCTAAACAATTTTCGAATTAGCTTGTCAAAAACCGCTCTGTTCCTTGGTCACTGACTCATTTATAGAGGGACAGCCTCGCTTCTGTTTCCAAATATTCAGAAATACCAACTTCAAGGTAAAGAATGTACGACTTCTACGATACAAAAACTTTGAAATTTCACGGACCTTCATGCGGCATGAAAGTAAATCCATACGAAACCCAGTTTGGTCGTTTAGTTTGGTCGTTTACATCCTCTTAGGGGTTCAGTAACATATAAAGTCCATATGATTGTTTCCCTTTGTTGCTACATCCTCTCGTTGTTGTTGGTACATTAGGAAGTTGCTTATTTAAACCGCAATATAATTTATTTGCACGCCTTTTGATCGACGTGTCAGTACAAAAATGCCATTTAACTGCATTAAGAAAACTAATAAAAAGGATGGGGAAAATAACGAAAACAAAAACAAAAACAAAAAAACGAAAACAAAAACACAACAACAAACAACGATTTCTCGTACGCAAACCCTTTCTCAACTTTCTAACAAAAAAGGGTCCGCGTACGAGAATCGATCATTGAAACCTGTAAAAAAATACTAACACAGAGATCGAATTAGACATAAAATAAGTTAGGTTTTGGGTTTTACAGAGGGAGTACAGAGTGAGACCCAAGAAACTATACAGTCCTTTGACTAAACGTTGTCGTTTGATCCCTACGCGCCTAGATCGAAAAGGATATGGGAATAATTAATTCACAGTTACTAGGTGCTGCATATGTTATCTAACACGTCTTGAGCAAGTTGTACTGGACTAGAAATACTAAATGTTTAGCTCTTATCCCCAAAGTAACCTATTTCGAAGCTACTATCTTTAGCCGGTGATAACTCGTCTGAACAGCGGTCAAGCAGATAGTCTTTTAGCGTCTGCACTTTGTCGATATTTGGGACATCCTTGATGGAATATGATTTGAAACGGCTTTACTTTTTCTTGCGTAAAACGCGAAGGCAAATGTGCATTTTGCTCAGGGCATTGTGCGATTGTCACCGACTGATAGAGAGCAATTAATTATTCATGTTAATTGACCCATGATCCTTTTCGGTCTAGGCGCGTAGGGATGATCTATCAAACGACAACGTTAAGTCAAAGGACTGTAGTCAAATGTGCTACCGAGACCAGGATTCGAACTTGACCTAAAAGGTGACAGGCAAGGGAGCTAATTAGATAACAATGACTATGACGTACCTTTGTGGCCCACTCCCTGCGCATCAGATTCATTTTCTCTTCGATACTCATAAAAGCAAGTTGTTGTTCCAGTGTCTTGTTTTCCCGAGTGCTGAGATCAATGACGGTGCGTGTCGTGTCTTGTAGGTCAGCGGTTAATCGTTCAACAGACCCGATAGTGGACTCCACGAGAGCGGCTTTCTTAGGATTAGAACAACTAGATTCAAGATAGATCGAGAGTTGTTATTATACGATTTATTCAGCATCTTGCGCTTCTGATTGGCTGAACATTCAAGAGCCAAAATAACGTATAATAAAAACCATATGAAAGAATTTGCCTTCAATATATGTTCTGCATATAATCTATTTGACGAAACTTGGGACTTACCCAACTGTTGCTGCACTTGTCATTTCCTTAAGCGATCGGGTGTATGACGTCACCATCCGTAACCTTTCCTGCAAAGCATGATAGTCACCAGACAAAGCAGCATTGGTCAAATGCTCGACTGGAGCCGAGGTCCCTACGGTTACATCATCGACTGCCATAATAAGATTATTAACATTGCAGGCCCAGACCCTACGCAACAATTCGAGGGCTTCTACTCGAGTGATTTCTGTTGGGTTTGCGATCACTGACTGAAAACGAATGATAAAGAATTATCACTATATGAAGAAATAGATTGAAGTTAGTAAAGTTATATTGCTGGTTTTCATTCATTCTCGAGAGAGTGAAAAAAAAACAAAAAAAACCAAAAAACATACGGCGGCCATGTTGGATGATATAACAAAAGAATTTCATTGACAAGTATTTTGTTAAATTCAACCAAGATGGCGGCCATGACGTCATGCGTAAGGAAGGGTTACGCAATGTTAAGAAGCGCGTGAATAAGAGAAAATGAGAAATTTAGGAAGGAAGGAAGGGAGGGAGGAAGGACGGAAAGAGGGAACAATCAAAAGAGGCTAAGAAAGAACGAACGAAGTAATTCCGGGAGGGCGGAACCAACGAATGAAAAAACGAAGGAAGGAATGGATTTATTTAGGAAAGGTGTTAGAGAAGAAAGAAGAGAAGTCGAGAGAGAACGAGGAAGAGAGTAAGAAGAGAAAGGAATAAAGAGAATAAGTAATGCAAAAACGAATAAACAACGTTAACTTACCTGCGCAGTTAGTATTAGTTCAGGTAAAGCTTTGTCAATTTCATTTGACGACACGCGCAGTAACTCGATCCGCTGTAAAGAGGCTGGGTCCCGTTCTAAGACGTCACTTTCATTCCCAGGATCCATGGCGTAGTCCTCTGCATCAGCAGCAGCCTTGGCAGCAGATGATAACTGACGTAGACGAACTGCTTCACTGTTGATGTTATTAATCTGACAAGACAATATAATTAACAGTTAAAGGTCTTCTTAAGTATACAGTACAACAACTTTATTGACGGGGGATACACATCAATTTTTTACATTTTTTAACTTACGGACCTCAAATATCAAACATAGCGCCTTCATTATGAATGAAAATGAAAGCCGAGCTCGTAGTAATGAGATCGGTGTTAATCCTTGCACAACGCCAACTTAATAAACGTGTCACGCAGTAAATAAATATGAAAGAAGTTGCAATGGGCAGTTTGAGTGGACGCGGTTTTCACCACGAGAATCGAAACTTCTTTAAGGTGGCTGCTTACTTTTGAACGTTCGAATTGAGCCCACGATGAGCGTGCGCTCAAAAACCGCTGAAAAATCTAAAAGATTTTATTGAAGAACCATACGCGTTTTGAACTTCAACAGGGCAAAACTCTCAAATTTTGCACGGGACTCTCTATTTTTTAATAGCTCATTTGAAAAAAACTCCTAAAAATCTAGGTTATATCAACATTTTTAATGGGATTTTTGTTCGACTTTATGAGATTTTTTAAGAGCACCGAAACTACAAAATATGACAAATCAATGAATTTTTTTTGTATTTTTTTTTCTCGAAAATCCATGTATTATTGTAGAATGATTGACTAGTCTTCATTCGTGCAATCATATAGTCTGCAAATAACTATTATCTTATGAACTTTAATTTTTTTCTAATCACTTCCGGTGGCGCAATTTTTACTCCAAAAGCTCGTGCGTAGGCTTCCATTAAATGCTGAATATCTCGAAAACAAGCTCGGGACACCCTATTTATTAAAAAAATTTTAATCAATTTCCAAAAGTAGGCAGTCACCTTAATGTCATATTAAGCTTTGCTGGCTTTCTAAAAAAACACTTCCTTCAGGTTTTACCTGTTTTTTAAGCTCATCTGCATCTCCTGAGGAAGCTCCCAACGCAAGCTTGGAGGCAGCCGCTGACCAAGGCGCTACAATCTCATCTATAGCATTACTAAGTACGTGGGCTTTCGACGCCCACTCTCGTCCAATCATATGCAAGCGCTCCACAGCTTTAAAGTCACGTGAGTTGGCTGTGACATCACGAGCGGCCTGGGTTATAATTGGGGTGAGTTTTTCGATTTCTCCAGATGCAGTACGAATTTGCCTGTAATATCAAAAGAAAAACAGGTTAGGAGATGAAGTAAACTGTTATTTTAAAGACCATTTAATTTAGAAGCTTGCTCTTTTCCTTATTACATACAAACTGTGTCGATGCACTATAATTCGATGTACAATTTCGATTTCCAGTTGCTCACATGTTTGGATGGTAAGGTAATTACATTAGAAAGATAAATGTTTTGTAGAGGTAGTGGAAATCGTATGTCTACGGTAAGTCACATGGAAGAATTCGGTCACTCCACGAATTGCACGACATTCAATGGACCAATGAGATCGCGCGAGATCACTTTTCATTCTATCAAAATAGAATGGGTAGCAACAAAAAAGGCATACATTCAGCCAGTCACAGCGGGCGTGACCACTGCTTATCCAATCAAAATGCTCGAGTACGACACCTTCCTCGTCACGTGTTCGACTCGGCAACTTTCTTCCTTGAATCTTTCAAAATCTGCTTTGTAGCAACATTTGATATATTTTTGCATTTAACCTATAAATAAAAATCTTTGAACCTCCTTATCTTCTTCAAATTACCATTTGCTGTCAGTCCCAAATAATCATTTTAAACAAATTGCGAATTAGCTGATGAACATTCCGCACGAGACAGGAAATGACGACAAGTGAAACCCCCATTATTATTTCTCAAAGGAAGAAATCCACTTTACCTAACTTGTTCCACTTTGCTGGACTTCTCGACACATTTTTCAGCCAACTCCATGAGCTTCGTAACCTGGGAAACGAGGTTTTTGATGTGTTTTTCGATGCTATTTTGGTCACCTTCCTTTGCCGCCCGAATCAGTCGTGTAACAGGAGCCCTCGAGGTACGGGACGGGTTTAAGGGTTGCCCTAACAGTGTACTTAGATGACTGGAGTTGGTGTCTGCTCCATTACCAAGTCCTGGAGACAGAAGACATGATAATTGAAATAAATATAAGTAAAACTAGTAATATAATAATAATAATAATAATAGTAATAATAATAATAGTAATAATAATAATAGTTTTAAAATTATATTTTTTTATAATAATAATAATTTGCTTTTCTAGTGCATTCCACAAAATCTCAACGCCCTCCTAAATTCTGATATTCATGAAAAATAAAAAGCATATGAAATGTGAAAACCAGTACTGCGCAATTTAGGAATGTCATGTATTAAAGAAAACAAAAACAAAAAAACTATTGGATAATATTTGGCAGATGGAACAATAGCACGCAAGGATTCCTTGAAACAGAATTCTCATGCTCATTAATTATTCATAAGGCAAGGAGCCATTCCCATTGTTGTATTTGGACCACGTGATGCTACTAGAAACAAAGAGAAGATTCTGTAGTGGCTGGAGTAGTACTTAATTATGAATTTTGTTCCAGCTACTCCAAGTCGAATAATTAATGAGCATGAGAAGTCATTTCAAAGCCTCCAATACCAGACTGGACGGGATTTCATGTCCGCGCAACTAATTGCTTGCACTTGAAATATTACTACAGCTATTTCAAAGAAACTTTGGTGCATGTTTTGACGCAAGTTGAATGTTGCTTGTTGCATGCCAGGCCGGAACTGCGACGCGGGCGATGACAATCCAGTCAGTGAAAGGTCACAGCAATATGGAATTTAACCAAACTTTGTCTGCATATTTTTCCGGCACAAGCCATAATTTCATCTGTTCTGACATTACTTAAATATTATTTTAATAAATTTAAACCTAAGTAAGCAAGATGTAGCATACAACACATAGAACATGAAAAAAAAAAAAAAAAAAAAAAAAAAAAAAGGAAACAAAAACTGAAAAAAAGAAAAAAAAACAAAAAACAATTCCTTCACCAACATTTAAAAATAGCTGTATATAACAATTGGAATAAATCAAAGGTATTCGATCTGTGAGTTAGCCGTGCCCTAACTAAGATCAGCCCAAAAGTCGTCTCAGATGATGGATAAATTCAAATTATTTTAAAATCAAATGTTGACATTCTTGAATACTGAACACAGGATATCAAATAGTTTGGTTGAGAGGATTATTTTTTGTCATGAACTAAAACCATAGTTTGTCATACCTAAGAGTGCTCTCTTGTCTACGTCTTTCATATCTTCCATTGGTTTCACGAGGAGACTTTCAAGGCTTCGGCTAAGATTTGTGTTGTCTAGCTTCCTAAAAAGCCTTGAGGAAGATGTGGATTTTGGTCGACTCGACAACAGTTTCTTTTCCGTCTATAATAAAGTGGATTTTGGCTTTTTAATAATAAAACTAATATAACTATTGCAAATGCATTTGATTATATATTAGTAAAGCTGTGAAATGTAATCGTGCTGACCAACTGCAATAATGTAGTTAAAGTCGTTTGGTTACGACGTAGTTTTGGCGGACGTCAATCACATCGTTTCCATCTCATTCCATATGCACGTGCCAATGCAAACTTGTTGTTGTTCAATAATGTCATGCAAACGCCTTGATTGACGTACAGCAAAACCTTTTTTGTTTGCGACGGCAAATTGTACGATTACGCACGTGTGATTGAGAAACAGTAGGAGGGAGAGTACAAAATAAAGAAAATGCTAACAGATAATAAAATATATTGAGGAACCTCAAGGTGGCCCAAACTAGGTTCTGCATGTGGAGTGTTATAGCCACAGTTTAAGTGCTAGTCTTACGAAAATATGAATGACGCAAAAAAATCCCCGATTTTCTATATGCTCAAATAGGTTATAATGTTCACCAATAAACGATAGTTGGTTCGAAAAAGAAACTTTCCCCGTCTGAATTATACTTCCGAAAATTGTTAAAAGCTCGTCCGCAATTTCTATGAGCAGCGATTTTTAATTTATGTGTGACGTCATATGCGCAACTGGCATCCTTTTTATCCACACTGAATCTACAGCAATCTCTGTAAGAAGGCATGACTTGGATTAAGGCTTGTTTTTAAATCAAAAATAGTCGAAATTTGGTTGCAATTACACATTGTGAAAAGCCGGAGATTTTGAAGGGTGGCGCGTATGACGTCACTTCCTTCGAATCACTAAGTTGCCTGGAACGCAATCGCTTAATGGCGGACTCAAACGGCCACACTTTATCGGCTAAATACAACATCTTCCCAGTCTCGTATCGAAAAAAAAAATTGGACAGTGAACTATATTACATACATAGTTTTATATGGTACAATTTCCAGGGATGGTGTAATTTTCGTAAGACTAGCACTTTAACCTAGCTTGGGCCCTACTATGTTAATTTTACTTTCGATATTCTCTTAACTTGTTGATTTGAACAAAGGGAGCAAACCCAAATACCCCTAATAAGAAGAGGAGAACATTTCCCACCGTTTCGCCGCACAACATGGCTGGGGTTGTAAATCTGCCTTCTCTCGTACTTACAGTAAGCAAGGGTTTTGCCCTTGGAGCAGGAGCATCCTCAACTTCATTTTCAAGTAACTTCAGAGATGGCGAACTTGAAGTAATTCTTTCGTCTTCTGGTTGTACGACATCTTCATGATACGAGGAAATTCCATTGGCTAGAAGGAAAGAAGAAAAGTACAATAATAATGAATAGAATAAAGATATGTTTTAACAAGAAAAATATGATTAATGAAATACAAAATTAATAATAATGATAATAATAATAATAAATAAAATTAATAATGAAATTAATGGAATAAACATAGAAAATTCATTCCCATCTGCCGCTCAGATGTTTATCTGAGTTCGCTATGTCTATTCAATTAAAAATTATTTATTCAATAATAATGTAGTCAGTGATTTGTTTGCTTATCTAACAACTCCTGCCTTGATAATGGGCGCTTGTCCCGAAACCTTAGTTATGCAATTTATAATTCTAAGGTTTAATTATTGAAGCAGTTCTTTTTTTTATTTCAACATATTCAAACTCATATTAGCCATACATGTAAGAGCAAACAGGGGAAGTTGAAGTTGTTCATCTATACTAATGATAAAACCCTACAAAGAAACACTTAGCTCTTACCATGTTTGATAATTCGCCATCAAGTATAAATTAAGCATCTTTGCAGTTTTACAATAGTATGTCTTTACAGCCAGTTGCTAACAAACCTGTGGCCCTTATCCCAAGATCAAAGTGAAATTTGGAAGTTTTTTTATTTTATTTTGCGTAGGAATGAAAACCGGTGAACCTGGAGAACAACCCGCGTAGTACAGGGGAGAACCAACAAGAAACTCCACTCACATGTGATGGCGACTTCACGGATCAAACCCGAGACCACAGCGGAGATTAGGGGCACGATTAGCAGCGCACACCACTCGTGCTTCACGTACTTTGATGAAAATTAAGGAAGTTTACGTTTCGTACAAACCAACTGTCGAAGCTAATAATAAAGATCATAATACAGATAAATCTACGAACCAGGTTTTATGTCCTCAAGATCATTGCTTGTTGTCATAGAAATGAAGTCGCCTGCTTCAGATGGTGTCGGCTTGTCAGTGATGAAATCTAAAAAAAGTAAAATAATGATAATCAAAGTATGGCTTTTAAATTCATCCAACATGGCGGCTGTGAAAACCATCCATAACAAATCGAATAAATACTCCAGTTTTGAATTTTTTGTTGCTTTAGTTCAAAGTGTTTGTATTTTTGAAATTGTGCATTCTTTACTTTACTGTTAGTGAAGGTGGCAGTTGTGACGATGAACTAACGCAATGAGCGAATAAAACGTGTTTAAAAAAAAAAATAATTACAGACTGAATGGAAATCTTTAATTTCATCGATTACCTGGGTTGGTCCAAGCCAGGAACTCAGGAACTCACAGATCGAATTGGCCGTTTTTTCAAGGTTGCGTGCGTATCTAAATTTAAGGAACTTGGCGAGCCACGAGACCAGAACACGAGTATTATCGTGCATTGCTATAAATTGTTTACGATAAGAATTCATGAAATCGATTATTCTCCACTTTCAATATAAAATTGTCTTCTCAATTTTACTGAATTTGCGTTTTTCAGTTTTGTGGCCTGTCAAGTTGGAAGCGCACACAGTTTTGAGAAAACAGTCTATTGGAATATTAGGTTTTGCAGAGGAAGGAAAGCCCTTGAATCGATGGACACCTTACAAACTCTGCTCACAGGTGATGCCCAGTCCAGGAATCGAAGCACAACGTCCTCGATTGCAACTGATAAACATTACCTAGTGAAGTTCCAGTTGGTCTTGTCACAGTTGTTTTGATAGTTTTTATCTTTTCGCCAACACTTCTGATACTATCGTTGACCTTTTCTCGAATTTCACTGTTATTAAGGTTAGTCATGGCTCTCTCGATGGCAGCACTTAGGCTAGGAAGAACTGAAGGAGATCAAATAAGGCAACTTTATGAATGTATTCCGAGTGAGAGGGAGGGAGGGAGGGAGGGGAGGGAGGAAGGAAGAATGGAAGGATGGAAGGAAGGAAGGAAGGAAGGAAGGAAGGAAGGAAGGAAGGATATAATATGTACCTGTGTTTAATTCATTTGTTGCTGTCAGTAGTTCTCCTTTTAATAACGGATTCGCAGTACTCGCCATGGCTTTCTTTGCTATCTGGACCACGCGATGTCCTCGTCCGAGCACGTCTCTAGAAGCCTGGACGACTTTAGCGGTGTTCTGTTCTATTAGTCCTTCATGGCACAGTGCGACATCATGCTGTACGTGCACCTCTAAAATATAACGAAAAAAAAAACACTTTGTATTTGTGTTGGCATTTGTATAAAGCTTTGGAGGAGATCAACTACACCTCTTTACTTTAGGCACTGGCTGCATCACATTTGCATCACATTTGCATCTCATTTGCATTGCATTGGCATCTTTACTTACATTTCATTAGCATCTCATTTCTATCTTATTTGCATGTGTCCATAATATCTGCTATTCAAGGACGACTTATTTAATTCGGTTTGACTTCATTTAGACAATAATAAAAAACCAAACCTGTAGTGTCCATCAGGTCTTGTATTTCTGTCACATCATCTACAGCATCCGTCAGTATCTGTAGTCTATTAGCCCACTCTTGACGTAGTAGTCCCACTCTCTCCACACCAGTTGCATCGTATGGGTTTTGCCTCGCTGCACAAGCAGTTGTGGCGATTACTGGCGCCATCTTCTCGAGTTCTGCCGATATTTCTTTGATGATATGAACTCCTGTGAACATCACAAACAAAATAATGAATGAGTGAGTTAATGAATGGATGGATGGATGGATGGATGGATGGATGGATGGATGGATGGATGGATGGGAGGAAGGAAAGAAGGAAGGAAGGAAGGAAGGAAGGAAGGAAGGATGGATGGATGGATGGAAGGAAGGATGGATGGATGGATGGATGGATGGATGGATGGATGGATGGATGAATGGATGAATGGATGATGAATGGATGGATGGATGGATGGATGGATGGATGGATGGATGGATGGATGGACGGACGGACGGACGGACGGATGGATGGATGGATGGATGGATGGATGGATGGATGGATGGATGGATGGATGGATGGATGGATGGATGGATGGATGGATGGATGGATGGATGGATGGATGGATGGATGGAAGGATGGATGAATGGATGGAAGGATGGCGTGCCATTACGTTTACAGTAAATACAGCTTTTTCAAAAAAGGTTGGTGAATGTTTAAGTGATGTCAGTACTGAAGATATCATTGTAATATATATAAGTTAAAATTTTTTTACTTTTTTTACATTATTTAGCTTTGTTTTGACAATTCGCTGATTGTTGTCACATCACTTATAGTGCAGTTCGGACTTGGTATGCAAAATGCAACATTCAACATGCAAATTACAACTTTAATATAACATGCACTATGCGACAAAATCTTCAGCAACATTTTTTTGAAAAAAAGCTGAATCCACTTTGAAGATGTATTACGTTAAACTTACTCCCTGTATCAGCAGATACTGAAGCAGCTTGCCTAGACACCTGTACCAGCCTGGCCGTGTGTTTATCGAACTGATCTGCCTTTTGTCTTGTTTTCAGAAGGGCTTGATCATGGGCTGTCGTACTGCCACTCTGGGGAAAAAAACACCTCAGAAATTATAAGGGAGTTGAAAAGTGTACCACTATTACCATGCTCAAGCAATTTTAATTGAAATTAGGAGTTTTGATACCATGTTTGGAATTGTGAGTTTAGTTTCAAGTGGCCGCTTCTCTTACTGCATATCAAACTTTTCGCAGAATATTTTCTGCTTCAGAGGAGTTTTACTGAATCTTTAATCAAGAATTTGGGATATATCTTCAAATTGTAAAATTCCACCCCACAAAAGAAATGCATTATATGGCTGCTAGACGTTTCAACCTCCTGATGAGTTTCTGACTACAATTAAGCATAAGACGTTGCTTCTTAGAGCTGTCGCGCTTTTTACTCTTCGAATTCAAGAGTTTTTAAAACCTGTTCCTGAATTCTGATCAAGCGGGTAGGACAATTTGGTGTAGTAATAGTCCACTCGCTCTCTCATCGTTAGGGGTCAATTCCCATTCCCAGACACCTACATGAGTAGAGCTTTTTAGGTCTCTCCCTTGATTAGAGGGTTTTTCTTCCTAAATGCTAAATCTTAATCTGTTATCTAGTCGTGCGTATTTCCCCCTGGATGCCCCGTTATGCTCTGTGATCCAAGATGGCCGCCTTATCGTCGGCATAGTCCATTGGGGTTCCCATGTGGTCACGTATTTCAGTCGATATCAACAAAGCTCATGCCAAGTGGTGTTTTTTAGGATGCTTTCAAAACTGCAGCAAATGTTTCTTAAACCAAAAATAATTTATTTTCAAGCTTTCAATAAAGCTACCGAAGCCTTGTGCATTTTTTAGCTCTGCCAATGCAGTGTATTCTCACAAGTATTCTCACTTTTTTTCAAGGACTTTTAATTGAGTTTTACGATGTTTTTTCAAAGGCAGCAAAACCCCTCTTTAATTACATCGTTTCATATCGGCAAATGAAATAATCAGCAGAAACTAGGAGGAAAATACTAAAACATTCACATATCTCGGACACGTGTATTGCGCCTGCAATATTCCAGGTCTCCGGTTCACGTAAAAAATATCCTAAGTCTACACTGCATGCACTGATATCAGGAATCCAAATAGTAGTACTAACAAATTCATTTTTTTATGAAATCAGTATAAACAATTGCTTTATTTTCCGAGGATGATTAATGCAAAGTCAAGGACTTTTTCGTTTCATTTTTAGTTTCGAAGGAAATGTCAAATTCAAAGAGTTTTCAAGGACCTGTGTGGAACCCTGCAACGTGGTTTTAGATATGACGGTAGCAAGAAAAAGCTACGTTCTGGATCATTTAAAAAAAATCTGGAATAAAAGTGTTCTTCTTTTTATCACGAAACACGATATCATACAAACTTTGTTTTTATTTATTATTTTTGCGCTAAAGCAAAAACTTAATTGCATTTGCGTTGTGATTACAAAAATACAAGTGTGTTTTATCAATTGACCCTAAAAAACCGGTCATAACAAACTTCTCCCCTCTAATACCCACACGAATACCACCATTTTCAATCCTCTAAGTTTGGGATGATACTTACAGGTACTGGGGCAGTAGCAGCAGTCAAAAGTTGATAGATAGGCTGTTCCACATCACAAAACATCGTGCTCACTTGGTCTGCAATGGCAGTTGTCACCTGGCGGTCGAGTTTCTTCAGTTCAACAGACAACTTTTCTGCTGTCATGTCAAATTCTCTTCTGTTGACAAACAAACTGATCAGTACACATCATTTGAATATCTCTATGGAACCCAAATCAAGACGATGTATTTACCCCCGAATGTTTTCGCTATCTTCCATTTTATACCACCACTCCCCGTACGGGGCTCTTAGACGAGAGGTTCCCTCTACATCCACTACCACTAATTTCTATATTTATCATATAATTATCCATTAAATATCTATATTTCTCCTATTCGAAAAACTGATATTTTCACATGTGAAAATAACATGTTATTTTCACATGTGGAACTATCGTTAACATGCTATTGGTTTATAAATAAAAACTTTTTATAAAAATAAAAATTTTATTACGCTGATTTTATGGATAATTATTGAATAAATAGAATATTAAGTGGGCGCTTGGAGATACGAAATTTTGTATCTCCGCGCGCTCATGTAATATCCTCTATTTACAACACTCAAATCACGTTGTTTTTTAGCGGAGCTCCCGCGCGGGCCAAAGGCCCGCGCGAGCGGAGCACCATACCTAAGAAAAAATGGTAAACTATCGAGTTGATTTTTCATGGCTTGGCTGACGTCACTTCCGTCCGTCCGTCCGTCCTGGCGCGTACACAAGCATTCCGATTGGCTGGTTAAATTATCTTTTTTTTTGGGCGGGAATGTCGACGCGTTGCAACATCCGGGTACACATAAAGGTAAATCCGGCTATTAAACTTTTGTAAAAAACGTTTTACACCTTTTATTACGTATAGAAATACCGAAAGATAACAACACAAGATAAGCTTATATTTATATTTACTCTATTTACGATGGAACCCATTTCCGAAATCGATATGTCGAAGAGGAGAATGAAGCCAAAAAAGAAAGGCCAGAAGTAAAAGAGTTTTTTCGAAAGAGGAAAAACTCTGGTGGCGTGAAAAAGGAAGGCAAAGACGAAGGCATCTTACCAAAGAAAAGCGGCAAGCAGAGAGAGAGAGAACGCAAATCCAGGCGGGACTTCAATTATAAACAAGGAGAACATTATCGTGAAAAAAAAAGGAATATGAGGCAAAACTTGACGTATGAACAAAGAGAAAATTAACGTGAAATACAAAGGAATTTGAGTCAAAACTTCACGAATGAACAAAGAGAAAAGAGCGTGAAAGACAAAGGAATTTGAAGCAAAACTACTAGCTAAGGCGACTCTCAAATGCACAGAAAAAATCGCTTTAGGGCAAGTTATAGACCAAAGACAATTATAAAAAACTTTCATGTATTCAAAGATGGATTAAGAAGTGTTCTTCAAGAATTCAGGTGTGTGGTTTAGCAAACAATCGTTTATTATTTTTTGACAAGCTTTTTTTTCTCGACGAATCGACAAATCAAAGACTTTCCCTCAAAACTTTTAATATTTCTGTAGATAAGCTTAATTTATATATTTTAATGTTGAGTAAATATAACGTGAAAAGCATATTACAACAAATATTCGTCCTTTATTATATGGCATCAATGTTTCGCGCGCTCTGATTGGCTGCTTAGCGGGCAAGATTTTCTCGTAATGACCGGTCATTATGGAAATTGTTCTCGGCTTCATTCACGGCTCTTTTTAGTTGCGATCAAAAGCTACGAAACCAAACATTAAATCAACCGAAAACATAAACAAAATAAATTTATCTTTTAAAGAACTGAAAAAAAATTATTGTATAGCTTAGAGATACTTCTCAGTGTACAATGAGCGACGAAGAGAGCCACAGCGAAAGCGAATTTTACTATCCAGAGGAAGAAGAGGCAAAACGTGAGCAAAACAACATGGCTGAAGTAATCAATACCAGCACCATCAGCGACAAATGTCGTACATTTTGAGTTCTTCAAGTCACTCGCAAAATTCCAAACAGATAACTGCTCCTCCAGACAATAGCAGTGGCCAGTTAATAACAAGTTCAGAGCAGTCACACGGCAGCCTGAGTCTCCAAAACACGACGAATTCGCTCGCTGTGAATAATTCAAGCGACCCAGCAGCTTTAAATGGTGTTTTTCCTGGAGCAAATATCAGTAGTATCTCTCAATGTCAGCTCCAGATCTTCAATGGCCCAGTTAAGTTAATCCAACAAGGTGCAAAGCGACGTTGTTAATGAGAACGACGACGAAGAATAACACTTCACTGAAATTACTGCAAGTTCTACCAACGTGTTCAAAATTCATTTACAATTTGGGTCTATTTTTCTTCTAATTTTTTGAGTTTCTAAGAGTTCAAACACTTGTAAACACAGGTATCTGTGTTTTGTAAAATTAAAGTGTTCGCATTTTCCTAGATCCTGCCATAATAAAGAGAAAAATGTTCTCGCTTTGAACAAAACCGTCTCTGTGAATTTCATTAAATTCGCCAGGATCGCTAGGCTCAGTGAACACGACCTCAACTTTGACCTTGCGTGCGCAAGCGGATGTTGAAAATTACTTCCGGTGTCCATAGTTAGGTATATTATTTATTAGAAATACAGCACTAAAAAAGGCCATATAATAAATAACTCATTAACCTCGTCCGTTCGGTCATTACAGGAAATCTCAGACCTCGGTCTTTTTTGTACGGACCTCGCTGCGCTCGGTCCGTACTGCCAAGACCTCGGTCTGAGATTTTCCTGTAATGACCTCACTCTCGGTTAATAAGTAGTATTTATTTAGCTTTGTAAATCTTTAGCAATTCGATTAACGTTGTAAAACGTTGTTTTTAACCAACTATCGTATGTTTTTCGTTCAAGAAAGATTCGCCTCCTATCTTCAAAACAACGAAGACTTTCATTTAATAATTTTATTTCTACAGGTAATTTATTTAAGTAGTGAATGAAATATAAATTTACACCAAATATTCAACTGTTTATTAAGCTATTTGAGCAAGTCTGATTATAAAAATGAGCTTGAATTTGTGTTGTTGAGAGATGTTGTTGTAGAGAGACCTAGACTTTCACCTTAAAAAGCCGTAAAAAATATTCAAAAACATTTACAAACGCCAATTTACTGACCAAGAAATTCGTCATTTTGCATTGCCTTTTTGCATTGCCTTTATTTTCTATTTTATCTCAGTTGTTCATGTCAAGTTTAAATGAATGTAAACTTCGTCTCGTTCTGTAAAAGACGTAATTATTAAAGTAAGCTTATATTTTGCTCACGTTAACCAGTTTCCAAGTCTGTTTTTTGGTTTTGATTTGTCCTAAATCTCCAGATTTTCGATTTCAATGAAAGACATCCGAGGTAAATTTCACTAAACTTGATATTGTATTGGATTATCTGTAGTTATCTTTGGTTTTTTTTAAAGTAAAACAGATTCAAAGCCTAAAAATGTCGGTTTATTGGAAAACTTTGTCGAAGAATCTTTCAAGAGCAAAATTAGCCCCTGGGGGTGGTGGTGAGTTGTGTACAAAATTCCTAAGTGGGAGATATGTACTCGCGCAAATAATATAAAAAAAAACAACAATGTAGTGCATTTCGATTCGATTTCACTGCATGGTTTTTATTATGGGAGAAATTATCTTCATCTAATAAGTGAAGAATTTTTCCCCCGATCTTATTTTTACTTTCAGTTTCATTCAAATTGTTCTTTCTGTGACTTCCGTATCGGGAGCTCCGCTTTTAGGCAGTGCCTAAATATATATATTACGGAGAGGGGAAAACTGGAGAACCTTGAGAAAAACGCTCAAGGCAAGGGAGAGAACGACACATCAAAAAACTCAATTCACGTGTTTGGCTTAGCTGAGAATCAAGCCCGCGATCTCAAGCACGAACTACAAAGCGGTGAGACGTCTTTTATCAAATTAATAATAATAATAATAATAATAATAAATTAAGATTAATAAATTAAGATTAGAGAAATAAGAGAAAAATATCATATGCCCTTGGTAGGATTTGAACCCACGTCTTCGGTATTCTAGTCCGATGTGTTAACCACTACACTACAAGGACCAACCACGCTGGTAACGCAGCCAGAATATGAAATGTAGGGTATTCGTGAGGATCCCAGAGCGATATTTTTTCTCTATAGGTAAGTTGAACACCGTAAATGTACGCAGATAATAGACATAGTAAAGTAGAAATTATGCGTTCGGTGTGTATATAATGAAGTAGAGAAATAAGAGAAAAAAATATCATATGCCCTTGGTAGGATTTGAACCCACGTCTTCGGTATTCTAGTCCGATGTGTTAACCACTACACTACAAGGACCAACCACGCTGGTAACGCAGCCAGAATATGAAATGTAGGGTATTCGTGAGGATCCCAGAGCGATATTTTTTCTCTATAGGTAAGTTGAACACCGTAAATGTACGCAGATAATAGACATAGTAAAGTAGAAATTATGCGTTCGGTGTGTATATAATGAAGTAGAGAAATAAGAGAAAAATATCATATGCCCTTGGTAGGATTTGAACCCACGTCTTCGGTATTCTAGTCCGATGTGTTAACCACTACACTACAAGGACCAACCACGCTGGTAACGCAGCCAGAATATGAAATGTAGGGTATTCGTGAGGATCCCAGAGCGATATTTTTTCTCTATAGGTAAGTTGAACACCGTAAATGTACGCAGATAATAGACATAGTAAAGTAGAAATTATGCGTTCGGTGTGTATATAATGAAGTAGAGAAATAAGAGAAAAATATCATATGCCCTTGGTAGGATTTGAACCCACGTCTTCGGTATTCTAGTCCGATGTGTTAACCACTACACTACAAGGACCAACCACGCTGGTAACGCAGCCAGAATATGAAATGTAGGGTATTCGTGAGGATCCCAGAGCGATATTTTTTCTCTATAGGTAAGTTGAACACCGTAAATGTACGCAGATAATAGACATAGTAAAGTAGAAATTATGCGTTCGGTGTGTATATAATGAAGTTTTCTCTTATTTCTCTACTTCATTATATACACACCGAACACGTAATTTCTACTTTAAATTAAGATTAATAAAGATTAATATATTAATGATTATAAAAAAAGATTCTTCAAAAAATATGCGCGTAGTTGTAAGAAACGCGCATACCTTTGCCTGATAGAATCGGGGCTTGATATAACTGCCTTCTGTAAATCTGCAAGCTCGTTTCGTGTCTCTAAAACCTAAAAATCAAACAAAAACGGTTATAATTTTTCTTAGAACCAGAAACAAATAAGAAGAAACGAAAGTAAAGGAAGTGTAAAAGGGTAAAAGAAAAAGTAACGGAAAAGAAATGGTGAGGAGTAAACGTTATGACTGCAATATGCTGGAATAAAGGAAATACATCATTATTATCAGGCTCAATATATCGAATATAGAAGCTAAGACTAAAAGAGATATTCTGGGAAATGACAATTGTCCTCTGGTGTATTGTTTTGAGATACAGTCTATATGAAAGAGATGTTAAAAGCCCTATGCTTTCTGTCGCTACAACGACGTATATACATTCCACGTGTTATATCATTAGATACGATCATTTGAGATACACAGTCGATATGAAACAGGTGTTAAAAGCCCTGTGCTTTCTGTCGGTGCAAGGACGTACAGTATGAACATTCCACGTGTTATATCACTAGATACGATCATTTGAGATACGCAGTCGATATGAAGCAGGTGTTGAAAACCCTATGCTTTCTGTCGGTGCAAGGACGTATGAACATTCCACGTGTTATATCACTAGATACGATCATTTGAGACACACAGTCGATTTGAAGCAGGTGTTGAAAACCCTATGCTTTCTGTCGGTGCAACGATTTATGAATATCCCACGAGTTGTATCACTTGATACATCTAATTAACGTACTTCTCATGTACCATTTCGGTCTCAACCTCTTTGATCTATGTTTCTAAACCAGACAATGATTTTGCAATGCACCTGTCTTAAATTGTCTTGAATGCGAAGCTAAAATGGAAATACAAATGGAATACCACAAATTCCATCGAGAAAAAGTGTGATTTCTTTTGTATTTCGATACTAGCCTCACAACCACGCTACTTTTGAGAAGGGTTCATTCAGGGTATTAAACAAGCAAACAGAAAATAATTATTGAACTCTTCGACCAGATTCTTTTTCTAACCACGGCATTTCTAAACAATGGGCCCAGTTGTACGAAGCAAGGATAGCACTATCCGGTGGATAAATCCTTATCCAGTTTGAGTCGATGATGTTGTCCAATAAATTTATCCCCTGGATAAGGATTTATCCTCCGGATAGCGCTATCCAGGCTTCGTACAACCGGGCCACGAATTTAATATCTTTGTACATGACATTTTAACGTCAATCATGACTGTCTTACTTTCTGACAGGCCTGTACGATTCTTTCTTTGTATATTCCATCACATGTGTTAGCTACTGCCATACTGCTTCGTACTATAGCATCTAGGTAACAGTCCATCTGGTTTGATGTATCTAGTCTTGTACTTGGTCCAAGCTGATGATGAGCCTAATACAATAATAGTAGTAAGAAATCGCATATTTATAAATTAAAGTATGATCTAATGGAAGTTTCACGTGTGTCTCAGCAGACAAAAACCCTCAAGTACCCAGAAATGCCTTAATAATGCAGTAAATATAGTATCAAAGTGACAAACTCACCTTTGGCTTTGCTTTCAAGGATTCCCTCCCCCTTCGAGATACTTACTAATTTCTAGCACGATACAGACCCTTCCCGGAAAAAAATAGTTAAAGTTCTTATTAAATCTCAAAAGGATCAGTAGACATCGTGCTGGTTTTGGCGGGAAAATGGTACCTTGAGCCTCTATAGTCGAGGCCTCGCTACACCCTTGAACATGCATTTCCACCAAACGTTTCTTACTATTGTCGAAACGTCGTATATCGTACATTGTTTTATTGCTACCAATAGACCGCCTACCAATAGTCCATTGCGACGTTAAAGGAGCTCAATTTGGAGTACAAAAAAAAAAAATGTCTCCTGAGACTTCAAGACCTATATTTGTTTAGTTCACCAAAATTGACCTTGATTTTGAAGTGATGCAAGTGGTCTATAAACTTAGTGATCCACGTGTTATATAATATGATACATGAAGACATATATACGACTAAAGCCTCACACTCACGTCTGAACTCAAGATATGGACCATGGACTATTTTACTGAATGCTTTTTTTCAATGAGTATGGCCCTGTTACATTCATTTGTTAACTTAAATATTGTATTTGCAAACCTTTTCCATTGTAGAGGCCATATTAGTAGATTCCTCCATTGTCCCATCTTCATCACCTCTGGATTCTACTATTTTGATAATTTCTGTACATGCAAACTTTATTTGACCAATAACGTAATCCCTGTTTGCCTAGAATTCATATGAAAGAATATCAAACAATCTGAGTAGATTAGCGAATAGACCCTTCGCATTGATTTCCTAGAGGAAATGTCCTGGGAACAAAACAATAGACCCTTTCATCAGATCGGAACGCAGCTCAATTTGGAGGACGCAACAATACAGTAGATTGTCAATTCTCAAGAGATTGAAATTATTTTGCTTTGTCATCCAAATTGAGCTTTGCCGTCACATGCAAGTGGTTAATAGGTGGTCTTTTTTATGTACCCCAGAAAGATCTTTCGGGACTTGGTGGAAGGGGTCTATAGTACAGCCATTCAACTGACCAATCTATTAACTAACCAACCGAATAAGCAACCATCCAACCAACAATTTATTAAACAATTAATATTAACATACCAACAGGGGCAGATCCAGGAATTTGTGAGATGGGGATGCGCAAAATTAAATGTATTAGAGATGTTATGTATTGCTTCAAAGAAGCATAAGAGTAATTACATGTAAAGCATTAGAGGGATGTCCGGTGCACTGCAGGAAACATGCAAAGGTTGACCTGCAAAGGTTGAATCATATAAACTGCATTCTAATCAAGGTTGACCTGCAAGATTCTCCAGCAAAATATCTTCGAGAGAGAAAATCACACTATCAGATACCTTAGCCTGTCCATCCGTTGGGTTTTTAAGATAAGATTGCATGGTAGAGGAGAGCAATCCAACAGCTTTCTTAAGGATTGCCATCGCTGATAAAAGCCTTGATCTCTTACTTGGATTACTCAGCTCCTGTAAATACAATTGATGGATTAAGATACAATGAAGTTGTTGAAGGCATAATAGATAAGAGATCAAGGTTTCTCCCTTAATTGAGTTAATTTTTAGCTTTGGTCATCCCGATAGCACAAACTGTCTTCCTGCCATTATCTACTGTAAATAAATCTGAATTTGAATTTTTTAATATTGTAGGATGCATTAAATATCCACCTTGTCCGGGGGGTCGGGGAAAGGGGTCTCAATTTACTAGTTTATTATACCTGTACCTCACAAAAATGTCACAGGATTCCAGCTCCGAATTTCAAATGCTTGATTGCAAAGCAAACAGTATTGACTAACAGTATATGATTTGAGTTTTTTCAAGATCATACAAGTGAATACCAACAGCTTGGTAGAGTTGGAATCCTCTGACATGTTTAAGAAACCCTTTTGATTGACGTCCACCAAAACTGAATTTTTTGTTTGTAATTTAGGTCTCAGTTGGTCGCGTGTGACTGGGAATCACATAATGCTCATGTAACAGTGTGAATTTAATACAACCTTCAATAATGTGATATTTGTAATACATGTAGCAACAACTTGAACAATATTTTAACAACAATTCTTTTTCCCATGACAGTTAAGCAATACATGAATATTAAAATATCCTACATGTACTTATCCTTGTGGTTGCATGGTAGTGGTAGGGTTTTAATTAACGTTTAAAACTAGGACATAATTTAGTTGAGAATTCATGTCTTTGGAATTCAAGGCAATGAAAAGAACAAAATACATGCCCAAGTTACCCATCTGTCATTGATACATACTCTTTGTCTCTTGTCGCACAGACTGACTAAAAGAATCAGTGACTCTGAAAATCCCTTTAGACATTAATAAAAGAAGAAGGTAAGTGTTGCAATAACAATACACCATTAGAGGTTTGTGTAGGTAGCTGGAAGAGAGGGGGGCAGTGTTACTACAGTGCAGTGGCATTTGCAACACAGGTATTATTTTTGTAATATTTCAAAATATTGTTGATACCCTGAAAGTAAATGAACAGTTTTATAATCATGACAAAACATGTTTTTCAAAACAATCAAGTGACCAAAATGCATATTGGGTACGAAAGCAGTAAAAAGTCCAAAATGCATTGTTGGTACGAACTGCAGCAAGTCTTACGGCTTTGCTGTAATGAGGTCTGGGAAACCACATCAATGCCATCTTAACTAAATCTGTCCCTAAGAATAATGGTCCCACAATGCACCGCAATGCTAATTGGACCCAACTCAATCTCAGAATGGTTTATTAATGTATAATGGCTAATTTTGTTCATCCACAAACATTACCTTGAAGCTTACAACAAATCCTTTCAGAGAAGTGACTGCTTCAGTCAGGCCAAGTCTGTCCATGACCCAGTGTGCCGCACATACAATCTTGTGCACTTCAGCCTTGTCAAACACTAAAAGCACCTGATGGGAGGTAACAACACATCTATACCATTTACTGTACATTAAAAGTTTTGAAAAATCATTGTCAGGTTCAAAACATATAACACAGAAGCTTAGACAAGGGACCCTGGAAAAATTGCATAATTATCTTAATGAATTAATAAATGATAATAATGACAATGACGATGATGATGTTAATAATATTATCAAACTCATGAATAATTAATGAGAAAAACATGATAGAAATCATTGTCTGTGGAGGAGGTTGTCTGTATCTGATACAAAATCGTCCTGATTTGCATAAACTTTAGCTCCAATTTTCTTAGCCAAATTCAATTTTATCTTTCAAATTATAGTCTAGGACATGAATGTACAAATACACCTAGACGTTTCTTAAGTAATATACAATATTCATGTCTGTGTTGTATCTGATATACAATCACTCGCCTTCGGCTAGTGGTTGTATATCTGATACAAAATGGCCACGAATATTGTAACTATATAATTATTACATATTCATTAGAAATACACAGATAATATAAAAAATGGAAACAAGTATTAAAATCCTCCATGCTTAATCTGCTCTATATGTCAAAGCTTAAAATTGCACTCACTGCACTCCATTTTGTATTGCATGTCTTGTGCAACTATTTTGCTTCTTTCTTGATTGCCATAAAATGACCACAGATAACAATAGGGAAAAAACAGACTTTGTGAAAGTCATGCTCATTCGTAAATACATGTGCCTTAAATAAAATTTAAAAGCATACATGCACGTTGCATGTAAGGTACGTCTACATACATTCATTGTTGTTTCTAAGATATTCCGAGCTGAATCCACAAGATGGTAGCGAACCTCATGTGAATTCGGTTCTATCAACAGCTTATTAGTTGCTTCATGAAGGCCATTACCAGCAGCTCGCAACATGGAACATGCCTCTGGCATTTCTGTTTTTAAATCCTGTTTACAAAAAAATTAATCAAAAACAAGTGACCATATTCGCAAGGGGTATATACTACACTGACTGCCTCCTTGTAGATTGAGTACTAAATTTTATTGCTATCCTAAACCACACTCTTTGTTGATCAAAGTCATGCCATTCATTGATTAGACTCTGAATTATTCTTTGGGCAGATCAAAGTTAGGACATATCTAACTCAAAAATCAAACCCTGAAACAATCTCGGTGTTGATCAAAGTTTACACAGATAACTTACAGATTAAAGCCTGAAATAACCTCTGGGGTGATCTAAGTCAGGGCGTCAAACACACAGATTGAACCCTAAACAAACTCTTGACTCATCTATGTCAGGGCACATGCAAAAAGTACACAGATAAATTCTACTCACTTGTAAAGCTGAGTCCAGTAATTTAACCCAAGACCCCAGAGGTCACTAGGGACAATTGGACTACTGCTACACCAACCTTTTTCTTTTTATAGGATTTTAAGCAAAGAGGGGTTTCATCATAGATGCTTATGCTTATGTACTGTGATATAAACACTTTGGGAGCTGTAGAGCACCCCAAAAGGAAGAGAAACAGTACAAGGCATACACAGCTAGTTGCTTCTCTGGTGTTCTACAGCTCCCAGAATTTTTATATCATAGTACAGACAAATGTGCACACATGTTATTGCTCTTAAAGTATAAGACTTGATCAGTTGCACATACAGCACATCTATATAGTGAAGTCTTTTAAAATGTAAAAGGCATAGGTGACAAGCATAGTAGCGAGAGTGCTCGCCTCTCACCAAGGCCACCTAGATTCAAGTCCAGCCAGGCTCGGCTGATAGTACCCTGTGAGCAGAGTTTTTTCCTGACTGTCGGTGGACTGGCTGGTCGGGGTGAAAAAATCTACCCTGCCAGCCATCCCACGGAGGGTCAGAAAAAAACTCTGTTCCTAGGGCTGGCCGATTGTATTTAAGTAGAGTTGTTTCTTTATTCCCCCAGTGTTTTGAATTTTTTTCTCTGGTTCTCCAGTTTTTCTTCCCTCCACAAAAATTAACTTCTAAATCCTAGTTTGATCTATTGTATCAACCTGTTAGGCTTTCCTTATAGAGTGGTACATGTAGATCCTATAAGATTTATTAAGAAATCTTAATTTAATTAATCTTATAACGATTATCATAAACCAAGTCTGAGATAGTAAAGCTTGGGCCGTACCTCATCATTGCTGTCAGAAACAAGTCTCTGAGCAGCCAACACTAAGCTCTCGATAGAGACATTGATTTGCCTGGCAAAGGAGACCAGGTTTGGCATAGGAATACCATCCCTTTCTCCGGCTTCATTTAGTATTATAAGCTGGGATACCTTAAAAGAATAAAATATTATAATTAAAAACGATCTTTCGATTTAGAGAATTATGCTTAAATCTGTGAAAAGATATATATGGAGTTCCATCTTTTGATCTGGAAGCAAATTACAATAACTTGGAGCAAGTACAATGGTAATATAATAATTATTATGTACAGAAATTTCTATCAATTTAAACTAGCTAAAAAAGTATGAAAGTATTTAGTAGCATAAAATAAACACCTAAGGCGTTATTTCGCCGACAAAGCGATAAACAAACTGTCGTCAGGTTTGAAAGTTAGTCTTATGTTTTCACCTGAGCTGCAATCGGCGCCATTACAAGCTCGATAGATTTAGTTTGTACAAGTGATGACAGGAGCTTAGCAGACATCTTAGTAGTGGATGTTTCTAGGTTATTTCTGTCAACATTTTGTAAAGATCAAGGCGACGAATAACGACATTCCCATGCGTAAACTCTTTGCAAAACTTCAAAAGCTTCGAGAAGTCAACAAACCAAGGGATTGGGTTCCCTGTCATTGAAAACCACAGGAAGACCAACCTAAAAAATAAAATACATAACACAGGAAGACCGAGTGAACTGTAGACCGAGTTACTTCACTAGTGGAGTTTTAATTTATTGCATGTATTCTTAGTTATTTTTCATGATGTCTTCTAACTTTGAAATACGTCAAGCCACTCCTCAAGACTATTCGTCTTTTCAACAAATGCAAAAGGTAACCCACTTCACGCTTTTGTCCAGCAGTGTTGGTAAGGTTACCTTGCATATAGGGGCGCCGTGCATATTAGGGGCTCCTTGTATATAGGGGCACTTTCCATAAAAGGCTATCGGTTGAATGATATATGGTATGAATTTAGCCTCCTCCGCAGGCATCTCTGTAACTTTCTCTAGATACTCCAGCTATTAACGAGCCGGGGCCTGGGAACGAAGAAACAAAAAACCAGACGAAGGGGCCGGGGGAGGGGAGGAGGGGAGAAAAAAGAAAAGGATGTAGTAGTAGGCCTCTCTTTCCCCTTCGCTCGCGCCCAGCACTCTCGGTTTTCGCTGGAAAAGGAAGCCCGCTCTCTAGAGAGATATAGTGTGTGAGAGTTTATAGAGCTGCCTGCAGAGGAGGAATTGTATACCGCTGGAAACTAAAACATAGAATATATCGAATAAGGCTGTGTTTGAATGTAAAAGATTGAAAAAAATCGAACCAAAGCATGTGCGATTTAAAAGAATCTATCGTGTTTGGAGACCGGTTTTAGTGAGAATGTTTTTTTCCGATCACTTGCCTGAATTAAAAGCACGTTAAATATTGCAACAATCATGTATTCATGGGTTTATAAACATCTATTGGCTATCGTTTACAAGGATCTATCGTGTTTATAATCATAATTTTGAAGACCGGTTTTAGCGAGAGTGTTTAGCGATCACTTGCCGGAATTAAAAGCACGTTAAATAATGATGAGCTTGCAATGACAGAGACCTATTATTATATCTTGAATAATATTCACATGTCTCTATCATTGTAAGTTCACATCTTGTCTCTTACTTTGATGCAAAGGCACGGCTACATACTTTTCAAGATGGTGCAGGGAACTGTGAAGGGGACTAATGTAGTAGCATTAAAAAATGTCAGTCACCCCAGGGTTGCCTGCCCCCAGCTGCATGAGGCTAAACATTGATAGGTGCGTATTGAGACTACTCTACTGACGCACTTGCTATCGTTCCCGCCACCAAATTTCAAATAATTGAAGTTTCTCATGTAATAGGAGTTATTATGGACGCATGCAAATGACATGCAAATGGTCGAAGAGCAGTATATTAAAACAAAAACTTCACTTGGTATGATTATCAAAACAAAAGATTATGTTACTGCAGGCTCAACTATTGTTTTATTTATATTCTAAAGGAGATGATTCGTTTTCATGTAAAATATTTTGATGGCATGCCAATTGAATGTCTGTAACACAATTATTCTTGGGTGAATGTTACATCATAGCTAGCCACCATGTTGCAAAATATATTGGAGGACGCTAATCAATAAAATGAAATAATGAAAAGGCATAGATTGAGAAAGGGGATATTTTTTAGAATAAATAAAATGGCTGGCAATTGCTGATAAAAACTATGAACAATACAACCAGCACAGTGTTTTGGACATTTATTTACGCAATACAATATAAGTATATTTTCCACTAGGAATTGTTGGATTTTCATATTTTTATAATTTATGCTATCGTAGGGTACGACTACTAGCCGATTAGATTCATAACTTAATTAGAGAACACATTCAAGGATAAATTCACTCATTTATTTAGTTTTTTAATCTACAATCGTAAAAGCACAATATACTTATATTGTATTGCGTAAATAAATGTCCAAAACACTGTATTGAATAGACCAAATAGCGCAGCGCACTGATTCTAAGAATAGCTTAAGGTGACTGCCTACTTTTGGAAATTGATTTAAGCTTTTAATTAAACTTCGATTTTCCGAATTGAAATTTAATGCTGATTCCAAATCTGGAAAGAAAAACAGGGTGTCCCGAGCTCGTTTTCGAGATAACCGGAATTTAATGGAAGACTACGCACGAGCTTTTGGTGTAAGGATTGCGCCACCGGAAGTGATTAGAAAAAAATAAGATTCATAAGATAATAGTTATTTGCAGACTATATGATTGCACGAATGAAGGCTAGTTAATCATTCTACAATAATACATGGATAGTTTTGACAAAAAGACAAAGACATACATTGATTTGTCATATTTTGTAGTTTCGGTGCTCTTAAAAAATCTCATAAAGTCCAACAAAAATCCCTACAAAAATCTATTTTTTCATGTGTTACTGATTTAAACTTTTTCTAAAATGTTGACAAAACCTATATTTTTAAGAGTTTTTTCGAATGAGCTATTAAGAAATAGAGAGTCCCGTGCAAAATTTGAGGGTTTTGCCCTGTTGAAGCTCAAAACGCGTATGGTTCTTCAATAAAATCTTGTAGATTTTTCAGCGCGCGCTCATCGTGGGCTCAATTCGAACGTTCAAAAGTAGGCA
Source organism: Actinia equina (assembly GCA_011057435.1). Classification (NCBI taxonomy): domain Eukaryota; kingdom Metazoa; phylum Cnidaria; class Anthozoa; order Actiniaria; family Actiniidae; genus Actinia; species Actinia equina. Next base: position 1,586,915 of record WHPX01000126.1, on the reverse strand, counting down.
GCCACCTAAAGATTCGGACAAACATTGTATTCTGTTTAACCGCTACGAGGATTATACGAACCGATTTTATTATTTTTACTTAAAGTTACAATAATAACCCATGTAAACTAAGATCAATTGCGATCGGCTGTGAAAATTATCTGCTGAAAATAAACTTGTAAGCTTGTTTGTCCGAATTTCGCCTTTGTCTTCGTTTTCATGATGTCACGGTTGCGCTGCGCTATTAAATAAAATAAGCCTCACATCGGTGCGAGTTTTGAATTTGATTTATGTATGTTGTGGTTTAATGTCTGCACCAAAACGCGAAGTTCGAAAACGTTAATGAACCAACCCAAACATATTCATGATTGTAAAATTCAATGCTAAATTTCTTAATGAAAGTTCCATCGCACTCTTGAGACTCTGTTCACCTTCTTCTTCGCTTCAACGAATATTCCTTTGCGGTTAATGAACAGCAAAAGGGGCAAAAGGACATTATAATAACAAATTAGTTTTCTAGTTATTCTAGTCGGTAACCAATACCATTAGCTTATTTCAATTAATTGTATTAATTATACGGCTTCTCATTATCCCATATAGGTAACTCTCCAATTACTTTCTTAATTGGAGAGATATTGTTGATATGAGATTGATTAGGTGTCTATTAATAGGCTAGTATACCAAGTTACTTTGAGAGTTTCGTTTTCCAATCGTGTATATAGCGCTGTGCGACTTTCACTTTCCGTAGCAGCCGTTACGTGACCTGTACGAGGAAAAAACTCATGAACTTGTATTGTTTATTAAAAATACTCTTAATCTACATACATATTTGTTTGGATTTGCGCCAATTGTAAGAGGTATATCGCTCGAGTTCACTTTGTCACGCGCTGTCATACCTGATGTCATATTGGATTTTATATGGTACATCACAGGCAGCCCAAGCACTGCAATACAGTGCTTATAGCAGCTTTGAATGTGAGCGATTAACTGCCAAAATTCGAATCATTTAAATTGAAGTTTATTTGAATAAAAATGACTTACCTTGATAACTTGTTGTGTCTTTTATTACTTGGCCGAGTTTGAAGACGTTTGGACACATTTTCACTGGGCTATCGATTTTTTTTCTCCACTATTCTCGACTCGTAATATATACTCTCATTGTTTTGAAGTATTCTTTATTTTTGATAATCTAAGTTTCTTAAAGCCGGGGAGGGTTTTGAATTCAGCAGGGAAGAGTGGGGCTGATGAATTAACAGGTCATTATTGTGTGCACCGAGATGGGACAGTAGGTCATTATTTGTTGAAATAATGACCTCCTGTTCCATCTCGGTGGGCATAATAATGACCTGACTGCAATTTCATTTAAAAATGTAGTTTACAAACAAAACATACAACAACAACAAAAAAACGTCTTTTAATGACATTTCATTGTTTAGGATATTTGGCATTATAGTTGGCCATCATTATGCGCATGAACAGTACTTACTTAATTGTTATAAATTGTAATATTACAATTGCCACCACTTACATTCAGACATATTTTCCCCGTATTACTTTCAATCTCCGAAAAGTTGGACTGCACGGCTGGAACTGCCGTTCTTTCACTACATTTGGTCCCTTGGCTAGCTTGCACAATACTGGAAACCTTAGCTAATTGATTGTCTGATACCCTTTTGTAGCTTTGCAAAGACTCTGATCTATGGCCAGTTACCCCCTTAATTAATTTGTCATCAACACTTTCTTGGAACAATCTAGTCGCAGCTGTTGCTCGTAAAGAATGATTTGTGAAAAAACCATCTACCCCAGTTTCCTTCATCATTGACTGAACTACGTTCTTAAGTGTATTATGGCCCAAAGGAACACTACAGTACCATAATTCTCCTTTCTTGTAATTTTGCAAAGGCTTAAAATAAAAAGCATTTTCTAATGCATCTTTAGGACAACGCCTCATATAGGTCTTAACAATTTGCACCACACATCGCTCTGGACATTGGACATTAGCATATGCCCAACTCACTTTGGGCGTTAACTTGCGATGTTTCAAACCACCTTGTATAGTTTTAGACACACCCTCCAAATAAAGCAAATATTCCCTCCCCTCGGAATCAGTATTGATTGAAAAATTACTTATGGTCAATTTCCTATGTTCATCCCCAGCCCTCATGCCCAAATTTAGACCTATTAAATAAAGGGCTGTTCTCAACAGAACTTTGGGACAACTATCGCCCAGAAATTTGTTTTCCCAAAGATGATTTTCTATTTCTTCAGAAATTACTTGTGCCTGCTTGGGATGCAAGCCTAGCTTGTTATTGGTTGAAGTTTTCATTTCGATATCTAGTGATTTTCTTAGCTTTTCAAATGCCCCTCCAGAAAAAAACTTAACTACTCTCCCCTTCATTTCAAAATACTTCTGCAAACTACTCACTATCTCGTGCAATGTTTTGGCGGGATATCGTTCGCCTCCTTCCTTTCTAACTTCACTCAGGTTTTCGTCTTGCGTAATATCCAACAACTCTGTCGTCTTCTCCACTATTTCAGCAAACATAGACTTCTCACCTTTAGAAAAGTCACCACTCTTTCGCCACATTGCCCAATTTTGGTATAAACGGAAAGCCCACATGGCTTTACTCTTTGTATTAGTTGGAATCGACTCCTCTGCTAGTTCTACTAAATTCCTCTCTTGCATTTTCTTGAAACGACTTTGCTGAGGCTCTTCGACTTGCTTCTCTTCAATAGCTAAAAATAAAGAAGTAATTCATTTAGTTTAAAACATATGTACAAGCAGTTAAACGTCAAGACAATAGCATCACATGGAATAATCAACAGAATCATCATACTTTTAAACAAACTCACTTTTTACAGTTAAAGACGAGTTCTTGTTTTCAAAACTGTCCACCAATTGCGATAGGATTACATCATCGTCCTTGTCGACCGCTAACATTTCGCAACAGCACTCTTCATACGTCTCCATCTCAGCAAAGTGAACCGTGAAGTGAACTCAATGAAATGCACATGTGAAAAGCCAAAGTTCGATTTTATAGTCAATTAATAGGAACGTGAATATGCAAAAGCTCAAAGCGTTTCATTGGTGTTTTGCGATCAGTAGTGGAATTCCAACATATAATTTGAAGCTTTGTATACAAGTTCAATAGAACTCCTATACAAAGCGCATGGATTATAATGCTCAGTTGAAACCAATAAGATTTCCGATTTATTGTGTGCTTTGTATATAGAAGATCTAATGGAACAACGGGTTTAAAAAAGACACTCTAAACATAAACCATTAATTAGCCTGCTTATTGTAAAACACGAACAAAACAGTTTTGACAATTCGGTTTCTTTTCTTCGAAAACAATGAGAGTATATATTAAATAGGATAATGGTCTCGCTCTTCGGATTACTGAAATATTATTTTCAATAATCCTCAGAGCTCGACCATTATCCAATACGTAAAAGGCGTGATATTTTTTGCCCATTTCATATACAAAACAAACTTGCTTTGGTTCATTGTTCACGTTATTTCAGAGTTTACTAAAATTTGCAATGATCGAACCAGGTCGGAACACAATTTGCTGAGTTTTTCTTTTTTGTTGTTGTTTTGTTTTTATATTAATAGTTTTTATGAACAACTGTTTTGGGGAAGAGCCATAATTTTACAGATGACGAACCGTGTATTCATTACAAACAAGACAATAATCCTGCAACAACCAAAGCAATAAGGCAGCCAATAGGATACGTCCTTTATCACCATGGTTACCGATCACATTCTGGTCGGATGCTAAATTTAAAGGAGTTGTATGTTGCTGAACAGAAAATGGGTGACCTACATTTTTATGTTACTGTGAGGCCCCTCGAAACATAAACACCTATTTTCATGAACCATTATAATGATTATCAATCTATGGTTACCATTATAGCGGAGCGCCATACCTAAGAAAAAATGGTAAACTCTCGAGTCAGGTGGTGTGCGACACGGTGCACGTGACATGCATCGTCCAATCAGATTCCCTGATTTGTTTCCCGAATGTCGCGCAAAAAAAATGAGTTTGAAGCGTTTTCCCAAATTCCTATTGCTGAAGAAAAAGCCTCTCTATTTAGTATTCGAAACTAAAAATTAAGAGCTTGTTGCAAGGACTTGGAAAGAGTAGGCCTTCGCCTACTGATAAGTGAAGTTTGAAGTAAAAGTAAAGAAAATATCTTTTGTTTTTTTCGCTTGAAAGTGGGAAGTTTATAAAGTGATTGTTTACGTTTCACTTAGTTTCTCTTCTAGCGGAAGTTCCTAAAACTCCTTTCTGTTTGTAGTCGAAATCATTTAATTTAGGATTTGAATGGACTAGGAATAAGTGTAGCGAAGAATGTCCTATTTAAAAATTCCCGTCGACCCCTGTCGACCTCTTATAGTTTTACTGATATTTTAGTTTTACTTGAAGCGTATACAAGTGTATTTGTACTGCCACACACATCAACATCAAAAAGACGAAGCATTGTACAACGTCTAGGTTTTTCCCGAAATTACGACTTTGAACCAACAAAAATCTAATAGAAGTCCTTCAACATACACAGCAGTATCATGTACTTGACAAAATATTACTCTTTTCATTATGACGTTATACACTTTTTTGCAGCTTACTAGTTTCAAAACTATGTGTTTACAAACGTGGAAACCCATTTGCAGTTGTGATTCACCTTTTTGGCGAGCTGATTGATTGGACAACTAGCTGCCAAAAGTGCCAGCTAATGATTGACACCGCACTTTTTCTAAAAGCAAGCCGAGAAAGGAGTAAACTTTGGTTGTTATTTTTTGCTATATTTACTAGAATTTATGCCTTTTATATAGCAAAAAAGGGTATAATTTTTCAAAGTCTGATGTCTAGAGGTAACCATGAGGAGTCTTATTTGATTGGATTTGTTTTTGGGCAGAAGCAGCTGGAGATCTGTACACTACGGAAACACTACGACGGTCAGAAGCAAATGAGCACATTTTACGTTTTATGCGAACCCGTGTCGCACATCACCTGCTATCGAGTTGATTTTTCATGGATTGGCTGACGTCACTTCCGTCCGTCCGGCGTCCGTCCGGCGTCCGTCCGTCCGGGCGTGAAACAAGCATTCCCATTGGTTGGTTAATTTTTTGTTAAATACCGAAAGATAACAACACAATTTTTTATTCAAGCTTATATTTATATTTACTCTATTTACGATGGAACCCCTTTCCGAAATCGATATGTCGAAAGAAAGCTCAGAGGAGAATGAAGCCAAAAAATAAAGGCCATAAGTAAAAGAGTCTTTTCGAAAGAGGAAAAATCTGGTGGCGTGAAAAAGGAAAGAAAGACGAAGGAATCTCACCAAAGAAAAGCGGCAAACAGAGAGAGAGAGAGAACGCAAATCCAGGCGGGACTTCGATTATAAACAAGGAGAAAATGATCGTGAATAAAAAAGGAATATGAGGCAAAACTTCACGGATGAACAAAGAGAAAATGAACGTGAAATACAAAGGAATTTGAGTCAAAATTTCACGAATGAACAAAGAGAAAATGAGCGTGAAAGACAAAGGAATTTGAAGCAAAACTACTAGCTAAGGCGACTCTCAAATGCACAGAAAAAAATCGCTTTAGGGCAAGTTATAGACCAGAGACAATTAAAAAACTTTCATGTATTCAAAGATGAATTAAGAAATGTTCTCCAAGAATTCAGGTGTGTGGTTTAGCAAACAATCGTTTATTATTTTTTGACAAGCATTTTTTCTCGACGAATCGACAAATCAAAGACTTTCCCTCAAAACTTTTAATATTTCTGTAGATAAGTTTAATTTATTTTAATGTTGGAGTAAATATAACATGAAGAGCATATTACAACAAATATTCGTCATTTATTTAGCTTTGTAAATCTTTAGCAATTCTGTTGTTTTTAACTATCATATGTTTTTCGCTCAAGAAAGATTCGCCTCCTATCGCGGGGTCCCATCTTAAAAACAACGAAGACTTTCATTTGATAATTTTATTTCTACAGATAATTTATTCAAGTATTGAATGAAATATAAATTTACACCAAATATTCAACTGTTTATTAGGCTATTCGAGCAAGTCTGATTATAACAAGCCTATACCGCTTCGAAAGCGATGATGTTTCGTCCCGTTATCTATTTATTGTGTGGCATTGCTGAAAAGAATTTTGGTCTTAGCAGACGAGCGATCTCGCGGTACGCTTTTACGTTGCAAAGTGTTACGCAAATTTCGACGGAAACATTTGTTTTAAAATTCTCTTGGACGAAACACATCGTAATTAAGATTTTTTGAGATTTTAGTGGTTCTTGCTTTGAAACATCGTAGTGTTTTGGGGAAAAACATATATGTACATATAACGTCTCGCCGAACGAACGAGAGATCCGACAATAGATATAAACAATGACTGAGTATCGCAGAGAGCAGAGTACTTGGTGTAAAATATTTTGGCACATGAGCATTACTGTACGCGCTATGTTGAATGTAGGATACTTTTTAAACCTTCATTCTGCTTTTTGACATTGATGGTAAATGTATTTAGCTCTTATGTCATAGCTTAAAGACAATGCGAAAGTCTCAATTCAAACGAAAAGATACAAGGCTTGTCTTTGACCAATCTACTCAAAATTTACATCTTTTGGTGCTTCAAAAATTTACATATTTTGGTGCTTCAAAAATATTACCGAATCCAAGAAATAATACTTTAAATCAGAGTATTAATAAATGAAAACTGATGATTTCAGACTTCTATCTTTAAAGATGTAAAGTACGCACTGTTTGTTTGTGGGACCTAGTTTAAATAATAGCTGATACCAAAAATATGTCCTCAGATGCGCACGAAGCTACAACATATCGGAAGCTTGCTTCACAAAATGTATATGCATCAACTGTTAGTTACATAGATAAACTCACAAGTTTTCTCATCTTATGCTCACAGGCAGCTGAGACTGGCAAGTTGCCTTGATTTGCCGCACAATCACAAAAGCTTTTGGATAACTTTTCAATAACTTACTTGGCGACTTGGACCTAGATACTAACTTAGGAATAAAATACGCATTGTCGTAGGGTTAATCAATAATATATTTTTTTCCAAAAAAATGGCGTCATGCAAAAAGGTATAATATAGTCTACACAGAGAAGATTCACCGCAACTCTTTGAAATACTCCGCATGATGAAATGTTTTACATTTTCCCATTGCTTATGATGGAAACGGCATATGATTGGATTAGGTCCAAAACTCTGACAGCTAAATGACACGCACGGAGACTATTATGGGCCGGCAAACTAAACGTAGTGACTGTTTCGGCCTGAGGGCCGAAACAAAAATGAGCTTATAAATTTGTGTTGTTGAGAGATGTTGTTGTAGAAAGACCCGCTAGACTTTTACTTTAAAAAGCCGTAAACAATATTCAAAAACATTGCCTTTTTGCATTGCCTTTATTTTCTATTTTGTCTCAGTTGTGCTTGTCAAGTTTAACTGAATGTAAAACGTCTCGTTCTGTAAAAGACGTAATTATTAAAGTAAGCTTATATTTTGCTCACCCTTAACCAGCTTTCAAGTCTGTTTTTTGTTTCGGCCCGCAGGCCGAAACAGTCACTGCGTTTGGTTTGCCGGCCCATAATAGTCTCCGTGCGTGTCATTTAGCTGTCAGAGTTTTGGTCCTAATCCAATCATATGCCGTTTCCATCATAAGCAATGGGAAAATGTAAAACATTTCACCATGCGGAGTATTTCAAAGAGTTGCGGTGAATCTTCTCTGTGTAGACTATATTATACCTTTTCGCATGACGCCATTTTTTGGAAAATAAAATATTATTGATTAACCCTACGACAATGCGTATTTTATTCCTAAGTTAGTATCTAGGTCCAAGTCGCCAAGTAAGTTATTGAAAAGTTATCCAAAAGATTTTGTGATTGTGCGGCAAATCAAGGCAACTTGCCAGTCTCAGCTGCCTGTGAGCATAAGATGAGAAAACTTGTGAGTTTATCTATGTAACTAACAGTTGATGCATATATATTTTGTGAAGCAAGCTTCCGATATGTTGTAGCTTCGTGCGCATCTGAGGACATGTTTTTGGTATCAGCTATTTTTTAAACTAGGTCCCACAAACAAACAGTGCGTACTTTACAACTTTAAAGATAGAAGTCTGAAATCATCAGTTTTCATTTATTAATACTCTGATTTAAAGTATTATTTTTTGGATTCGGTAATATTTTTGAAGCACCAAAATATGTAAATGTTTGAAGCACCAAAAGATGTAAATTTTGAGCAGATTGGTGACGGCGCACAGGTCAAAGACAAGCCTTGTATCTTTTCGTTTGAATTGAGACTTTCGCATTGTCTTTAAGCTATGACATAAGAGCTAAATACATTTACCATCAATGTCAAAGAGCAGAATGAAGGTTTAAAAAGTATGCTACATTCAACATAGCGCGTACAGTAATGCTCATGTGCCGAAATATTTTACACCAAGTACTCTGCTCTCTGCGATACTCAATCATTGTTTATATCTATTGTCGGATCTCTCGTTCGTTCGGCGAGACGTTATATGTACATATATGTTTTCCCCCAAAACACTACGATGTTTCAAAGCAAGAACCACTAAAATCTCAAAAAAACTTAATTACGATGTGTTTCGTCCAAGAGAATTTTAAAACAAATGTTTCCGTCGAAATTTGCGTAACACTTTGCAACGTGAAAGCGTACCGCGAGATCGCTCGTCTGCCAAGACCAAAATTCTTTTCAGCAATGCCACACAATAAATAGATAACGGGCCGAAACATCATCGCTTTCGAAGCGGTATAGGCTTGTTGGTCTTGATTTGTCCTAAATCTCCAGATTTTCGATTTCAATGAAATACATCCGAGGTAAATTTCACTAAACGTGATGTTGTATTGGATTATCTGTAGTTATCTTTGGTTTTTTTTTTTTTTGAAGTAAAAGAGATTCAAAGCCTAAAAATGTCGTTTTTGTTGGAAAAATTTGTCGAAGAATCTTTCAAGAGCAAAACTAGCCCCTGGGGGTGGTGGTGAGTTGTGTACAAAATTCCTAAGTGGGAGAGTATGTACTCGCGGAAAAAAACGCAATGTAGTGCATTTCGATTCGATTTCACTGCAAATTATCTTCATCTCGAATAAAAAATAATTGAAGATTTTTTCTCCTATCTTATTTTTACCTTTAGTTTCATTCAAATTGTTCTCCCTGTGACTTCCGTATCGGGAGCTCCGCTTTTAGGCAGTGCCTAAATATATATATTAACAAGGTATGTTAGTAAATTGTATAGTGGAAAAACAATTGTTATAACAATAACAATAACAATTGTTACCAAAGGGAGGTGAGGGAGATGACAAAAAATCGATAGCGCGCGCATAAAAAGACAAAGACAGGACACCATTTAGTATTTCCTTCCTCAAATATTAGAGTTTATTTATTAGAATGTTAGCCTGTGCATACGCTATTAATGAAAATTACGGGGATTTTCATTAGTTTATTTCGTTTAAACGGTTGATTGGACTTCCATTTGATTATTTCAGGACAAGGAATTGGAAAAGCTCTCATGAAGGAATTAGCAAAGGTATGGGTTATTTTTATTATATTTATTTAATTATTCATTATTTTTGCGTTTGTTTTTCTGATCTTATTGGAGTCAAAAAGTGGAAGAATTACTGCATTTTTCATAAGCATGCGAACTCTATGTCTGTGGGCTGCAGTCTGAAATTTGGATTTGAAATTTTGGACTGATTTTGATGCCGACAATCAAACCTAATCATGCAGTCGGGATAGCGTGGTGGTAAAACGCTCGCCTCTCACCTCTAACGTCCGGGGTTCGAATCCCTGTCGCCCCTGTTAGCTGAGTTGGTAGGTTCTCTTTCTGACTTCCAGGGTTTTTCCGGTCCTCCGGTTTTTCCTCCCTCATCTCACAATCAATCCTAAGTAATTCAAACTGGTTAGAGCTGTGCTCTGGGGTCGTAAATGGACTGTATAGCGGTTGCCAGAGGAGCCTGCACTCGAACTTTTAGTTCGACACCGTTGAGCTTCGCCACTGCTGTACTTGCGGTGGTGATAGATCAGTTTTCGCATGACTGTGAAAAGCTCACGGCACGAACACGTTCTTGACACGGCTAGGGATGTGCCAGACCAATCACATTGCTCGAGAATTCACTCTCCATTCAATCAAATACCCGGAACGCGGCATAAACACGGCGCTGACACGGTTACGCCAAAATCACGGCATTTTCAGACCAATCACATTGCGCGAGAAAAAAATCGGCCAATTAAAATTCTAGAAAACATAACGGTCACGGCACGGCACTGAGCTTTTCACAGTCATACGAAAACTGCACTAGTGCAGTTTTCGTATGACTGAAAAGCTTAGTACCGTAAACGTGACGTGTCGCACTTCTTAGAATTTTAATTGGCTGATTATCAATCTTTTCTATATGGATCCAACATTACAGTCCGAATATGTCTGGAATGTTAAACATCGCGGTATTCTTCTGAACTATCACATGCGACAGTTCAGAATTAATTCTCGCATGCGAATGGTATTCATTTTGCAATAACACGAAGACATGTCTAACAAATATGACTTTCAAACATACCTGATAAATTGGACTTCACAAAATGCTAGAACTTAGTGTCCATGCTTGCAACCTAAAGCTAATTCTTTCATATTGTCGTTATTAATACATATTCACCAACAGGTACAATACTTTGTGTGAAAAAATTAACTTACAAAAGATCTACTGAGCTTTCCAATTTGTGCAAATGTATGCAATTTCTTACAAAGTTTTTCACGAATATATATGTAGTATGCACTCTAGCATTTGCGCTTAGCTTGTCTTGTCCGCATTTTAATCCAACTATAATTGCACAATTGTGACGTCTTCCGTGGAAAACAATATTGCAAAACGTTAAAATTTTGCAAAAAAAAAAAAAAAAATTAAAAAGAGGTCTACCATTTTTTTTAGATCATTTTTAGATTTCTGCAGCTATTAAGTACAAAATCCACAGACCTTCACTGGAACACATGAAAATTATGCACAAAACTGAGGCTTACCCTGAGCAACAGAGAACTCGCGAAACAGAAGTATTATTTTAATTAATCCAATTAAACACACTTCGGTTCAGGCGCGTTCGGGCGTAATTTTTCTCCATTTCAGACCACGTGTCATTCCTTAGAGTATAATTTCTTTGTTTGACGTTTGTGCTGGGTTGCACATTAGAAGACACTTGAATATGGATACAACTCAAACAAAGCATTTTATTCTCATAGAAATAACACTTCTTGATTTATCCGAACAGTGACAAAACATGCGCGGAAGTCCATTCACAACCTTATCGTCAAGAGATAGAACCAGAGCCGGATGAGAGAGAAAGGGTATCAAATTGTAGAAACGGTCCCCTAAATACCAAAACTGGATGGACTTTCGGCATAGTCCTACCCATTGGTTGGGCTTAGTGTCCAATAGTAGAATCGAATGACTTTCCGGAATCCCACCTTAAGCTAAAAGATGCATGGCCGCTAAGACAGCTACTAAGGTCAGGGGTATTTGTATCTGGACATGCGAAGCATCACTTTGGCTAGAACTTGTTTGTTTTGACGACGCTCGGAAAACATTACTTTTAAACGCCACTGTCGTATTATAATTTCCCGGCGGGTTATAACGAACTACCACGACTGTTTTTTTATCTTTTCGTTGTAGCCCTGCTGCTCCAATCTCCAAGGTGTTCTTCCATACAAGCTGATTAAAAGATGGTAATAATAATAATAATAATAATAATAATAATAATAATAATAATAATAATAATGACGACGATGATGGTGATAAAAGTGATAATAATGATGGTGAGGAGGATTTTTACTGACAAACGTTTATTTTCAGATCAGCAGGCCATGACGAAAAGATAAAACACAAACCTGGGTAAATCTCTCCGAAGCACGTGAAAGTAGAGCTCTATCATAACTATATTTGCTCTCTTCGGTATAAAACTCGTTAACAGCAGTTTCGCAAGACGAGGCCGTGTAAGGCTGGACTTTAGTTGACAAGTAGAGGTTCTCGCCTTTGCTTCCACGAAACAAGTTGTTGCTTTCAGACAAATACTGAACCCAGCTTCTGGCTTCTTTTTCTAGTGTGTCTGACCACTCTACATTTGGTACCTATAAAGCAGTTAATAAATTGGATTTCACGCTCGTTTTCGGGGGCGACAGAAAACTGCGAATGGGGGGGGGGGGGGGGGGGAGCCTGAGGTATGCTTCAAATAGCATATTTATAATATGATTTCAAGACTGTCATTTTTTTACTTTCTCGGGGTATTTAGGTCCAAAAAGGCAACAACTACAACAACAAAGAACACAAATTCCCCCTAATTTTTTTTAACAATACAGATGCGGAAACGTGCATCTGTAAACGTTGTTATGTATATTTTACTGCATTTAATTAATCATTATTATTATTATCATTAATATTATCATTATTATTATCACTATTATTATCATTATTATTATTTGATATCTTTCTTTTTTTCTAGAAGATTTTTTGTTTTTGTCTTAAAGCAGTTTGTGCGATAGGGTTGAGGGGTTTTAGTCTGGACTAACCTAAGCAACTCACCTTATGTTTGGTGCGATATAAATTATGTGTATCAACACAATATTGCTTGAATGTTTTAGTTGTCGTTTGCTGTCCGTTGACATAATTTGCTGAAAAATGGAAGTGTTAAACGCTAAACTTATCATTCTTAAAGAAAGGATAGCTAATCCATAGTTCAGTATTCTTATATATTATTACTTTTTATAAAAAAAATGCCTAAAAAATTGTCTACAAAATTCTAGCGGTTGCATGGCGTAGTTGTATCAAGAGTCTCCATTCGAGTTGGGATGCGAGCAAGTTGTGGCGCGAAAATTCTACCAAGATCCGCAGGCCGGGGACCCCATCGTACCAAGTCATCAAAAACAATAAACCACTCAATCATTATTATGAACATGTGCTTTTTGCTATACGCACTGGCATGTGAAATCAAGCAATCCCGACATGGAAGTCGAATTTGAAAATAAACAGACTTTTACTGAAGCATATGAATGTTCAAAATATTTCAATAGAAAACCGAGGCTACTTCCTACAGAATCTAATTTAGGATCGCGATTCCAGAAACTGTAGTCATTTGTGCTTTAAAACTATAAAATGACCACGAGATGTTAAAGAAAATAAATGGCTTTATTATCCGTCGCGTCTAGTCATTGAAGACCGATGCTTATAAAAAAACTTTTCGAATTGAACGATTGCATACAAAAAAAGTAATACCAATAATTTAAGAAAAACGCCTTTTTTTCGTTCACATCAATAACTTGAAATATCTTTCATTTTTGCTGTCAAATTGAACGTGATATTATTTTATAAAGTACTATCTACGAAGCAATATTTCAGACGTGTATGCCGACGTCGTCGATAGTTTTTACTTCTCGATATTCGGAATAAACAAAAATATATAACTTAGCTTACCTTCGAGGGAAATTACAGCCCAGAATATACACATAAAAATAACCTTGGTTCTAGATGTAGACATTATAACTTTTTCTCTTTGTTAAATGGATAATGATTCCGTCTTTTCTGTAGACTTGTACACATTCAACTGTTTGGTTTCACAGCGGTAGGTCTCATATAACAGGTAACCAAATCAAATATGACAAACATATAAAAAGAAAAAGAATCGAATTTGCTAAATATATAATATATATATATCCATTTATTTCTTAGTTTCAATTTGGATTGTTTTAGTGCTAGTGAAGTCACACTAGTTTTTTTTTTTTTTTTTTTAAATAATCTCAGTTTTTCTTATTTGCTCAGTAAGGAGGAAAATGGAATATTTTGAATGTATATTTTACGAATATGAGTTGAAGAATAATTTTTTACTATATTCTTGAAAACGTTTATCTCTAGTTTCAAATTTGAGGGCGCCAAGGGGGCTACCCAATTGTCTATATCAGTTAAATAATTTTTTGGCCGAATGTCCCATTAACTGTAACTAGACGATGTAGTCAGTGTTGACTGAGATACCTGGAAAAGGGGAGGGGAGGACCTGGTTTCAACATGCATGGAGTATTTAGTTGCGTAGTATCTCATGAATAGTGACGTCATTGCCCCGACATACGGGATACTCTAACTTTACATTGCAGTGGAGGACTTTACGGGCTGCATATTAAGGCGCTATTAGCAGCCGTGCAGCTTACAATCATGAGTGATTTATTAGTACGTTAGTGCTATGCCTCCAAATTGGGATAGGCTGTTGAACCGGGAGACAATCCTCTTGGAAGAGTTTTAGATAAAGTTTTCCAAGGCCTAGAGTTTTAGGCTTTGAATCTCTTACTTAAAAAGACGAAAGATAACTACAGATAATCCAATACAATGTCATCTTTAGTGAAATTTACCTCAGATGTCTTTCTAAATCTGGAGATTTAGGACAAATCAAGACCAAAAATCAGACTCGAAAACTGGTTAAGGTGAGCAAAAAAAAAAGTCTAAGGTAGCTGCCTACTTCTGAAATTTCGATATCAGCCCACGATTTGCGCGCTCAAAAACGGCTGGAAAATCTACAAGATTTTATCGAATAACCATACGCGTTTTGAGCGAGTAGTAGATTTTGTTCGACTTTATGAGATTTTTTAGAAGCACCAAAACTACAAAATATGATAAATCAATGTATCTCTTTGTCTTTTTGTCGAAAATATCCATGTATTATTGTAGAATGATTTCCTAACCTTCATAGATGCAATCATATAGTCTGCAAATAACTATTATCTTATGAATTGAATCTTAATATTTTCCTTATCATTTCCGGTGGCGCAATTTTTACTCCAAAAGCTCGTGCGAAGGCTTTCATTCAAGTCTTTGATTTGTCGATTCGTCGAGAAAAATGTTTGTCAAAAAATTTTTTTTGCTAAAAAACACACACCTGAATTCTTGAAGAACGCTTCTTGATCCATCTTTGAAAGTCTTTTGTAACTGTTTTTGGTCCATAAGTTGTCCTAAAGCGATTTTTCTATGTGCATTTGAGAGCCGCATTTATGAGTTTCAAGTTTTGCTTTGACGCATTAAGCGGGATTCCTATGTTTTGTACACGCCCGTACGTACGTACTTACGGACGGAAGTGACGTCAGCCAAGCCATGAAAAATCAACTTGATGGTTTACCATTTTTTCTTAAGAACGGTGCCTACTATTGTCCACGCGCACACGTACTACGCATCTACATACGAATTGACCGAAACAAAACGTTTATTTTCAATAAAAGTTAAAGCAGAAAAAGATCTTAAGTAACACAGTAGTTGTGAGAGTTTTTAAAAAAAATGTTTTTGGTCTATAACTTGTCCTAAAGCGATTTTTTCCTGTACATTTGAGAGCCGCATTTTTTAGTAGTTTTGCTAGGACATCGAGCGGGATTCCTGTGTTGTGTACACGGACGGACGGAAGTGACGTCAGCCAAGCCATGAAAAATCAACTCGATGGTTTATCATTTTTTCTCAAATATGGTGCTCCTCGCCGGAGCTCCGCTATTAGGTTGTTGTTCGAACATCATGTTTTATAAAATCAAAATGCTTTATTTAAAATGTAAATAGTTATAACTTATTGCGATTTTGAGCCGACAATATGGGTTTATATTGGCGGCTAGTTCATCGCCAGAAATTTCGGACATTTGAGCCTGCAATGATTAAGCAGCAGATTTGCCCTAAAACTTGCCCACAAAATGGCGTCTGGAACCGGTAAGTGTAGTCGTATAGGAAAATCTAAAGGATTTTATCTTTAGTTTAATGATTTTTTCACTGCGGATTTTGTTTTTCTAACTCAATTTTGAAACTCGCGCGAAATCTGAAACCGCTGAACAGTGAGTCGTGGTCTCACAGAGAAGGGGTCTTCTATGGCCCTTTTTACTATGGAACAAATTATTGTTTTAAGACATTTACCGCTAAAATATTTAGCTGAATGTAATATTGGAGGAACAAGCTATCAAACAATGGGTTTCTCGAGCGAGTTGAAGCGTTCTTTCAAAAGTTACAGTCTTTTGAGCTCAGCCGAATTCAGAAGATTTAGCGTGTAGTTATGGTGGATGGATTTATTGGCGTTTTTCAAAAGCAAAAAGTATACATCAAAGTACTTTCGACACGGAATAGGAAGGAATGGAGAGTGTTATGATCATTTCAGGAAAGAGTTCCAGGGTATACATTTGTAACTTTTAGCTTTGTTTCTGCTCAAAACTATAATTTATCACTACGCTTAGCGGCTGTGATGAATGGCCGCCCACAGTCTCTTGTAATTCAGAGCGACTGACAGACTGTAATTCAGAGCGACACGATATTGTTTTCAAAAAAGTATTCATGAAATTTTATCTCTGATTGAAATGATCAACATTCAAAAGTTGCTGAAGCTTCACTTCATCGATTCCCACCTATACATTTTTGAAAATGTCCCTTTTTATCAATAAAATTAACAAAAACATTTCGATTCATATACATTCTTTTGTAAACGTTTACGGTCGGTAACACATAAATATTGAGATGTGCCAGGCGTTCCGCGCGGGTGATGTCCGAAATTTCTGGCGATGTGGGAAAAATATCTTCCGTATTGGCCGTAGTCGCGACCCTTGTTATGAAATCAAAAATGTTTATTGAAAAAATCATAACTCAGGAACCAAATGGTGAAGTTTTTTAAAAAACGCGGAATATTTCAACTTTGTGTTGTAATCTTCTTTTTGACAAAATAATAAAAAATTCTGTAAAAGGGAATTTGTAAAAATTAGTTTGGAATATTTCCCTCTTACAGAATTAAAAAAAAAGTTTTTAAAACGATAAATTAAAGTCCTATGCAAAATTTGAAGAAATGTCACCGCAGAAAGTTGGATTTTTTTCAGTTTGAACACTAAAATTTGTGTTTTACAATAACTTAGAAATTTTTCGCGCGCTGATTGGCTATTTTTTATCATCAATAAGAGGACAGACAGATAAAGCTGACGTCAACGAGCGCGCGCTCTTTCCGTTGGTTGTTTTGATCGCTAAAAATGAGAAGTTTTGATCGTTTTTGTTATTGTAAAAAACAAATTGACATCAGATTTTTATGTGTCTGTCCTCTTATTGACAATAAATTTCGTCATCACATTGTCAAAGTAGTATGCGGATCCACTCGGCTACGCCTCGTGAATCCACACTACTTTGACAATGTGATGACGCAATTTATTGTCAATAAGAGGACAGACACATAAAAATCTGATGTCAATTTGTTAAATTTCCCGCTAGTTCTACGTAATCGGACCTAGAGCGCGCGCGCGCTCAAGATAAACCGTTTCCAGCCCCCTTAAATCAAATAGAATCTTGAAATAACTTTTGCTATGTACCTCACGTTTCTTTGTAAGTAGAATTTGAAACCCAAATAATTAATATGAATACATAAATATAGGCTATAGGAATATCTATATTGTCAAGTTCAAGTGAATAACGAGTCATGCTGAATGAATTTGTTTACTATCGCTTATCGTAATTCTGACTTTTGAAACCCTGTTCTCCTCATCGATCTTCGCTTGTTCGTGCAGAAAATACTGCTCGAGTAGATATATCATGAAGAGTTAACCAAAACAACTTGAGCCATTGCTTATGGAGTTCATTGAAAATTCTTAGAAATAATCGCTTCGAAATCATCGCTATCTTATCGGCTTCAAATTCCTGTTACGAAATTGATAAATTGATATTTCTAGTTTGGATGTTTGAATTACAGCACTCAACAAAATTGAGCATGCGTAGACACTAGCCTCTGTCACGTGATCTGTTAGCTCCGCCCTCATATGATTACTTAACAACTTAGTGACATTGATTGACATCTGGTACATGATAATTGATTAGACTCATGGATGTGAGCCCCATAGCAGATGCCCGCAAAGTTCTCTTGAGTAAGTTCCTGAAGACCCCTGGGTACTATGCGCAACTTTCCCACTTTGTCGTGAAGACAAAAAAAAAAAAACATTTTATGAGTGTGATATCACCGGTATCCCAGTAATAATTGTACGAGCGCTGGCCATAATGTTAACCAAAAATAATGACATATCTAACTATTAATTACTAATTTCAGGTTATATTTTTATTTTTTACCCAGTTGTAAATCTAAACAGTTAACTATCTACCTCATTGGAACCCTCAAGACGAATAGCGGATAACATGAAATCAAGCATGAATTAAATAATCAAGTGTGTTTATCGTTTGAGCACTGGCCTCTCTCCTCTTGGAGCTCGTACTCTTCCTACCTACATTGTATCGTATGAGATTAGACCCCCTTAATTCATCTATTTTTGGATGAATGGATGGATGGATGGATGGATGGATGGATGGATGGATGGATAAAACAAAAAATAAAACAACAACAACAAAAAACGAAATACGACAAGGAAAATATTTTAAGGACGTGTTTATTTGAACTTCAGTTTCCGTTGCGATTAATCTTTTTATAACAGTGCAAATGAAGATATATCATATTTAATTCTTATTTAGACGGAGCAAACTACCTATTGCACTTAACTTTGAAGAATGCATTGTTGAAAAACCTTTTATTATTTTGGATATTTATTGCTTGCAAAACATTCACAACATGATTTAATTTGAATGGTCTTTTTCTCCCAAACTTGCTTATAGTAAAAATTCGAACCTTCCTGCTTGAACAGTTGGTATTTATCGTTTTCCCTTGAGAGCACATCGATGGTCATCACGTTTTGCTTACATTCACCAACAGCTGGAGTGCAGTAAATGGTTCTGGAATATCCCGAAGGCGAGTCGTCACATGTAACTTCGTTTACGTATTCTGGGAAGAGAAAATTTTCAAGCTTCCTACAACGCTGGCATGCAGGACAGGTGAGATAACCATCCACGGTCGAGGAACCTCCGCTTAGGCATTTTGGTATTAGGCAGTTTACGCTTGAATCGGCTTGTGTTTTCCGCATTTCATTTAAACCAATATCTTTAGCATTGGCGTCGCTGCTGATACTTGGATTTTTGAAGTTATTCAGCTTTAGTCCATAACCAAGACCGCGCCCACGCCCACGCCCACGCCCACACCCAAGCCCACGTCCCTTGTCTGAGTGTTTGTAGGAGGTTCCGCATTTCGGTAAGGTCGTTGTTGGTTTTTTCTCTTTTGGAAGAAGGTTCACAAAATTGGCTTCTGCTTCTTCCTGGGTAATCGCAACATAATGACGATTGTAACCTCCAATTTTATTGAGGTGTTCAATCATTTCGTCCATAGTTGGTACGAGACAAAATACCTTTCCATGTTGGGTATTAATAGTCCTATTAGATTTCGTTCCCTTGCAAATCGTGCTGCATGGTTTCTCTGGTGGTGGTGGTGATCCATGACCATATTGGCGTGTTTCTTCTTCGAGCTCTGGTATCATTTCCTGGCCATCCTTCCATGACATGACAATGGGAATGAGAAGAAGACAAACAGCTAGTACCTCAGTCTGTAATGCGGTCAATTATTCTAATTAGTTAAGGGATGTACTATAAGTGCTTAATAATTTAAAGTTAGTGATTTACTACATAAAATGCGGGAACCAGAGTCATATCGTCTTTGGCTTTCTTTTGGAAAACCAGATGACGTACATTACTGCTATTTTCATAAACATGCGAGTCAGTAGAAGCGAGCTGCAATCTGAAATTTGGTTTTTCGTAATAGCCAGTCAAAAATATGAAAGGTACCGACAAAGTTCGCATGTGGCATTTGTAAAAATAGCAGTAAATATGTTGGTACTCACTACTTATATGTTTTTATCAAGTACAATAAAATAAATGTTTAAGATCAACAAATTGAAAAGTGATTTCCACGCATACTCCTTTTCGGTACATTACCTTCAAAACCATGCTGTTACGTAACGGGAATTGTTGGGAGGCTGGTGGGCTGTGTTTATTTAAAGGTTTGTGATCTATATACAAAGTATTAATAGGTAGGTCATTGAACGTAGGAAGCAAGGAAGCAAACAAGCAATCGAGCAAGTGAGCAAGCAAACAAGCAAACAAGCAAACAAGCAAACAAGCAAACAAGCAAACAAGCAAACAAGCAAACAAGCAAACAGGCTAAGTATATGTGGTTTAAAATGGTATCCTGTGGTTTAATGTTCCTTTAACTATTCGTTATATAAATTTCCTTGATGTGGTTTCATGGCAAAAATGAGCTCTCTAACATATTGCAAGCGTCACACGGTTAGTTCAGTTAGTAAGATCTTCACGTTGTTCAGATGACTAATTCGAAAATGTTCTATTCATGAAATAACGTTTTAAGATGGCTAAGTACTTTGTCAACAGTAATTACAAGTCGAACTCATCTTATCTTATGAAGTTTTTTTTGTAAACCGACGTCAAAAAGAACTATCAACCAGAGGCTGCTGCCTTGGAGACCTGCTGCGGTTATGACGTCATCAAAGTCAAAAATTCTTTAAGTTGATTTATAGCGTATGCCCAGGCCACGCGTGCCGCCCTATAGTACCACCTTTATAGTCTATACACACGCTTCTGTCGTGATTAATTAAACTTCGGAACGGCTAGAATTACGCCGTCGCTTCTTATTTAATTAGATACTAAGATCATTTAATTATCATTAATTATTGTTTATTATAATTATAATTAATTATTATTATTATCATTATTAGATACTAATATTATTTAATTATTTAATTAGATACTAAGATAAAACAACCCTTGGAAGGTCTTGTAGAAAGACAGAACACGAAACTACAAAAGTCTATACAAGGAGATTTAGGCAAGTTGTTTCCGTATTGCGCCGTGCTATTTAAGGTATCAAGAGTGGCCAGATAACGTCTGCCACGTACGTAGTACTCAAAGCAGCTTACAGTCGAAAACCCCTGGGGCATACTCAAAACTAATAAAACGCAAGGCAACATACAAAACAAAGCTTTACGTATTTGTCTTTGAACTTCTTGAACCGATGATTTTATGTTGAATGATTAAATCTTAATTTTGTTTAATCTCAAAGAGTCTTGTTTTTCTAGAAACATCTTAGTAAAGACAAACAATTCAACAAAAGGGTGGATATTAGGGACATAAATATTCAGAAAAAAAAAGAGAAAATATCTAATTTCATAAAAAATTACATTTACTAATATAGGCGGAGATAAGCTGAATATATATATATATATATAAAGCTGAGAACACTATTTTTGGACAGAGTTTATTGCTAAACGGCAGTTTTCTGCACGACCGTGTCGAAGTGCTAATAACTAGACGAATAAAGAAAAATCATATTTCCACTCTCTTAATATATAGTCTAAAAAAATGTGTATGAAAGAATATAATATATTGATGTTTTCATTAAACTCAAGAAAAGACTGTTTTTCTTTCTAAAATTATATTGAATTTATTGTTTTGTCTTGTGCTGTTGTATATCTTTGAGAATGATATAATCCTCCCACAGCTTTTTAATATATATATATATATTTTGTAGAAATTATTCTTTCCCCCGCAGTTAGTTTTTATTGTTTTACTCAGTTTTTTGTTTGTTTTTAGCACTTAAAAAATGACTTATCCAGATTATTTTATTGACCACTATCCTTTATTGTTTTACGCTTCGTAAAGACGGTCTTTCAATACGTTTATAATTTGTCAAAAGTAAAATGCTATAAGATTTTGTAGTTAAAAACTGAAGAAATGAAAGAGAAGGATTCACATGTTATGCCTTTTTTTTTTTGTATTTTATAATAAAGAGTAATAAAGCTTCTGAGTTTTGAAAATTTGGGACAAAGTGTCCCAGGCTACAAATTGACCTTGAGATGATTTAGACACGACCCTGAAATGATTTAGATGCTGTATTTCTGTATGAAGCTTTCACAATTAAAAAATATAGATATCGTTTCTCTCGCTGAACAATTATGGATGTTATCGCTGAACAATTATGAGAGAAAGAAAGAAAAGATAAAAGAAACCATTTAACTGAATTTTAAGAAATACGCACCCTTACCTTGTTGCCTTTTACTCTGCGTTTCGACAACTAAATCTTGCAATTCTGGCTGGCAGTCTTAATATGAAGAAAAAATAAAGTGCAGTATCAATATATCATAATATTCATAATTCATATTAATAATTCGTAGCTTAGTAATCATTTATCCAATTGTTTACCTGTCCATTGGTCGGGTAAAAAACTATTTAACCAAACAATACATTAAATTGGTCGGTGTCTGGGAATATTTTGCTATATTGGTCGAGACTGACCAATTAGTTTATCTGTCATGCCGACAAAACGCGTTACCTTGGCACTAGCTGTGTCAATAGAATCTCTTGTTAATGACAACACACAAAATTGATTTGCGGTTAATCTGAAGAGCAAGGGCATGGGTCCGGGTTCGAGATGAACTTATCGAATAAAGCGGATTCCGAAAACATAGAAGATAGATATATAAATTCGTTTATTTAAACAGGGTAATTTTCTCAGTATTTAAAAAAAACTGTAAAAAAAACTGCTATCAATTGAGGCCGTAAAATTTTACAATAAAAGAAAAACAATAAAAATACAATGAAATTGGTAAGCACTTACTCCGACAAAAGACTAACGTCCGAAACGTCATTTTCACAATGCCTTTCACGGTGATCCAATTTGTCTACAAGTTCCTTTTAAGATAAGTATTATGAAGATAAAACGATTCTACTTATATACAATGAAATTATGCTAAAAACATACTATGAAAGGAGAGCGACTATTCAAACTGTCAAGTACAGGATTGCCAAGGCAAACCTACCCGTTGTTTGAGATCAACTGGAAAAACTTTTTTATACTGTGCCCGCCTTAAATCATTTGGAGACAGAGCGTTTGCTATTGCTGGTCGTAAAACCTGGAACTTCTTACCAGAGGACTTATCTGATAACATCAACATATTTAAAACAAAGCTAAACACATATATATTTCAATATATATTATATTTATTTATAAATTTATGTTTTGCGCTATTTCAGCTCTTTCCATCTACTTTGTTAGTTATGTATTTATATTGGTTTACATATATTTCATTAGTTTTATTTTCCTTTTCTGCTTTTATAATTTATCGCTTTTTATTGTAAAAAGCATTGAGTTTTAGAAATGCATTTTTTAAGAAAGAAAGTTATTATTACTGATTACTAATAATATTGTAGCCAGCGGGAACAAACACAAACAGAACACATTGGCCACCACTAACCATAAGGTCGTTTCCACGGGCTAATCAAAATCGCTCAAAAGTAAGTAATGAATATATAATGTGTTGACAATTTCCTATTAAAAACTATGAATGTAATGATAAAAATGCCTCTTTAGCCGGTTCCTTCAAGTTTTACTAGGGGCAGCCTAAGCTGGTCACTCTGCCTTGTGTTTCTGGATAGTATATCTTTATTATAATTAAAACAATTTATTAAAAAATTGGGGACAGTGCTTTGTCAAGTTAAAAACATGTCCCTCGAGTCTGCGTTTAATCACATGATTAAGTTTAATAATCTCTAGCGCATCGTCACTACCATTTCTACGAAGAAGTTAACTGACCAAGTTTCAAGATGTTTGGTCTATTAGAAACATTGTTATAAGTGCTGTCTAAAACTACACTAAGAAATGTATGGATTCCTTCCAAACATTCAGCCACATGCACTGACATTCTCTGTATACCATTAGCAACCTTGAATAATATTGTAATTTTGTTTCAAATTGCCAAAACTTGCAAAGTTTCTTTGCGCAACATGTTCAACAAAAACCCCTAATACTATATATCGTTTTAAAGGCCATGTAATTAAGATTTCGAAAATGATATACTGGAGAGTGATTTTCTAATTTGAAACAATGCCGAGCCTTAAACACAAATTGGGCACGTTCTGTAGAGGTGAATTAATGGCAATAACGTTGGTGCGTATAGCCCAAAAAAACTTCACTTTGTGAACAAGCAAAATATAATCTTCAAAAGAATGTGAACAATGTTTGATATTTTAAGTATTTATAGTTTTTATGCGGTAATACATCAACCGACTTTGAAAATTTTCGACGTTCCAAATTTAAAATTCAATAGCTTTTTAAAGAAGCAAAATGTCAAAAAGCGCTCATATCCTTTTTGTAGTCTACTATTGACTTACGGTGAAAAGCCTTTGGCTATATGCGCTAATTCCATGTTCATTACTTCACCTCTACGGAACATGCCCGATTTGTGTTTAAGGCTCCGGCATTGATTCAAATTCAAGAAAAATCGCTTTCAAATAATATCATTTTCGAACTCTTTGTCATATGACCTGTCACACGATATATCGTTTTTTGTGGCTTTGTTTAAAGTGTTTCGTAGAGATAGTCCTAATCAAAACATAACCAAAAAGGCCTCCAGTAACCGTTAGCCCATAGCTTTGTAAAAATCATTAAATAATATTACCTATTATCTAGTCAAGGAAGTTCAAACGAATATTCCTATTTCTATGCTTTGAAATTGCGTAACATAATTTGTCTCGGAGTTTTTTTCAGGATTTGAAAAAACAACATCGATAATACGAAATTATTTTGAGAGGAATTTTCTCTACCACTAATTTTGGGATGATAATTCCCTAAAAGTTATCTTTAGATCGTGGGTACCCCCAGGAAAACTTCCCCTCCGGTTCAAAGCTGATGTACGTAGAGTCGATCGAGAAAAATAAAAGCGTTTATCTTCCGTAAACACTGGAAAAATCTGTCCGATTTGAGATGTTGGAAATATGTTGGAAGTTTCGACTTCCAACATATGTCTATACTATGAAAAAAATTTTTTAAATATGGAAATACTTCCATGACATGGAAGTCATGAAGATGCACGCGTCCGTTGCAGGACCATATATACTGTAACCCCATTTTAGTGGCGTTTGTATCCTGATTAAAGATTTATTATTATTATTATTATTATTATTATTATAATTAATTTATTATTAAATGAATATTATCAATGAAGATTTTCTTATATTTCCTATAGAAGCGAAAAATGGCCTTGGGAGGATGTGTAAGAACGTGATTTTTAAACTCTTCTCTTACTCTTTCAATTATACAATCAAATATGATTTATTTAATCATTTCAACATTGAATTGAAGTATCTTGTATCGTTGGTAAATATTTAACATTTAATGACTGATCCCTAAGGAAACCAGTTGGTTTTGTTTCCATTGAATCTCACTGGAGATTCTTGGAAAAGGAAATCATGCGTGAAAATTTTTATAATCGACAATCAGTCGTAATTTATAAACAATGACACGTTTTCTTTAGATATTCATATTCAAAAATGGCATCTTCCTAAGCGTTATTGGTTGAATTTACAGTCACAAAGCTTATTCAAACTACCCTGAAAATGAGGCGGAAGAGTGTTCCTAAGGGGTACGCAGGATCTTAAACTACATTTTTGGAAATTCTCATGTGCCAAAGCTAACAGCGTGATAGTCCCACTCTGTCCTTCGCGGCCTCTCGTAACAAAGTGAAACAAATTAATTATTCGACTAATAATATAGATGCAAACATTTCTCCCTTCAGATTGGTTGAGAGCAGTGCTGTTTTCCTGAAACACCAATGCAAACATGTGAAACACACTAGTGCAAAAATGTGAAATACTTTTTAGTGATTGGTTGAAAATACAAAAGAAATTCAAACTAGCCAATCAAATCACAGCAGTTGTCATAGCAACAGGAAAGCCTTTCCTCTCTGGAAGTTCTTAGGAATTCAAGATGGCGAATTTTCATCTTAAAAATGGATTCTAAAATGTTATAAAAGCCAAGCTTCATCAGTTGAAAACCAGCAAAAAAGGTTGAGAGTGGCAAAAGGAGGACTCACTGCTTGTTATTTGAGAATTAATAAGGAAAGGAAACATGTGTTGGGCCATTTTACAGCTGTTCAAGGTCACTTGACGCGAAAGTTGAAGCGAGAGATGTTGAAACTTCAAGAGCTTTCGCCTAATAGCTCCTACTTTAGCCGTATAAAGAGGTACATAATACTTCTGTACAAAGAAATCAGCTTATTCAATATTTCTTTGAGTGTTTAAGAATTGAAAAAAAATAAAAAAAATATAGGATTTAAAAAAAATAAAGTTTTGCAGAATTTCTTAGCAATATGATTACAGTACTTGTTTTCTCAAAAAATGTCAAATATTTGAAGCCTTGAAGATAAAAAAAGAAAAAGATTTCTAAAAAAGCATGTTTTTACTTTTTAAAGATCAAAAGTAATCTT
The DNA here is from genome assembly GCA_011057435.1 of Actinia equina. Classification (NCBI taxonomy): domain Eukaryota; kingdom Metazoa; phylum Cnidaria; class Anthozoa; order Actiniaria; family Actiniidae; genus Actinia; species Actinia equina. Next base: position 1,560,719 of record WHPX01000126.1, on the reverse strand, counting down.
TGTTACTCATATTTCTTTCCTGTTTTGCAAATAAAATATTGTTTTGAAAACCGATTTTTGACAAAAACAAATTAAACGAGTTCTTAGCTTCGTGTATTTTTTCCAACACGTCTTTTTTCTATATAATTTTGGTTTGACATTTTTGCATCCATATTATTAACCCAGAAATGGCATGATATTCTCGTGCACTTTGGAATACATTTGCACAAGCGGGTTTTCAACAGGGCGAGTGCAATTTGAGCTTTTTCAAAACCCGTGAGTGCAAATTTATTCCAAAGTGCACGAGAATACCATGCGATTTCCTATAAAACTTGCTTTGAGTCGAATTCCCCCTTTTGTAATATGGTTTGTGGTGTCCTTAAAGTCCTTAATTTAGGTCATTCATTTGTTAAACGCTTGTCTCGAGACATATTTAACTGTGTTGAACTCAGAATGGACCTGGATTTTGGCTCGGAAGGGTCGGTTTCGGTTCAACTACTTAAAGACCCATTGCCACTTACCGTGATGCATCACAGTTTGTTTACATTTTGAATCAGTTCACCACTGAAAACATTTTTTTTACCTTTTGAATAAACTCTTAGATAGTCCCTAAAGCCGTATAAGTATGTAAAAGAATCATTATTGTGCCTTAGTGCCTTGTTGGAAAAGGATTTAATATGACGTTATTATTCAATACGTACGTGAATTTTTAGTTGGCTGATGGCATTTATTAAAATTTTGCTAGACAATATCACTTGTACCGGAGATATCGGGGGGCCATTTTGAGGACTGTGTCCATGCTTAAAGTTTTGGTCGATTACTTTGACAATTTTTTTGTCTGGGGTGTTTTCCCAGCGGTTTAGTATCGGGAATATGTTACAGGGTGTTTTCCCCTGTTTTCCTTTGACACTGGGTGTTTTCCTAGTTGTCTTGTTAGTGCTGTTGGACATCGTCCCCTCACATCACTTGGTGTTTTCCAAGTTTTTTTAGAGTGTTTTCTCTAATTAATTAATTAATATTATTCACAGCAGATGGAGATTTTAAGCGTCAACTCTCTTGTTGACAAGTTATCGTAGATTTATAAGTTTAACACCGTAGTGAAAATAGAAAACTGACGTTTCGGACGTTAGTCCTTCGTCGGAGTCAATAGAAAGTAAGAGTGAGAGAGATGTTTATATAGTAGAGGATAGAGAAAACAAACCAATAAGAAGAAAACAAGCCATAAAACAAAAAGAAAACCAAAGGATAGAAAGCAACAATAGGTGAGAAAAAAGGGAAAAGAAAAGAAAAAAACAACAAAACAAAACAACTTAAATGTAGGCGAAGCGTTCGTTCATCCCGTGGGGATTAACGGTGCCAAGTGAATGAATAACACGCATTTCTTTTGTTTTGCGATGATGGTTGCTGCCGTGGGTTAAACAAAGACCAAAAACAATAGCATTAAGCTCAGAGTGATTAGTAGAATTGAAGTGCCGAGCAACTGGTTTATTTAAATCTTTCTTTCGAATGTCGTAAAGGTGGTCTCTAAAACGATCACCTAATCGGCGGCCAGTTTCTCCAACATAGAGCATGTTGCAGCTTGAACATTGAATACAGTAGATGACGTTAGAAGAAGTACAATCAAAATGATCAGTAACATTAAAGGTGGATTTGGGACCTTTAATAGAAGTATATGAAGCAACAAAAGGGCAAGTGTAGCAACGTTTGCGAGAGCAGCGAAAAGTACCGGGTTCATTATTAGAAGGAAGTACACCTTTAACTAAGAAAGAACGTAAATTGCGATCCCTTTTGAACGAAAAAAGAGGGCGTTCTTTGAAAATGTTAGACGTGGTTGGATCAGAATTGAGTAAATTGAAGTTACGATTAATAACAGGTTTGATAGAGTTGTTAATAGGATGGTAAGTGATGGTGAATGGAATGCGGTTAAGGTTAGAATTGCGTGATTTAGGGGTGAGAGCAGTGTTACGATCTATGGAAGAGGCTTTAAGCATAGCACGCTCGATGATGGTAATGGGGTAACCACGATTAAGAAAGAAGGAACGCATTTCTTGACATTTGTGAGAAAAATCAGTGTCGTCACTGCAAAGACGGCGCAAACGTAAAAATTGCGAAAAAGGAATAGAATTGAGAGTGTGTTTAGGGTGTGAGGAGGAATAAAGTAAATATGAATGAGAGTCTGTGGGTTTATAATGAATGGTGGTATTAAGATGATTAGCAGAAATACTCACAGAAATGTCAAGAAATGTGACAGAAGTTTCACTAATGTCCCAAGTGAATTCAAGAGCTGGGTGAAACGAATTGACATAGAGAATAAAAGAATCTAAGTCTTGTTTTGAACAAGAAGCAGCGCCAATACAATCATCAATGTAGCGACCAAAAAATTCAGGTTTAATGCCTGGGTAGAGATCAAAAATTTGTTGCTCGATGTAGCCAACAAATAAATTAGCATAGCTAGGTCCCATTTTGGTGCCCATAGCTACACCGTTGATCTGTCGAAAAAAACGGTTGTCAAAGGAAAAACAATTAAGGGTGAGAACAAGTTCAGCTAAACGCAATAGAGTAGGAGTGCTAGGTTCTAAAGCGGTGCGTCGATCAAAAAAATGTTTGAGAGCATTGAGACCTTCATCATTAGGAATGACGGTGTATAAAGATTTGACATCCATGGTAAATAAAAACTTAGATTGAGAATTTTGAAATTGAAAGTCATTAAAAATCCTGAGGGCGTGATTAGTATCTTTAATGTAGGTGGGTAGAGTCTGAACGATGGGTGACATAAGAGAGTCAAGAAAGCTAGAAATAAGTTCGGTGGGACAACTACAAGCTGATACAATAGGACGGCCAGGATTATTGGGTTTGTGAATTTTAGGTAAAAGTAAACATGAGAGGTACGAGGAGTGTTGATGATAAGATTGTTGGCAGTAGCTCAACTCAAAGCTTTTTTTTGATGCTGATAATTCTTCGACCAATACTTCTGATCGTGATATTTTTCAACTCCTCAACCCGCGTAAATCTAATTGGATCCCCCCTGAGGGCCAATTTGCTTCTTTAGATTTATTCATTAATAAATCTCGTCACGATCTTTCTACTCTCAACCTGTAACGTTAAACTTAATTTTTCCAACCTTCCATGATGAATGGACGGCACTTCGTAATCTTGCGCTCTCGCACTGATATCATCCATCAAGCTCGCGATAAAGGTGGTGCTGTTGCCTCGATGTTTGGGCCGCACCGATTTGTACACCAAGAGGAAGCTTTACGCACTCTCTCAGACAACCATTTTTACCTTGAAATCAACCAAAGACCTCACACCTATCCTACCACCAAACTGTCAAAGACACGATCAACTCTATGTTATTTCTGACGGCAGTCTTCCAGCTAGCTGCAACCAATTTATCATCAAACACTCCTCGTACCTCTCATGTTTACTTTTACCTAAAAATTCACAAACCCACATAATCCTGGCCGTCCTATTGTATCCAGCTTGTAGTTGTCCCACCGAACCTTATTTCTAGCTTTCTTGACTCTCTTATGTCACCCCATCGTTCAGACTCTACCCACCCTCCATTAAAGATACTAATCACGCCCTCAGGATTTTTAATGACTTTCAATTTCAAAATTCTCAATCTAAGTTTTTATTTACCATGGATGTCAAATCTTTATACACCGTCATTCCTAATGATGAAGGTCTCAATGCTCTCAAACATTTTTTTGATCGACGCACCGCTTTAGAACCTAGCACTCCTACTCTATTGCGTTTAGCTGAACTTGTTCTCACCCTTAATTGTTTTTCCTTTGACAACCGTTTTTTTCGACAGATCAACGGTGTAGCTATGGGCACCAAAATGGGACCTAGCTATGCTAATTTATTTGTTGGCTACATCGAGCAACAAATTTTTGATCTCTACCCAGGCATTAAACCTGAATTTTTTGGTCGCTACATTGATGATTGTATTGGCGCTGCTTCTTGTTCAAAACAAGACTTAGATTCTTTTATTCTCTATGTCAATTCGTTTCACCCAGCTCTTGAATTCACTTGGGACATTAGTGAAACTTCTGTCACATTTCTTGACATTTCTGTGAGTATTTCTGCTAATCATCTTAATACCACCATTCATTATAAACCCACAGACTCTCATTCATATTTACTTTATTCCTCCTCACACCCTAAACACACTCTCAATTCTATTCCTTTTTCGCAATTTTTACGTTTGCGCCGTCTTTGCAGTGACGACACTGATTTTTCTCACAAATGTCAAGAAATGCGTTCCTTCTTTCTTAATCGTGGTTACCCCATTACCATCATCGAGCGTGCTATGCTTAAAGCCTCTTCCATAGATCGTAACACTGCTCTCACCCCTAAATCACGCAATTCTAACCTTAACCGCATTCCATTCACCATCACTTACCATCCTATTAACAACTCTATCAAACCTGTTATTAATCGTAACTTCAATTTACTCAATTCTGATCCAACCACGTCTAACATTTTCAAAGAACGCCCTCTTTTTTCGTTCAAAAGGGATCGCAATTTACGTTCTTTCTTAGTTAAAGGTGTACTTCCTTCTAATAATGAACCCGGTACTTTTCGCTGCTCTCGCAAACGTTGCTACACTTGCCCTTTTGTTGCTTCATATACTTCTATTAAAGGTCCCAAATCCACCTTTAATGTTACTGATCATTTTGATTGTACTTCTTCTAACGTCATCTACTGTATTCAATGTTCAAGCTGCAACATGCTCTATGTTGGAGAAACTGGCCGCCGATTAGGTGATCGTTTTAGAGACCACCTTTACGACATTCGAAAGAAAGATTTAAATAAACCAGTTGCTCGGCACTTCAATTCTACTAATCACTCTGAGCTTAATGCTATTGTTTTTGGTCTTTGTTTAACCCACGGCAGCAACCATCATCGCAAAACAAAAGAAATGCGTGTTATTCATTCACTTGGCACCGTTAATCCCCACGGGATGAACGAACGCTTCGCCTACATTTAAGTTGTTTTGTTTTGTTGTTTTTTTCTTTTCTTTTCCCTTTTTTCTCACCTATTGTTGCTTTCTATCCTTTTGTTTTCTTTTTGTTTTATGGCTTGTTTTCTTCTTATTGGTTTGTTTTCTCTATCCTCTACTATATAAACATCTCTCTCACTCTTACTTTCTATTGACTCCGACGAAGGACTAACGTCCGAAACGTCAGTTTTCTATTTTCACTACGGTGTTAAACTTATAAATCTACGATAACTTGTTCATTAGAAACACCGACGCAGTCCACGCTAGTTTCACTAGCCATCATCTCTCTCTTGTTGACAGGCTTTCCATGCTGTTTGTATTATTAGAGTGTTTTCTCTAATTAATTAATTAATATATTCACAGAAAATGGAGGCTTTGAGCGTCGACTGTTTTGTTGACAGGCTTTCCATGCTGTTTGTATTATTAGAGTGTTTTCTCTAATTAATTAATTAATATATTCACAGAAAATGGAGGCTTTAAGCGTCGACTGTTTTGTTGACAGGCTTTCCATGCTGTTTGTATTATTAGAGTGTTTTCTCTAATTAATTAATTAATATATTCACAGAAAATGGAGGCTTTAAGCGTCGACTGTTTTGTTGACAGGCTTTCCATGCTGTTTGTATTATTAGAGTGTTTTCTCTAATTAATTAATTAATATATTCACAGCAAATGGAAGCTTTAAGCGTCGACTGTTTTGTTGACAGGCTTCCCATGTTGTTGGTGTATTATTGGGTGATATTGTTCTTTATAAAATAAATTAAATAGTACGCACGCTGTGATTGGTTGATAGCCATGTTTGCATGAGGCTATGTAAACACAGTTGTGACGTCACAACTTTCGTGTTTTTCTGGTACAAGTTCAAAAATCTATAAATTTACAGTTTCTTTTGAGGAAAAAAACGCCCCAAAAAATGTATTCTGAAGACGAAGTTCCAAATTTTGACTTGTGTCAGGGCCACAGGCATAACCCTAGGGTCTCATGCAGGTCTTTCTGATCGTAATATCATGACAATCTCTCGTTCGTCACCGCAAAGAGAATTCCCTCAGGTGCTACAACTCGCGTCCTCCGTCAGGACAGCTTCGGTTGTTTAGCGACGTGCTTTCTCATGACTTAAGTGCACCGACCGATAAAGAATACAAGTATTTCAAGGAAATAGTCAGCAGCTTCAGACTTTTTCGAACAATAGCTCTTCAGCTCCACAAAATATGTTCTCGAGGCAAGACGAAACAATCAACTTCGCTTCCATATTTTTCTCGCTGTCAAATTCAGCAAAACCATGTTTCTTTCAACCGAGAATTCCCTTCACAGTGACACTTGTTATCCGCTTTTGATCACTTTCGTATTGATAATCAATTCTGAAATCTTTTATTTAGATTTCTTTTCAATCTTTGAACATTCCTTTGTGTTTGTTTTAAAGTTTTAGAAGTGATAAATGTTTAAAATAGCTAGCGATTCTTTCTCGCTTCACATTTGTCTCTTTGACGTTTATTACACGAAATTTGATTGGCTAACGATCGAAGTTCGTGATGTATGGAGAATTTGTATTTTGATATGAGAATCAAATTCAAATAAAGATTTCTTTTCGTTGCAAGCGATAATGTTTTCCCTTAGCATTTATTTTATAAAAGCAATAGAAAACTTTTTCTCTGTGTTTACATAGCCTGATAGCAACACTCGGGGAGTTGGGAGAATACTCGAAAGTTATGCAAACCCTCGACTACGTCTCGGGTTTGCATAACTGTCTCGAATTCTCCCAACTTCCCCTCGTGTTGCTATCAGGCTATGTAAACACGGAAAAAGTTTTCTATTGCTTAATTTCATGTGGGTATGCCGTGCGCATGCTTGCCTGCTTTTTACTTTTTTTTTCAGGGCATTGGAAAAAACCAATTTAAAGGCAAGATGCCAAAAACACTTAGTTGTTCTAGATGAGCACAGCCCGCTCATAATCCTGCACCAAAAGCTCCCAAACACTCTACAAGACGCCAAAGTGAAAGTTGATCCAACTTCACATCCTTTTCTTAAGGTTTGCTGGTCAGAATAGTCAGGCAAATTACAGATGCTGTAAGGGAGTGCTTAGCTTTAAACGGATAAATTGTTTAAACTGTCCATTAATATTACTGATAGCAACAGCCCTCATTTCCCATGTTTAGAGCTTGTTTTTACACTGAGGAAATTTCTTTCAATTTATTTATGGCTGCAAGGTTGGCATGTTTTGCCGTAAATTCTCTACTGAGGCCCCCTCCTCTTGAAATATGTGTAGGTTGTACAGGATATGGCCGTCCAAGGCCATAACTGGAAATTCTATGATATGAGATTGTCTGGTTTCTTAGACAGTCACAGTCAGCTGCTTTACCATGGCACAAAATACACCGGGAATTGTGGATTTGCTTATATAAGTACTTATATTTTAAATGTGTTGGCTCCTATCCGCATGGCAGGCACGCATAGCAATAAAATCCCTGTTTTCTCGGGAATTGAATTCTTTTTCATGTGCTAAAAGAGTGTATAGTTCCTGCCATCTAATATGGCTGCCGTCACGTGATGGTGCAAACCTCTATAGCATTGGAATCTGCTAGTAGAAACGAAACGCTTAACTTTTTCTACAGATTTAGAATACTTTAACTTTGATCGACTAGTTTCGTTTTAGAAAGTGCAGGAAAAATATTTAATAGCTTTTCATTCTTCTCATTAGGAAAAATAGTAACGAAGGCATGGAAACACGAGGTTGTTTGGGATGTGATTGGGCAACGCTTTTGAATAAACAGTCAGGAGCTCCAGTAACATATGTAACAGAAAGTATAGCAATATATAGAGAAAATGCTAATAAACCTAGTGGAGTAAGGTCTGAAGTCAACTTTCAAACGAAGATAGGAAATAGATAGGAAAACAAAAACAAAAGTATTTCTTGATAGTCTTAGTGTTAATAGAATTCAAACCACGTATAGACCCCTCAGGCTGAGTCCCTAGAGGAATTACTCTGTGGGACAAAACAATGGATTTTGTTTTTCATAAGAAAAGACGTGACCACGGCCTATGTTGTCATAGGTATATTCTAATGTGCCAAACCTCCGAGACATCCGCATTACTGAGGCGTCTTATGGACTTCTGACCTGGAGGCAATAAAGGCCTCTGCCCTTAGGTGTAAATTAAAAATCACGCAAGAAGATCTTCTAGACCGAGGGCATCAGCGAAGAGAGTAGCTGACCCCAAGACCATATATACAAAAAAATCCCCTTTTTTGCACTCTGACAGGCATGGAAACGGTCGGGGAATTTGATGTAAAAAGTTTAGTTTATCTGGTGTATTGTTTTTACAGGTTTTATTTTCGATTTGCCTTTAGATTCTAAGAGATTCAGGTAAAGTTTTTCCCTTAGGATACCCTTGTATCCTAGTGTACCCTTCCCCTATAGTCTTATTTCATTATTGATTTTAGCAATTGCTATATTTTATTTTTGACTAGTTTTAGGAGTATTTCAATTCGACAAAAGATAGCTATATACTTTTTACTTTTGTTGAAGTAAGGCTACATTTAATTAATAACATTTGATTAATATTTAACTCTTAACACTTGTAGTTTGGAAACGTTTAATAATTATCCTTTAGTGGAGAAAGACCTCAGTACAGCAATATAACACGGTTTGGCATAGGACGGACGATGTTTGTCTCTGCTGGTGATTACGTAGCTTCATGGTTGTACTAACTCTGGAAATAAGACCAGAAGATAGATGCTGTCAAGATACGAGTGGGAAGATTCCATTTTTTAAATTAATACATTCTACAATTTTTATATTGGAATTTATAATGGTAATTGAACTGAGTGGAGTGCAATTTGGTCTGAAATCAAACGCGCGATTACAAAATCGCACGACCGCGTAGCGGGAGTGCGATTTGTAATTGCAAGTTTGATTTCAGAACAAAATTGCACGACACGAAGTTCAATTGCCACTTTATTACATCCATTTTGAAATCTTTTTGAAAAAGACGTTTTTTCTAGTTAAACCGACATGACTTACAATCTACGAGCAGTCGATTCAAACATGCTGTCAAGTGAACTTGTTTATCATACTGATCGAGCACACGAGCAACGATACTCATTTTGAAAACCAACACTTTCAATCCAAAACTAAAATGTATTTATGTAGGACCAAAAGGCATTACATGCATCTATTAAGAATCATTTACTTACATTAAATAGCAAGACAATCCTGTCCAAAAGCTCACTGCTTGTATTTTACGATTTCTGTTCAACATGTTATGATCACACTTGTGCCGAGAAAACAACAAAAATCAAAGGTTGTCTAGTCCTTCGGTTGTCCTTAAGAAGTCACGTAGCTCGGCAAAAATCTTCTTCTTTAGAAATACTTCTTTTAATGACTGTATTTTCGATGTGTTTTATGCTTTAAAGATTGAAAAGGAAACCACTTTCCACGATCAATCGCCAAGAAGTCACATTCAAAAGATGCTGATTGTATTTTTCCCACTGCTTTTCGCTGTAATATCTTCACCTTACTTAAGCAGTTACTTTACAAAGATGCTTTTGACAATTTTAAGTGCTCAGTTGGTCTTTTTAAGTCCTTTTTACGGCTTCTTAAGTTTTTTAACGACTTTTTACGGTAAAATCGTTCTTCGGAAAATTGTTTTTCAACCCGTGGCTGTTTTTTTTCCCGCAAGAAGCGGCGAGCTCAACACTCAATGGATTCCTTAATATAATTGGCTAGAAAATGACATGTCTCTCTTGTGATTGGTTGATATCAGATGATGTGCAAAATCGTGCAATTTAGAGCTCAAAATCGTGCGATTTAGGCTGAAATCACTGCTGCAGGGAACCAATCAGATTGCAGGATTTGGTAGTGATTTCAAAATGGATGTAATAAACAAGTTTACCTCTGCAAGTTGAATTTAAAATTACATTGATACCGTGTGAGGATTCCGCAGGGAAAATCGGGGTTGATGAATTAAATTAAGTTGCTAATTATGAATCCAATTGATGTATGAAACAATTTCCACGGTTGTTCCCGTGGTTCTATCATTTCCCCAGGGTGGAAAACAAAACAAAACAAAACAAAACAAACAAAACAAAACGAAACAAAACAAAACAAAACAAAACAAAACAAAACAAAACAAAACAAACAAAACAAAACAAAACAAAACAAAACAAAACAAAACAAACAAAACAAAACAAAACAAAACAAAACAAAACAAAACAAAACAAACAAAACAAAACAAAACAAAACAAAACAAAACAAAACAAAACAAACAAAACAAAACAAAACAAAACAAAACAAAACAAAACAAAACAAAACAAAACAAAACAAAACAAAACAAAACAAAACAAAACAAAACAAAACAAAACAAAACAAAACAAAACAAAACAAAACAAACAAAACAAAACAAAACAAAACAAACAAAACAAAACAAAACAAAACAAAACAAAACAAAACAAAACAAAACAAAACAAAACAAAACAAAACAAAACAAAACAAAACAAACAAAACAAAACAAAACAAAACAAAACAAAACAAACAAAACAAAACAAAACAAAACAAAACAAAACAAAACAAAACAAAACAAAACAAAACAAAACAAAACAAAACAAAACAAAACAAAACAAAACAAAACAAAACAAAACAAAACAAAACAAAACAAAACAAACAAAACAAAACAAAACAAAACAAAACAAAACAAAACAAACAAAACAAAACAAAACAAAACAAAACAAACAAACAAAACAAAACAAACAAAACAAAACAAAACAAAACAAAACAAACAAAACAAAACAAAACAAAACAAAACAAAACAAAACAAAACAAAACAAAACAAAACAAACAAAACAAAACAAAACAAAACAAACAAAACAAAACAAAACAAAACAAAACAAAACAAAACAAAACAAAACAAAACAAAACAAAACAAAACAAAACAAAACGAAACGAAACGAAACGAAACGAAACGAAACGAAACGAAACGAAACGAAACGAAACGAAACGAAACGAAACGAAACGAAACGAAACGAAACGAAACGAAACGAAACGAAACGAAACGAAACGAAACGAAACGAAACGAAACGAAACGAAACAAAAAGTAACAATATTTTGATCCTCAAGAGAACTAAATTCCTTTTAAATTTTTTTGAAAAACTTTTATTTTATTATTTTGACCCAAGATTAAGAAGGAGGAAGGGTCGTATATTTAATGCAACGAACAACAACAACAAAAAAAATATTTTACTTGCCGGGAAATCCTAGGCATTCACAACTGATCCTCAGTTCTCGTGTAATTACATCATACACTGCTTCATACATCTTGACGGTTGCATTCTCAAACGTCAGCGTAAATTGTCCATTTTGATGGGACAGAAGGTCAATGGTCATGTTTATCTGACGGCACGTCCCGATTTGAAAGGATTTGCCTAAAAAACAGCCTGGAGAAGAACTGCTTCCACTCTGGGAGTCATCACATGTCAGCTCGTTGATATATCGAGGATAAATTTTGGCTGGTAATTCAGTGTATCTTTGGCAGGCTGGACAAAAGTGGATACCTTAAAGAGGGGAAAAAGACAATTAAGCTTCTTTCATTTTAACTTGTCAACAACACAAAAAATGATTGCGCAATTCAAACAGATATTTACTTATGAAGAACTGAGTTTTCCTAAAATGCCATCGGTATCATTTAGCCCTGCTGGCATTACTAACTTGTTAAAAATCTCAATGAAAAGAAGGCATGTGGGCCAGAGCTTATTCCCATCAGAGTATTAAAAATAGGCTGGCTAAACAGAGAGAGCAAAAGGAAGTACTAGATGATAAAAATTCTGACATGGTCACATTCGACTAGGGAACTTCCTATACGGATAGGTGTTGGGCCCCTGATGTTTCTTATATATATAGCAATGAAGATACAGAAATATAGATAAGTTATAGTACTTGGGAACGAAGTTATTCCGGTAGATGTATTCTCGTCTTTACAACATAATTACCGCTACCTAACATCTATTTCTCCCCGGCCTGCTCTCAGTCTGACCTCTAGCTCAGCTGGTAAGCATCGGTAGTACAATTCCGAAGGTCGTGGGTTCGATTCCCAGCGAGGTCGGAAATTAATTTTACCGAATTTAATTCCAAGGGTCTTTCGCCCGGAATAACCTCGTTCCCAAGCACTATAACTTATCTATATTTCTTTATCTTCATGTATTTCATTAGTGCCATGCGGTCTACATATTTTCATCTATATAGCAATGATATCAGTGACAATGCCTTAATCAATCAGATTCTGTCGTGCGGGAGGTGTTGATTCAAGCATCGACCGGATCACTCAGGGCCTTAAAATAACTGAGGAGAAGGTGCTGCCTTTATAATTACACCTACAAATGGAGACCTTCAAGTCTTCTCGGACAAGGACTTCAAACCGTACTCCCCGTATGTCTTCACTATATAACCCTGTATAAGGCGGACGTAAAAGACCCACTGAAGACGCTGGTGAAAGCCACCTTCGGTGTCCTTGCTAAACACTAAAGGCCCACTGTAATTGGCAAAAACGTGTTGTGGTGTTCCTGCCCTCGTGGGAAAAGCTAGTCAATAATTGAAAAAAAAAACATTGTTTGCCTCTCTCGCACCAAAGAATTGAATCTCAACGAGATGCTTACCAGCTCCCGCCAACAAGATCTCATCAAGCTCCTCTCGTGGGCAGAGAAATGACAGATAAAATTAAACACTTACAAGTTTTGCAATGAAATACTGACAAAGCAAAGCAAATATTTAATTAATTAATCTTGATTTAATTACTCCTAAAGATACATGGATTATGACTAATAAGATATGACTTAATATGACTTAGATTGCTCGTACTATTCACAAAATTCTAGTTGTAATCCATGTATCCAAGACGTCTACGAGATCTTCGATGGAAGGACCAAGGCACAAACATAACTTAAGAAGCTAACTTATGCAACGGAAGCTAGAAAAGTGCTTTTAAAGTGAAACCAAGGCAGTCTGCTACAAGACAAAAGAAATGCTAACGATTATTATTCTGAAAAAAATTCTAAATTTAAAAACTTATATTACCTTCAGCTGTTTCTCTACCACCAGCCAAGCATTGTATATTTGAACTGTTACTCGATTCTCGCTTCCGCACTTCAATCGTTTCACTGTCATCCATTGCATCCATTTCATCCATTTCATCCACACTCTCCATCTCTTTTTCGTAATTCAAACTTTCATCTGAGTCGATATGCCAGGCCCTCCAATTACTGGTGTTAGTAAAATTTTTTCCATAACCTTCAAAAAGGTTCTTGAAGTGTACTCTTGCTTCATCTAAGGTACTAGATACGTAGTGTCGATTGTAACCGCCGATAATATCGAGCTTCTGCTTAAGTTTCTCATCGGATGGCAGTCTGCATACAACATCTCCATTGAGAGTACGGACCACTGTATTGTTCTTAAGGTTGTCACAAGGGTGTACTGCGCTTCGTTTATTGGGTTGAATTTTAATACGGTCGATCTGACTGGCAGCCTCGCAGTCACATACTGCCAAAATACCATGGCAACAATGGTGACGTAAGCAGGGAGAAAAACCTAAGGATCGAAAAGCACTATTTTAAAAATTTTTATAGCATGCATCAAAATGATAAATGATAACTACAATAGCATTAGCAAATCCGAGATTAAGGAAAATACATACTGGTTCGAGTAACAATGAAATGCATAGTGAGACCGGTTAAGGAGGCGAATTAGACGCCAATTTGGGAATATTTGCCCAAAACATTCCCACAATGCACTGCGATGGCAGCTCATCATTGGAATTTGCGCATATGGATCATGTGTAGAGGTATATGTGTAATGATTTTTGCACTGATATATATACAATCAGCCAACTAAAAGCTGGAAAAAGAAGAAAAACATGTCTTTCGCTCTAGAGGAAACAACTAATTTTACCATGTGCACTTGTTTCTTTCTTATCTTTGTGACCACCATCCTTACTTCGATAAGAAGAAGCTCCTTCAACAATGTGCTATTAAACAAAGATGATGCAAAACGATAATCAATTTTAAGCCAGTTATATTAATATTCAACCTTTCACTGATGATGGCAGAGGGATGGATTGGGAGATGTGTATGATGTATAGGTGAGCGCTTGCTTGTAAAGGTGAAGGGAAGCTGCCGAAAAGAAAAGTAAGCAAACGTGTACAAGATAGTATTTCAGTTTCAAATTGAACGTTTCAAGCAGAAGTATACGCGACATACTATTGTATTTACTTTTGTAAATACTATCAGTAATATTTCATTGCACTTATTAGGTATTGAGTTAACTATTCAAGATATATGTAATGTTTATATGAGCGGCAAAGCCGTATCGGCTTTCTGACTTTTTACAAAGTTTAATATAAATTGTAAAATTCATGAATAATGCACGAGGGTCTAAGGCAATCCTGGCTTTAGGAATCAGGGCACATGGATATCATGAAAACTCAATACAAACCTTACATGGAAAATGCTAATTAGATACAACAACGTCCGCGTTGTATCAGCCATACAATCACTCGCCTCCGGCTCCAGATTGTATAGCCGATACAACACGGCCGCTCATATTGTGATATTACTTGGCAACAGCCATCGTAAGTCTTATTGACTTATGGTATTCTAAAGTATATCACGCATATTCCTCACTTATAGTACACATTTATCTGTTGTCATGATTGTAGTCTGGAGAGAATATTGTACGTCTGCTGCCTTTTCTTTTATTGTATGATTATGATATTCAAAAAGCGATCTTTTTCATATGGATTTGTTAAAAGGCGCTATACAGTGAGTCATGAACGAAAGATTTGTATGAGGACCCACGGGGTTTCTTTAGTCCTCAGTGTTCTCTCATGTCCCTCCGATGATATCGGTAAGTAATAATGATGAAGAGAGAGAAGTGACCGCCATTAAAAGTGGTCATCACTTGAAAGTCTAACCATTTTTTTACAATAACTTTGAAATTTCTCGCGCGCTGATTGGCTTTTTTTTTATCATCAATAAGAGGACAGACAGATAAAGCTGACGTCAACGAGCGCGCGCTCTTTCCGTTGGTTGTTTTGATCGCTAAAAATGAGAAGTTTTGATCGTTTTTGTTATTGTAAAAAAAAAATTGACATCAGATTTTTATGTGTCTGTCCTCTTATTGACAATAAATTTCGTCATCACATTGTCAAAGTAGTGTGGATTCACGAGGCGTAGCCGAGTCAATTTGTTAAACAGATGCAATTTCCTCAGTTATTTTAAGACCCTGAATGTTTGTCCGGCCGATCCGCTCGCACACAACAGACTGACGCTATTAGCAACTGAGCTAACCGGGTGGCGAAAATACATAAACAGGATTATATATTGATAAAATGATTTATTTTCGAGATGTGCTGTAAGACCATGTCTAACGATCATATCTAGTATTTTTTGTTTTCTTTGTATTAACAAAGCAAAAAGAAATAAAGAGCTTAGGACCGTAAGGGAGGGTAGAGTTTTTTCTGTAATTACGGTTTCCCACAGTAAATAAAGTGCATCTATCTATCTGATGCTATATCAAAGAGAAATACGTACACTGCTAATGTATTGTGCTTGCATTGATAAATTACTTATTGATAAATAAGTATTACGGAAAACAAGGAAATATAATCGGTTTAAAATTTATTTTAAATCAATTCTTTAATTTCAAAACGATTTACTTTTCTCATCTAACATTAAAAATAACTTGCATTATTCCATTCATTCCTGCATTCCATTTATCATTGATATTATTCCATGAAATCATCCTCCATGCAACAGCTTAGCCTATCGTGAGAGCCGCCAGTTTTATTGACCTGCAAGACCTTAAAAAAAAAACTTTATTAGATGAAGGACTGAAGGAACATGATTACGTGCAAATATAGTTAATTTTTTAAATCACGATAAAATTATCAGTAGATTGGATTGTAATCCATAGTTCTATGAGTGTATTCTAGATGTCTCCTTTTTTATTGGTAAAACTGCTATATTGAAATTATGGGTTTACTAGGTTGAGTTAATACGTAGAGGTGATTTTTTCTAAATACTCTAAATGTTCAACTGGTCCATCGTATCTCCTACACACTAGATCATGATGCTCAACCGTCTTAACTAATACGTTAATTATTTAAAATAATTCTGCCAAAAGACCTATTTACCTTGGACGAAATGTTTCCTATATTTTAGACCACTTTTAAATTCAGGCTAGGATATCATTTGTTCGTGTACAATGGTTGCTTATTAGAAGACACTGTCATAAGTGGGGATACAACTCAAATAAATAATCTTATTGGCAAGATCTAGAGAATAACCTCATGACCTGAAATGTTAAACCATATTACGCGCAAAGTAAAGGGTCTTCTGACCAGAAAGACTTACTCGAAAACACCATACATTCGCAGCAGGTTCTAATTTCAAGACTATAAGGCTCGTACACTTCTTTGAACTTTTTGAAAGTCTCGTTCTGATACACAATAATAAACTTTCCATTTTTGTGTATCAGAACATCTGTGGTCATCTTGATCTGCTGACAAGTGCCGATCTGGAAATTGTTCGATAAATAGCATCCTACTTGAGATGAGTTTCCACTTTCCGCCAAGTCGTCACATGTCAGTTCGTTGATATACCGAGGGAAGAAAGCTTTTGAAAGCTCAGTGCATCTTTGGCAGGCGGGGCATAAATGAATACCTATATAAAGTAATAATAAAAAAAGGAAAGAGAAAAAAAGATCACAAGAATTAATATGTCATTTTACTTTCTTTCATACTTTTACTAATTCAATTATCTAGCTGTTAATGAGATCCCTTTTTGATTTCATTGATACTATAGAAGTATCTCCTCACCAAGAAAAAAAAAGCGACTACGACGGATTGCATAATGGTATTTTAAATAGAAACTCCAGTTTTATGTTATATGTTTTATATGCTAATATTAGTATAACTTATAATCAGTTAAACAAGTCTAATACACGACTAACAACTTTGATAATCGCTAAAACTAACAAACTTTTTTGGAAAAACTTTTTAATGAAGTAGTTTCTGAATGGTGTGAAAGTCGTGTATACATAATCTTTGGATTGGTCGGCTTTTCTGCGGCAAAGATTTGAAATATTCATTCCGATTTTCTTTCCGATATCATATTGTCACGCACGAACACCTGCTTTGGAACTTCATTATCATACAAGTATTTACAATAAATAACACTGCATGCATAGTACCTTTCTCCGTCTCTCTTCCACCGGGAAGACATTGAATATTGATCCCAGGATCCCCCCTTTTGATAACCTCAGAATCATCATTTGATGTTCCTTGTCTGGTATCACCATAATTTCCAAATCTACTGATTCTGCTACTGATCATCTCTTCTCTTTGTTGATGTTCTTCAAGAAAACCGCCTTTATCATGTTTAAGAATATCAGAATTTCGCCATCTCTGCCAATTGGTTGTGTTTTCATACTCTCTTCCATAAATTTTAAACATATTTTGAAGTTTTTCTTAGCCTCAGCTAAAGTTGTAGCAGCGTAACGTCGATTGTAACCGCCATTTTGTTCTAGTTGGCTTTGCAGTTTCTGTTCGGTTTCTTTCAAACATATGATGTCACCATTCAAAGTGTGGATAACAGTGGCTCTTGGAGCAGTATCGCAAGGATGCATCAGACTTGGGACTTTCTTCTGTAGAGCTTTGATATTTTCTTTTGTATTGCTTGGTCTTGCTTGCGTTATTGTTATTCGTGCCACGAAGAGGACGATGAAGGCATTCACAACAAATGCTACCTACAATTAAATTAAATTCAAAATCAAATTTGAAACAGGGATTCATAAGCAGAAAGTCATGACAGCTCTCAAAATCGTTCATAATATGCAAATGTTATGTGTTAAAAATTATTCTCAATGAAAATAAGTTTCTTTGTTCGAGTGGTATCTTTTCTTAACGTCTTTTCCACCTTTTTGGGATTAACTGACAATTCCGACAAATGACATTGCTTGCTTGGTTGCGTCCAAGATAAAGAAGTCTGTCTGACTGAGAAATTGCATATGACATAAATTATCTATCAGGAATGAAGAAGCTTTGGCTGTTTGTTCTGACAGCAGAATCATTTTGATTGTGAAACGCTTGTGGTATATTGAATCAATTTCAAGTCTTGCAATAGACTAAATTCTGAAATCATGTGCGAAATGCCTCTTTCATCCAATCAGAACACTTACGCATGATACACTGTCCAAACACGTCATGATAAAATCAATTATAATACACTCAACAAAATTACTCGACTCTGATTGGACAAGAGGAGTGCAATTAAATCCCAAATTGTACTCTGTAGATTCCCAATTAAATTCCTCAATTTTGTTGAGTGTATTATAAACAAAAAAAATCGCATAATGTTCTTGTACGATTCGGAATTTATAGAAACTCGTGATGTTTTGATAATTCTCAAATTAGATTTGCTTAAAAGGCTCGTCCTAAATTCTGAAAACTTTCCAAAACAAAAACAAAAAAAGTTCGTAACTATAAATTCCGAATTGTACTCGAGATCACGCGGTTTCTTATACAAAGTTGCATTTATAGACAGTTTGCATTGGTTGCCTTACCTTACTTCGCATATTTTCTATCTTCATTAAATGAGTAGCGGCAAAAGTAAACTGGAAAGAAATTCAGTTAACGCCTTTAAAGAAAAGTTGGCAGATAAACTACCATGGGGATAAAGTCAGTACTACATATTTAAGCATCTTGTGAATTGTAGGTGTCATATTTCTTGTTATGGGATTGAGATTTCATAGAATTTTTCTTTGACATCGCATCCTGGCACGAGCGGTTCGCTGGCCGTCAAATTCAATGCAAATTTGGCCCCCTTTTATTGAGAACCAAATATCTTAGCCTTAAATATCAAAAAGTGTTACATATCTACGAACTTTTACGATATAACGAACACTATTATTGGTTGATGACAGTAGCTAAATCTGAATGTATCCCGATCGGAAAATAAGCTACTTATTTCCCGGTCGGGAAATAAGTTGCACGTGACAATAATCGTGAAAATAAACAAGTGCACGTGATCAGAACGTGAAATGATGGCCTGATGTTTTGCACCAATCACAAACAACAAAGCGGGAGCAAATAACTTGCTTGAATTTTCAGTACAAATGGAGCTTAACAACAAGCAATAACAAAACAACAGATATTTTCAAGTGTTTCTATAGAGTCATAACAGACTTTCATTGAGAAAAAAAATTCGGAAAATACGAAAAAAGCGACTAAAAATGCTGTTGCTACTCTCCTTGCTTTTTGTTAGAGAAATACCAGAAGGTATGTAAATTGTATTTGTAAAATCATTTTTCAGTTTTCATGCATTTAGCTCGCTAAATAAAGTTCTTATTTCGTAAACTGACTTCTCAATATCATGTCTCACCAAGAAACCACAAAAAACTACCAAGGAGGTTATCGAGACACAAACGAAGTACTAACAAGGCTCTACAGCACCAACACCGAGAGAGATGCATACTGGTGTCTCAAGCTCTATATCTCAAAGCTGAACCCTCTGCAAGAAGCCTTTTTCCAAAAGCCTAAGCAACTAAAAAATGCCTCAGACCCAGTATGGTTCGAAAACAAGCAACTTGGTGTCAACAGTTTGGCAAAAATGATGAAAAATATCTCCATTGGTGCCAATTTGTCCAAGGTCTACACCAACCATAGCGTACGAAGCACATCGATCAGAACGCTGTCAAACTCAGGAGTTCCTTCGAAGCATATCATGGCCATTTCTGGCCATAAGAGTGAGCAGAGTCTGGTAATCTACAATTACAGACCATCCACAAGCCAAATAAAGCGACTTTCTGATATTATTTCCAGTGCTGTTGGGTGTGAAATGGAATCGTCCGGCTACCAAACCAAGCGCCAGTACAGTTCTTCATTCTCGTCCGTTGCTTATCCGAACGGCGTTTTCCAATATTGCAATATTTTGCAAGCCCAAATCTTTGTTATTCTACCAGATGGTTATCACAAGTGAATCTTTAAGTTCAACAAACCAGTCTTTTGACTGTTATTTCATTCTCCTTGAAATGTATTTCTAATAATCTTTCGCTAGTTTTCATCACCTTGTGCTTTTGAAAAGCCAGTTTGAAGTCACATGTCACTTTCGCTTGTCGTCACTCGTAAACCAATCAAAAAAGTTGTTCACAAAAACGTTTGTGAAAATTTACCATTCACAAAGCCAGAAATAAAGTCAACATTATTTTTCAGTTTGACCAAGAACAGTTGTTTTATTTATTTCTATTTTAGAATTTGAATGTAGTGGTTTATGGTGATTAATTTCCTTGTTTTTTCTCTTCCTCTCGATTTCGCGCCGTCTATCCCCCCCCCCCCCCCCGGTTTACGCCTCCTGAGTCCATAACACTTTGACCAAATATTGACGTCATATGGTGGTAAATAAGAGGATATACCACGCTAAACCATCGTAAATTTGTTAAATGGCAAATAAAAATACAACAAAGGCTTGAGATCAAATAAGAGCAAATAAAGGTATACTTTCTGAAGACAATTAATTTTCCGTGTGAGAATAATATTTAACTACTCCTTATATTATAGTCTGACTCATAAAATGCGCAAAAATAAATGTTTCTATGTTTAATTACTTTTCGAAATATTCGTTAGGCGTAGAAACGTTTCCACTTGTGAAAGTGCGAAGTACCTAGACTAATCGAAATACAGATGCCTATATTCAATTTACCGTGTTGAATTTAGAAAATACACTAACCTCTTAAATCTATTACCAAAGTCTTGGCCAGTTTAGCGATTAATTCATGTTTGCTTTTTGGCATTGATAATGCCCTAAAACCATTCAATACTCACAAATAGAAAAGTACCGACTATTCACTTCCTGCATGTGTGCGAAGTATTGTGAATTTCCAAACATTTCAGTTTAGTACATGTAACTTCACCAAAAAGTAACATGTTTGGTATCAAAATGTTGCTAGCAAACACAGCTATTTAGGCACGCTAAGGCATTTGGGATAGCTGCTGTACTGTACAGATGGACAGGTTTACTTGCGACATATATACTTCCGGTTGTAGCTCGCGCGAAAGACCTCTAAATTGAAATTATTAACAAGTTCGATCAAGTAGCACAGCAATTTTTTTATTTCTGATTTACTGCTTCAATCAGATACGAAATAAAAAATTATGAGACATTTCTTTTTTATTTTTATTTTTTTATTTTTATTTTTACTTTAATTTTTTAAAGCTATTTTTAGATATTATTTTATATTTACTAACTTTTTTTTCTTTTTAAATAATAATTTATTAACTATTAGTTATAATTTATTTTTTAGTGTAGGGGTTTTTAGCTTGTAATTATAATTTCATAGTTTTTTATACACATATATTCATAGTTTACATATTAGAGAGCCACAGGTGTGTTAAATAAGCACCCGTGCATTCCAAAGCTTATTATATAACAATAAATGTTATTCTGATCAAAACTATATTTGTAACAAATTAAGTGAATATTTCATTAATGTAGGTCCATCTCTAGCTGATCAGCTGCCCATGACACATAAAGACCCTACAAATATATCAAACACTCGTTGCCTGATAGTCTTATGTTCCGAGATTTGCATAGAAGAAGTGACAGACTTACAATTTAAATCTAAATAAAACCTGTATCGGAATCTCTACTAAGTGCATCAAACTGGCCAATCCGTACATAAGTCCAGCTCTAGCTTCAATCTTCAACCTGTCTTGCTATAGGGAATCGTCCTTGATATCTTAACAATTTCTAAAGTAACACCCATAGACAAGGGTGGTGAATCATTTGATCCCACCAGTACCGCCTCATGCCAACGCTTTTACACTGAATTAAGTCAGATCTTTTAAAAAACGATTAAAAAAACTCATTAATAATTCATGAAGGAAACACAATAGAAATCATGACCGTGAAGGAGGTTTTATATCTGATAAAGATTCGTCTTCATTTGCATAAACTTTAACTTGGATTTTCTCTATCAAACTTTGTTCATTTCATAAAGAATTCAGTACAATATGATAACATTCATCACGAGTTTTTTAAGCCGTTCAATAAACTCGCAGATCGTGTTTTATCGGGTATAAAACCACTCGGCTACGCCTCGTGTTTTATATCCGATAAAACACTCCTGCTCGTTTATTAAACAGTACTTAATAATCAGCTTGTAAATTATATTGAAAAACATAAAATACTCTCTGAGTACCAATTTGGTTTCAAAAAAAGCAACTTAACTGAACAAGCAATCACAGAACTACTCGACAGCTATAGAATCGCAGTTGACAATAAGAAATTAACATGTGGTATTTTCTTGAACTTCTCGAAAGCTTTCGATATAGTTAATCACTCTATCCTGATTAAAAAACTGGAAAATATGAGCGCCTTTGATTACTGATCCACATAGAAAAGGGCGCTTTATATAAATCATAAATCATCATTAATCATTATCATGAATCTAGGTTCGAAACCTGGCCTTTTACAAAGGAAATCTCTTAACCATAACGATACCACGCGAAAATAAACTTGACATATGCATATTTATTATATGCCTACCTTGTAAGCTCTTTGGCAAAAATGGTCTTTAGGTCCTGCAACCACTCAAGTTTATTAGTCAAGGTAAGGATACGTAGACAATGCTAACTCGTGGGTTTGCCTCGCAGACAACAGACGCAGGGAAATACGACACTCAATGTTTGATATGATTAACGTGACCAAGGAGGTGTGGAAAGTAAAAAAAAAAGAAGATGGCAACGCGGACGTAGGACAATTAATGGTTATATACTTTTGGTGATTTTCAAATAAGACAACAGTAAAAACTCGTAGGCGGATGAGAGAAGGTGGCGGAATTTGTATGTAAGTTGATTTTTCGTTATCTTCAAAATAACAACCATAAAGAAACAAAAGGACTTATCCGCCATTTTGGTTGAAAAGAAATATAAAACTACAACTGCTTCAAGCCCCCCACTCCCCCCAGATTCTCCCTCTTCCCTCTCCTTCACCCCAGTCCTTGCTGCTTATGTCTCCGTACTGTGATATAAACACCGTCTAAGAGACGGCAGATTCGGCTCGAAAGATTAGAAAGACTCGGCTTCGCCTCATATTCCTAACCTTGCCTCTCTCGTGCTCTACACTGCTCTATATATTTATAATTAAATAGTATATTCATATATATCGTTTCCTTCAATCGTCTTTGGATTGACCTTATGTAAATATATCTATATCTATAGTTATTTAGTTAAGTCGATTAACGAGACATTTATTTGTATTTGTTTCGGCAAAAAACGATTTTAAAAAGACATTATTTTTTGGCAAGAAACCCCACGGACGTTCTATATCTACCAAAAGGAAAGTGTAATAAATGTGGTGCCATTTCATTTATAGTGAATTGATCGGTATCAAATTTATATGCTATGCAATGTGAACCGAAATATACATATCATAAATAAGCGCAAACCTGATTCTGAAGAAGAAAAAAAAGAGTGATTTCTTTTGTATTTAACTATTTTTTAAGAAACGGCTTTTATATTCTATTGTGAAATAATGAAAGCGTTTGATCATTTATCAACGTTGGCTTGAAAAAAAACGTGATCGCCTTTTTCGTCCGTTTTACTAGAAAAATGAACTGAAAAAAACGTATTTACTTACCTGTTGTATAAGTAAATAATTTTCACTGAATAATCAGCTAGAAGAGACTGCTGGCAAAGGCGCTTGTAGAGTTGAATGGAATAAATTCAATAAAATACTCAATATATATCATTAGTGTTGTAAAATGAAATACGCCATGGCTACCAGTAATATACTCCTTTGATTTAAAAGATAATCACCGCAGTGCGTACGGTGCTTTATTGTTACGAGTCATTCAGTAGTTAAATGACGATCTTTACTTTCGACATAGTGAGTGATATTTCTTTTCATTTAAAGATTTCCATGGTAATGTTCCCTAAACTACCAAGCAACGGTTATTGTATCATCATATAATATATCAATTACCTTTTGTCAATGAAGACTTCAAATAATCAAACTTCCAACAATGGTGTTCAACTGAGGTTAACTATATATACATATGTAAATGTCTTTGTACTGTGATATAAATACCCTGAAAAAAAGCTTGGAGATTAGGAAAACGAGGCGTGGGCGGGTGTTCCTCTTGCATCTCGAGTGTTCTGCTACTTCCAAGGACATAATGAGTCGCTTTATATTTCTTTTATCCTTCCATGAAATATTTTTGAACTAGTTGCGCGAGGATTTCTCTGTCCTCTGATAGAAACACGGTAGCCAGCGGGCACGTTCTATTTCATTAACTATAATTTAAATAACAACAAACTTTTCCCTGTAAATTTTGCTTCTGTCTATTTTTTTGAGATTAATCTGACATTAACAGCATATGAAGTTGTTTAATTATGGCGTTATCCCCGCCAAAATTGATGGTTTGTATTTGAAGTTCATCACATGAATTTTTCATTGGAGTAAATTTTTTTGTTACCATTTCATATGCTTTATCAATTTCATTATACGTGTTTTTTATTTGTCGTCCAAGTTTTGCATTCCCGATTGTCGCTGTTTCATTCTAAACTCCACGGCACGTATCTGTCCTACAAGTTTCACATTACAAACTCGACGACTTTTATTTTCAACTCTCCCATAATTAATAATTGTACTGTTTAGATATTCTAAACGAATCAATAAGTTACTACAGTCATCCTTCTGTGGGTGGTTTGTATCGAGCTGACGAATTGTCTCTTCAACAACAGACTCTGCCGCCGTTTTCTTTTCTTTTTTAAGTCAACCACACCCTAAATCCATTGTTTGATGTAGGTTCTTAAATTCTTCGGAAAACCCAGATTCTTAAAGCCGGGGGCGGAATCGATATCAACAGGGGAGAACGTGGTTCAATTATAAACCCGGGATAGGTTTTTAATTACATGGATATATTGTAAGCACTCTATTTCCAAAAGAACAAAGCAACAGTAATCTACCTCTCTGAATTCGATACAATTTAGTATTTCGTGTTTTGCATCGAAACAATGGAATTTAGGGCTTACTTGATATTTTAAACCAGTTCAAACGCACGGGCTTGCCCTAGCGTGTGAACCTTTATATATATATACCTACTACTGCGTTATTTTTGCCAGCGGTTTCCAATGTCAACCGAGTTCATCGGAGCATGAAGTTCAATTCCCGTCGTCAAGTTGAAAATAAAAGTCGTCGAGTTTGTAATGTGAAACTCTTAATGCTCTTTTATTTTAATATTCTTATATCGAAGTTAGAAAACATAAGGTCAGATTCCGTATACGCTTATGTATAATCGAAAAAACTTTGACTATGTAAAGTTAAATGACAGAAAAGTATAGAAATAATCTAATATGATTATTAAAGTAGAAATGATGCGTTCGGTGTGTATATAATGAATCAGAGAAATAAGAGAAAAATATCATATGCCCTTGGCAGGATTTGAACCCACGTCTTCGGTATTCTAGTCCGATGTGTTAACCACTACACTACAAGGACCAACCACGCTGGTAACGCAGCCAGCATATGAAATGTAGGGTATTCGTGAGGATCCCAGAGCGATATTTTTTCTCTATAGGTAAGTTGAACACCGTAAATGTACGCAGATAATAGACATAGTAAAGTAGAAATGATGCGTTCGGTGTGTATATAATGAATCAGAGAAATAAGAGAAAAATATCATATGCCCTTGGCAGGATTTGAACCCACGTCTTCGGTATTCTAGTCCGATGTGTTAACCACTACACTACAAGGACCAACCACGCTGGTAACGCAGCCAGAATATGAAATGTAGGGTATTCGTGAGGATCCCAGAGCGATATTTTTTCTCTATAGGTAAGTTGAACACCGTAAATGTACGCAGATAATAGACATAGTAAAGTAGAAATGATGCGTTCGGTGTGTATATAATGAATCAGAGAAATAAGAGAAAAATATCATATGCCCTTGGCAGGATTTGAACCCACGTCTTCGGTATTCTAGTCCGATGTGTTAACCACTACACTACAAGGACCAACCACGCTGGTAACGCAGCCAGAATATGAAATGTAGGGTATTCGTGAGGATCCCAGAGCGATATTTTTTCTCTATAGGTAAGTTGAACACCGTAAATGTACGCAGATAATAGACATAGTAAAGTATAAGTAAATCCTGCCAAGGGCATATGATATTTTTCTCTTATTTCTCTGATTCATTATATACACACCGAACGCATCATTTCTACTTTACTATGTCTATTATCTGCGTACATTTACGGTGTTCAACTTACCTATAGAGAAAAAATATCGCTCTGGGATCCTCACGAATACCCTACATTTCATATTCTGGCTGCGTTACCAGCGTGGTTGGTCCTTGTAGTGTAGTGGTTAACACATCGGACTAGAATACCGAAGACGTGGGTTCAAATCCTGCCAAGGGCATATGATATTTTTCTCTTATTTCTCTGATTCATTATATACACACCGAACGCATCATTTCTACTTTACTATGTCTATTATCTGCGTACATTTACGGTGTTCAACTTACCTATAGAGAAAAAATATCGCTCTGGGATCCTCACGAATACCCTACATTTCATATTCTGGCTGCGTTACCAGCGTGGTTGGTCCTTGTAGTGTAGTGGTTAACACATCGGACTAGAATACCGAAGACGTGGGTTCAAATCCTGCCAAGGGCATATGATATTTTTCTCTTATTTCTCTGATTCATTATATACACACCGAACGCATCATTTCTACTTTACTATGTCTATTATCTGCGTACATTTACGGTGTTCAACTTACCTATAGAGAAAAAATATCGCTCTGGGATCCTCACGAATACCCTACATTTCATATTCTGGCTGCGTTACCAGCGTGGTTGGTCCTTGTAGTGTAGTGGTTAACACATCGGACTAGAATACCGAAGACGTGGGTTCAAATCCTGCCAAGGGCATATGATATTTTTCTCTTATTTCTCTGATTCATTATATACACACCGAACGCATCATTTCTACTTTACTATGTCTATTATCTGCGTACATTTACGGTGTTCAACTTACCTATAGAGAAAAAATATCGCTCTGGGATCCTCACGAATACCCTACATTTCATATTCTGGCTGCGTTACCAGCGTGGTTGGTCCTTGTAGTGTAGTGGTTAACACATCGGACTAGAATACCGAAGACGTGGGTTCAAATCCTGCCAAGGGCATATGATATTTTTCTCTTATTTCTCTAATATGATTATTAGATGAGAGTATGTGAACCGCATAACACTTATGAAATATATGAAGATATAGAAATATAGATAAGTGTAGTGCTTGGAAACGAGGTTATTCCGGGCAAAAGCCCTTGGAATCATTAATAATTTGCTTGTAAAGTCCTCCTAGCTTGATGAAAACAACTGTTTAGGTAAATAAATAAAACATTGTCAACGCCAAAGGCGATAGGCAACAGGCGGTAGGTGGACACCACTAAATGATAGGTCATTCCAAGTTCCAAGAATTGCTGGAATGACTTGTGTTTCTGCTTCTTATTCTAGTCAAAAACATGGACTATAGTGTTGAGACTGATTGATCTTTGTTAGCAACGAAACCATTTCCATTGTGTCAACAAGGTTATGTCGAAAATATCAGTCTATGCCTTCAAAACAGTGAAATGATTACTCCCGTTTTGCTAAAAAAGAATAATCAATTCCTATTCAGTGTTATTTATTGTCAACACACATCATTCCCAGGTTAGTTCGTTTGAGGGAACTTTTAAAAGCTTAAAATACACTCCACATCTTCCGTAATGCTTATTCATTGCAATAAATGTTTGTAGAAATTAAAGTTTATGTTTTAAACTCGGTCAGATAAATACTTATTTAAAGAAATAAAAAATTGAATTTTCTTATAAATTACATTTCTTAGGGAACGATTTCACAATAACTGGGGAAAAAATGCTCAAAAAGTTTATATAACGATTTTTTCACAGTCGTTTTCCTTAAAAAAGTTAGGACAATAGGAAAAAGGGTGACACATACAGTCAAGTCACTAACTTTGTTCACCGAAAAAAAAAACATTTGCACATTTAGACTAAAAGACATATCATGTGTTTCATAATGTATTATTATATACCAAGTGTCGAAGTTCAATTTTCCTGAATTTCTATTGGTGGATAGGGTCTCACGTAAACGTGAAGAAATTCGACTGTTTCCTGGCGACTATTCTGGGAGGGAAATATTATGTTATGGACCGGGAATAACAAAACCGGAAGTCCCATGATTGAAAAAATATAGAAACCGGAAACCAAAGAAGCAAAACATTTGAGCGCGCGTTTGCAAAATTCATTCACACGTATTTCTTTCACGAAACATCAGATTAAATATGGAGTCTTCCCGATTTTCTTGCCGCGGAGAGGCGGAAATACCCAAGTTACTAGAAGAAAAGGATTTTACATCGACAAAAAGATCGTCGGTTTAAACAGGCAGTCAAGATTTTTACGAGAATTTTGTGAGGACAAATGTCAAACTCAAGATTTTGAAACCATTGAAAAAGAAGACCTCAATAAACTGTTGCAACCGTTTTACACAAATGCAAAGAAAAAGGATGTTTTGTTCTCTTTGACACTTGGTATGATAATAAAGCACTTATTTACTGGGACCTGGGGAAAGTAGTATGTTTCGTGGTCCCTCGGCTTCGCCTCGTGAAATATCAGCGGTCTCGGGACCACAAAACATACTGTTTCCATCGGTCCCCGTAAATAAGTGTTAATTCTTTATTCTTAATCGAAAATCCATAATGCCCGACCATTTAGTGGTAGTATACCAGCGTTTGTTTTATGCCAGAGCGTTCGAGGAAACACGTGATATTTCTTTTAGTCTAAATGTCTAAATGTGATGTGTAAATGTGTAAATGTCTTTTTTCGGTGGACAACGTTAATGACATTGACTATATATGTGTATGTAATATATACAGTATGGGTGGCCGTGTTGTATCAGATATCAACCACGAGCCGAAGGCTAAATTGATGATATTTGTGAAACAGTAACTTCTAATTTATTGCTGCGATCACTGAATTGATTAACATTTCTTGCTTCGCTATTTTTCGCAGAGATAGACCTGACGATCAACGAGGAGGTAGTTTTTGTGCACATTTATCGTCTAACTTGGACTTTATTAATCTCAGTGATTTGGGTGATCCTGATTTCGAATGCCAATGGTTTTTGATTAAACCAAATAGACTACCTCGCGGGATAAATTCTATTATACTTGGAACTATTTAATTGTTCGCTGTCTTGACACCGCTCTCTCTACTTATCCAAATTCAGCGATTACCATCTCACAAAAACATGTTGGTTTTCAATAAATCCCTAAAGTTGAATGCTAGACTAGATTCCATTGTCATGTATCAGTGCATGGCTTATAGTATTAGTTAGGAGATTATTTTGAATAATTTATGTAACTGCAACAATCCTGCACCAAAAGATTTGTTTTGTACGTTGTTTTCGAGGATCTATGATATACCTGCTATCTAATGCCATCCGGTTAAAAAGTGAATAACCCAATCGGAAATTTACATTGCGTGCGCGTTATTATGAAGTTTCCCACTCTTATTCATGCTCTTGCGTATCTTGATCAGCGTCTTGATGCGTTTCTTGATGCATGCATGTCTTGACAATTATATATATTTGATTCTATATCCTGCAACTCATAACATGCCCAAATGTGACGGTGTAATTCGCGATGGCTAGGGAAAGAAATGTGAGTGTTCATTGTGAAAACGTAAAGCATGACAACATGAACATTTTACTCAAAAAAAAAACCCTATTCATATCTACAAACTAGGGGTAAAAGGTAGGGTCTAGGTAATGTCTAATGTCTAATGTAAACGACACTTCTGCTATTATCACGGTAGTTAACAAAATACAAGAGAGGAAGAGAGGAATTTACAGAGTTCCCTGATTGCCTACCTCTGACGATTGAGTGATGAAACACAAATGACGATAGCATGACTTCATCGATGACAAGAGTTAAGAGTTTATCATCCGTTTATTTTAAACCATGCATATGACATTTTACAATGAAGTGCTAGATCATGCACGGAAACACAAAGACTATCTAATCATGAGTAGCTTTATGCAACTCAGAGTTTCCATGCATGATGTACATGACGTCTACTAAATCTCGTGTTATCTTCGTTTCCAATGTAATAGGTTGTTGAAAGATATAGTTTTAAGAATCTACAATTTACAATTCTACTATTTAAGCGAAATTATGTAATCTCAAGAATTACAGACGTCTTTTAAATAGCATAATTTTCCAAACGAAGTTTTAGTTTAGGCTTGCCTAAACTTTGATAAATTAGACAGTGAAATGTAAGCTGAATTCGCATGGAATACGAGGCTTTACAATACAACGCCGATGTAGACAGTTAGCAAAATAGGGTGTTGCTACTTGTTCAGTTGAAAAGGAGTGATCCCATTCAAACGTCAGAGTTTCAGCTTACATCTTTTATTATTAACTTAAGCAATAATTTAAAATCTAATAATAGCAGGGAACCAAAATCCTGAGTTGTATAAGCTCTCTATATACGGCAAATGCTAAATGAAGCACAGCAGCTTTGAAATTGAAATTGCTCAGCAGTCAATGGACTTTGAAAAAATATACTACGTTGCTTGCCAGTCTACGTTTTTTATTTATTTATTATTTATTTATCGTTTTTTTTGTTTGTTTTGTTTTGTCAAATAGAGATAAGGGAAAGGTTGGGAAAACTAACTAATCTAAAGCTAGCTTCCACCGGTCTCCATTCCTTACTTTCGATCCACAGACCAAAAGGCATCGCAGTCGACTATTGATAAATCGATTACTACTAAAAAATACAATAAATAGCCTGAATGTCGACGTTCTAGCCAAAATGGGTATCTACTCGCGTAGACAATGTTCGATGGAACATGAGTCGGCGCTAACGTCAGTAAAATACAGCTACCCTGTGTGTTTTTATATCATACTAAGAAAAATCATAAGTAAGAAAAGGCTTGTTTCCATTGAACAGTAGTCTCGTACTGTATTATTAACGAGGTTATTCTACTTCACTAGAATATACCCTAAAGCAGGAATAACTTTGTCTCCATTAGTACAATTATAATACTTACATCGGTTCCCACAAGACACTCCGACACTTCCCCCATAGCCAAAAAAGCTGTCAGTGCTTAAACAGTTGTTTTCATTGTTGGAAATTACTCCTATGCGCAATAATTTCAAATTAAATCCCTCCTTGTTGCAAAAGGATTGCATTGATGAACCTGCAATCAAAGATTGCCATTTTGATTTACCAAGCAAATTAACCGCCCTTTCGCTTCCGTCCGCAATGACGTCATATAGTGAATTTGCCGTGTAACTAATAGTTGCAAAGTTGGTCACACCATTCACAGTAAACCCCACACATATTGCACTGAAAGACACTCCCCAGAAGCTTGGCATCTTTGTCTCCATGGAATCAAAACCGGTTTTACCTGCTATCAGGTTGTAAGCAACCTTATTTGACCAGTACGATGAGCTGCGTCCGAAAGTATTCTGAAAATTCAAAAGCAATATTTGTTTATTAACTTCTCGCAAATACTTATGTTCAGCTTTGCATATAGTACGCTCCCTCACATTAGCTAAATCACTCCCAAAATCTATGGTCTATTTCACATTTAGAGACAAGATTTTTGATTTTCTTAGATATAACAACCTTTCCCTTTTTGACGTATTTTTAACATTACTTTGATATTCTGGCGGAGTTCCCGAGCGGAGCACCATACTTAAAAAAATAAAGTAAACCATCGAGATGATTTTTCATGGCTAGGCTGACGTCACTTCCATCCGTCCGTATGTACGTACGTACGACCGTGTACACGGGAATCCTGAATCGCAAATGCGGCTCTCAAATGCACAGAAAAAATTTAGGGCAATGGGAGATATAGACCAAAAACAATTATAAAACTTTCATGTACTCAAACATGGATCAAGAAGTGTTCTTCAAGAATTCAGGTGTGTGTTTTTAAGCAAACAGTCGTATATTATTATTTTTTAACAGGCATTTTTCTCGACGAATCGCCAAATTAAATATTCTTCCTCTCAAACTTTTTATTATTTCTATAGAGTAAGCTTAATTTATTTTAATGCTGGATGAAATATAACACGGAGGGCATATTACAACAAATATTCGTCCTTTATTTAGCTTTGTAAATCTTAAACAATTCGGTTGTTTTTAACCAACTATCGTATGTTTTTCGTTCAAGAAAAAAGCAGATTTGTTTGCCTCCTATCGCGGAGTCCATTCGACAAACCAAAGAAGAGTTGAATTCAATAATTTTATATCTTTCTACAGTTAATTCATTTACATTTTGAATTAAAAATCAATTTACACCAAATATCCAACTGTTTATTAAGTTGTTCGAGCAAGTATGATTTTACAAATTAACTTAAATTTGTGTTGTTGATAGATGTTATTTAAAAAGCTAAAAAATATTTAGAAACATTTACAAATGCCAATTTACTGACAAAGTAATAAGTCATTTTGTATTTTGCATTGCATTTTGCATTATTGTCTATTTTGTCTCATTTTTTCATGTCAATTTTAACTGAATGTAAATTTAGTTTTGGGTAAACTTTTGTCTTTCGTGATTTCCGTATCTTTCTTACACATGAAAACAGATGAAAACTGGTAAAATCGAATCTCAAAATCTAGCAAGCTTAAGTTTTCAAGCTTCTTGGAACGTATTTAAGGCATATATGAAAGCAATGAAAATATATTAATGAAGAACTAGGATAAGAAAGATATGTTTTAACTGATGACTGCACATTTGGTTTTAACGTTCAGGGCCTCAAGTTTAGTTAGTTAAAGATCTACAGCCAATTTTCTCTCGGTTGCTACCAATGCATTTATTTTTTTATTTCCAAAGCTTTAAAAACGCTAAACGCTACCCCACACAAAAACATAAAAATTCCTATGGAAAACCAAACATCGTTCTGTAAAAGACGTAATTAAAGACCCATTGCCACTTTCCTTGATACATCACAATTTGTTTACATTTTGAATCGGTTCTCCACTGAAAAAAACAATTCCAACCTTTTGAATAAACTCTTAGATAGTCCCTAAAGCCGTATGAGTATGTAAAAGAATCATTATTGTGCCTTAGTGCCTTGTTGGAAAAGGATTTAATATGACGTTATTATTCAATACGTGAATTTTTGAATTTCATGGACAACGAAATTCATCTATGACCGCGGTGCATCACGGTAAGTGGCAATGGGTCATTACGTAAACTTATTTCTTGCTCACCTTAACCAGTTTTCAAGTCTGTTTTTTTTTTAGTTTTAATTTTTACTAAATCTCCAGATTTTTGATTTTTATGAAAGGCATCCGAGGTAAATTTCACTAAACCTGACATTGCATTGTATTATCTGCAGCTAAGTAGAGTGAAAATCGCGCCCGACAAAAAGCAGTCGCCAATGACGATAAAGATAAACGTATCTGGTTACATTCCTGAGCCCAGACCGGCAATTTAACTTTAATTTTTGTTATGATTCAAATATGACGGTAACTGTCCGCAGGCTCAAAGTTCAAAGCTAATTTACCACCCCGGGCTCAGGAATGTGTGAACGAGACATTAGGAATGTGAAGTTATATAAATCAAGTGCTTTTTGACGCGTCAAATCCACACTCTACCTGTTTTGATAGTAATTGAAGGTTTTGTTCCCGATTTTTTCTTTCTTTCTTTTTTTTTTACCTTTTCAGTTTCATTCCCTGTGACTTCCGTTTCGGGAGCTCCGCTTTAGGCAGTGCCACCGAGAACCGAGAACCAAGAACCGAGAATCGAGAACCGAAAACCGAGAACCGAGAACCGAGAACCGAGAACCGAGAACCGAGAACCGAGAACCGAGAACCGAGAACCGAGAACCGAGAACCGAGAACCGAGAACCGGAACCGGAGAACCGAGAACCGAGAACCGAGAACCGAGAACCGAGAACCGAGAACCGAGAACCGAGAACCGAGAACCGAGAACCGAGAACCGAGAACCGAGAACCGAGAACCGAGAACCGAGAACCGAGAACCGAGAACCGAGAACCGAGAACCGAGAACCGAGAACCGAGAAACCGAGAACCGAGACCGAGACCGAGAACCGAGAACCGAGAACCGAGACCGAGAACCGAGAACCGAGAACCGAGAACCGAGAACCGAGAACCGAGAACCGAGAACCGAGAACCGAGAACCGAGAACCGAGAACCGAGAACCGAGAACCGAGAACCGAGAACCGAGAACCGAGAACCGAGAACCGAGAACCGAGAACCGAGAACCGAGAACCGAGAACCGAGAACCGAGAACCGAGAACCGAGAACCGAGAACCGAGAACCGAGAACCGAGAACCGAGAACCGAGAACCGAGAACCGAGAACCGAGCAGTCTTCATGTCTGTCTAATGATGTCATTTTGTCGGAAAATCTCCAAAAAGCGTAAAAATTTCGGCCATGGAAAATTTTGTCGAAGAACTTTTCATATATAAAACTAGCCCCTGGAGTGGCATGTTTGTTTACATGTGACAAAATGCATAAGTAGGAGAGTAGTAAGATCGAAAGCAAAAACTCGTGCAACGTAAATGATGTAGTGCATTTCGATTTAATCTTTCACTTTGAAAGGGGAAGTGGAAGGGAAAGGGGGGGGGGGGGGGGGTGGGGCAGTATCTTCATGTCCAATAAAAAGTTGCAATTGAATATTTTCCCCCCGATTCTTTCTTCATCTTCCAGTTTTACCTAAATTAGGCTTTCTGTACTTATTTGGAGCTCCAGCTTTAGGGAGTGCCTAAATTTATATATTTATAGTACTACTTGCATTATCAAAATTGTGCGCATAACGCTTACCTCTTGAGTAACTGTGACTTTTATACTTTTATTTCACTTTTAGTCATTTTTCCTAACTTTTTTGTTTAACCAACCTTCTTAGCTTACATATTTTATGATATTTTCCAAGACAATTAGTGAAATATTTTTGTCAAACACACGCTTTATGAGTTCTTCGTTTGCACATGACGTCTTAGTCGCCATGTTGATGAAATTTACAAAAGAATTGTCAATAAATTCTTTTAGATGATGGCTAGTGAAACTAGCGTGGACTGCGTCGGTGTTTCTAATGAACAAGTTATCGTAGATTTATAAGTTTAACACCGTAGTGAAAATAGAAAACTGACGTTTCGGACGTTAGTCCTTCGTCGGAGTCAATAGAAAGTAAGAGTGAGAGAGATGTTTATATAGTAGAGGATAGAGAAAACAAACCAATAAGAAGAAAACAAGCCATAAAACAAAAAGAAAACAAAAGGATAGAAAGCAACAATAGGTGAGAAAAAAGGGAAAAGAAAAGAAAAAAACAACAAAACAAAACAACTTAAATGTAGGCACCGTTAATCCCCACGGGATGAACGAACGCTTCGCCTACATTTAAGTTGTTTTGTTTTGTTGTTTTTTTCTTTTCTTTTCCCTTTTTTCTCACCTATTGTTGCTTTCTATCCTTTTGTTTTCTTTTTGTTTTATGGCTTGTTTTCTTCTTATTGGTTTGTTTTCTCTATCCTCTACTATATAAACATCTCTCTCACTCTTACTTTCTATTGACTCCGACGAAGGACTAACGTCCGAAACGTCAGTTTTCTATTTTCACTACGGTGTTAAACTTATAAATCTACGATAACTAATAAATTCTTTTGCTGCATCATCCAACATGGCCGCCGTGTCTTTAGTTTTTTCACTCCCTTGGGAATGATTGAAAACCAGCAACAGGCCATTTGCATGATGGCATCTTACATGGTAATTCCACTACCAAGATACTTCTTGAACTTTCTTTATTGTTCAATTTATTATATTTTCGCGTGAGAATAGTAAGCTAATTAGTACAAATTTACTGAATAAAAGAAAGTGTCCAAGGGATTCTGGTAGTGGTAGTAAATGCTATATAAAGCTAAAGATATATAATGCAAGGGATCTATAGAAAAATATGACGAATGTGATTCTGACAGACGTTTATTTTTCCTAGTTTGGGAAAATGTAAATTTCATCATATAACAAAATTTTTGCAAATCTTTATGAATTGTCTTATAACAAAAGAGCAATGAAAGCTACCTTCAATTGATTCTTACAGTGAAATAGAGCACTTGGCATGTTTGGAAAAACACTCGAGAAAAGGTTAAAAATAATGTTCACTCACCAAGGGTTCGCCTATTTCATACAAAACGTGTTAATGAGGAAATCATCATCAAAAAAAAAAAAAAAAAAAAAAAAAAAAAAAAGAAAAGAAAAGAAAGAAACGAATTACAGCGTATAGTTTTCAAAATCAATATACTTACCATAGCGCCGTTTATTTTCATGGCCAGTGTCCATCCCCCAGTACCACAGCCAGTTATCTCAGTCATGTGACAAAACACGTCAGTCTGTTGGGCTTGGATGCTGAAAGTATAAGCCATGTTTTTTCGGTGGCTGTTGAAGGATTTGAAATTTAAAATTGATCAGCTGGCACATTCAACTATCGAGTATATCGTTATCCTTACCTTGTTTTCTCGTAAATGTCTTTACATGACGCCACATATTCTGGGGGAAAAAAGGAATTAAAAATAAGTTATGACGTGATGCGACACTGGTGTCGTATCAACTGTGTAGTGATGCTGGTGGTAACGACAGGATGGTGGTAAGAATGTTGGAGTTAATAGTTGGTTGATATTATTGATAATGATAATTATTATAATGCATAGGAGTGACACTAATGATGAAAATAAGTAGAAAGTAAAAATATATTAATGTTATACTTTAAAACCCAGCGCTTAAGAACCTAGATTTTAAGAACCTGTAAGGTTGAGGAAAATATTGATGATGTTTAAGATGGTAAAGATGACGATGTAACGAAAGCATGTTCGTTTCTGATGATGACGTGACATATTGTATACACTAGCTAGATTTCAATCCCGACAATAAAACAAACTTGCGCTATTCAAGACATTAGCTGTTGGTGATATTTCACCTGTCCATTGGTCGCAGTTAGGTCCTGTATTATACTCGCTGCAGTTGAGGCACTGATAAGCACGTGGACTACAAACGTCTGTCGAACACACTCCTCCATTCTTACAAGGTGAGCTCAAACAAGGATCAACTACCACTTCCTAAATCAATATAAGAAACAAAACAAATAGATATATTATACCATTAACTATAATTAGACTACGAGGTCGACTTTTCTATGAGTAGCGCCGCGCAGCGCCGAATCGCTTATTTGACTCATAGAAAAGGCAAATTGTTTTAACACAAACCTACTAGCTAATATTATAGTATTGAAAACAAAAACTGACACTGAAAACTTTACGGTACAAAGCGACGGTCAATCGGCAGCAATAAGTTGTCTTTTGGATTTTTTCTGTTCTTTGAGGGAATCCTTTTAAAATGACATCAATACATCAATAATCAGTAATGATGAAAAGGTAAATTATACACCGTGAAAAGATGAAAAAACTTACATCAATAATCAGTTGTTT
Source organism: Actinia equina (assembly GCA_011057435.1). Taxonomy (NCBI): domain Eukaryota; kingdom Metazoa; phylum Cnidaria; class Anthozoa; order Actiniaria; family Actiniidae; genus Actinia; species Actinia equina. Next base: position 1,523,192 of record WHPX01000126.1, on the reverse strand, counting down.
GTCCCTCGTAAGTTTGCACATGAAAATCTCAGTAAAATCTGACGGCCGCTTTTTCGTGTTAAAATTGCCATAATTCTTGAGTTTTTACCTATCTGTACAGTTCAAAACCTCAATTCCTTTCCTTGATACCGTCTTGTCTTTTCTACAATCGATTTTTAAAGATTTTTAGTGAACAAGCAGAGATTTCGAGGCAACTTGAGCATGCACTTGTATATTTTTCGCTACTCGCTATCTATCACAGGATAGATATAGTGAGTACGTTAGCCTATGAGATTGCAGGATTCGTGATAGTTTGTTAGTAGGTTTATTCTAATGACTGTCATCATATGACCCGTATCTGCCAGGGCGTGCGCTCTTAAAAAAACCTTCGGGAAAATGGCGTGGGAAGAGCGTACGGCTTTGAAAGAGCAGGGGCGTACGAAACCGAACGGCACTGCTACTCACCTGCAACTTTTTTTTATCATATTATTTTTCTTTTCGTGAGGGTCATATGATAAAACGGTTATTAGCTGAGTTAGGTCGGGCCGTACGGGAAAATATTTGGCTCTCGGACATTTGTACGGCATTGCCTCGAGCCAAATATTTTCCCGTATGACTCGACCTAACTGAGTCGATAAATGCATATTGTGATAGCTATGAAAGAAGATAAATGACATCATAGGAAATCCATACAAAGACGACTCTTTATACATACTTTGGGTGCGTAATAGTCAAACCCAGGTCTCGGCTGGGCACATTTAGGTTTGGTTGCTAAGGTATCGTTATTCAGTTGGCAAATGTGACTGGGACTGCCTTGAGTTTGATAATTCATAGACTGACAGGATGGATGGTTAAGACATTCGAAAACACATTCCATGTAAGTCTTCACTTTCATATTCTTGATCACGTGATTAACCATAGATGAACCTTGACAGTAAATACGACAAATAATATTAGAATATTCAGAATAAAGCTTTCAACTCAGGCGTGCAGTGTGAACGTCTTGATTTGATGGTCAGTATTCTAGCATAATACTATTGATTCTAAAGCTGTTATTTTGACATTTTTGTTTTTATTTAACAAATATATCAGGCTTATGTTCTGCTCTCTGATAAAACACGACAGGAGTTGTGAGACACGAAAAAAGTTATAGAAATTCTATGTTTTATTTTGTATGGAAAAAAAAAAAAAGGTTTTGACGTCAAGTAATTTTACCCCTACTGCTTTAACCCTTGGTGGCTCTAGAATAACTAATCCCTAAATTATTGCAAATGCTTTTAACGATTATTTTGTAAGCATTGGCTCAAATCTACCTAAAAACATTCCAGCTGTAAACACTCATTTTGAACATTTCATGAATAATCCCCTTCAAAATAGTTTTTTTGTTAATCCAACTACTCCCATTGAAATTCTTGACTGACTTCCAAATCAGTTGAACCATATAGTATCCCGAAAAAAACTATTAAAATGCCTAGGTCCAGTTCTGTCTGATTTCTTATCCCTCATTTTTAATTGTTCCTTTCTATCTGGTGTTGTGTCAGAGAACTTGAAAGTTGCTCGTGTTATACTAGTTTAAAAAGGGATCTAAAACTACTATTTCTGTCTATCGCCCAATATATTAACTTTCTGTACTTTTTTATGGGCAATTTGGGTTTCGGTCTCATTATTCAACAACACAAGCAATTGTTATGAGAGAGAAAATTAATGTTTTTACAGACTAAGCTAGACATCAGAAGTTCTAATCTTACTATTTCTTAACGTATGAATACAAGATAAAGAACGATCAATTAGCTATTGAAATTATCGATATAAGATTTCAGTAAGGCTACCATCACGCACATGTATAGACAATGGTATGCTTTGAATTTACAAGTAAACTTCTTAGCTCCTCCCATTAGCATATGTACATCCCTGGTTACACCCTACACACTCTTTACCCCTTTACTTAGTTATTTTGGCACTATTCTTTTAAATCTTATGATATAAAGATTTCTCGTAGACCTTTCTATACATTTACCATATATTAATATGTTAACTTTAGTTTAAGCTATGTTTAATTCTACGATTTTCACTCGTATTACTCTTTAATAAGATATCACACTTAGGAATTTACTTTTTCCTTTAGCCAATCAAGACTCAGCGATAATATGACATTGATTGTAGACTGACTCATGTCATGAAGTTAATATAAATAGAGCTCATGTAATTAGTTGAAATCAGAAGTCAGAATAGAATAGAGAGAAGACTGAAGAGAGTCAGGGAAAGTAGAATAAAGATCTTATATATGAGCATATTTAATCGGTCATTGTTGTAGTAACGCTCAACTAAGAAAAATGGGGACATATATATAAGTATATATATTCGATATTATATATATATACGCCGAATCGCTAAAACTTTGACACTTTAACGAGATATATACCTATATGTGTATCCCCTTTTTTCTATTGTCTTACCTGGATTTTTAAGAAAAGACAATGGGAAAAAGGGGAAACATATGTATGTAAATATATCGCTAAATTGTCAAAGTTTTAGCGATTTGGTGTGTGTGTGTATATATATTGTTTTTTTCAATTTAGTTTTATTTTACATTATCTCTCATGAAAAAATGCTTTACGTTCAAGGAAATGAGTAGAGGCTAAAGAAACCGTAAGGTTTTTAAAGTTAGACCTTAGGCATATTAAGTTATAATTTTATTCAGTAGCTTCGGACAAAAGAATAGTAGCAGAAAAGCGAAGGTGACAAATGTAAACGGCAAAGCGACAAGACATAACAAGAACGAGAAATGAAAGGGAAATGATTTACTTTTTTTCCATAATAAGTATTGCTCCATACATTAGTGTCAAAATTGGAGTTGGGAAAGGTCACTCCATATATGGAATCATATAATTCCATATTTGGATTGCGGGTATTTACTCCGAGGTCAAAGATGGAGGACAAGAGTGTTGCCGGCTGGCGAAACGGCTGAGAGACATTTAAGAGATTGGCGAAGACAAAAAACAAAAAACAAAAACAAAAAAACAAAAAACAAAAAACAAAAAACAAAAAACAAAAAACAAAAAACAAAAAACAAAAAACAAAAAACAAAAAACAAAAAACAAAAAACAAAAAACAAAAAACAAAAAACAAAAACAAAAAACAAAAAAACAAAAAACAAAAACAAAAAACAAAAAACAAAAAACAAAAAACAAAAACAAAAAACAAAAACAAAAAACAAAAAACAAAAACAAAAAACAAAAAACAAAAAACAAAAAACAAAAACAAAAAACAAAAAACAAAAAACAAAAAACAAAAAACAAAAACAAAAAACAAAAAACAAAAAACAAAAAACAAAAAACAAAAAACAAAAAACAAAAAAAACAAAAAACAAAAAACAAAAAACAAAAAAACAAAAAACAAAAACAAAAAACAAAAAACAAAAAACAAAAAACAAAAAACAAAAAACAAAAAACAAAAAACAAAAAACAAAAAACAAAAAACAAAAAACAAAAAACAAAAAACAAAAAACAAAAAACAAAAAACAAAAACAAAAACGAAAAACAAAAAACAAAAAACAAAAAACAAAAACAAAAAACAAAAACAAAAACAAAAAACAAAAAACAAAAACAAAAAAACAAAAAAACAAACAAAACAAGCTTCTCCCCAGTCCCTTTTTTTAAAGACCGAGAAAGAGAGCTTTGGCACTCATTGTTTGATATTCGCAGGACGAATTTCGTTTGGTTAAAACATATTGTTTGACCCTTTTTTGAAACAAACCTCTTTGTTTGAATTCAGGGGGTACATCTTGCCAAAAAAATCGTTGCTATTGAAAGAAATGTTTGTCTGCCGGTGTAAGTACAAAAGCAAGACTTATGAAAGTATCTTTTGAAGAGTAACGTATACTCTATTTATGTGTAGTGTTTGCATACTGAAAATAATGTTTGAAAAAAGTTGGGAGTTTTTAATTGTGCCCATGAAAAGTAAGTTTTAAGCCTTGTAATTTATAAATATTTTCAACTGTTAAGATATCAAGAAGAATTAATAATGTTAATGGGCTGTATTTTTTTAATTTTGCCAGGCCAATTCCGAGTTCCAAACCCACAATTACGATCCTCGTTACAAATGCTATCAATGATGGGGTGATCACGGTGAAGATTATAAAATATTCATAATTGCAAGTTAAATTATCACACTTTATTATGTTTCGTAATCGATCTTTTTAAGTTCGATCTCGCTTTAATTCGTTAAGTGTTATTTTAACTATTAAAGGCCAAAGAAAATCCTTTAAATTGATATTCCTTTTCTTTTTCTTTTTATGAATCCAATATAATGATAACTTGGAAGTGATGACTCTTAACTATCTACCATTGCACAAGGAGCAGAATTAATAAAATCGCATCTCAACATAACAAGAAAGATTGATAAATAACTGGACTACTCTTTTGGATTACTTATAACGAAGCTAGAAACAAAGGTACTCGGTTGTTCGTCGCCACGATCCCTTACTGACTGCTTTAGATATTTAACTATTATATAGAAGCTTAGCTTACCTTGTATTTTATTGAAAGTAGCTTCTTTCATGTTTTCTTTACGATACATCTCTGGTTCCGATCCCAGTCCTTGAGTAGTATTCCGTAAAACGAATAGAAGAACGATTAACAAATTTTCAGTCAGCATTCTTTTAAAAGCCGCACTTTGTCAATCCTTTTGAGTTCTTATAGGCAATTTTTTTCGTATATTTTCTACATATCTTTATAAACAAGGCCTTTACAATTTCTTGGAGCAGTTATCGTTAACGATGAGGCTATAATAAGAAAAAGTACATACGTCACTGGCTTTATGAAGTTGTCCTGATAATAATTGTGTTGCTCTGGTTATGACAGTCTGAATAGAAAAGCTATTTTATAAATAGATGCGGTTTGTACAAATGCCAAGTGCAATCGTCAGGGAACCTTTATTTAGAAACACCGATGCAGTCCACGCTAATACTCTATTAGCTATCACCACTCGTAGGGATCTTTTTGGGTTGAAAATCAGTTTCGTTTGGCGTCATTCCTTAAATTATACTTAGTCGGTTGGCATCATAATCGTAATGATGAATTTTTGTCGTAGCATAAATATCTCTATGTTTATAACGCTTGAACACGGTCGATGTTGTTTGTTAGCAATGCCAAGACTGACATAATAGCTCCCTTTGGTATAATAACCGGAAAACAATGAAGAAAAAATAAATATATATATAGAAACAAAAAACATATATATATGTAAAGTTCCAGACTTGTTTTGGTTTATATATTTGGAAATAATAAATAAAACTAGACTTGTTTTCCTTTTCAAATATATTAATTTTTGTTTGGTATAATAACCGGAAAACAATGAAGAAAAAAAAATATATATATATATAGAAACAAAAAACATATATATATGTAAAGTTCCAGACTTGTTTTGGTTTATATATTTGGAAATAATAAATAAAACTAGACTTGTTTTCCTTTTCAAATATATTAATTTTTGTTTTGGTGAATTAATAGCTGGCACGTATCGTCTTGTCACCAGGCTAACGATGTAATTTAGGCTTCATGTTTCGCAATCAGAAAAGTTATGAAAGGGTCTTGGGCATTTTTTTTTTCTTTTTTAGAAAAATGAAACATTTAAAAATCTTTAAAACAACCGTTTTTTTAACTAAAATAAAGTCAGAATGGGTGTCAAGGTGTTAAAGCGGCGGTTCTAATAATGCTAACTTCATACTGAGCACATGATCAATAAATAATAACTGATCTACTCCCTGCTGATCGAATAGCCGAGTTTACCTTCAAAAAAAAAACTATTGGTCAACCAATTAAAGTTGAGTTTTCAGATAGATTAGTATCCCTGTCAAGAGAATCCGTGAAATACGAATTCTAGTAGTATGGGCTCCACCTCACGAGCATAAGGACGAGCAGGACGAGTTACATTAATTAATTGTTCATCAAATATTAGCATAAAATGACGATTAGGTATTGTTTCGGTTTACCATGGCTACCCAATTTACTTCATAGGACTTTTGACTATATTGACGAAGCCTATTGCTAAAGACTCTTAAGATTTTATTTCATATCATCCAAAAATGTAAGCTCCATGACAGGGAATTGAACCCTGGTCTCTCGCTCGACAGGTGAGTATATTAAGGAGGTTGGAAAGTGTTTTGTCCTTCACATACACTTACAATATACCTTATTCGTGGTGTGACAATGTTTTCCCAATTCAGCGTGACGAACCTACAGGGGATTCATTTTCTTTTGTTTTGACTCTTCGAAACGTTCATGAGTATCCCAAAGGATACGAAAGGAATAACGATGATATCCCGACTAACTTCAAAACAATAGCTCTTCATTCCCCCAGAGGTTTGTCACGCTGAATTAGGAAAACATTGTGACACCACGAATAAGGTCTATTATGAACTAAAAATGATAGTATGACTATAATATGACAACAAGTAAAACAGGAAAGCCAAATACCATAAACAAAAGATCGCCATGAACATGTAAAAAAGACGCAAGACGTTGCTATGACAACATCAGAACCCTTAGTATGCCATCAAAAATGTTTTTTTCAAAAAGTCATAACTCAGGAACCAAATGGTGAAATTTACTAAAAACCAGAATATTAAAAGTTTGTATCGTAATCTTCTTTTGGCAAAAAAGAAAAAAAAAAAAAGAAAAAGAAAAAAAATCGGTAATCGAAAATTCGTAAATATCAATAAAATTTGTTTGAAATGATTCCCTTTTACAGAACTTTTAAAATTTTCCCTTAAAAGTTTTCGAAAATAGGACAATTGCCGGAATTTCGTTCATCAACTTTTTTGATTTTATTGTTTTGAGAAAAAGAAATTACCAAAAATAGCATTTTTCTAATTTTTCAAAATAAAAAATTAGCTTTTTTCAATTGAAATCGAAAAAAACAATAATTGAATCTTACAAAATTTACCTTTAACGGGGGAGGGGTAAAACAAGTCGTGAATCTGTCCCAGGACCTTATCTGACAATGCATAATGTGCATTCTGATTAAAAATGACCGCACTGTTGTCAAACAGGTCCGGGGGTGTGACAAAGGACGTCGAACCCATAAGAGCTGCCGAAATAATTGGCATTATATGTTGAAGCTTATGGAAAGAGCTCACTATAATAATATAATAATAATATAATAATATCTTGTAGATATATATCCATCACGGCATCTTATTAAATATTCCCTAATAAATTCGTCCCTTCCGTGTTTATTTTACTAATGGAAATATATCTTATATTGATATAATGTTTAGCACGCGATAGAAACCTTTTTTCTTTTAAATATAAATCGAGAAACGTGATTGAGCCTATAAGAAACAAGCATTAAAACTATAAAGAGATTGACGTCGGAATTTCTGGCAATGGCTTACTGTTAAGTGCGGAGTTGTAGCGTTCTCAGAAAGTTGAAGCTGAAAAGTTAATTGCGAGGGATAACTAAAGTTGAGGATTGTGGGACCGCAATAATTATTTTGATTTTTAGAGTTATATTTGGAGAAATTGTGGACGAGAGACCAAACGTCAGAATGATATGCATACGACGTGATTTACTTTGCACACAATCAATAAATATTTTTCAATGGACACAGGTTTGCTCTAAAGTTTACGAATGGCGGTCATGTTGTGTCTTCAAAATGACATGCTAATGGAGTTCTAAAACCAAATCAAGAATTAAATAATGTATGCGAAACAGTTATATATGCCATATATAATTATTGTTTCGAATAATTGTCGGACAGTTCCATAAAGTGTCTTTCAAAATGACGTCCAAATAAGTGAAAGATATGTCAAAAATAGAGAAATATCGACTGAAAATCCTGTGGGAGAACATATACATATATTTTGCATTTACTCACAATATTGTCAATGCATAGGTCTGGTGACGCTGCGCAGGGCTATTCGACATTTCTGGCCACGTGTAAGACCGTAGGAGTTTTGGTCAAAAAAGTCTACTTTGCATGAGGTCTTTTTAGGTGTGAAGTTAAAAATAATGATCACTCACCTGGGGTTCGCCTAGATCATACAAAAAGTGTTATTGATGAAATGATCACAAAAAAGAGAAAAGAAAAGAAAAGAATAGAAATTAAAGCTTTAGAATATTTTTCAACCAAAGACTGTTATCCATCGTAAAACCAGATTACAAGCGATAAAGATGCACGATATTTCAACCTTCAGTGTCAGCGTGTGAAGCCGATCGCCATCTTAATGTTATAAATTTACATAGAAATATTTCTTATCTGGAAACGAGACTTTGTGTAAAGGAATTACTGCTATTAATCCATGCGCCAGTTAAAAATTATAAGGTTATGATATGTAAAATGAGGGGAGATTTATGATTATTTACGATGACTATGAAATTTTTGTGATATTGTTTGTTGCGTGTTGCATGTGATCATGATTGTGATTGGTCGATTAGGTCACGTGCAACTTGATCACCCTCCATTGTCTTGAAGGCAGATATAAACATTTGAACATAAGAAAAGCACAAGAAAAAGTTCACAATCAGCGTAGAGCGCGCGCGTACCAAGCGAGTGCAGAAAATCAATTAAGCGAGCAAATAAATGATATCATTAAATGGTATTTTTAGAATAGATCAAACCAAACCTCAAAGTCTAGTAAGCTTAGTTTTCAAGCTTCTTGAAAAGTAGTTAATGCTTATATGAAAGGAATAAAATTATTTTAATGAAGTATTAGGATATTAAGAAAACTCTTTTTAACTAATGACACATAAATTTTGGTTTTAACGTTCAGGGCCTTCGTTTCTCAAGTTTAGTTAAGCCTGGTTTACATATTATCACAGACAATCGCAGACTATCGCTCGATCGTAGGATCCACTCAATCGAGGATCTCAAATGGAACTGTTCTCATATGATCGCAGCCGATCGCAGGAGGTCGGTTGACACCTGAGTCCGCGAATTATCACTCAGCAGTAAAATAAAGTACCATGCAGACTCAACATTCAAAATTATTGGCTAGCAAATCAAAAAAGAAACGTTCGACTTTATGATCGTGAATACTTCATCAGGGGAGTCATCTCTTTAAAGAACAGGAAGTGCAATCTTAAAATATACCCCCAAACGACAGTTGTTTTCTTGTCTAATTGGCCTACAAACATAAATTAGCATATATATTCGTGTGTTGATACTTTTGAACCAGTCATATCTGAAAAAAAAAAACGTGTTTTATGGAAAACTGAGCATCGTGGGACACTTTCGAATCTCCCGATCGTAGAAATCTGTTCACATATGATCGCAAACGATCACAGACCTGTTCACATATATTTGCACCCGATCGCCAGCGATCGAGTGCGATTGTCTGCGATCATATGTGAACCAGGTTTTAGTTAATGAATTCCAGCCAATTTTCACTCGGATGCTACCAAAGCGTTTGTTTTTATTTTTATTTTTATTTTTAAGACACGATCTGCAAGTTTACTGAACGGCTTAAATAACTCATGATGTAAGTTCTCATATTGTACCGAATTCTTTACGAAATGAACCAAGTTTGATAGAGAAAATCCAAGTTAAAGTTTATGCAAATGAATACGAATCTATATCAGATATGAAACCTCCTTCATGGTCATGATTTCTATTGTGTTTCCTTCATGAATTATTAATGAGTTTTTTAAATGTTTATATATGTATATGTATTTTTTAAGCAAACTTAAACAGAAATTAAGAGCTTAAAACTGTCGGCCTTGGAAAACGTTCTCGAAGAATCTTCAAAGAACAAAACTAGCCCCCTGGGTGGCTGGTGGTGAGTTGTGTACAAAATTCCTAGTAGGAGAGTGTAATCGTGCAAAGAAAACAATGTAGTGCATTTCGATTCGATTACAATGCATGGCTTTTATTATGGCCGGAATACGTTATCTTCATCTCAAAAAAAAATTTGAAGATTCTTTTCCCGATCTTCTTTTGCCTTTTTGATTTATTCAAATTGAGCTCCCTGGCTTCCTAATTTCGTATCGGGAGCTTCGCTTTTAGGCTGTGCCTAAATATATATCATATTATATCTTAAAGACCTGCGATTGGGGAACTCCGCTTTGCCATCGCGGGCTCCGAGATCTCTGGCCATGAAAGTGATTGATTCATTGACAACTCGCTAAATTACAAAACAGGACCTCAAAACATACAATAACCGGGGGGTAGGGGGTGGGGGGGGGGGGGGGGGGAGGGTTTATAACCCTACAAACCAGATAGGAAATCTTTTGTAGCTAAACAGTATCATTGTAATTTTATAGTCTGAATATTTCCCGCTATCCTACGTTAGGCGCGGCGAGGATGGCGCAGTGCGAAACTTCGGAATTACCTTACACGGCTATTAATCTCTCTTTGCATAAAGTTGCATTGAAATATTTTTTTCTGAGTCACTTTCACAGTTTGCGCGTGTTCCGCATGATGATGATACAGTTTTGGTGATGAATGTTACTGAATAACTAAATAAACAATACCAATAGATAAGCCTTGTTGTTCATGTTGATCTTTATCCGTTTATTTTTGAAGCAATGCACAGTCATATCCTTATCACGGTACCACCTCATTACTAATTTTAATATATTACTTACAATAATTTTATCTTTATTCGCTTTTCATATACTGGCATTTAAGTGTGTTGGCCTGTTAAGACTTGTACCAACAACAGACGCCATTGAATTTTGCACAAGTCCCGTAATATTTATAACTACTCGGACAAGACAATTTATTCCACCAGTAGGTACCAGCATGTCCATCACAGCTGCAACCAAGCCTTTTCTCGAACTTCTTAGCATCTAAATTAAAACAGCAAACAAGAGATAAGTATTTTATCGCTAACCTTACAACGCTTACACTAATCGCGTGCCACACGCGCGGAGTTCCGGATTTTGTAGACGTTAATCAATCCATCAGCATGGCATTCTTTGGGAGCGTGTCCTTGAAAACTTCGTTCTTACGACACTTTTTGGCATGAAAACGCATGGGATGACGTTAACTAAAACCTTTTTTCCCACTACGGTAAATTGTACGATTTCACGCGTGTGATTACTATGCGCTTTTTAAGCAGGCATTGTGCTTGTTAACTAACTAGAAAATAGCATGCTTATCTTTAGAATGAGTTGAATACGTTAAGGCCTGATTACTGCTAATAATATTCGATCAAATAAGACAAACTTGGTTGTGTTGCTCAAAAATGAGACAAGCCGGAGGCAATTAACCAAAGCCCATTCACTGGTATGCATGCTAATGAGGATGAAGCTTACCACCCTGAGGAGGAACTCTAGGAGTAAGAGCTATTGATTGCTCAATCAAGAAAGCCACAACAATCAGACAGATAAAATGTTGAAAAGCCATTGCTTCAAGGGAAGGTAATCTATGAAAACAATAAGAAAACCATAAAACGAAGAAGGACAATAGTGTCCTCCTTTATGAGTTCATTTCCCTGTCTTGAATGGTAGCCCTGTCTTTTCTTCGAAGCGAGACAAACGGTAAGCTTGCAATGATATATTCCTTTTTTTAACACCTTGTCAATTATTCACAAGTCCGCTATATCATTACGTAGCAGGTCACTGTTCGTCTCCCTTCGATGCAAAGGCACGGCTGTACCTCTAAAGATGGCACCGAGAACTGTTTTGAAGGGGAATATTAACTGAAATACAATACCACAACTACGCCAAGTGCAAATCCTACCTCAACCAGTGTTAGAGTGATTATTTTAGTTGGTCTTTAAAACAGTTGTGAAATTAAAAAGTACTAGAAAGAACCCTGTGCGTAACGCTAAAAGTGTCGCCCGCCAGGTGTTCACCGCGATTCTGATTGGTAGAGCTTTCAAATCACAAGTTAGAGAGTATAAATCACAAGTTACTTGAACCATGTGACAGTTGTTTTAACGAGTTTTTTAAATATGTTTTTTTTTGTACAGATTGTAAGAACGAAACAAAAAAAAAATATGGAAGAAATCATGGAAGGAAAGGATTCCCACAGGGTGAGGATAAAGGTTAGGACATTTTCTATTTGTTTTATATAGCATAGATAACATAACTCAATATTACCGAAAATTGAGCAACTAACTAGCTTGATGAACGAGCGAAAAAAATGTCCTTGTTTTGTTGTTATTGTAAGAGTACTCGTAGTTCTTTCATGATATAACGTATAGTCATGTGAAAAAGCACTATTTGAAATTCACAAATTAAGCAAATCTAATATAATTGTGACAAAGTTAATTTATAGCTAAGTTTAATGTGTTTCGATACAGTTTCGTGATCACCAAACAGAACTTTTTCAATCGTTGCGTTGGCAATGTTCTGTTTGCTGGATTGTTTTAGAATTTATACCAGTTTTTGTTCTTGGTTTGAAGTTTGTACTAATGTATATTAGCAGCAGTGAGGGGGAATCGCGGAGCGTCCGCAGAGGGCATGGAATTACGCGGGTATTACTGGGGCTTGGGACCCCCTTGCGCGATCCGGCCGCCGTGGATATTACCCGCGCGACGATTCCCTTACTGCTGCTGTTTGCGAAGATCTATGTATTAACTTCAAAATATTTGTTCTATATACGATGAGTGGTAAGTTTTTTTGTCCAAGATGTAGCAAGAGCTTCATAAAGTGTGGCCTGATTTCCCATTTACGCAGGAAGGATCCCTGTGAAATTGTAACAACTTGTACGACGACGCGTGAGGAATACGTAAAGGAGTTGACAAGAAAGCCCGCGGTTCCCAAACCTGCTTTTAGATGTCGTCCTATGAAATATTGGATGCGTCCGCGTAAGGTCGTAAACGTAGGCTAAAATATTTCCTGTATATAGATGGACGACATCAGAAGCATTCGAAATAGGACGGTTAGGAGGTTGCGAACTCAGGTATTGGATCGTTTGGACGCCGACTTCGCCTTCACGACATTCACAGAAGGAGACACAGAAGAAATCATGGACGAAGAAAGAGCCGAAAGAATAATAGATTTGATGCCAGAAGGCAACTACCGTCTTGAATTGACGTTTATAAAGTATTACGACGGCGAATGGATAATAGAAAGAAGTCGCAATCCTATTCGGGCGTCTGGTAAGCACAACTTGTTTGTTCTGAATAAGAATACGCGCCCGGGGGCCCTGGTGGGCATTAACATATTGTTTTACGAAGTTGCTTACCCTGTTTCAGTAGTAATCTACGGTGCGTATGAGATTAAAAAGCCGGACGTCAAAAAGTTGAAGCCGATGCGGCATCCTGGCAACTGCGTCGGCAAGTTAGTAAGAGAATTCTTTAAGGATTCTTCCCGTGGTGGTAAGCTTACCCCAAAGAGGAAAGCAGCTATCAGGAAATGGGAAGATGCTACTCATAGGGCCGGAGCTACCATAGACAACATCAAAAGACTAGAAGTCCTTTTAGAAAGGCGCATACACGTAAAGGATATCACGGATGGGGACATTTATCCTGGGACGCACAAATACGTTGGCAGAGGCGCACCTATAGTCATTTACCAGCATAATGGGCATGCCTGGAGAGAGCTAAGATTCCCAAAGAAGAAGGAGACAAAAATCTACGAGGCCTCGCCATTGGCGGAGCTAATACATGAGAATTCCATTTGGTTGATGAATTCGGAAGGAAGTCAGTTTATGACTCAAGACGGCACCCTATACCGCTCGGAAATCAAACACCAGCGCATCCAAAGCGCCTGCGAAACCCTTGGGGAAGACTTCTCAGACGAGGTCCTTAGCTCTCGCAGCTTGGACTTCTTAGCGGCCAAGAAGAGGAATGGATGGAAACCTACCCCAAAAGAATTCAAGGACATAGCCAAAGCCTGCGTATAACACGGTCATGGAGGTCTTTGGAACATGGAATATGACGAAGACGAGTATGTCTCGTTAGATATGAAACATTGTTACCGAGCATCTTTCAAGGGTTTAGGAGATTGTAAGGAATATTACGACCGTTATGGACATCAGGACTCTCAATTCTTTAGGGTGTCTCTAGATGGCCACTACGACGCCCCAGCTACTGGATTCGTTAGATTAACATCTTGGAAGTTGGCTAAAGACTTACACCCCATAATTTACGCATGGTACGGGAAGCATCTACAAGAGAAAGAATGGATACTTAGAAGAGCGTAAGCTCCTGAAATACACAGCGCATAAAGCCATACTTTGCCATAGCGCCTACACGAAGTGGTTACTAGAACACAACCCCACGGCGAGGATTGTCATAGGAAAGTTCACGCAGGGCGCTAAGGAGGGCGAGAAACACATGAAGCGACGCCTGATAACAGACGAAGGAGAGTTAAGCTTTCTTATCAAGCGCGCCCATGAATAAGGAACAATGGTGTCTGTGGAGAAATGGGACTATTTCATAGAAGCCGAGCAGAGAGGACGTAAGTAGAATGCTTTGTGTTACTACCAAGACCATCGACCACAGTATTACCATCTGTGCATTTGAGAGCCGCATTTGTGAGAAGTTTTGCTTTGACATCAAGCGGGATTCCTGTGTTGTGTACACGGACGGACGGACGGAAGTGACGTCAGCCAAGCCATGAAAAATCAACTCGATGGTTTACGATTTTTTCTTAGGGATCTATTAATATTAGTGTTTATTTATTTATTGTATATTTTCTATGATTATTTTGCTGCTTATTTATTTATTTCTTGTGATATATTTGATATTTTTTTCTTATATGAATACCATATCAAACAATTGTTGTCTTTTGCGGGCTTCCTGTGGTGACAAAGTACGCTCCAATCCCCCACATATTTCCAGTCTTTTTTCGGCCAAAACCAAGATGGCTGACTAGTTTGGATGTTTTCACTCGATTTACTGTAAGTTTGAGCAGTTTTGAGCAAGAAATTCGCTTATTTAGTAAAGAAAATTATATTCCGATTTCCAAATATGGTACGTACATTCCCTATATGGTAAAAGAAATGGCTCGTGCTGAACGACAACTTTTCTATGTGGAAAGTTTGATATGAAATATATTTTAATTTGAATTAATATACCTCTCTCGACAATCAAATTTATAATTATTGTAAATATGCTAGCTGCCTTTCTTGGCTAACCTTTAGGTTATTATAGGTAGCTTGTGCCTGAATTCTTGTTAATTTATATATCTATGACTTGTAAATATCAAATTGAGGTAGCAAATAATAATAAAGTAAGTAAGTAAGTAAGGGCCCTGTTGTATTGTTGCATCATCCAAATATTTTTTGATGAGCATTCTTTTCATGTATAATCACTTGTACTTTGTTTTTTTCATAATTTAATTATCTTTAGAAATAAATTATTTCATAATTGTTTTCTTTTGTTTCTTTAAAATGCTGCTCATGAAGCCGCATTCCGCCGCGGAATTATTAAAATCATATTCTAGCACGATAGAGAAGCTATCCGGATTATAACCCTCAAAATTGCATTGAACCTCAAAAGAGATAATGATAATAAATTATAAGTATATATCAGTGGATAGTGAGTTGACTAGCAATAATATTACCAAAATTTTCTTATCATTGTCGAATAGTAGGAACGTTTGATATATTTGATTTGGATTGGTTGCATCATCCAACAGTCTTCCATGAGCATCCGTGAGTGCCTAACCTACTACTGATAACCATTAATCTTTGTAAATATAATATAGTATTATTCGACTATTACGTAATTTTACCTTATAAGGTCGAGAGAACTCGCAAAATATGGCATCGTATTATACTAGTTCTGTCCCGGTTTAACCGGTTTAACCGGGACAGAACTAGCATAATACGCTAGCAACTTTTCGCAATTTTTTGCATCATGTTTCGAGGTGGAAGTGACCCAAACTTTGACCTAAATCTTCACTATGACACGAACGCTGACCTAGATTTCCTAGACATCAATATTGAAATAGACGACGATGGTCTTTTAAGAATTTTTGAAAACCCGCAGGATACGACAGTCGAAGTACAAAAGGACAACGAGCTCGAGACCACTAATTTCGCCGATGAAGATGAAGTATCAACATTCATAAGAGAAAAAAGCAACAAAAACACTCCAAAAAAGACACATAACGATTTACAAGTCTTCTACAGGTGGACAAAAACAATTGAAGAAACAAGAAAAATTGAAAAGATACCGGCCTAAGAAGCTGGACAAACTACTAGCCTGTTTTGTGGTAAAAGTGCGCAAGCAAAATGGCAATGAATTTGAACCAGATACTCTTACCCCCTATTTCCGTAGTATCGACCGCTTCCTTAGAGAACAAGGCAAACAATACTCCATTTTGCTGGATAGAGAATTCAACCGTTCTCGGAAAGCATTGGCTTGCAAAAGAAAGGAGCTCCGCAGGCGTGGGAAAGGCCAGAAGCCAAACAAGGCACAGGGGCTAAGTACAGACCATATTCAGATATTATGGCAAAAACAACAGCTTGGCAACAATTATTCTCAAGTCCTTCTGCGTACACTGTTTACTTAAATTGGAGAGCACAAGATGAGCACCATCGTGTAAGATACGGCGACTTTGAAGTCAAAACAGAGGGAGAAAGAGAGTACGTAGAATGGATTAAGGAACACGAAAGCAAAACTATAGAACAGGCGAAAATGAGTTCGTCCCGGATCGTCCGTTCAATCCTAAGATGTTTGCAACTGGTGGACCTCGTTGTCCAGTGAAATTATCCAAGGAGTACATTTTTTCATGTACTCCATTTTTTCATGTAATTTGCCTATTGACCAATAAGATTAAAATCACTTAATTGGTTTCCTTGTGTTTACGTTTTTTCTGAGATAGCGTGCGAACCTTTGAAAACTCAAAAAATACCGATAAACTCGCTCAAAAAGGGACAAATACATATTAACTTCCAATGTCGTATAATAAATAACATATTTGTTTTTTTTTTCCCGTAATACGGGCTTATATTTTACTCGTTACTCGTATTTTTCCTCGTCCCTACGGAACTCGGAAAAAAACATTCGCAACTCGAAAAATATCAGCCCGTATTACGAAAAAAAAAAACCAAATATTTTTTGTACCAAAGTGTAAGTAAGTACGTTTCAAGTGTCATGTAATTGCAGTTGTTTAGTGATCTATTATTATTCTTTGATAGGACTAAATTCTGTTGACGATGCGGTTGCCTCAGTAACCATTTCAACTGTACTGGTTGAACAGTACTGGATATATAAGTAAGTCTTCGTTTGAAATTGGGATATGAAAGTATTCATTCTAACCAGAGCGATAATACGTCTACGGCGTTATATATGGCGTTTTTATTACTTAGAGAGGGGTAGAAAGGATTTCCTCCCTGCGATACAGAAAGAATCTTGGAACTGACAATAGAAAAAAGGGGATATATATATATATGAATATATATCAATGAATGTCATAGTTTTAGCGATCCGGTATATATATGTATATACAGCCATTTGCAAAAATTATGGCCGTTTCAAATACACATACAAATATATCAAAAGTATATCAGACACGTTGGGATATCTTTTCAAAAAGCCCTAGTTATAGAAAACTCGGAAAAAATATCAAAGATGCTATCCCATAATTTCTGAAATATTTTTCATATACTTGTATATATATTAGAAGCGGCCATAATTTATGCAAAAGGCTGTATATATATAGAGAGAGAGAGAGAGAGAGAAAGAGAGAGAGAGAGAGGGGGGGGGGGGGGGGTATTACGGAATCCAGACGATCCACATCCTGTTTTTAAATATCGCGAACTAGATTCTTCCCTCGGGTCCAGAGGCTATTTGTTCGTTCTGACGATTGATATTCTGAATGAAAATCGCTCATTACAACCCAGCATAGGAAGCGAGTCGATGGAACCTCTGGAGTCGAGAGTATCTAGATCTGGGTTTGTATATCAAATCGATTTTCAGCTTCGCCTTTAGGAATGAGCAACGTCAGAGGGAACTTATCAAGGCAAAGCAAGACATAGAAGCCATGAAAAGTAGTGATGTGGATGGAAAGAAAGTCAGTTTCAGTATATATGTATATCTTTGCCTGAAAAATGTAAAAGATTAGCATTCGTATCTTCATTTGTATTTTCAGGTCGTTACTACAATTACATGTTCGCCACAATCTGTGGACATACCGCCAGAGGTAAGAGGTAAGCGACAACAGCATTAATTTAAATAAGTATGGATTAATTAAGTACAAAATATAACCTTTTTAATGCATATAGGCGACCAGGGAACAATCTAGAAAAGAAAATGATACAACCGGAAAAATAAGGAATAGCGCTACTGAAGCCGGGAACGAGTCAAATCCACCTGATGAAAGCCATGAAGTAAGTAGAAAAAAGGACCGATATGACGCTTAAAACTCTTTTAAACCATTTTTCAAATGATATGAGTTTGATTATCTTTAGATAGCCTAGAAAAAGTAAGAAAGAGCGCCCTTAATTATGATAATCATTAAATCTGTTGCAAAGACCCCTCACACGGATTCCCCAAAGAATTGTAAAGAGGGACGTGAAAATGTTTTTTTCCCCTATAACAGTTCCTCGTGAGAATCCGTGCAAGAGATGTATATTCACATGCCTCGCAGAGTTTTATGTCTATAATGTTAGTGCTATATCCTTTTGTAAAGTTATCAATATTTTAGTAGGGGTGATAGCGGACGAGATGATATGTTACATCATACATTTCCAAATACTGATATTATCTGGGGTGATGTTTCTGTTAGATAAGAACAGCGCGGGAGCAAAGGCTTCTACCTGAAGCTGACGAAGCAACCGGTGTTAAAGTTAGAGTTGCCACTCCTTGTGGTCAAAAAACAAGGTTCTTCTTCCCGGATGGGAGCTATCAGGTAGGTTATGAAATATTTAAAAAGAAACTATCTTATTTTTACCTTTCAGTTTCATTTAAATTGTTCTCCATGTGACCCTGTATCGGGAGCTCCGCTTTTAGACAGTGCCTAAATATATATATTAAAGCTGTTTATAAGGTTTATGCGTCAGTGAATTCTTAGTTTGTTGATAACAATGCGATAAATAAGTAGTAAATGTTTCACGGATTCATGGTGTGCACTCTAATAATACTAATAGTAAGCTTTGTAATTATGTCTCTTCAGAAAGTGTATGACTGGCTGGGAAGTCAAGAAGAGAACCCTCTCTATTTTGTAATAGAGACATTTGACAAGAACATTGTGCGCCCTGAACAAGCCATTCAACCACAAGACCAAATTTTAAGAATAGTAGAGTTGGTAAGAAAATTACGTTTGTTTGTCAGTACTTGCTGCTCTAGTATTCGATTAATCGATCATCTATGCTGCTTCTTTTATAGAACAGGCAGGATATTATTTTTCGAAGTAACAATATTTCTCGAAGAGATAATATTTATATTATGATCATCCGGGTGGATGTAATCCTTAGAAGGACTGTTTGATGTGACTGACGTTTCGACAACCTGTGCCGAAGTCATCTTCAGAGTCAAGTGAAGAAAAAAGTTAGATATGGGTCTTATTTATACTGCCACAATAAACAATAGAACAATAGGTGAAGTTAAGAGATGATTCGCGTCGCTAACTTAATTGGCGTCATTTCGGCTTTGTTTAATAGCCTATTATATGGCGTGGGTAGTTTAATTGAGCGGTTGAGTGGATTCAGCTCAAACTTTGTAAACCAACTCTCAAGCACGAGGCGTTGCTTTCTATTGTTGCAAAAACAAAGACATTCACTAGATTCCCAATCAATTGCATGGCCAGTCTTGGTATGATGCATGGCAATGTTGTTATAACACAACAATGCCTCCAACAGATAAGGGAGATGAATCCACGGTCATCAATGATGGTAAGCCATGCATTACAGTCCGTCCGTTCATTCATTCATTCACGCGCTCATGCATTGATTCATCCATTGATTGATTGATTGATTGATTGATTGATTGATCCATCCATCCATCCATTTATTCATTCATTCATTCATTCGCCCATTCATTTATTCACTCATTCATTTATTCATAAGTTCTTTCAATCATTTATTAATATACAACGGTATGTACTTACATTTTATTCTGTGCTATGACCAGTTGAAGAAATACGTGAGCAAAATAATGAGCAGAAACAAGAGGAAGCGAAAAAAAGGTGGCAGACTCAGAAGAAAGCCTTGAAGCGGCAACGGCGAAGACTTAATGAAAAGGAGAGAAAGAAACCGAAGAATACAACCTTAGAGAAATAGGAAAAAAATATAGAAATAAAAAGAAGAAGAAGAAGGAAACGGATAACATAAAAGCAAGAGTAAACGAACTAATAGAAGGAATTCCCCCTATATAGCCTTGTGAACATCATGTGCACAGTTTGATTCTATTTTAAACCCATTTTGTTTTACTGCGCGCGCTCTACGCTGTTGCTTTTTGTTTTTTTCCCCTGCTATTTCGACTCTCCCTTGAATATGAATGTGCAATTCGAAAGCTTGGCAAATGCGACAGAAAATTGAAGTAGTAATATGTTCAACTTTCTGAAGTAAATTTGCATTTACTTTCTAAAGCTTTCGACCTACATCGTCATTTTAGGGCAGATTTGAACATTTGAACATAGGAAAAGCATTAGCAAACAGTGTAAAGCGCTCGTACTATGCGAGTGTAGAAAATCAAACGATCAAATAATTTAGAAAAAATTCTAATAATAGCATAAAAGTGTGCACATGATGGGGCACGGGGATTCCTTTTCTTAGTTCATATTCTATTGACAAAAGTTTTTATTCCAGCTTCCTATTCTTCAATCATTGTTGTGTTTTAAGACAAATATTGTTAAATATTGGCGGGAGTTTGTGGGACGCCTTTTCAAACAAACAAACAAAATTCAGTAAGAAAGGAAAATCAAAGGTTATCAATGTATTATATATTTGTTAAAGTTCTATGGCGGCCTAAAAAGCTATTTTTTGCATTATGGAAAACTAGATTGTAGCAAAAGTACAACATACTTATCACTTAACTCACTAATAAGCTAAGCAAGCTGCCTTGTGAATTTGTGTATGTAGAATGTCCGTTAATAGGTATACCATAAAAGGTATTGGTAGAAAATGAAAAAAACAGGAACACATAAAAGACATCATGGCAGTTAATGACTGTTATCCGTATACAGAATGGATGAGTGTTCTTCTTGAAGAATCAATCGAAGCGAGAGTCAAAACAAAAAATTAAGCGTAATGCACATTTAAAGCGTTTTAATGCGTCTTGCAATGCTGTTTTCGAAACATGTAATTTTTAATAAAAAAGGGAATGAGTTGAGTTGAGTTTAGTGGGTAAATAGCTTTGAAACACATAAACGAAAAAGGAGAAGAAGAAAAAAAAAACTTAAGGAACGTCGTTGTATGTCATTGGTATACGCTGTGGCCACTAGCTGAGAGTTCTGATTAGTTCAGTTTCAGTTTCTCGACTATGCTTGTAAACAGCCAACTCGTTTGCCTCCTTGCCAGTTGGGATTCTTAACACACTTGTAGGAAAGCAATGAAAACTACTGGGTCACCAGTAATGTATGTCACCCTCATTAAAATAAAGTCAATTATTTTTTCCCCTTAAGTTTTCGATTTTTTCCCCTTCAGTTTTCGTTTCCTCCTTACCTTTTTTTCTGAACGGAAAATTAAAAGTCTCTCCGAAACCTAATCAATTGAATGAATGGTGAATGGCTTTATTTTCCAAAGCTGAATCGTGTACGATTATAAATAAAATCAACCAAACTGATCGTGTACGATATCAAAAGCAGAATCGTGTACGATTATAGATGTAAACAACCAAACTGATCGTGCACGATACCAAAGGCGAATCGTGTACGATTATTTATTACACACAACGAACCGAATCGTGTACGATTGTGGTTGAAACCAACCAAACTGATCGTGTACGAATTCCAAAGCCGAATCGTGTACGATTGTGGTTGAAACCAACCAAACTGATCATGTACGATATCAAAAGCAGAATCGTGTACGATTATAGATGAAAACAACCAAACTGATCGTGCACGATATCAAATGCGAATCGTGTACGATTATATTTACACACAACGATCCTGATCGTGAACGATTGTAGATGAAACGTGTTGGATATGAGATCGTGTACGATCTCATGAGACCGTATACGATATTCCAGATAGACACATTGATCCTTTTCTTTAGTAAAACGTTTTTATTTATGTTCGATAATGACATGTCCTTCAGTAAAATGCGTGTGTAATATTCAGAATTTCAATAAAAGGACGTCTCGCTAAACATCTTAATGACGCTAGTGGTTCTGTCAAGGGGGAAATTTCATAAATAATGATGACCGACTCTGCTTGCATTCAGTTGTTTCTGTGATATTGGGCATAATAAAGTTCATTCATTCATTTATCTCTCTCCTTCTTATTAGTATGCTTTCAAATACAATTACAAGGAAAGCACAAGCCCTATCATATCTTAGGCACCGTACGCTTAAACACATGTAGAAATATTGTTAAATGTTTATCCCGTAAAGTATATTCGAAACTTCGGCAATTATCTTCAAAACTCAGTAATGTTTGTTACATTAAATATTAGCAATATAAGTACCTTGTTCGGCAGAGTCGAAGAATGATCCTTGTCTTATCTCCTTTCAGTAATGAAATGAAAAGCCCCTTCTTGATACACAACACAATATCGACGCTGCTATTCACATCCAGACGAATCTAATTTGTTTTGTAATTTTTTCAAATTTACATTGCCTAACTTTTAATTGGTTCCCATCCAGCTCTTCTCTCCTTTAGTCTGTTTTCTATAAGTTTTATAATGCCTTAGAATTGAAAAACATTTTTTTAATTAAAAAAAGAGGGCGGCAGGCGTTTCGCCATATGGCTTGGTTAAGTTATTATAAGTGGAAAGATTGATTGCTTTTTAGTACAATAGAAAAACCAACTCCCAATACTGCCTTTTTTGCTCTACATTGTCGTTTTATAGCTGTACCTAGCTGTACCTAGTTCTTGAATGCAGCTATAATATAAATAAAAACTGAAACATCAACCCTCACATATAAACATATAATTAAACTCTGTCGCCCCTAAACATAGAAGGGTGGCTATAGAAGTCTAGAACGAAACACACTCAAGACAAATATCAATTATATTATTATTATATGTACGATGCCGAGAGCAAGAAATATATACAAGACTGTATAACTTTGAATATCATAATGTATTGTCCTTGAATTGGCGAAAAAAGAAAGTCTAGGTAGACTTCAATGGGAAGTAGATATCATATACTGGATTTCCACATGTCGAAGTTAGGGATATTTTAACATGTTCAATTCAAATTATAACACATTCAAACCACGACCTAACCGATTGATATTCTAACATTATCAGAAACCTGCATGGCTAAATAATACATTGAAGACTCTCCACTTAGCATTCCTGGCTATTCTTTATTAAGAAGAGATTTCTGAGAGTGAAGTGTAGGGATTTATATCGGTGGTGGTTTACAATAGACGAGCACTAAGATGTCTAGTTCAGCATTACTGTTACTTCATAAATCTAGTTTTTTTTTTCCTCCGTAAAGGGCTTCGAAAATTCGATTTGAATGAAATAATGCAGATAATGCATAAAAGCATTAGCGGCTGTGACTGCAAAATGATTACCCATAGCAATGCCAACACCTGGTGAAAAACATCAAAAGTAAATTCTGTTTTGAGAAAAGTATTCTCAAAAATTATTCTGGTGAGCTGGTCACTGAAAATGAAGTATTGGGCGCCTTGGCATCTCTAAGAGGCACATCAAGTGCAATAAGATATTTCAAATAATTCCCTGGTTTTAGTGTATATAGCGAAATAGTATAAATCAGGGTTTATTTTAATAAGAAAATATTTTAGAAATTGTAAATATCTATTTTTTTCTAGCGCCACCATAACACTGTTTGAACGGTGTCGTAACCAGCCAAACGAGAATCCACAACTGATCCTCCCACGAATTTTTCAGGAAATTTTTTTTGCGCAAAAAATTATCTAGGTCGTATTTAGGGCCCGAAACCAAGTTTAATACCAAATTTGAGCAAAATCTTTGGCGTTGACTGGCCAACCCATTTTAAGTTTGTTCGATCCTTACGGACTACTACTCATAAACCTTGTAGCCTGCCTCTAATTGGTTTCATTACTCCGACCAGAGTTAGTAAAGGGGAACTGGTTAGGAGACCCGGCAAACTTCAAAGGGATATGTCTTTGTTACGGATTTTGCTTGGTCACGACCGTGGTCACGACCGTGCACACAAAATCTAGACAAGCGAGTAGCGTAGTAGTTTCTTAGAGAAATCTTTCTTAGAGAAATCTAATTTGAACAACAATTTACCACATGGATTAGGTGCTTATAGTTTTAAAGTAATGCACGGCGGGCGATAACTGTTCGGTATTTGGCTGTGGTTCGTCCCGAAGAACCAAAGGCATTGGCATTTGGAAGACGATGTTCGACGTGAAAGGCGAGAGGGATGGCTTGGACAAATAACGAAAACCTGAACTTTGGACCAAAATTCCAGGAATCAAATCAAGAATGACATAGTCTATACCTGTGAAAAGCATTTAGCCTTAAAGATATTGAAATATGTAAGTAAAAGTATCACTTTTTAATAGAAGTAGATTACATCTCTTTACCACAGTTGCTATCGATCGATCGCACGCGCACTGTGTCTGGATATCATCCTCTTTCAACTTGTCTATTTTTACTTTCAAATGTTTGTTTTAACCTTTTGCAGTTAACTCCGAGGAAATGACGAAAAATAAGCCCCGATTTGGCGCATTACCGCTTTTTAATATGCCCAAAAGTAGTCATGAAACAACGAAGCCAGTGCAGCGTCCGGAATGATCCGTAGTTAAAGATGTCCAGGAACCTATAAACACCAGCTGCTACTGACAAGACATTTGTAGAATTTTTTCAGCGGGTTAAGGGCCTGAAATCTCTGAGTGAGTGGAGTTCCAAAATATTGGCTGATAGAGTTGTCTTCAAGAAAATAGTCAATCCATATATATTACCAGAATTGGAAGTTATTGTGGACGACAGTCGTGGATTTACTGTGAAAGTGTTTGGGTCCTATCTGATAGAAAATCATCCAACTGGATCTGAGATATCGTCGCACAGCACGAAATGTTCGTTTATCGACTTTGGTCAGGAACTTGAAGGACTACACATTATGCTATTATGTTAATGCTACTGAACTTACGAGCAAACTCTATCACCATGTCATTCCAATTTGCCATGACTTAATGGAGGAGCCAGACAATGAAGAACAACAGTTTCCCAACAGGGGATTCTGGAGAGCTCGTGGATGATCACTTCTTTGTGAACAAGAAGATACTACTAATTTTATTAAATACTTTTTACTAAATACTAGAATATTTGATTTCTGCCAAGAATGCTTCGAGGAAAGGAAAAGAAAATAGGCCGTTGAAACTAGCACATGTAAATGCTCCTATATCTAAAACAGACCCCGAAAGAGTAAAATTGACATTGCAGAAACAGAGGCTGAAATGTGCAGAACTTAAAAGAAAACTTAATGAAATGAGAGCAGAGATATTGGAATCAAATGTTGAAATTGATCACAAATTAAGTGATGACTTTACGAAAATCCTAGATTCAAGTGCCAAAATTACTCCTTTTATGAACTTGTTTTGGCAAGAACAGCAAAAGTTATTGTCAAAAGAGCCCAACAGGAGTACGTTACCACCCAATGATGATTAGGTTTTGTCTTTCCTTGGCAGCAGAGTCTCCTTCTTGTTATGAGGAATTGCGAAACAGTACAATATTGGTTCTGCCAAGCCAACGACGCTTGTAAGATTACCGCAATGCCATAAAGCCGAAAAGAGGCTTTCAAAAGGAAGTGATTGGAGAACTAAAGGCAGAGACAAACCGTTACTTTGAGCGATATGTGATGCTGCTTTTCGATGAAATGAAGGTGATGGCAAGCCTTGTTCTAGACAAGACAACTGGTGAGCAACTGCTGCACAAGCCGCTGGATGTGAATGCTGCGGGAGACTTGTGCTATTGCACAATTAACTTGTATGCTTCTCATCGACATATATACTTTATTTCTGATGCCCCACACCTAGGCACAACAAGGAACTGTCTTCGAAGCTCAGGCTCTGTAAGATGCACCAGGTACATGTGGAACAATGGCCTGTATGTTTTATGGCAGCATATAACAGATATGTTTTACCAGGATCTTGATAATGGTTTAAAGCTTCTTCCAAGGCTGAATTATGAGCATATAAACTTCAATGCTTATTCAGTTATGCAGGTCAACCTGGCTGCAAAAGTTTTAAGTGCATCAGTAGTATCTGTGTTGAAGGCATTTGGGCCTCCAGAGGCAACAGCTACTGGCAAACTTTGTGAAATGGTAGACAATGTCTTTGATTGTCTGAATGTCCGAAGTACCAAAGAACATGTGAGGAAGGGCAACGATACCTTGCGCCCTATACATCAGTGGATAATAGAAGGTATGCTTATGTTATGTAGAGTAGTTTTACTAAAGTGATTTTACTTGGCCCATGAAATGAAATTGTAGAATGTTATTATTAGATACTAATAGCCAAATTAAACAACAACAACAACAAAAGCAAACAATAGTTTTGATACAAGTTATCGTAGAATTATAAGTTTAACACCGTAGTGAAAATGGAAACTGACGTTTCGGACGTTAGTCCTTCGTCGGAGTCAATAGAAAGTAAGAGTGAGAGAGATGTTTATATAGTAGCGGATAGAGAAAACAAACCAATAAGAAAAAAGCAAGCCATAAAACAAAAAGAAAACAAAAGGTGAGAAAAAACTTAAATGTAGGCGAAGCGTTCGTTCATCCCGTGGGGATTAACGGTGCCAAGTGAATGAATAACACGCATTTCGTTTGTTTTGCGATGATGGTTGCTGCCGTGGGTTAAACACAGACCAAAAACAATAGCATTAAGCTCAGAGTGATTAGCAGTATTAAAGTGCCGAGCAACTAATTTATTTAAATCTTTCTTTCGAATGTCGTAAAGGTGGTCTCTAAAACGATCACCTAATCGGCGGCCAGTTTCTTCAACATAGAGAATGTTACAGCTTGAACATTGAATGCAGTAGATGACGTTAGAAGAAGTACAATCAAAATGATCAGTAATATTGAAGGTGGATTTGGGACCTTTAATAGAAGTTAGTGAAGCTACAAAAGGGCAAGTGTAGCAACGTTTGCGAGAGCAGCGAAAAGTACCGGGTTCTTTATTAGAAGGAAGTAAACCTTTAACTAAGAAAGAACGTAAATTACGATCCCTTTTGAACAAAAAAAGAGGGCGTTCTATGAAAATGTTGGACGTGGTGGGATCAGAATTGAGTAAATTGAAGTTACGATTAATAACAGGTTTGATAGAGTTGTTAATAGGATGGTAAGTGATAGTGAATGGAATGCAGTTAAGGTTAGAATTGCGTGATTTAGGGGTGAGAGCAGTGTTACGATCTATGGAAGAGGCTTTAAGCATAGCACGCTCGATGATGGTAATAGGGTAACCACGATTAAGAAAGAAGGAACGCATTTCTTGACATTTGTGAGAAAGATCAGTGTCGTCACTACAAAGACGGCGCAAACGTAAGAATTGCGAAAAAGGAATAGAATTGAGAGTGTGTTTAGGGTGTGAGGAGGAATAAAGTAAATATTAATGAGAGTCTGTGGGATTATAATGAATAGTGGTATTAAGATGATTAGCAGAAATACTCACAGAAATGTCAAAAAATGTGACAGAAGTTTCACTAATGTCCCAAGTGATTTCAAGAGCTGGGTGAAAAGAATGGACATAGAGAATAAAAGATTCTAAGTCTTGTTTTGAACAAGAAGTAGCGCCAATACAATCATCAATGTAGCGACCAAAATGTTCAGGTTTAATGCCTGAGTAGAGATCAAAAATTTGTTGCTCGATGTAGCCAACAAATAAATTAGCATAGCTAGGTCCCATTTTGGTGCCCATAGCTACACCGTTGATCTGTCGAAAAAAACGGTCGTAAAAGGAAAAACAATTAAGGGTGAGAACAAGTTCAGCTAAACGCAATAGAGTAGGAGTGCTAGGTTCTACAACGGTGCGTCGATCAAAAAAATGTTTGAGAGCATTGAGACCTTCATCATTAGGAATGACGGTGTATAAAGATTTGACATCCATGGTAAATAAAAACTTGGATTGAGAATTTTGTACACAACTCACCACCACCCCCAGGGGCTAGTTTTGCTCTTGGAAGATTCTTCGACAAAGTTTTCCAAAAAAACCGACATTTTTATCTCTTTTCCTTAAAAAAAAAACGAAAGATAGCTACAGATGATCCAATACAATATCGAGTTTAGTGAAATTTACCTCAGATGTCTTTCATTGAAATCGAAAATCTGGAGATTTATTACAAATCAAGACTAAAAAAACGACTTGGAAACTGGTTAAGGTGAGCAAAATATAAGCTTACTTTAATTTTTTTTTTTTTTTTACAGAACGAGACGAAGATTACATTCAGTTAAACTTGACAAGAACAACTGATACAAAATAGAAAATGGCAATGCAAAATGGCGAATTTCTTTGTCAGTAAATTAGCGTTTGTAAATTTTTTTGAAATTTTTTTACGGCTTTTTAAAGTGAAATTCTAGGTCATTCTACAACAACATCTCTCAACAACACAAATTTAAGCTCATTTTTATAATTCGACTTGCTCGAATAGCTTAATAAACAGTTGAATATTTGGTGTAAATTTATATTTCATTCAATAATAAATAAATCATCTGTAGAAATGTAGTTGTTTTGCCGATGGGACCCGCGATGTGTATGAAACGAATGGGGCCTAAGGAGTCGCACACCACTTGGATGCTCATCAAATGTCAAGATGTCTGTGCCCATTGTAAAAGTTCTCTTGATTCTCCAAAAGCCGATTTATTTTGGGAAAGTGTCTCCAGGTGGCTCGAAGTTTTCTCCATTCCTGAATGCTCGGCCACGACACGAAAGAACGAAAAAGATTGCCATAAGATTGGAGCAAACTGATGAATAGTCCCAGAAACTGTAGAAATGCTTACATCAAAATACAAACCAAAAAATCAAGACTAGGATATTTGCGTAGCCATATTAGTACTAACAAAACCCGGTTAGATACGTCAAGTGTAATATGGTCTGCCTTCTCTGACTCTGGGTTCGGTGTTTCTCCTTGATATAAGAATTTCACGACGAACATTATCAACCAGTTCAGTTAAGGACTCGGGTGTCTCTCCGGACAGCAGCCAGAAGATATAATCATGTCTCGAAAAAATTCCAAAGACATCTCCCCCGATAAAATCATGCGAATTGCTACTTAATTAAAGGGAGAAGAGACTTTGAAAATGGTTGATTTACATATTTAAATATTGTCGGTGGAAGTACGAGAGATATGTTTTATGAAGTTCTTGTATTGACAATAAAGAATTGATTAATTGTGTAAAAATGGACTGTTTCTTTTTTCTTAGACCATTACAATGACTTCCCCAGCTGTCTTAGTCATGCAAATATATTGTTTTCACGAGTTCACACCCGCGTAAAACGTAGCGTAAAATAATCGGACTTATGAGAAATCTCTAATTAGGGGTCTATAGTAGTGAATCTTGAAATCTGTTTTAGACTCCTCAAATCATTAGATTTATATAAATATATGAATTTAATGTATTTTGAAATTTGATTAAATAAAATAAATAAAATAAAATAAATATAAATACATAAAAGGAGGCTATATAAATATATCTATATTGTCATGCTGAATGAATTTGCAGTATCGCTTGCCGTATAAATTCTGACTTTTGAAACCTTGTTCTCCTTATTGATCTTCGTTCGTTCGTGCAGAAAATACTGCTCGACGTAGATGAATAATGAAGAGTAAACTAAAGCAAGAGACTAAATGAAGTTTTGTTGCAATCGTCGGCAGTCGAACAAAACCGGAATAAGCTCCTTGATTTGATAAACACAACAATTGGTCAGTTGGACCGGCGGAAAAGAGAAGGGCTTTTGCAGTTTTTGATATTCTATCAATTAGATTGTTACTGTGAACGTGTGTGTTTGTTTACAAATATTTTTTTCTCTGAATGAATAGAATATTAAAATCTATTGAGAATAAACGTTTTCTGTTTTACGTACTCAGCTTCTTTGCAGGACCGGGGAAAAACTCATGATCACTGAATTACGATTGCGGTCAGTACTTCGAAGCTATTTAAAACGTTTTTACGCTATGATGGAATGCAAAACCCTATTTTCGTCTATAAAAAAATCTATAATACTCAAATGAGGTCAAACAATTTTTAAAAATTCTTAAAAAATTAATTCTTAAAATCCCTGATTAGCAGTTTATTCTCGCGAACGCGTAAAACCAACCAAAAAGTACCGTATTGGTAGAAATTTGATAGAAAAGCATGCCCTGTTGCGTATAGCAGTGAAATTTCACGATAATCTCAACTAGTTCCATTCGCTATAATTTCTATAACATTTAAAATAAATATGAATATCAATTTTCACCAAAAGGTCCGGATAGGCAAAAGCTATAGGCGAAGTATTGAATGAAATTGACGAGACCATTAAGCCGAGAACTGTATGTTCTTTTATAAAAACAGAGGGCACCTTTTTCCCAGTTCGGGCCAACTTTCTGACTTTTGCTTCAGGCCTTTCTCATCTGTTGCTTTAGCGGACTACCCGTGGTGTGTGACCAAGGGTGACCAAGAGCGAGATAGTGAGGAAAAGGAGGAGCAGATAGAGTCCTGCTAAAACGCGAAGTGTATGGACATTCTACTTCAAAGGACGTACCAATTCACCCTGGGTACACGGCCCATAAATTAATATTGATAGTGTAAATCGTCCGTGGTTGATCGAGGAGAGGGTTGTATTCGTAGACTTAAAAATCCGTTACCGCTTCATAAAATCCAACGGTCGACGTTAACTGATGGTTTTATCTTCTATAAACTTTTTTGAACAAAGTAAGTCACCAAAAAGCTAGTAAGCTGTGATCGATGAGAATCATCTGGAAATGTTTTATATCCAACGAGTAAAGCTTTTGACACAAACAAAAGCAGTTGAGTATGCTTATCATGCGGTTGAAACATGTAAAATATATCTATCCATAATCATAATCAGGTGACTAATTTTTTTTGAAATAAGTGTAATTAGTTTACCCAGCTAAAAAGACACTTTACAATAAGCTAGAGCTTTTTATTGTTTTTCGTTTCTAAATCTAAGTTTGTGTTAAGTGTTTATTCATTTGATATTCGATGTCAATGATTTTTAAACAAAGATGCATGCGTTACTAAGATATTCTAGAATACGAAATGAGATTTTTAAGTCATGCTTTGAGCTAAATTGCTCCTCGTTTAGTGTTTATTTTTCAACAATAATAGTTCTAATTAATGAATAGTACTAGTGAATTACCTCATGGTATGTTAAATGACATATTTGATGTAAGCTGTTAATATCTACAACTATTGACTACAGTAACATAAGTGATATGAGTATTTTACTGGGAAATATGAAACTCGTATTTTTTTCTATGTAAAGTACATCCGGGACCTGAGTAGAATATTTTCAATATCTTCAATAGTGAGGATATCGATGACGTCACTTGTGATGTTTTCAAGCTCACTTGAGGTGCGTTGTAATATTTTTAATTTCTTCGTGGTTTTGTCTATATAATAAAAAGAAATTTACACGTTGGCTTGAAGATATGAAGTTTACCTTCTCATGTTGAAAAATATTTCACTCATTCGCTGCGTCCACTCGTGAAATATTTTTCATCACTCGAAAATATACTTCATATCTTCGCGCCACCGTGTAATATCCTCTATTTATGGTATAATATATGACATCACTGATGTACGCTGATAATATCTACAACCACTGTTTACAGTAGCATGCAGTGGGTGATCTGTCAACGTTGCATTGTTCAACTGGCATGTTCCATTAAGTGGTTTAAAGAAATTGACAGATTTGCATTCCTGGCCGGTATGTAAGCAGTACGTAATACAGGTAGAATCATCAACGACGTCATTTACTGTTTTCATAACGTGACCAGATAAACAACTCTCATTGGCTGACTGGAACATGACATTTGGGAATGCATCTGAATCTGAAAATTAAAAGTAAGGCTAGTTTTTATGATATCTTTGTCCAAGTTACAATTAGCATGACTGATATCCGGTGCATCGTGCAACACACTTCGGGTAAGCCATAGTACAGTCTTACTTATCTGTTTCTGTACAGACACTATTACCAAGTCTGATATCTGGTACATGGTACAGCGCAGGGTACACTAGACACTGTTTTACTTAACTGTTCTGTACAGACACAATTACCAAGGCGGACGTCTGGTACATGGTGAAAACAGAGCTAAAACAGGGTACCCATGACACAAATCATTACTTACCTGTTTTTGTACAAATTCGATTACCAAGGCTGATATCTGGTACATCGTCGAGCATGAACACAGGGTACCCATAGCACTGTCTTACATACACAGTTGCCTTGTTAGCACAGCAGTCTGATCCTGAACGGTAACATATTTCCATTTTTATAATCCCAGCCTCTATTGATGGATATTGACCGTTGAGCCATCCTGGAGATTGGGCTCCACAGGAACCTTGGGTTGGACATGATGTGACGATTCTTGTCGAATCTTTGCTCTTCAATCGATACCATCGCCTACGAACAAAGGTGTGTCTGTCAGGGGATTGGCTACCAACCGTGAATTTTAATGCTCTCGTTGGATCACTGATTATTTTTGGATCAATGCAAGCAGTATACTCTGGAACGAAAAAAAAAATTAAAGCAACAACCAATAACTAATTTACGCCCATAAAAATATTAGGTCACTTTTGGTTTTTTTTTTATTACCACTAATGAATTTTAGTAAGAATACTTTTCGGTATAAATATTTGCGGTTAAATAAATGTATCGTTGGATGCCCATAACTGTTGTCAGGAAGAATTATATATATTTGATAATCGTCACGTATCGGTCGCATTGTCAATGAGGAAAGATAAAACATAAACTTTGACAATTGGCATGGTGTATAGCAATATTCAAGAAAGCAATGGCTTACCGTTTTTCTCTATACAGTTTCCTTTGACAGCTTGCACTTGTGACTGCGTCAGTGCTTTGTCAAATATTTGAAGACAGGAAAGACGGCCTTTGAAAGTTCTGGCATCACCTGCTTTAACACCACCTATTCTGATCTAGTGACAAATGGAGAGAATAATCAAACATCGCGTTGATACACAATGTACGTTAGTTACGTTCTCGCGCTGCCAAGTTTTCCTTAGCACATGACAAGAAATCTCCCGCGGTCAAGTCAGCGGAATTACCCATGTGCGATATATTCAATATGGCGACACTCAGAAAAAAATACTATAGTGAGGGTTACTACCAACAGTTAAACAACATTTCATCGGTCTTTTTACATAAAAACAGGAAGAAAAAGGTAAAAACCTACCCAAATTATTTTGAAGTCAAAAGAATAATATCTAACACAAGAGAAACTATAGGATGTTTGTGTGTATTGTGAATGAAATTTCACTTGCATTTACGTATCGTTGTCTTACATAGGTAAGATTACAGCTAAAATATAAACCCTCAAAGTACTTCTAAGCTTTTCAAAATCATAAAAATCAAGCTGTTAAGTCATTTTGTTTTGTAATTTGAAAATTTGATCTCACCGGAAGTAAAAGTGCACAGTCTTTAATTATTGATTTTGAGCTTTCTTTGGAAGTCTTCCCGGAACTCTCAGCGACAAAGCTAAGCTTGATTTCAGAGGTTAATTTTGGTATCAAACACGCTCACAAAATGCCTTTTAAATGGCCAAAAAAGTGGCGATTTTTGTGCGTCATTTTCGCCTTCCGGAAGCAGGATACACTCGACATGGATTATTAACTTATTTTGTGAAAAAATCAAAAACCTTGACTCCCAAAAGGCAAACTTTGCTGATGCTAAAGGCTTCCAATTTATTCGTCAGCGATCAAAGTTAACATTGCCCAACTTAGATTGATTTTAGAAAATTTTAAAATGCGTCATGGACTCTTTGAAACCAAGTGAAGATGTATGGATACTTCTGGCTAATCTATGGTGGATGCTAGGGAGATCGGCGACAGCGGAGGGCAAAATTAAAGCCATGGAAAGGCAAATTAAGCCAATCGAATTTTACTTTTTATTTAGGTTGTGTGAAAAAACAATTAGTTATAGACTTCAATACAAACTTGGCAAAATAAAAAATAATAATTTCCAAGGTTTTATTTACATGAATGTTGTCGTCTCCCATATATTTCTTATATATTTGATGCGATCTCGAAGTACTGCGATTGGGGAACTCCGCTTTGCGCGATCGCGGGCTCAATGTCCGATATTTCTGGCTTTGGCTTGTTGGAGCGGGACGATACAATCGCTTTACCAAATTTAGGTACATTAAAGTGGCCAATAAGGTTTTCAGTCAATGCCAAAGAGTAGGAAGATCCTTATAATGTCACTCTTACTATGCTCAGGAATGTGAGAATCGAAGGTTAATTACTCATTCATGTGGGTGGGTTTTCGGTTTATCTCATTCTAAAAATCCTGTTTCTACTCTCATCGCCTTTTGGTAGAAAAATACAAGAACCGTATGTGAGTTTTTTTTTTTTTAATTAATGTCATTTTCCATACATTTAGCTTGCTAATTAAAGTTTCTATTTCATAAACTGACTTCTAAAGGCTGGTTTTCACTAGCGACATAAGCGACGGGAGCAGAAGCATAAGCATGAGTATAAGCATAAGATCGTTATGTTCTTGTGTAAATGAATGTGACGGAAGCATAAGAGAAACAATAGGAAGTTTCCCGTACAGGGGACTGAGTACGAGAATTTGATTGGCTTACCACCTTGTGATCTGTATGTTAGCGACGGAAGCATAATAATCTGGTTTTCACTAGCGACATAAGGACGGAAGCAGAAGCAGAAGCATAAGAAAGAGGAAACCTTCCATTCCTTCTGCTTATGCTTCCGTCGATGTTCTGCTTCTGCTTACGTCTCGTTTTTTTTTGTTTTTTTTCACAGGAACATAAGACATCTTACGCTTCTGCTTATGATTCCGCTTCTGCTTCCGTCGCTAGTGAAAACCAGGCTTAAAAATTTCTCAATATTGCTAGTCACAAAACACTTAATTTCTGGTTCCTAGGGAAATTAGTTGGCTTTGTTTCCACTCGAGGCCAAGCATAGGGAAACATCGACAATTAAGGGA
This sequence comes from Actinia equina, assembly GCA_011057435.1. Lineage (NCBI taxonomy): Eukaryota > Metazoa > Cnidaria > Anthozoa > Actiniaria > Actiniidae > Actinia > Actinia equina. Next base: position 1,488,078 of record WHPX01000126.1, on the reverse strand, counting down.
AATCAAAACTATTTCTCTCGCGACCAGACATTAAGTGTATAATGTTTTGTTATCAGCTAATAAATATATACCTTGTAATTTGAAGAAAGTTCGAGTTGACCAATAGATTCTTGAGCTACCTGAACTCCATCAACAAACAATCGTTGATATCCTGTGTTATAATCGTAAGTGTATCCTACATATCTCCAAATGTTTACAGTTCCATAATCAAATATGGCAGGTGAAGAATGCACAAAATTATTTCGTCTAGTTACTTTAAAGAACAAGGATGATGCCCCGCCTATGAACATATGTATGGCCCAGTTAGCAGTGCCTGTTTCGTAAATGAATATTGGACCTGGAGTTCCCTCGTTGTATACCCAAAGAAGTACTGTAATCGAAAATCTGCAGAAGAGAAATAATAACTTTTAGTTATCATATGATTCCATAGCCTTTTATTTATGATATGCATGACCATTTATCAAATTTTATCATGGCGGTAGCTATCGCCAGTGTCAGTCACATTAATACTTGGTAGTTGCGCAAAACAGATATAATTTCCTTTAATTAAATCTAAACCATATTACTCACATTCTTTTTACCCCCTCCCTCTTTTCCCAATTTAAATACAAAATACCACATCGCATATTTATTATTTTTTAAATAGCTTTTTCCTTTTTTTCTTTTTTTTTTTTCTTTTCTTTTCTTTTTCTTTTTTTTTTCTTTTTTTTTTAACTTATTTATTTACTTGTTATTTATATATATTTTTACTTTGCCTCTTTCTTTATCGTTTTTCGTATTTTTTTAATACCAAAAATACAGCTAGGTCTAATTTCAGAGGCTCATTTTGGTATGAAACTAGATCAGAAAATGCCTTTTAAAAACGCCAAAAAAGTGGTGATTTTTGTGCGTCATCTTGGCCTTCCGGAAGGTGGATACACTAGACATGGATTTTAAACTTAATCTGTGAAAAAATTAAAAAACTATGACTCCCAAACGGCAAACTTTGCTTATGCTAAAAGCAAAGTAAACATTGCCCTACTTCGATCGATCTTTGCAAATTAAAAATATATTTTTTGGAACCAAGTGAAGATGTATAGATAGGTAATGATAATAATATATATTTTAGGCACTGCCTAAAAGCGGAGCTCCCGATACGGAAGTCACAGGGAGAACAATTTGAATGAAACTGAAAGTTAAAAATAAGATAGGCGGGAAAATATTCAATTAAATTTTATTCGAGATGAAGATAATTTCTCCCATAATAAAAACCATGCAGTGAAATCGAATCGAAATGCACTACATTGCTTTTTTTTCCCGCGAGAATATACTCTCCCACTTAGGAATTTTGTACACAACTCACCACCACCCCCAGGGGCTAGTTTTGCTCTTGGAAGATTTTTCGACAAATTTTTCCTAAAAAACCGACATTTTTAGGCTTTGAATCTCTTTTACTTAAAAAAAAACAAAACGAAAGATAACTACAGATAATCCAATACAATATCAAGTTTAGTAAAGTTTACCTCGGATGTCTTTTATTGAAATTTAAATCAAGACCAAAAAAAACAGACTTTGAATACATGAAAGTTTTTTAATTGTCTTTGGTCTATAACTTTCCCTAAAGCGATTTTTTCTGTGCATTTGAGAGTCGCCTTAGCTAGTAGTTTTGCTTCAAGTTCCTTTGTCTCAGTTTCACGCTCATTTTCTCTTTTTTCATCCGTGAAGTTTTGACTCATATTTCTTTGTCTTTCACGTTCATTTTCTCCTTGTTCATAATCGAATTTGCGTTTTCTCTCTCTCTCTGCTTGCCGCTTTTCCTTGGTGACATTCCTTCGTCTTTGCGCATGCCTTCCTTTTTCACGCCTCCAGAGTTTTTCCTCTTTCGAAAAAAACTCTTTTACTTCTGGCCTTTCATTTCTTGGCTTCATTCTCCTCAGAGCTTTCTTTCGACATATCGATTTTGGAAAGGGGTTCCATCGTAAATAGAGTAAACATAAATACAAGCTTGAATAAAAAATTGTGTTGTTATCTTTCGGTATTTCTATACGTAATAAAAGGAGTAAAACGTTTTTTACAAAAGTTTAATAGCCGGATTTACCTTTATGTGTACCCGGATGTTGCAACGCGTCGACATTCCCGCCAAAACAAAAAATTAACCAGCCAATCGGAATGCTTGTGTGCACGCCCGGACGGACGGACGGACACCGTACGGACGGAAGTGACGTCAGCCAATCCATGAAAAATCAACTCGATAGTTTACCATTTTTTCTTAGGTAGGGAGCTCCGATAATAATTGGACTTATATAGCGCACATGGAAAAATTCATGGCGCTTCACAATAACAAATAAAGCAAACTAAAATATCAGACATGTGTTACAATATTAATTGAAATGTTATAGTTCACTGACGCTCACTTTGAACCAGAGGATACACAGTTCTTGAACAAATGAGTTTTCATCTCATTATTGAATAATTGGATTGAAGTACGTTTCCTAATTTGAAGGTCATTATATTACACAATTTAGCCCCTACAGTTTGGGTCCAGCAACGTGATTCTTCTAGATTCTCCATGGTTGTAGATCTGAGAGTGCGCAAATTGTTCCTAGATTTTTTAGTATCAGCCAGGTATGGGGGGAGTCATATCGGATAAGGACAGGAACCCAGTGTAATTTTATCAAATATGGAGTGACATGATCAACATTTCTCGCTTGAACTGCTAGTTAATCTAGCTGAACAGAATATACTAAAGCCTTTTCAAAAGATATTTTGGGAGACCATAGTAGAGTGAGTTACAATAGTCCAACTTGGAGGTAATAAATGCATGAACCACACTCTCTGTAGAAGAATCAGTAAGAAACTTTCTAATTCTAGCAATGTTCCGGATGAAATAGGATGAGGACTTACAGACTTGCTTGATTTTTTCATGGCAAAACAAGAACTTATCAAATTTAAAACCAAGGTTTGTTGCAGCTGAGGAAACATCAATCACATCATCACCAATTTGAATGATCGGTGGATCAATGTAGGCTTTAAATTTAGAGTGAATTAGCATAATTTCAATTTTATCTCGATTCAACTTCAGATCATTTGCTTGCATCCACCTTTGAATATCTGCACTTCTCAATGCATTCCTCTTACCCTGCGAGCAGAGTCTCCTTTGAACTCCTCTACGGGCGAGAGAAGGAAAGGGCGTGTATTTCTTTTGTAGTGCCGTTATCCAAGAATCTGGATAATAAGATGCATAATATCAGATTTCATACTAGTTTAAACTGGTTTTGATGCGCGAGTCTGTATTAATAATATGGCCGATGACCAAAATTGAGCCCGCGTCGTGTTTATGGATGTCACAGACACGTTTGTTTCGCTGCCGACAGGTCACGGAAAGTCACTTATTATCCAGCTTATAACTCTGAAGATCAAACATCTTCAAGAAATCGATCCAAACACTAGTTGATATCCTAAGAATCCTCTTTTGGTGGTAATAACCCCACTCTATGCACTGATGAGCAACCAAATTTCCGCTTATGAAAATTTAATGTAGATAGAACACGAGATCATCTTTCACTGGGGTCTTGAGGTTATAAACATGTTTTGAGGCGGAAACGCGTTCAGACCGGAAACCATTTATGAAACGAATGATCTTTTGAATGAGTTAGTTTCTTAGGAACCGCTGCGCATGCTCAAATAACATTATACACGATTTCTGCAGAGTCTCCGTTCCTTCTCTCAAATGTAGAGGAGTTCAAAGGAGACTCTGCTAGCAGGGTACATTCCTCTGCGTCCTGAAGCTGTAGATTCGACTTATGACTGAAGGCAGTGTAAAGTTGGCAATTATCCGCAAAGAAATGATAACTCAGCCCATAGCTCCTGATTTTGTCAGCCACCGGGAACGTATACAAAAAATACATAACCCTACCAAGCACTGATCTCTGAGGCACTCCAACATTTAGATCTCAAACAGAAGAAACAGCGTTATTGATTGCGACAAATTGTTTCCTTTTTGCCAAAGTTCTCAGACTGTTGAGAGTGATATCTGATGCTTCACTGTATCAAACACGGCCGACATATCCTAGAACACCAAACCCACTGCTTTGCCATTATCAATGGACTTTGGATTTTCAAGAGAGCCTTTACTGTGCTGTGAGCGACCTTGTAGGCAGATTTGAATTCTTCTAAAAGACAATTGTCTGAAATCAGATATTGATTGAATTGAACAGGGACGACCTTCTCCATCAGCTTAGAGGTGAATTTCAAGTTCGACACAGGACGGAAATTCCCAAGCTGTTCATAGTCGGCTCCGGATTTTTTTCAATATGGGTGTTATCCTTGCAATTCTCAAAGCATCAAGCATTATTCCATTAGTTAGGCAGTGATTTATCAAACATTTTAGAAAAGACACAAGAATGTCACTACATTTTCCAAACACAAATGAAAAGGAACAGGACCCAAACTGCAAGATTTCACAGAAGACTTGATCAATTTATAAAATTCACTAGTGACTGGGTCAAAATTGTAGAAGTTACTGTTGCACTGAGAGTTCACTTCCAAAGAGTCGGATAAACCATATCTTCGTAAATCAGACAAAATGCCATTAACTTTAGATGTAAAGAAATTAACGAATATTTCAGCAAGCGTCTTGTCGTCAGAACAAGTACGATACTCAATATCATTGATGCTGAAATAGTCGTTTTAAGTTCTATAGATCAAAACACTATACTCAGTAGACTGTTTTTTTATAAGTAACTCGGTCACAAGAAAGCCTAGTCCGTTTCCACTTGCGCTCCAATCGTCTTCTACATTTCTTGCATTCAGCAATGACATCAAGTACCATGCAGCACTAGGTCTAAGGACAGTAGTTTTGGTGTCGAGTTGAGCATAAGAATCAATGAGGGATGACAAAACATTATCATAAAGACCAACGAAATGTGATGCAACACTCAAGGGGTTCATTGAAAATTCAACAGGTGCGCGTTGGACCATGACAGGGCCGAGAAGAGAATTCATTTTGTCCTTGCGGAAATTGTTGTTGTTAATAGATTTCATTTGACGATACTTTATAATCTTCTTATCAAAAAGTGGTTTTTTGAGATCCAAATAACAAATTAGAATTCAGTCATCTCACCAAATCGAGTTCTTTTAAGCGTGTTTTGAATTAAGGGTGAGTGACTTTGAAACAAAATCGTACTGAGTAGACTTTGTTTGCTAATGAGGCCTTACTTGCCTAGCTTCCATTCAATTAACCCAATCCCCAACCGAGCTTGGCTGCCATTTTTAAAAGTCGTGTATATTACAACTTAAAATCAATTAATAAAGCGGCAAAGCGAAAAGCAGCTAAAGTCTGCAGTATATTCTATTGGATATATTTTTCATTGACTGTTTTATTTTTGAAATTACTGTAGTAAAAGTACTAATTGATAAAATTTCTAAAAAAAAGGGCAATTGCTACAATACGCCCACTAATTTGATTAAAAAAGTGGTTAGACAATGTTTAAAATAAGGGTATTACCTGGTGTCAAGCTTTGCTTGTTGTGGAATCTCGATGTAGCTGCTTGAGCTTCCTGGGAAATAATACGAGCTTCCTGGTTTACCATCTGGTCCTGTGGCAAGACTGACACCAACCGCAGTGCCAGCTGTCAGATAACTATTACTGATGTCTTTGGTTGTATGCAGTGAGTTCAATGGGAACAAGCCCACTGGTTCAGGTACATCATCTAAAGAAGAATTATATTCACGTCAGCTGTCAGATAAATATTACTGATGTCTTTGTTTGTGTGCAGTTGAAGTCGATAACGTAGCTTAGCGCAAGATCTCCACATAGTTAGTCTGCTAAACTATGATATCGGCTTCATCCCTTTCTACATTTCTATTGGCTTCTTTGGTTTTATTTTATTCTTTATGATACTTTTATAACCGGAACAAGGACAAGCGCCCTCTGGACATGCCGATGTTTGACTGCTAGGAAATTCGTAAAGCAAGCAACGTGGAAATTTTTACCACAGCGACCAATATGTTATCAACGGTAAAAGAAGTATAGATGGATTTAAGCTTAATTAAATACAGTCAGTAGAGTATGCTTCCCCTTTCTAGGGGATTAACTATAACTATAGCTTTAACGTATTTAATCGAGACAAAAATGTAAACACTATGGTACACATGAATTCAAAATAAATATGCCTGCATTAAAAAAAAACAACAAATATTACCATTGTTAGCAGGTCAGCAAAGGTTTACTGAATTTCAAACTAATTGAATATTTATGACCTCGTTTAACATACAACTAATAGCCCTTATCGTAGTTGAGCATGCCACCCCAACAAACAAGAAGTAACGTGATGAACGTATCATGAAAACGAGACTATGGGGTCGAGCTTCGGATAATTTGCTAAGAAATTTACTACAATTCTTCGAGAGATCACTACATTTTGATAGATATCTTTGAAATACAAGGTACTTTGTAGTCGTTCTAACTATGGTCAAACACTATATAGCTTTTGGATGTATCAACAGTACTTTGAATGCAGAAAGCAAGGAATTATCGCGGCTTTGCTACCATTGATAACTGTAAAAAGTGGCTCGCTAAATGGCATGGCGCAAATACGTAGAGAGAACACTGAATTACCAAAACTTCTTACATTTAAAGTTGGCATTTCAAACATGAATACTTCATTAACCACTGGGATGACAGATGCAATCAAAATTTAAGTACTAAGGGCGAAAGATTTCTTTATTTTATTTCACATTTTGACGATTTTTTGTGGCTCCTTCCTCGAATAAGACGAAGCCACTATGTCATCGAGTCGTGAGTATCCGTGAGTCACTGAAGCACAGGAAGCCCAAATTCGGAGGTTGTTCGTGTCTGCTCAAATCGAACGGTTATAAATGGTAATAAAGCAGCGATAATAGCGATAGTTCCGTGGTCCGCTGGAATTCGAATCAGCCATAATTCATGGTAGTTGTGGCTAGAGCAAATAGTACTCGGTGTCCTGTCTTATTCTGAAGGACAAAACACTGATCGGCCTTAGGCTTGAGCAAACAAATCTCCGGAATCTTTGATGTTTCTTCGGGGTCTTTTCCGTTAATCTTCGGAAAGTCTTCGAAGACGGCATGAATCTCCAGTAATTTTTGATGTTTCTTCAAAGCAGTCTTTTCAGGTAAGCTTCGACGATTCTTCGATCGATTCGATTGAGTTCGTGTCAGTTCGAGTTGATTTTTGAATTTTCATCGATAGAAACATATACGTCGCTTCCTTCTCTCCATGTGCTGTCGAGTTGGCTGCAGCTACTGGTATGTCTGTAATAAGTATTCTATTTTGCATCTGCAACAAGGGATCGATTTTATCGGATGTGAACAGTGAATTTAAAAAAAAAAAAAAAAAAAAATGATTATTATGTTACAAAAGTTCCAATAAATGATTGATATATGTAGATCGTTTAAGTGTTTATTCATATTTCTTTAGTCATTAGTGATTTTGCTCATACCTTAAAACAATTTCTAGAACAATGAATCAGTGATCATGAAGCTCTTTCATTTTATTCCACCATCTAAGCAATAATTTACAATAATTGATAATAGCCTTTCCAAACAACCGCTTTCCGATTCCTCTTTTTATGATATTCAAACTACTACAAGACCTTTCAGCAGTAGCCACGTGCAGCAAGCGACTGTCTATTCATTTAAAATTTATTCCTTTCCCCTTCGACATTTTTGTCCTCACCAGAGGAAACCCAAAGAGTTAAAGGAAAGCAAAATGCGCTCGTTTACAAATTCAAAAACTTTTTAGAATATAGACATAGCGTGCATAGCTTTGGAAAAAGCTGCCATTTAGTTTTTCGTTATCATCGCACGCGATAACACCTCTTTGATAACTAATGGCAAGGAAGAGCTTGACCACTTTTCCACCACTGCCTTCCTTCTTTCCCTTCCTGAAGTGCAGCCCTCGCTTAGACCTTCGTCTTTGCGCCGCCAAATACGTCCCTGATTTGTTTTAAAGTAGAAGCTCACTCCGTCAAAATAAAAAATTTGAATAAAGATGTCCACAAATTAAGAGGCCACGAAAAGTTTATTTTCCGAGCGAACTTTAGGCGTAAAGTAAGATCTTCAGATGACGGTACACCTTTTCGCCTTGTCTTCAAACATTTAAAGCCTTTGTCGGTCAATGTCCACCTCTCCGTTCTATTACTTACAATTTTGGCGATCCATTCCACATTTCTCCATTAAATGTCCATAACAAAAATTAGGGTTTTCTTTGCGTAACACCTTGATCTGACGAAGAAATTGTCTATCAGTGTGTTGGCCTATCTTTTTTGGTCTACCAGGACTCTTTCCCTACTTCTTACTTTTAAAATCCTTTGTGGTCATATTTTTATATCCATACCCCGATGCTAAAGACAAATCGGTTTCTTTCGCAACATCTTTTGTTTTGGTGTCTTGGTTTGAAAACGAAAGATGATAAATGCTTTCAATTCCGGATCAATAGCCTTCTTAAATACCATATTTACGATTTTTTCCCAAAATCAACCGCACGTGACGTCACAATTTCCTTGCATTTAATTACTCCTAATTAATGAAAATTATACTTTTTAGAAATGTTGTCACTCCATTGCTTTAATAATTTTAAAATAATAATTTGAAAGAAGATCACAACTGACTTATTAAGAAATTTCGTTCCCAGACAATCTTGGACAAAAAGAGTTGTGAAAATTTCACGATTTCATCCGTTCAATTGCACAATTTTTCTTTAAAAAATGTGTTGGATCATCGTACCCCTTCACCCCCCGGGGAGAATGTTGGTCCCATGCAATGATTTCTCCATGGCAACAACAATTGTTTGTGGGAGGGGGGGGGGGGGGGTCATTTTAAGGAAAAATGTTCACGTTTTTCATGAAAGCATTCATTAAAAATAACAATTCTCAACATTTTTGTCCAAGACTGTAGATGAAGCTCTGGTCTATTGATGTTGGAAGTTTGAAGAAAAAAACGTTTTGAAGAAAAAAACGTTTTGAAGAAAACGGCGAGAATGTGATTTTTAGCAAAAGTATCATTTTTGAGGCTTACAACGACAAATTAGTTAAAAAAACATTTATTCAATGAGTTTCTAAGATGTGATGCTGATTTTTCGTAAAGACCACACGCAATACTAGGAAATAGATATGTGAAAACTTCAAGGCAATCCATTCAATGGTAATGTTTCTGCAAGACTTTCCATCCAATTTTGCTCCTGCTGCAATTGTACTAGTTAATAAGATTCTGAAAATTTTAGAAAATCGTACCTGAGGATGAGGAGAAAAAAGCCAAAAACTAAAAATAGCTCTGTTTGATTTTCGGCTGTAATAGGCTATACATTTAAAAAAAACTAAAAACGAAATACACTGTAGGAATATAGGATAAGTAAAAGAGATTCAAAGCCTAAACTTGTCGGCCTTGAAAAACATTGTCGAGGAACCTTCCAAAAACAAAACTAGCCCCTGGGGGTGGTGTGATATGTGTACGAAATTCCGAAATGTGTACGAAGTGCGAGAGTATACTCGCGCAAAACCAAACCAAACCAAACCAAACCAAACCAAACCAAACCAAACCAAACCAAACCAAACCAAACCAAACCAAACCAAACCAAACCAAACCAAACCAAACCAAACCAAACCAAACCAAACCAAACCAAACCAAACCAAACCAAACCAAACCAAACCAAACCAAACCAAACCAAACCAAACCAAACCAAACCAAACCAAACCAAACCAAACCAAACCAAACCAAACCAAACCAAACCAAACCAAACAAATTAATCTTCAAGTGCTAATGCATCATATGTTTACTTTAAGTCTCTAGATTCTGTCTAGATTGAATGGCGCTGATTGCAGCATTCACTCTTTTGTTTTATTATGCAAAAATTAATAGAAATGATTCATATTGCGCAAGCTTAGTCTTAATTTAGAATACTTTTAGTCCGCATTGTTGCACGTTTGGTCTTCATAGCAGGCTTTGAATCTATTTTTTTGCATAATCATATGTATGAGTTGGTAGACTAATTAACGCAAACTCAGTAAATCAGAAGCTACCGGTTGAATGAAATCGTTGATATAAGTTTTGTAATATTGCATGAAAGTAATGTTTTGTTTTCATTTTTCGGACATCACGAACCACGCAAGAAAGTAACAAAACCGCATGTTATATATATATATATATATATATATATATATATATATAATTAAGCAATAATTAGTTATCACATGATTCTGATTGTGTTATTTTTAAGTAGAGTAGGAATTCCTCTCATCGATAAATTAGCTCTCCAACAACAATACTATCTTTATTTCAGGGCGAATAAATATCGATTTGTAATTATAAAATCTTATTCGATATCTTTTGAAACTATTTTTTAGGCTTTGATTATCGATTATGTTTTCCCGATGTTTCCAAGTTGAGCCACAGGCAAAACATTCCTGGGTGCTACAAAATTTGCTTCCGAGACGCAAAAAAAAAAAAATGTTAAACTGTGCTTCAGAAACATTTCATTCATCCAAGACGAAGAAGTATTTGAATAAAAAGATGAAGCATGTTTATTTCTTACCTTCAGAATGAACCACTATCATGAGTATCTGTAAAAAATAATATATATATATACAACATTATATCAATTTGAATTAGAAGAAGAGGTATAGTCAAACAGAAATCTTAATGAGCGGTAACTTGCTTGTGAATAATGTGAATTATTAGTTACTTAAAAATCACTGCCTTAGAATGTCCCTCAATAAACCTGACAAATTAAAACACAGTTTCTTATTATATAAAATAATAGATAAAATATACAGGGAGGAAAAAACATAGTACTAAGCAAGTGATCGTATCTCAATGCTTTATTATCGATCTATATATACACTAATTAAAATGCTTAAGTGTTATCAAAAGTCTAAACTCTTAAAACTTTTGTTTTTCGCATTATCCTTAAAAGTAAAATTATATAATATAAATCGTGATACCTGGATGTAAAACACAATATACCAAACATTCTTGGTGTACGGCGACATGTTTATTCTTCGTAACTGACACCGAACTAAAAATAGTCAAAAATACTTTATGCTATATATACGGTAGAAGTTTCGTGAATTTACATAATTCAATCCTTCTAGATTTCTAAATAATTCAATAGGTTTTTTTTTTTTTTTTAATTTGATAAAATATACAGGGAGGAAAAAACATAGTACTAAGCAAGTGATCGTATCTCAATGCTTTATTATCGATCCATATATACACTAATTAAAATGCTTAAGTGTTATCAAAAGTCTAAACTCTTAAAACTTTTGTTTTTCGCATTATCAATAAAAGTAAAATTATATAATATAAATCGTGATACCTGGATGTAAAACACAATATACCAAACATTCTTGGTGTACGGCGACATGTTTATTCTTCGTAACTGACACCGAACTAAAAATAGTCAAAAATTCTTTATGCTATATATACGGTAGAAGTTTCGTGAATTTACATAATTCAATCCTTCTAGATTTCTAAATAATTCAATAGGTTTTTTTGTTCCTTTTGAATATGTAGCTTGCGTTGCTAGAATAAAGAGGAAAAAAGTAAATAAAAGAAAGAACAGTACTAATAATAATAATGATAATAAATGTCTTTGCTTTCAACCCTGCATGAATAATTTTTATCGAGACCCTGAAATATACTTTAGGTGACACATCGGGCAGAATTCTATTGTTCTTTGCGACATGAACTTACAGTTAAGTGATTTTTAAAGATCGGTATAATTTCACGAATACATTATAGGATATCAATCATTAACTTATTTTCCCTAACACTGATTCGCTAGACCAAAGACAAAGACCTGTCAAACGCAAATAATTGACAGCATTGAACTCGCTTGAGTCATATCATGGCAAACATTTTAATTGACATCACTGAAAACTCAATGAAATTTGGCAGAGGTAATCCTTCGATGTCTGGAAACATTTCCCATATGAAAACTTTTTGATTTCTTTAGTGATTGTAGAATTATCAGTTAGACGACATAAAAGCGCGCGCCCATGGCGATATAGACGCACGAGAGAAAATATAAAGAACGGTTAACAAGCGAAAGAATGGCACGAGGCGAAGCCGAAGCGCGCTTTTATGTCGTCTAACTGATTTATAATATGACCAAAAATCTACCGTGCGACCCATGGGCAAATAGTTCATAGGCATTTCAGCTAATCAGAGCGCGCGTCATATAAATTATTGACATGCATTTAGGCTCTACTTTCGGAGAAACAGAACAAGACACTGCAGTTTCATTAAAACTAGAAGAGTTTTATTTTCAAAAAAAGAGAATATAATCCATGTACAAAGAAAAAGTACATCTGATCAAATAAGAAATAATTAGAAATGCTCTAAATACAAGAATAATGAATAATATGAGTGAACTTCAAAGAACACTTGTTTTCAACTGGGTTTTGTTAGCGAAAATTTGCAAGTTCTGAATGGTGCACGAGTTAAAAAAAGGCATGTTGACCAAGAGAAGACAAAGACTGAACACCCACTGGACTGATTCTGGGTGAACTTGTTATCAGTGTGCTTTGGGCTGCTTCTTCTTTCGGCTTTACCATGGCTTTTGAAAGGACAGCACTGCAGTTGTATAGCTGAAAAGTGGAAGGACGTGAGTTGTAATGGACCAAACTCTGTTCGCTGCGATGGCCAGATATGACCATAATGTGGCGATTTGGCAATCCATTCTTATACCACACTGTTATTGATGTAGCCCTAACTGAGTGGTTAGTGTAGGTTATAGAGAAGCCTGTCGCTTTGCTGATATCTTTCATCATATTTCCAAGTTTGTTTTGGCCGATGGGTCGAGCTTCAACCAGATATCGTCATTTGCAGACCAGTTTCGGCGAGAGTATTGAAAAAACGAGATGCAGTTGGGGTTAACTTTGGACACTGTAGAACGTCAGGGCTTTAAAACCGTCGTGTTGATGGTCTGTTTCGTACATTCTCGCATCTTTTTAAAAACGTTCATGGTCTTTGACACCTCCAGGATGATTCTTGGATACTTCGTCATGAGACAAAGTGAAAAAGTTGCGTCCACTGGGATCTTCCTCAGACTTAATACTCGTTACTGAGAGTTCACTCTGTCCCTCGCGTCCTCTTCTACAAAAGTAAAGGACTACGTGAAACCATACATTCCACAGTAGTGACAAAGGAATGGCTAAGCTGATCGCTGGACTTGCCTTGAGTTTCACCAAAATGTTTGTTTATTTTTCTCTTTTAGACTGACATTATGTGCATCAAGCATTTGGTTAGATTTTGAAAACGAAGATCTTGGGAGATTTTTCAGGCCTCTGTTTAGTGGTGGCTGATTGAAATAACGTTCAAGCCCATGCCTGAAAACTAACCGCGTTGATTTGCTGTAGTCTTCGTCTGCATGTTTTGGTTCTCGCTTCGGCGTAAAACCTTCGCCAATTCAAGTCAAGTTGGCCTATGGTCATTTTTTATAATTCAGTTCGTTCATAAAGGCAAACTTTAAAAAGCATTTCATGGCAAAGATATGCGATTTTTCAAGTAATTTTTTTCGGATCTTGCAAGTGGAACTCTAGTTCTACAAAAGCCGTATGAAAACTTTTTAAGTTAAGTGCATCTTCATGCCAGAAATAAGCGTTTTTGATGACAACTACGGCCATTTTGGCCTATTTTCTTTGTAAATGAGCTCGAGCAGTCGAGCTGAACATTTGAATCTGGCGCTTTTGAGCTCATAAATGTCCCGGATGTGACGCCCCATTCTGTCCGATGCAGGGCACTGCTAACTGACAAAACGAAAATGCTTTGGGGAGGGAAAAAGCCGGCAAACCCTTAGAAATTAAACCGCTTTATTCGAGAGAGAAAGCGAAAAACTTTACTCACACTTCGTATTAAGGTATCAGGGTACCCCAAAATTGCTCAAAAGTATCGATTTTTACATTTTTACATTTTGAAATAAGATATATAACATTCTTCGATATTTCCCCCAAAAGAATCCGATAGTGATTTTTAATAGCGAGTAATAAAAAAATTCGGTTTGTGTTAACAATGGCGATTCCGCTTACGTTCACTCGTACATATTGAGTCCGATGTTAAAGGGAATTTGACCGATTTAACTGAAAGTTTGAGGAAGTCATCTTGGATAACTGTCCTTCAAAAGCATGTCTCCGATTATTTTACTTTTTGCTTATTTCCACATTATTGGAAAAGATACCGATTTTTTTTTTCAAATTGTGTAAGCTAATATGCCATTGGTAGATCCAGACCAATTTCAAGGGTAGAGTTTTTCCATCTTTAGTTGCGACCGTGGTGATTTGCGTGATCTTTAATTCGAGGGTTTGTTCACCTTTTATTTATTAAAACGTTCATATTGCGTCTTTCATGCTTCTCTCTACAATCATTTTCATATACTCTTTTTGAATCAACAACCAGGCGTAGCTTTAAAAGAATTGCTAAGTACCATCATCATACGTTTCGATTAAAAAAAAAAACATTCCTTGAGGTCACATTTCCTTCCTTTATTTTTACCCTGTTCCTCAAAAAGAAAGCAAAAGCCCAACCCAAAGCAATAAATATTCATAACGTAGGTACGGTTAATTCAAACCAGGAAGGCCATTAGTTGGACGGTAAATATATTCATAACATACAACTGACTTATTCCAGAAAGACCGTTGGTTAAAAAGGACGTTTAACTTTAAATATAAGTGAACACTGTTTAGTATTTATATTTAAAAACAAATGTCTATTAATAATTAAATGAGAAACACAGTAGTAACTGAAACAATCACACAATTTTATAGTCAAATCCGTCTGTCCTGGCGCCCTTGGTCAGCTTTACCGCATCCAATTCTAAATCGTATTTATATACTTTTCTAAGATGGATTATTTCCTCTAGTAGTTTCGTGGGAGGCAGGCTTTCATTCAACGAAAGCCTTTCCTATTTGGAATTTTCATTTTGCGTTTCTTCATTTTCTCTTTCATCCTATTTTCTATCTCTTTCAGTACTACTGACATTGCGGTCTGTCACTTCTCCCTCCTGGGAGCTTTTATCTTCTGTCCCTACTACATCTTGGCTTTCATCTACTTTTTGTTCTTCATCTTGCCCTTTCACTACTTTGAATTCTGGATCTTTTAGGTCAGCGGGTTCTTCAGGTTTCATCTTCTTTCTTTTCGATTTTCAGTTTTGATATTGCTCAGGTTATTTGTTGTTTTCTCTCATTGTCAATTTCATTCGGCTTTCTTTCATCAAAAGAAAGGCGTCTATGACTCATCCTCTTTAGAAGTCAGCTTAGTTTGGTCAGTGTCTTCAACAGAAAGTCTAAACACAATCATGAGGGCTATTTTATCGAGATCCATACCATTTCACTTCTCTGTAAGTACAAAACACAAATACGAAGGCCATCGGGAGAGTTCGCGGCACTTTGAAGAATTCAGCTCTTAAGACATATAATAATACTTGGTTAAATAAGTAGAGACTACGCATGCGCTAATTTCACAATGGTAATCAATAGAACTGCTTTGCTATTGTTTAGTCTTATAGCATGTCATAATACGAACGTATCAACTGAAAAGTACTTTGTTTTTAATGTATATTATTTAGTACTCGGATGCCAACCAAATGCACGTAAATGTAACAAGGCCTCTTGGAAAAGCGTAGATAAAAACAAAATAAGTGATGAATGTATTTTTTTTTTTTACCTACAGAAGTTCTTAGTTTTCGAGTTTGCCTTTTATACTTTGTAGCAATGTAGAATACCAGAAATGCTACTGCATATGCTTGTAAATTCGCTTCAATGCGCTTGCGCGAAGTGAAAACACGTAAAGCTCTCTTTTATAAAGAAGAATGTTAGAAACGCTCCAACAATATGGCTTCATTATTAAATACTGAAGCCAACCTTTCACTGACCTGCGAATGGAAGTTTGTGGTGCGCATTCACAAAATATGTGATTTTTTAATGTTTTAAGAGAAGATGTCAGCAAAAAACAAGCAAAATCGCAATTTAGCGACAACAGCTAAAAAAATCGATTTTGATTATATTCAAGTGCAAAGCAGACCAATAGCCAAAACAAAACGCGATATCCTTCGTTTTTAGAAATATTGCTTTCTCTCCAAGAAGGATGAGAAAACTAATTTGCTAATAAATAACCCTGTGAGAGAGACAAAATATTCTCCAACTTCGAGGAGTTATAAAAAAAACTTTCAGAAGATATTTTAATTATGTGCTAAATAAAATAAAAGGTCGATATTTAAAAACTGAGAAGTACAAACAATTTTCTAATTGTGAGTAAGGTGATTTACAATTGAGTAACGAGTAATGGAGAATTAAAATTGGTGGAATTTCGAAGAAAAAGCGGCATTTCAGTACAATCAAATAAATTGAAGTTATTTCCTGAATAGCAAATTATTAAAAAAATAATAGTAGTAAACTACAGCTCAAATTATAATACTTCATAGTATGTAAAGATGGATTAATGTAATTAAAATTAAAGGCTCATTTTTCCAGAGTAAAGTGGTTTACAAATATAATAGCGGCTTTCTAAAAAGATTGAATGTGTATTTGATGCTACTGCGTCACACCTTTGCATGTCACATTCGTATTTACAAAGACAAATAATAATACTAGTGATGATGATAATAATAATAATAATAATAATAATAATGATAATAATAATAATAATAATGATTTTTGAAGCATATCTAAGGAAGTTATAAGTTACGAAGTTACAATAAGAAAGTTAAAGACCATATGTTCTGTCAACATTATACTGTTAATACGTTCGCGCAAGCTGTTGCGAATTGCGGTTGAGGTTCTTAAATCGAACTAGGTCACGCTAGCTCCAAAAGCCATTTTCTATAAACTATATCTTTTAAAGATGAACGGTGATATGCATTTCACAGTACGCAATAATAAATATAGGAAGACAAAAACGCGCACTCTTTCAGCTCTTCGAAGAGACATCTACACCCGGGATATTTTCACGAAGACAGCGGAAGAAAAGGAATGCAATGTTAGCCAGTGGTGGAAGGGGGGGGGGGGGTATATGTAGTCTATCAGTTTTAATTATTCACACAAAAAAACCATCGGTTTTGTTCGATTATTTTATAGTTCGATGTCCGAACGCTCGATTTTGTTCGATTAGTAAAGCCCTGCTGTTAGTTTGATTGACTTCGATTGACTACGACGGGTTTTTCTACACAGTTTTATTCAGATGAGAATGTTCTTTTCTTCATATTGACGCCACTGAAAACAATTACAGAATTTTAAAGATTTCAAAATCAATATCCGCTCCCGGGGTGGGAGGGGGAGGGGGGTTTACTAACTTGGGTAGGGTAGTGCCGCCAGGACCTCAAAACCCTGACCCTATCCTAGACCTAAAATTTTGATTTTACATAACCTACCCCAGACTAAAACTAAAAATCGTACGCCCTATACCAGACTAAGAGATATTTACTAACGTTGTTATTGTTTTTGTGCCGGCAGAACGGCGTAGCCTATTGGCCAGACAAAAGCGACCAAATCGTAGCCCTATCCAAGACTAAAATGATACCCTATCCAAGAACAAATGTCAAAAAATGATACCTTACCCCAAACCCAAAAGCTGAAAAACCATACCCAATAGGGCGGCACATACCCGTATAGCAAATATAGGGGAGTACCCCACAATTCCCTCCCCCGTGTATCCGTTATAGATTTGGTGAGTGTGTGTAGTCATTTATACGAGTTTCTCCTTTTGCCACAGGGAGCCCGGCTTTAGAATTTGTAAGGATATAACTAGCTAAAACTAGTGTGAGCTGCGTCGGTGTTTCTAATGAAACAGTAATGATGAAAAGGTAAATTATACACCGTGAAAAGATGAAAAAACTTACTGACGTTTCGGACGCTAGTCCTTCGTCGGAGTAAAAGAGAAAGAAGTGGTAGAAAGGAGTGTATATATGATAGAATAAGACAAAAGAAACCAATGAGAGCAAGGTAGGCAAGGAAACAAAAACAAACAATCAAAAGACAAAAGGAAAGGTTAGTCGAAAATAAAGCGTTCATTAATCCCGTTGGGACTAAGAGTGCCCAATAGGTGAATAAGCCGCATTTCTTTGGTCTTGCGACAATCATTGTTGCCGTTAAGCAAAGAAAGACCGAAAACAATGAAGTCAGAAAGAGAATGATTAGCTAGATTAAAATGGCGAGAAACTGGTTTGGTGGGATCGTTATTGCGAATATCATAAAGATGATTGCAAATGCGATCACCAAGACGGCGGCCAGTCTCACCCACATATAAAAGATTACAGCGGGTACACTTAATACAGTATACAACATTAGAAGTGGTACAAACAAAATGGTCAGTGATTTTAACAGTAGATTTAGGACCGACAACAGAAGTGTGAGAGGCTATGTGAGGACAAGTATAACAACGTTTACGAGAACAGCGAAAAGTACCAGGCTCTTTGTTAGAGGGAAGAACTCCCTTGACCAAGAAAGAACGGAGATTACGATCACGTTTATAGGAAAAGAGAGGGCGGTCATTGAAAATAGCAGAAGTGCGGGTATCAGAGTCAAGCAGAGAAAAGTTGCGGTTAACAATAGGCTTAATGGAAATGTCAATAGGATGATACGTAAGAGTGAAAGGAATGCGGTCATTAGAGGGACGAGTGTGAGATGTGAGGGCGGTGGTACGATCAATAGTAGAAACTTTACGAATAGCGCTATCAATAACATGAGCAGGATAATTACGCTTATGGAAGAAGGAACGCATCTCAGAACATTTAACAGAAAAATCAAGATTATCACTACACAGACGACGAAGACGAAGAAATTGCGAGAACGGAATAGCGTTAAGAGTGTGCTTAGGATGAGAAGACGAGTAGAGTAAATAAGAATGGGAGTCAGTAGGTTTGTAATGGACACTAGTGCTAAGACGGTCGTCATTAACACTAAGCAAGATGTCAAGGAAAGTGACTGATGTTTCACTAACCTCCCACGTAAAGTCTAAGGCAGGGTGAAAAGAGTTAACAAAAGAGATGAAAGAATCTAAGTCATTACGCGAACAAGAAGTAGCACCAATACAATCATCAATATACCGTCCAAAAAACTCAGGTTTAGGTCCAGTATATTGTTGAAAAACAAGGTTTTCGATATAACCAACAAACAAATTGGCATAACTAGGGCCCATCTTAGTACCCATAGCAACACCGTTTACTTGCCGATAAAACCGATCACCGAAAGAAAAACAATTAAGAGTAAGAACAAGTTCAGCTAAGCGTAACAAAGTGGGAGTGCTGGGCTCGAGGACAGGACGAAGATCGAAAAAATGCTGAAGAGCACGAAGGCCATCATCATTAGGAATAACAGTATACAAAGATTTGACATCCATAGTAAACAAAAGCTTAGAAGAGTTGTCAGGAAAGCGAAAATCATTAAAAATACTAAGAGCGTGATTAGTATCCTTAATATAAGTAGGTAAAGACTGAACAATAGGCAACATGAGATAATCTAGATAGCTAGAGATGAGTCGGTAGGACAACTACAAGCAGAAACAATAGGACGACCAGGGTTGTTAGCTTTGTGAATCTTAGGAAGAAAATAGACGTGAGAAGTACGAGGAGTAATAACAAAGAGGTTTTTAGCAGTGGAAGGTAAAGAGCCATCAGAAATGAAAGAGTTAACAGTGTCTTTAACTAATTTTTGATTGTCAGGGGTAAGATCCTTATCCACTTCACAATAAAAATTAGTATCAGAGAGTTGACGTAAAGCTTCCTGTTTATACAGGTCAGAACGCCAGTCAGTTCTTAGCAAAGGTTTGAACTTCGTTCCTCTTGCTAAGAAATCTGATGAATTTCAGGTCAAGAAAGATTCTGAATCTTTTTTTCGCCGTACTCGCCTTAAAGCTTTTTTCTCCGACTCTTCTAACTCTAACTGTGAACGGGATGTCTTTGAGCGCCTTTGTCCTCGTAAGTCTAACTGGGTCCCTCCCGAGGGACAATTTTCTTCTCTTGATCTTTTTGTCAATAAGTGTCGCCGTGATATTTCTAATCTCAATCTTAACCGTAAACTCAGTTACTCTAATCTTTCTAAGGACGAGTGGTTGGCTTTACGTCAATTACACAATCGTTCTGACATTGTTATTAAGCCCGCTGACAAAGGCGGTGCAGTTGTTGTCTGGCGTTCTGACCTGTATAAACAGGAAGCTTTACGTCAACTCTCTGATACTAATTTTTATTGTGAAGTGGATAAGGATCTTACCCCTGACAATCAAAAATTAGTTAAAGACACTGTTAACTCTTTCATTTCTGATGGCTCTTTACCTTCCACTGCTAAAAACCTCTTTGTTATTACTCCTCGTACTTCTCACGTCTATTTTCTTCCTAAGATTCACAAAGCTAACAACCCTGGTCGTCCTATTGTTTCTGCTTGTAGTTGTCCTACCGAACTCATCTCTAGCTATCTAGATTCTCTCATGTTGCCTATTGTTCAGTCTTTACCTACTTATATTAAGGATACTAATCACGCTCTTAGTATTTTTAATGATTTTCGCTTTCCTGACAACTCTTCTAAGCTTTTGTTTACTATGGATGTCAAATCTTTGTATACTGTTATTCCTAATGATGATGGCCTTCGTGCTCTTCAGCATTTTTTCGATCTTCGTCCTGTCCTCGAGCCCAGCACTCCCACTTTGTTACGCTTAGCTGAACTTGTTCTTACTCTTAATTGTTTTTCTTTCGGTGATCGGTTTTATCGGCAAGTAAACGGTGTTGCTATGGGTACTAAGATGGGCCCTAGTTATGCCAATTTGTTTGTTGGTTATATCGAAAACCTTGTTTTTCAACAATATACTGGACCTAAACCTGAGTTTTTTGGACGGTATATTGATGATTGTATTGGTGCTACTTCTTGTTCGCGTAATGACTTAGATTCTTTCATCTCTTTTGTTAACTCTTTTCACCTTGCCTTAGACTTTACGTGGGAGGTTAGTGAAACATCAGTCACTTTCCTTGACATCTTGCTTAGTGTTAATGACGACCGTCTTAGCACTAGTGTCCATTACAAACCTACTGACTCCCATTCTTATTTACTCTACTCGTCTTCTCATCCTAAGCACACTCTTAACGCTATTCCGTTCTCGCAATTTCTTCGTCTTCGTCGTCTGTGTAGTGATAATCTTGATTTTTCTGTTAAATGTTCTGAGATGCGTTCCTTCTTCCTTAAGCGTAATTATCCTGCTCATGTTATTGATAGCGCTATTCGTAAAGTTTCTACTATTGATCGTACCACCGCTCTCACATCTCACACTCGTCCCTCTAATGACCGCATTCCTTTCACTCTTACGTATCATCCTATTAACATTTCCATTAAGCCTATTGTTAACCGCAACTTTTCTCTGCTTGACTCTGATACCCGCACTTCTGCTATTTTCAATGACCGCCCTCTCTTTTCCTATAAACGTGATCGTAATCTCCGTTCTTTCTTGGTCAAGGGAGTTCTTCCCTCTAACAAAGAACCTGGTACTTTTCGCTGTTCTCGTAAACGTTGTTATACTTGTCCTCACATAGCCTCTCACACTTCTGTTGTCGGTCCTAAATCTACTGTTAAAATCACTGACCATTTTGTTTGTACCACTTCTAATGTTGTATACTGTATTAAGTGTACCCGCTGTAATCTTTTATATGTGGGTGAGACTGGCCGCCGTCTTGGTGATCGCATTTGCAATCATCTTTATGATATTCGCAATAACGATCCCACCAAACCAGTTTCTCGCCATTTTAATCTAGCTAATCATTCTCTTTCTGACTTCATTGTTTTCGGTCTTTCTTTGCTTAACGGCAACAATGATTGTCGCAAGACCAAAGAAATGCGGCTTATTCACCTATTGGGCACTCTTAGTCCCAACGGGATTAATGAACGCTTTATTTTCGACTAACCTTTCCTTTTGTCTTTTGATTGTTTGTTTTTGTTTCCTTGCCTACCTTGCTCTCATTGGTTTCTTTTGTCTTATTCTATCATATATACACTCCTTTCTACCACTTCTTTCTCTTTTACTCCGACGAAGGACTAGCGTCCGAAACGTCAGTAAGTTTTTTCATCTTTTCACGGTGTATAATTTACCTTTTCATCATTACTGTTTTAGAATTTGTACATAAATAAAAAAAATCAGTAAGTGCTTTATTGGGTTCCCTATGTTGAGATTTGAAACAAGACGCTGATACGTTGAATTTCCGGTAATCGTACTAACCAGTTACTTGATAGCAGATTAATGTAAGTAACTCGAGAGCAGCTTACATTTCAAATGTAACGTATTAGTGTAACGTACTCTCTAGTAAGTGGTAAGAAAGAGAGAAGGGCTGAAACAAGGCGAGTTTATCGTTACATGTGCACCAGCGGTTGATGGGACCAGTGTTAATAAGCTTTAGAGAGACGCAGTCTGAATCTCAACATGATGAGTGCTGGCAATCAGAATCTGTACAATCAGTACAATAAACGATCTTTTATCAATTAAAACTTTACCTGTTAAGAAGCTGTTTTGATCCATCATCTATAGACTGATAAAAAGATATAATTAGCTAAAAACTAGTGTGAGCTGCGTCGGTGTTTCTAATAAAACAGTAAAGATAAAAAAGTAATAATTATACACCGTGAAAAAGATGAAAAAAACTTACTGACGTTTCGAACGCTAGTCCTTCGTCGGAGTAAAAGAGAAAGAGGTGGTAGAAAGGAGTGTATATAAGATAGAATAAGACAAAAGAAACCAGAGAGAACAAGGTAGGCAAGGAAACATAAACAAACAATTAAAAGACAAAAGAAAAGGTTAGTTGAAAGTAAAGCGTTCATTAATCCCGTTTGGACTAAGAGTGCCAAATCTTGCGACAATTATTGTTGCCGTTAATCAAAGAAAAACCGAAAACAATGAAGTCAGAAATCGAATGGTTAGATAGATTAAAATGGCGGGAAACTGGTTTGGTGGGATCGTTAATGCGAATATCATAGAGGATGATTGCAAATGCGATCACCAAGACGTCGGCCAGTCTCGCCCACATACAAGAGATTACAGCGGGTGCATTAAATACAATATACAACATTAGAAGTGGTACAAACAAAATGGTCAGTGATTTTAACAGTGGATTTAGGACCGACAACAGAAGTGTGAGAAGCTATGTGAGGACAAGTGAAACAACGTTTACGAGAACAGAGAAAGGTACCAGGTTCTTTGTTAGAGGGAATAACTCCCTTGACCAAGAAAGAACGAAGATTACGATCACGTTTATACGAAAAAAGAGGGCGGTTGTTGAAAAAGGCAGAAGTGCGAGTATCAGAGTCAAGCAGAGAAAAGTTGCAGTAAACAATGGGTTTAATGGGATTATAAATAGAATGATACGTAAGAGTGAAAGGAATGCGATCGTTAGAGGGACGAGTGTGAGGAGTGAGAGCGGTGGTACAATCAATAGTAGAGACTTTACGAATTGCGTGATCAATAACATGAGCAGGATAATTACGCTTGAGGAAGAAGGAACGCATCTCAGAACATTTAACGGAAAAATCAAGATCATCACTACACAAACGACGAAGACGAAGAAATTGCGAGAACGGAATAGCGTTAAGAGTGTGCTTAGGATGAAAAGACGGGTATAGTAAATAAGAATGAGAGTCAGTAGGTTTGTAGTGGACAATAGTGCTTAGACGGTCGTCATTAACACTAACAGGATTTCAAGGAAAGTGACTGATTTTTCAATAACCTCACACGTAAAGTCTAAGGCAGGGTGAAAAGAGTTAACAAAAGAGATGAAAGAATCTAAGTCATTACGTGAACAAGAAGTAGCACCAATACAATCATCAATATACCGTCCGAAAAACTCAGGTTTAGGCCCAGTATATTGTTGAAAAACAAGGTTTTCGAAATAACCAACAAACAAACTGGCATAACTAGGGTCCACCTCAGTACCCATAGCAACACCGTTTACCTGCCGATAATACCGATCACCGAAGGAAAAACAATTAAGAGTAAGAACAAGTTCAGCTAGACGTAACAAAGTGGGAGTGCTAGTCTCAAGAACAGGACGAAAAAATGCTGACGAGCACGAAGGCCTTTATCATTAGGAATGACAGTATACAAAGATTTGACATACATAGTAAACAATAGCTTAGAAGAGTTATCAGGAAAGCGAAAATCATTAAAAATGCTAAGAGCGTGATTAGTATCCTTGATATAAGTAGGTAACGACTAAACGATAGGCAGAATCGGCAGATAGGTAGGACAACTACAAGCAGAAACAATAGGACGACCAGGATTGTTAGCTTTGTGAGGTTTTTAGAGGTTTTTAGCAGTGGAAGGTAAAGAGCCATCAGAAATGAAATAATAACAGTGTCTTTAACTAATTCTTGATTGTCAGGGGTAAGATCCTTATCCACTTCACAATAAAAAATTGTGTCAGAGAGTTGACGTAAAGCCTCCTGTTCGTACAGGTCAGAACGACAAATAACAACTGCACCGCCTTTGTCAGCGGGATTGATTACAATGTCAGAACGATTACGTAATTGACGTAAAGCCAACCACTCGCGTCCTTAGAAAGATTTGAGTAACTGAGTTTACGGCTAAAGTAAAACTGACCCCAAAAATTGCCGTTTTTGATATAAAACTAAAACGTACATAGATCACATAAATTCAACTTTGACCTTTAATACAGCTTTCATATGTCGCCGAAAAGAAATAATCAATTCGCGAAAAATAGCAATGGAAGAGTGCCATATTTGAGCCCGCAATAAAATTACCGCATTAATACCGTGACGTCACAACGTGAAGCATGAATTCCAAACTAGTTGAGTAGGTATATTTCGAGGGTTAGTCGATCTTTTAATAGTCTAAATTAGAGTAAGTTTCTTAATCCAGATGGTCCATTGTTGTGTGCAGAATGCACCAACCATTCTTCCAAAACTTAGTCTGTTAGCTACCACAAAATTCCTAACAAAATAGCTCTTCAGAAGGCATGGATAGCGCGGATAAAGAGAGAGAACCTGCCGCCTTTGAAGAACTGCTATGCTGTTCCGTCAGTATTCAATTATTGCAAGCCATCTAAAAGAAGAGCTACATCAGAGAACCGGCTCAAACGCAAACAAAACGAAGAGGTGAGATCAGTAACATGTCATTTATACATAACAATAGTTTACGTCGTTTTTCGAAATAATCACTCATGAAAAAGACTTTTTAATGCATACCGAAGAGAGTCATCAATCATTAGCTATTTATGATTTCATATAGATGAAAGTTGCTTAAAATCATAAGTATAACTATTGATATTTAATCGATACTTGAAATTTTCAAAATGGTTATTTGCACGTGTTTAGTTTATATTTGATATTTATTCGTAAACCATAACAATGTTGTCGTAATATTCCAAATTTGCTTGGATAAATGACCCCGAACGAATAATTTATAGCATTGTTGGTTAAAATGTTTATTTTGTATTATTTATGGTAATGTAGGCCTCGAAGAATGGTTTATAGTATTGTTGAAAGCATTGTTTATCTTTGTATTTTCAAAGGATGTGGAGCAGCTATGTACCGCAATAAATCCGAAGATCCACTAAGTATGGAAACTCCAGAGTTCTCTCCTGAACCACTTTGTAAGGAGATTGGTGTTCAGTGTTGCCTATGTTGTAAATATGTTGTAACATCCACTGCATCAACTCAGACAGAGCCTGGATACTTTAAAGATGCCGAGACAACAACAGTTTACAACCCCTCCCCTTCACCCAACCTCATTAGAGATGAAATACTCAGTGTGAGCTTCCACGACCACAGCTACAGTAATACCTATCAATTCTCACCAGTAAAGTCAATGCCAACAGTGTCTCCACAAAAGTCAGAAAAGTCTTTGTTTTCAGAGGAAGAGGAACTCCCACTAAGTGACGATGATGATGGTTTCGTCGCAAGAGACAGTTTCAACAACAGACAGTAAACTAGAGCCAGAAAACAAAGACTGCAATAAAATTCTTGAAAATCATATCAAAGAACCTAAATATTTGGTATTTAACTCTTGTTTGCTGCAGTTATTCAAGTTTTGTAGAAGCTGTGGAGCACCTGTCACTGATGTCAACTTTGTATGTCAAGGCAGCCTTCTTATTGTGACAACTACATGTATGAAACATCATGCTTTGACATGGTACTCACAGCCAATGTTAAATCGGCTAGCTATTGGGAACTTCTTGATCTCCTCATCAATATCATTTACCGGTAATACTTTTACCAAACTTCAAAACTTTGCATCCTGTCTCGGCCTGAAATTTCTGAGTGAGAGGGTCTTTTACAGACATCAGCAACGCTACCTATTTCCTGTTGTTAATGATGCTTGGAAGAGAGAAGAGGCTGCTGTTATTGAAGAGCTGTCAAATAAAGACATAGTAAATCTTAATGGTGATGGCCGAAGTGACAGCCCTGGCCATAGTGCTAAATATTGCACATATACTATGATGGAGACAAGCACAGGGAAAATTGCCACTTTCAGTATTGTTCAAGTCTCTGAAGTAACCAGCCCCAATGCTTTGGAGAACGAGGGGTTTCTAAGGTGTTTGAACACTTTAGAGGACACAGTCAGTATGAAATGTATCACAACTGACAGACACACATCCATCAACAGCACCATGGCAAAAGATTTTAGATTTTAGGTCAGTATTAAAAAAGCTGAACAAGAAAGCAAAATTGAAGAAGTACCAAGAGCTGGCACCCTGGATACAATCCATTTCAATCCATCTTTGATGTTTTCTGCTACATGCAATGGGGATGTCCAACTTTTGAGAGAGAAGTGGAAATCCGTTGTTCACCATTGCGTGAACAAGCATTCCTGGAAGGATGCAGAGGTATTGAAAAGTGTGCCCATCCTCCCCTAACCTGCAGACAAGTGCGCACCACACGCTGGATCACAAAGTTACTTAATGATTTGGCAAGATTGACTGACTTTGGTCACACAGGAAGGCTTGAAGTTTATCACTCGATGATGCTAAAGTATTGCTCAAAAAGAGAGCACTTCTCCTACAAGGAGATGGTTGCTCGTACTCAACTTGCTGCCATTGACAACAATTTCAATACAGCTAGAATTCAAGCAACTGTTCAAAAAGGCCCAAGCTCGCTATCGCAAGTGCTTCCCTAAGATGCACAAGCGCTGGGTTGTTAAGACAGTCTTACAAAGAAAAAGCTATGCTTTCCTCCCTGACCTACAACTGAAAGTACTTGAAATTTGTGAGAGTGGCATGGAAGCTGCAAGGGTTGAACCGATTGAAGAGGTTGAATTACCACGAAACATTCCTAGTATTCCTGCCTCAGACAAACAGGAATTGATTGAACGACACCGGTCACGATTTTCTAGATAATAATTAATTTAAATGGCATGTAGTAGAGTCTACAAACACTAAAATGTGTAGTGTTAAGTGATGCTAATTCTAATCATTTGCTATTTTTAATTAGCACTATTTAGTAGAAAATAATGCAAAGCATTATTGGCACTCTTTTAGTGAGTTGTACTATAGTGAAGAATGGTTTTGAAAGAACTGTCGAGTAAGCCTATCGTCCCAATCCCCCTCATCTTTCAACAGTTGTGTTCATCACTGGTAATAATAAATATTACAATGCTCCTCCAAATGAGAAGGTACATGACAGACCCAAGTAAAAATGCTATAAACAAAATGTTTAAGCAATGCAAAGGGGAGCTGATTAAAGTGGTAGATAAGTTTGCAGTTTTTAGATGTTCTGTTGAAAATTTTATTAAAATATCATTGCAATTTAGGAAACAATTGACTTTAAAAGAAATCTTAAATCCATTATATATGGAGTTTGTCTCGGTATGAATGTAGTATAAAAAAAAATTCAGCTGAATAGTGACTTTCACTTTATTAGGTTTAGCTTTTCTCCTCCAATCACTACACCTATTCGATAAATGACTGACTAGCCCGGCAGTCAATATATCCTGGTGCCAATAGGGCCTTTGCAGTTAACGGTCACATTAATCTACTGGTGAGCAAGATTTATTTATTTATTTTGAATTTGTGATTCTTTTCAGCTACTTGTAAAGAAGTGAATGAAACGATGTGTAACCAGTGTGTCACACAATGCAGTTTTATTATAATATCGCGAAACAGGTTGTAGAAGAAAGTTTGTTTGCGCACCAGTATATTTCACCCATGGGAATCAAGACGTTCATTCATTTGATCTCATTGAATTATTCAGCACATGAGCACTCAGCTACAAAGGCCCTATTTGTCTGGGAAAAAATATTTGAGCCATAAATTTAACTGACAAGCCCGGATGACAAGATTTCTTAGTGCCAATTTGTCTGACAATGAGACTAGTCAATACCGAGATTCTAAGATGGATTCTAAGATCACCAAGAGATACTTTTTTCATTTAGCCAATTTTTGAATCCATTACAGCATGCTACTTCAAGGCAAATTCTTTATAAACGTAACTGACTAGCCTAGTTGTTTTCAGACAAATTGGTGCCCAGGAAATATTGGTTATCCATGTCTAGTATAACTGCAGAATTTGCTTGGTTAGCTTATGATTTTGTCCACTAGTGCTTTGTACACTAGGTTCTCTATTCAGCTGGACATTTTGTCTAAGTGTAGTTGTTTTTAATTAATAAAATATGCAAAAATTACAAAACATTTTTATAAACAACTTTCTATATGTACTTCACCTAAAAAAATCATGACTACTCTTTTACATTTTGGTCTCAGCCTTTCAATGTTTTCCTTTTCAATTTATCGATTTAGAAATCCTGATAGAAAAAAATCCACTCTGTGTTCATGAAATGAAGCAAGGAATAAATAAAATGTATATAATAACTCCATGTAACTTTAGGCCAGGCTAATCATCTGGATAGTGAAAACCTTCAAATTCAAAGTCCACCTCTAGTCCAGGGGGAGGGAAGTGTGCTCTGATGCACATGACAGCACAAGAGGGCAATACGACCCGAATTTCCTTTCCAAGAACTCCCCAGCACCATCTAGCTAGTTGCCTATATGCAATGTGTCTGTACTGCTTGTGCTCTGGGCCTTCATATGCATTACTGTACTGCTGTTTGTACTGACCACATGCAGTTCGAAGAAGATACTTATTGGCACAAACAGGTAAGAATCCAGGATGTTGAGTAATGCATGGTGGTGGTTCATCAGCCTCTACATCTTCAACAACAGACTGGCATGCTGCAACCACTTTTTTGATTTCTTGGCAACAAATGCATTCAGATATTGAATCTATAATTTGGCAGCTACCACAAGTACACCTATTTAACAGAAATAAAACAATTCTTAATATCTTTGAACACTATGAATGATTGTCCCAAGTAAGAATATACATGCACAACTTGTGAAACAACTATATCCCTGTATATATATCCTACAGTATATAACTTATTGACTATCAAGCGATGTTTTTAAACATGCTTTTAATTAAAATTGTGAAAGTTGGTATTGCTTTTGTTCACAGACTGTATTCATTCATGCCAATATCTAAAGTACAGCTTGCAAGAACACGAGTGGCAAGATACGATTTTATATAAAATGGATATGTAGTTCAGTTTTGATAATACAGAAGTACGACTTACCAATCAGAATTTGTAAGTCGATTGTTCTCTCGTTCATCGTCTTCAATAATGTAACTGTCAGATCCTTCTCTGAACTCTTCATCTGAGGAGATTTCTATTTCTGGTTCAAACTGATATGGCCGTAAACCAAATTCGTCGTCCATTCCTAAAAATTATTGAGCAAAATCGTCTCCCAAGCTGTGTCCGAGTCTTCGGAAGAAGAATTAGATTGTGACATGCCTTCTCAAGTCGTATTTTTTCGCAAAATATTGAGTAAAACGTATAAGAAACTGAGGAAGAAGTCAGGCTAACGCTTCCAAACAACTGGAAGCTTGAACTATTGTGACGTTGTGACGTCAATACGCTATTTTTCTGAGCCCGCGATAAAAGCGCAAGATGGCGGCTACCAGAGCGATATAAGCAATGTTTTCAAAAAAATGTTTTAGAAAAATCTATCCCCTCTATCCCCTTTAAAAACTTGATTTTTGGACTTCTCAAATAATGTAGTTCCTCTTAAAAATGGGTCATTTTTGGGGTCAGTTGTCCTTTAAGATTGAGATTAGAAATATCACGGCGACACTTATTGACAAAAAGATCAAGAGAAGAAAATTGTCCCTCGGGAGGGACCCAGTTAGACACCGCAATTTTTTTCTGCTTGACTCTGATACTCGCACTTCTGCTATTTTCAACAACTGCCCTCTTTTTCGTATAAACGTGATCGTAATCTTCGTTCTTTCTTGGTCAAGGGAGTTCTTCCCTCTAACAAAGAACCTGGTACCTTTCGCTGTTCTCGTAAACGTTGTTTCACTTGTCCTCACATAGCTTCTCATACTTCTGTTGTCGGTCCTAAATCCACTGTTAAAATCACTGACCATTTTGTTTGTACCACTTCTAACGTTGTATATTGTATTTAATGTACCCGCTGTAATCTCTTGTATGCGGGCGAGACTGGCCACCGTCTTGGTGATCGCATTTGCAATCATCTCTATGATTTTCGCATTAACGATCCCACCAAACCAGTTTCCCGCCATTTTAATCTAGCTAACCATTTGCTTTCTGACTTCATTGTTTTCGGTCTTTCTTTGATTAACGGCAACAATGATTGTCGCAAGACCAAAGAAATGCGGCTTATTCACCTATTTGGCACTCTTAGTTAGAATATTTTTATTTGGCGGCAAACGACAAAAATACATCGCTGCATTTCAATGAAACTGTCATGAATCTGTCAAGGTGTATTGTTTGAAAGCGGATATTTACCAGATAGGTCACGGTTGTAGAGCCAACTGGTCCCATTAACCACTGGTCCACACAATTTCAAGTATGGCTTACAAATATCATTGTTTTGTGTGTCACATATTAATATAAGACATGCTGTCGTTATGTTTATTTGTCATGTGATCGTTTGGTGCTGTATTTGCTGGTAAATAACCCTGGCGAATTATTTTAACGGCGGTTTCAAAATAGGTACTCAAATTAGTTTCCGCCCTTCTCTCTTTCTTACCATTTACTAGGACTTGCGTTAAACTGATACTTTACGTTAATCTGCTGTCAAGTTACTGGTTAGTACGATTACCGGAAATTCAACGTATCAGCGTCTTGTTTCAAATCTCAACACAGGGAACCCAATAAAGCACTTACTGATTTTTATTTATTCATGAACAAATTCTAAACACAGGAAACCCAATAAAGCACTCATTGAAGTTTTTAATTCATGTACAAATTCTAAGGCCGGGCTCCCTGTGCTTTTGCTTACTGATAAAATACAATAAAAATATAATGAATATCTACAAGGCTTGGGCAACTAGGCAGTAACACAACGGGCGTCACATCAATATCACGACATGTTGACAAAAATGTAACAGAGCATTTGGTCTTTGTTTGTAACTTTGTAACTTTGTAACTTTGTAACTTTGTAACTTTGTAACTTTGTAACTTTGTAACTTTGTAACTTTGTAACTTTGTAACTTTGTAACTTTGTAACTTTGTAACTTTGTAACTTTGTAACTTTGTAACTTTGTAACTTTGTAACTTTGTAACTTTGTAACTTTGTAACTTTGTAACTTCGTAACTTCGTAACTTTGTAACTTTGTAACTTTGTAACTTTGTAACTTTGTAACTTTGTAACTTTGTAACTTTGTAACTTTGTAACTTTGTAACTTTGTAACTGTGTAACTTTGTAACTTTGTAACTTTGTAACTGTGTAACTTTGTAACTTTGTAACTTTGTAACTTTGTAACTTTGTAACTTTGTAACTTTGTAACTTTGTAACTTTGTAACTTTGTAACTTTGTAACTTTGTAACTTTGTAACTTTGTAACTTTGTAACTTTGTAACTTTGTAACTTTGTAACTTGTAACTTTGTAACTTTGTAACTTTGTAACTTTGTAACTTTGTAACTTTGTAACTTTGTAACTTTGTAACTTTGTAACTTTGTAACTTTGTAACTTTGTAACTTTGTAACTTTGTAACTTGTAACTTTGTAACTTTGTAACTTTGTAACTTTGTAACTTTGTAACTTTGTAACTTTGTAACTTTGTAACTTTGTAACTTTGTAACTTTGTAACTTTGTAACTTTGTAACTTTGTAACTTTGTAACTTTGTAACTTTGTAACTTTGTAACTTTGTAACTTTGTAACTTTGTAACTTTGTAACTTTGTAACTTTGTAACTTTGTAACTTTGTAACTTTGTAACTTTGTAACTTTGTAACTTTGTAACTTTGTAACTTGTAACTTTGTAACTTTGTAACTTTGTAACTTTGTAACTTTGTAACTTTGTAACTTTGTAACTTTGTAACTTTGTAACTTTGTAACTTTGTAACTTTGTAACTTTGTAACTTTGTAACTTTGTAACTTGTAACTTTGTAACTTTGTAACTTTGTAACTTTGTAACTTTGTAACTTTGTAACTTTGTAACTTGTAACTTTGTAACTTTGTAACTTTGTAACTTTGTAACTTTGTAACTTTGTAACTTTGTAACTTTGTAACTTTGTAACTTTGTAACTTTGTAACTTTGTAACTTTGTAACTTTGTAACTTTGTAACTTTGTAACTTTGTAACTTTGTAACTTTGTAACTTTGTAACTTTGTAACTTTGTAACTTTGTAACTTTGTAACTTTGTAACTTTGTAACTTTGTAACTTGTAACTTTGTAACTTTGTAACTTTGTAACTTTGTAACTTTGTAACTTTGTAACTTTGTAACTTTGTAACTTTGTAACTTTGTAACTTTGTAACTTTGTAACTTTGTAACTTTGTAACTTTGTAACTTGTAACGCCATTTCCAGGTTGCCAGGCACAATGACCGATTTTATCACGTGACCTCTTAGTGCAAGTCGACTATTAACTACTGAGACGTGTTAATGCCGTGATAATGCAGTGGAAATACATGAGTAATCTTTAAAGGAAAGTTTTCGAATGCGCCGCCATGCATATGCAAATTCAATACGCATTTATTGATACACATTTTGACGTTGACTTTTGTACACATACCCAGGTAATAAGCGATAAAATTTAAAGAGCTAGGTTAGTTTGATATCAATTTTATTT